>OX359290.1:81756375-82956375 GCA_947179395.2 Pulicaria dysenterica
TTTAATTGACACACATACGTGAAGGGATACAGTCCATCCCTTTAAGTTCTTATCCCTTTAGGTTCTTATTCCAAGAAAAGAACATCATGTCATTGATTTTAAGTTCAATTGATGCTTTGTATAATCTTTTCAAAAGTTTGCCTTTGAGAGTTTGAGATAGGCTGGAGTTTATTCTAAGAATATAAGTCCAAGACAGAACTTCGATGAGATAATTGTGGATAATGAAATGGGACATGATTTGTATATAATATGATTTTGTCATACATAACAATTGTGACTTTTATATTTATATAATTTTACTATCTTTTATTCTTATTTAAATATTTCAAGGGATGATGGTCTAAATAATAAGTAATTATTGTGTATAGCAAAAATCTGTTGTTTACATATCATCATCCTAATAAAATGGTTAGAGTGAAAAAAAATAATAGAAACACAAAATGTCTAAAGTAGACTCTGATAAATAAAATACTTGATAGTAGGAAGGAAATATTGAAAAGGAACATATTTTTTATACGAGAACTACGAAAAATAATCTTAATTATTGATAGTGTGAGGGGAAGGTTCGAAGTTTAAGCCATTTTGTATGTCTTTGATAATATTAGAAGACATCAATAACTTAAGACGTGAAGACTGACGTTTGTTATTATAATTTTCGTGAAATTTGAGATTATATAGTGTTTGAGAGGTTTTTAAAACTAAATCTATCTTTTATTTATTTAAACCTTTTAAAAGGTTTTCAGATCGAAAAAAAAAATCAAACATCATATACATCTTAAAAGTTATTAAAACCTTTTGCAACACGTGGAACAAACCATCTAGTTTAAATTCTGGGAGTTGATCCTCACACAACAAATTTTAGTCATGCACAACAATGTACAAGCAGTTACTACACATAGTACAGGTTGATGCTGCATAACATTGTTGTGCATGGACTACTTTTGTTGTGTGAGGATCACCTCCCTTAAATTCTAAGTGAAGAATACAAAGGAATTTCTAAATTAAATTTTCAAGATTGAAAAGTAAAGGTGGGAAGTGAGAAGTATTTTGTCAAATAATATCAGTTTGATATCTAAACATCGCTAAATATTCACAAAAACACCAGGCCCTATGATGCAAAGTAATGAAACAAAGTAGCTTTTAGGATTGGATTGAAAATAAGATATTGGTTATACTAGATTTGATATCCAAGAAAACTCAGAATGGTGATAACACTAGATTTGGTGAGATATTTGGTATGTTTCGTGATGCTAACTTATTGTAACAATTCGTGTCGTATGGATAAATGATGAAAATGAATCTATACCCTCGTGTATTTGAGAAACTATTTCACAATGTTTACTGTGTTGTGAGAGGTTCAAATGAGAACCTTAAATTAAATAAGAATGGGAGACTCAATTCCAGCCGTCCAATTTTCCCTCTTTCAATGTTATTGCCCACCAATAACTTCCTCACATGCACCCTGCCACACTCGATTCCCCACGCTTTCCATCCATAATTTTCACTTACAAAATGAACGGATAAGATTTAGTCTCTCATTCTCATTTAATTTCTCATTCTCATTTTAACATTCCCCTTACTGTGTTTACGTACGTTTGGGTAGTTTGGAAATGTGGGAAAAAGATTGGCTCATTCCATCCACTCAAAGAAAGGTATACGTATTCTAGCATTTTAAGACTATATCTCATTCATGGGATACAATGACATTTGATTGGTCTTGCTATATTAATAGTTCTAGAAATGTAATTCCCTTTATATGTAGTTATAAAGTCATAATTGTTATCTAACTTATTCCCTTTTTGTTGTATATCGATTGAATTGGATGAGTGGTGATGATCCCGTCATGGTCACTTGCATCACGGCAATCTTCTAGCGTGATACCATTATAATGCCATCGTGGTATTCCATCATAAGTGTAATAATGTAATACATTGTGCTATTTTGAGTGTTAGAATGGGATTAACGAAGTAGGCGAGTCTCAAATTAAGTGTGATGTGTGTTAATTGTGATCCATAAGGGTGAAAATTGGGTTCATTAAAATGTGTGATCATCCGATTAAAAATTAAAAGAAAGTCTCACAAATTGGAAAATATCACAATACTTCAATATTATTTAATCACTTGATTAGGTGACTACATACTCACAAATCATTTAAACAAAAAATGATTTATTTAGATAGTTTCTGAAAAAAATATAACTTAAGTTAAATGAAATTATAATCGGGAATTTAGTTTCCGTTATCAGATTGGGACACATATTAATTCAAGGAACTGAGGAAGTACTCAAATAATAAATTAATAACTCATTGGGCTTTAACAGTTGAGCCCACTTCATCGTGTGGAATGGGCTTCGATTTTTCTTACAGCAACTTTTAAGTTTTCAAGGGGCTTAGTTTCACTATTAGTGGACATTTAGCAAGCCAACTATTACAATATGATAATTTAGATGGTTTTTCTTAGGCCTGGAAATATGAACTATTATCATAATTCATAATTCATTATGTCAAAATGAAATAGGTTAAAAATACACGTTAATCATTAATAAATATAGAAAATACTTAAATTATTATTATTATTGTTGTTATTATTGATAATGTTATTATTATTGTTGTTGCCGTCACCAGCATCACCGACTATCATTGTCGCTTACAATCACCCATACCACATCAACCTCCGTTGCTAGTGGTTGGCGGTGGAGGTCAGTGGTGCCGGTCACGACGATTAATGGTGGTCGCGGGGTGCAATGGGCGATGGTGGCAATGTACGATTGGCGCTGTTACAATAATTTTTAAGGCTTGCTTATTTATGCCTTTAATTTTAAAATCTAAACATGTTTAAATAAAAGATATTGGCTTAAATACTCCAAATTTTTTTTTTCCAAACTCGATTTAATCTATTGAATTGGGCTGAAATCTCCACCCACAAATTTGCTCCATACAAAATATAATCGCCTAATCGGCGACCTTAGTCTACTACATTGATGAACATTTTACAAGCCTAACTAGACTATGATAGTTTTGATTAGGAGTGAGTATGGTGTAAGACCAGTATCAATTTTACCAAGTATCGGATTTTGTACAAGGACTGTATCGAATATCGTACCGAGTATTCATATACTAGTACCGGTATCGGGTACCTGTTTTATTTATCGGTTCGGTAGTAATCTCGAATACCGAGTCCCGAGTACCGATTTTAAAATATTGCAAGTACCGAGTACTAAACCAAAAAGTATAACTCGATGCCGATATTGGTTCAGGTACAATACCTATCCGGTTTGGTATTTTCAGTATCTCTACTCACCCTTAATTTTGATTGTTCTCCTCGAATTAAGAGATGTTTATTTCTACATACATCACAATTTTATACTAGTTGTCAAATTTGAAAAAGTAATTTATGTAATAGTAACCACAAAATATCACATTACATGCTAAAACAACATTACATTAAAAAAACATTTTTAGGCTTATAATATAGATATGTGACATATAAAAAACGAGTTGGAAGAATGAAAATTCTCAAGGTCTTATATTCTTATTAAATTGTTGTATTAATTAGATTAAGATAAGTTGTCAGAATTAAAAAAAACGAAAAAAATGCACTAGATTTCATATATCATAATTTTATTGGTAAGAATTCGAAGTATGAGGAAATAGAATTGTTTTTTAAACATTTACTTACAAAATTTCCCAATGCGAAAACAAGCATGCTGGAAAATATTAAACTTCATGACCTATAAATAACGGTGATACCCGTTTTAAAGTGAATAAAAGACTGAATGTATTAATATTATGCGTATCTGTTTAGTCTTTTAAGTTGGAATAGAAAAAATAAGTATGTTAAAAAAAAAGATTATTGAAAATTTGTTTGTTTTGTAAAGGTAAGGTGACTATTTATACAATAAAATTGGTTATATATAATAATTTTAAATAACATCAATTTATTTTATATGTAATAATTGTTTATGTCTTGTTATATATAGCTAAAGCTGTTATATGCAAATTAATTGGTAATTTATTACTGTATAAATTTAGAATTAAAAGTAATTGTTTGTAAATGAAAAGCAATTCTTTTGACAGAGGAATAGTGTGGGCCTGCCAATTTCTCTTAAACCCACACACAAAATCACATAACATTCTTATTCCCTCAAACCAACCTCAAAATAAAACTCACCTTTACATACAACTATACAAGATAAAAATTATTGGAAAAATTATTGTTCGCATAAGTTTATAATATTTGCAAAAGTTTTAATATCTGCAAGTCGTTTATAATCTTTTAATCAGATAAGTATATAATGCGTTTACATTCAATTACAGTAGATAAGTTGCATAAATTGGAAAATGGTTTATTAAGATAGTTGCAGAAATTGTTTCAAAAATTAAATTAGTAAAAAGTTGCATATCATACAGTCTCTTTTTTCATGTTAATTACACGTTTATGTAATTTTTTTCATAATAATTTAAACGAGATATAATTAATCCGCGCGTTACGGCGGGAAGAAATAGGTAAGGATTTATATTTATGATATATCGTTCACATAGTGTCCGAGTTAAGTCTTCTATTATTTATCTTGATTTATATTCTATGTGATAAGATCTACTTTGCACAATATAATGTACTGATCTTGTTTTCTTCAACGAAACCATCATTACTTTATCACCTGCTACCACCTACTTTAATTTTATTTGTTAATCAATGATTTAATATTAAATGGCTTTTTTGTATTACAATTCACAAAAAAAAAAAAAAAACAATTGTTAGATAAATGATAACTAAATTCATATCGAATTGTTAATAAAAATAGACGGTCATACACACACAAACACACACACACATATATATATATAGATTTGAGTCTCCCATTCTCATTTAATTTCTCATTCTCATTTGAACCTTCTCCTATATATATATATATATATATATATATATATATATATATATATATATATATATATATATATATGGGAGAGTTCATGCGAGAACCGTTGTTAGTGCGAGAACCGTGAGAACCAATCTCGGCCGTTCCTTGGATATGGGAAGTTTCATAGATGGTAAGCGTGAAGGGATAAAGTGTGGCGGGGTGCATGTAAGGAATTCATGGGTGAACAATGACATTGAAAGAGGGGGAATTGGACGGCTCAGATTGGTTCTCGCGGTTCTCGCACTAAGAATGGTTCTCGCATGAAGTTTTTCCTATATATATAATCAGGATCAAATAAAAAGAGTTTTAGGGTAATGAGAGTTTTTGGCTTGACACGTGTCATAACAACCAAAAGGGTAAATTAGGAACTTTTTAAAATTATATAAAGTTTCTCTCACCCACGTTCTTCATTTCATTCAGTTAAAACCTAATCGGTCCCTCTCTCTTCCCCATATCGTCTACCGCCTCCAGATCGGTTTCTTCATTTCTTCATTGAATCCTCCGGCCATGGATCTCTGTATTCTACCGTCGCCCATGTTTCACAAAACCCTAGATATGTGTAGCCGACGTCGACCTGCCACCGTCGCTCTGCCGTACCCTAGCGCCCTACCGTCGCCCCGCTGTTGTAGTCGCCGTCGTCCCCCTGATCAATTGCCGCCGCCCCCTGTTCAATCGCCGCTGCCACAAAGCTAGGGTTCACCGCCCCCTGTTCAATCGCCGCCTGCTTCAGATTTTCCATCGCCGCCTGGTTAAGATCTGCCATCGCCGCCTGGTTAAGATCTGCCATCCGCCTGGTTCGTTGTTGTTGTGCATCAATGGAGGTTGCCGTCATCGTTGTTCATCTTTGATTTTCTTTTGAGGTGATTCAAGTTTTATTTCGTCTTTTGGAGGTGATTGTACATCAGATTTGTAAAGTTATTATGAATCAAGTTTATTTTGTTTATTTTTGTGAATCTGTTAAGAAAAGGATTGAAGTATTTTATTGGGTTTAATTGTGTATTAAGGATCTCAGTTTCGTGAATCAGGGTTTTTTTGGTTGTACATCAAGTTTTTAGGGATTTTTGTTGGTTTTCTGATTGTGCATCAGGTGTAGAGTTAGTTTTTTGATTTTGACCAGAGAAGGAGGTCGGAGAAGGATGTCGGAGAACGAGATCGGAGAAGAAGAAGAGGGGGTGGGGGGGGGGGGGGGGGGTTAACGAAAGTTTGATCTGTGATGATGAAAATAACTGCCACGTAGCTTTTGTTAGTTTTACTAATATACCCTTTTTTATTTTTTTTAATTCCAAATTTTTTATTTATTTTTGATTTTTTGATCTTGACTTTTGATTGATCTAAGGGCCAAGATTTCTCCTTACCATTTGTATATTAAAACTCTTTTTACAGGATCTCTTATATATATATATATATATATATATATATATATATATATATATATATATAAACTCTTTTTACAGGATCTCAGATTGGTTCTCGCAGTTCTCGTACGAAAAACAGTTCTCGTTTGAACTTTTGCCTATATATATATATATATATATATATATATATATATTTATATTTATATTTATATATATTTACACCATATCATTTATTAAAAAGTTGTAACAGAAAGACAGTTAATACACAAAATCAATTGTTTAAATGTGTCGGTTTAAAAATCAAACATAAAGATTTGAATTATGTGTCCGAAACCGAGGAAAAAATGGATGAAAAATTAAGAGTGACGCTAAATCGAGCATTCTACCGTGGGCAGTATTTCTATCACTAAACAAAGAAAGCAGATTGGGTTTTGTTTTTGCTGTTAAAATATATAAAAGAGGTAGATTGCTTTTCATTGAGCAATACATTTCTGATAAATGTTATATCTATGTAATAATAATTTAAAAAAATAAATAGTGAAATAAGAATAAATATAATATAATATAATAATCATATAAAAAGAAAAATAGAAAATAAAAACAGTAAGTGCTTTTTTAAAAAGTATAAAAGAAAAAAACTGACTTAAAGGGAAAAGATAAAACGAAAATGACAATTTAAGGGAAAAAAGGGTGAGAGACTACATTATTAGAAATTAAAAATAGAAGGGATGTGAATTTGAGACCAAATGGTTATATAATAAGCATTTTACCAGCCTATCTATTTAGTAATTAGGTGAATCTTTTATGATTTCTTCTATATATTATATAATTTACATGAAAAGATATAAATATTACTATTGGAAGAAATTCATTTGAGAAACCATTCTTAATGCGAGAACCGCGAGAACCAATCTGAGCCGTCCAATTTCTCCTACTTCAATGTCATTGTCCACCCATGAATTCCTCACATGCACCCTGTCATACTCTATTCCTCCACGCTCTCCATCCATGATCTTCCCATATTCAAGGAACGACTTAGATTGGTTCTCGCAGTTCTCACGCTAACAACAGTTCTCGCATGTAACCCTCGATCTATTACTATTTATTACTCCTGATAGTTATTATATATAATGAAAGTGATGTGAGATAAGATAAATATACTCTATTTGTTGAATTACTTACATTACCATCAATTTTTCATAGTGTCATTAAATACGTCCTTCTTTGTTAATCGTTTTGAAAAACTGAATTATGCCACAATATTTACAGATAGATAAGTATTATAATGTTTTGAAAATACATGATATGTATAGGATATAAACATAACCATTAGTAAAATATTTTAAAGATATGATAAATATAAACACATAGACATATAATAATTTGATTTTTTTAAGAAAAACATAATATAATTTATTTTTTATATTTAACATTTTAATTAAACTTTTATACAAGTTTGTGGTTTGTCTAAGATTAGGAAGGTTCAATCCAAACCCATACTGCTTATTAATTAAAGAGATTAATTAGCTGCATCAGTTTGATCTAAAAAGTAACTTCATTTGTTTTGTGTCATACTTCGTGAGTTCGTGTCATAAATATAGTATGCATATGTACGTGTTTGTTTGGTTACGTTCGCTTAATATATAAAATAATCAACATAAATGAATACGAACAAACCAATCTTCTAAATAAATATTCACAACAAACACGTAAATGCCGTTAAAAAAATACAAACACGTAAATACTTTTTATCAGCTCGTGTTAATTTATTTACTCGAATACAGTTAAATGAACAAAAACTAATAAACTCCATTCGTATCCGTTAGATCCATTTAGAAAACAACCCTAAACAATTCATTTTATGCTTGTCATAAATTACCATCCATAATTATCATCTTTCCTAATACATCTTAAATCGACAGTAAAAAAAGAATTTATAACAGAAAGGTTAAAGCCTAAAAGACACTCTTTACTTTAGTACTTGTGGTAATCTAAATTTAGTTGATCTTGCAAAAAACTAAAGAAAATGACATCTTCTTTGATTCTATATAGTCAAGGTGCTATGAACTTTGACTTGACCCTCTTCATAAGCATCCAAAGAATTTATTCTAGGTCTAAGATCCATTGATATGATTGTGATATAGCCAATGTAGGTTGATTCCAAATTCTAATCTCTAAATTTAAAAATCTTGTTATCCATCTTTTCTTTAAAATTCTTTCTATAAGTCATAGTAGCATATACCAAAGGGGCCCCACCAAATTATGCCAAGTCTCTTCTTCTACCTTTAACTTTCAAACGTCATACCATATTATATATATTCTCCTATCTAATTTATTATCTATATATTATGAATCCAACTCGCACTATAAGATTCTACAATATTTCCTTATGTTAATATGCTATACAATGGAAAATGCACCAATTTAGCTATATTAGAAAACAGCCTTTAGTTTGCAAAAATTCTATATCAAGTTAAAGAAAAAATATATAAAATACAAATATTAAAACTACTCTGTAATTGTATATATTATAATATCTTATGAAATTATTTTCAAACTTTACAGTTAATAAAAAACAAGTATTTGATTGGTTACAAAATGAAAATTAATTACAATTTACAATAACAATCAATTTTAAAACAATTAAACTCTACTACCCATGACCATTAACTTATTCGATTACAAATTGAGAAACAAATATCCATTGTTTATAAAAACTTTACATTAGATAACAAAGCAAAACTCATTATTCGAATGACCATATGTTATACACCGTTACATCGTATAGGGTAAAACACTTGTACTATTAGATAATTTCTGTTTCAAACTAACATAGATATTATTGGGTAATTATATTAGTTGATTTAACATAAGCTCCATTTCAAACTAAAAAAGAAATATAATTTTAACACTAGTAAATAAAAAATATAAAGGTTTATCGTAAGATGCCTTCCTTCGATTCTTACATGTCTATTGTCTATACATCCACATACATAAGAGAAAAACCAATATATTCATAAAAAAAAAACAAATACCTAAATTTTAAGTAATTAACATCCGTCACTACAAAAAAATAGGGTTTTTGCGGCGACATATGTCAAATAACCAATATATCTCGTAAACCTTTTTGCAACGATTCCTTTTGCGGCGACATTAGGGCTTTTGCGGCGACACCCTATTTTAATCAAATAAAGAAAATAGAAGATCGTTTTAATTAAATAAAGAAAATAGAAAATCATTTTGCGGCGACACCTTATGCGACGACTTGTTATCTTTTACGGCGACACCCTAATTTTTTAGGTGGAAAACTATCCCGCCATGGTTTTTGGTGGGAAAATAGAGTGGGAAAGAACTTTAGCGGCAACACATGTCGCTGCAAAAACCCTTTAGCGGCGACACCTAAAAATCCTTTGACCGTGGCCCACTTTTTTGTCGTTTTGTGATCTTTTAGTGGTGACATTCGTCGCCGCAAAAAACCGTCACCGCAAAAGCTTCATTTTTTTGTAGTGTGTACGTCATTTTTATACTATAAACCATATCAAGTATTTTCTCACGACATTTATAGCTTTATATATTCAATAGTTATATATACGATCGATTATTATAAATATTGTTCAGAAGAATATATACATTTCACCTTAAATTTATAATTTCATTCGTCTTCTCGATACACAATGTGAAAATAAATGGTTTTGCTGCATATAATAAAAATTGTAACAAGTGTGATCATTAATACTTATCCCTCGTATATTGTTTAGATAAAAAAAACGGGTTTTAGATTTTTTTTGGTTCATTTTATTTTGTTATTCTAAGAAGAAAACATAAACAACATGTAACTATTGATGGATGAGCAAGATCAATAAGACATCCACAATCGAATATATTCTATTTAACTTCAATTTCTAAGAAGAATATGTCATACGTATCACATAATCGAGATGTAAAGGCGATTCACATAAGACCAATTTGTAGTTTTGTAGGAATTGACCATAAATATTTATAAAACTTTTTATGTAAGTTCTATTGTAGCAAACTCGTTATGAAATTCTCTTTTAGAAGAGAATTTATAAAATTTTCTCTTATAATTTTGATTAGTAAAGTCAAATTTGAATTAATTTTAAATAAGAACAATCAAAATTAGATTTTAACTTTCATCAAAATGGATGGATTTAGAATTTATAAATTAAAATTTTATCTTAATTAGATTTTAGTCATGTTAGTATTTGTTTATATTAGAAGTAGGAAGGTCAAAATATCCGAAACCAAAAAACCATATCGAAATCAGGTTAACCGAATCGACTATTTAATTTTTTTGGTTGATTAACTGAATCAACTATTTAACTATCTTCGGTTTGGTTAAGCAAACTAATAAAAATTGTGATTATTCAATTTGGTTATGATTCATGATTTTTAGAGATGGACAATACTAATTAGTTGATCAATATTTATAGTACAATGTTATCAACTCATACAAACTTTTACCTACATAAAAAAAATACTAATTTTACTTATTAGGTTTATAAATACTAATTAGTTGATCAATATTTATAGTGCAATGTTATCAACTCATACAAACTTTTACCTAAAATCGACATGTACATATATATATATATATATGTATGTATATATATAATTATTATACAGTGTTTACGCCTTTATTAGATATATAAATAAATCGTATTATTACTAATTATTTACTTACTTCTACTCTACCTTCATTATATCTTTATCCATAATTTATTTCTCCTATCATGATTGATAAATAATTATGACGTGTATCCCAAATGGCTTGGTATCAGGTGTTGGTGAAGATGCCCCTTCTTAGGAGGTTTAAGGTTCAAGTCCCAGGATATATAATAGAATAAATTTTAGAGTAAATTTAGTGAATGAGTGTGTTCAAAAGCAAACTTACATCTATGGTTTGTAAGACTTAACAACAACCTTACATTTGAAGTTCAGTTAGAGAAAATGTAATAGTTTTTCATATAAACCACCTTAAAGGTGTATTAAGAACCATCTTAACTTACAAATAATGTTACCTTACATTTGAAATTTAGTTAGAGAAAATGTAATAATTTTCATATGAACCACCTTAAAGGTGTATTAATAACCACCTTAGCTTACAAACAATGTTGAATTTATGCATTAATTGAATATTTTAAATCTATCAACCAACTATCTTAGGGGGTGTTTGATAAAGGTTGGAGCTAAAATTTAAAAGCTTGAGTCTTTTTAAAAGTTTTTGCTGGTCCATTTTTAAAACGTTACTTACCCTATATTTTTAAAAGCCAACTTCTGATTTATTTGAATAAAGAGATTTTAAAGGCAAACTTTCTACGAAATAAATTAAATAACTTAAAACTATTATAGTTTTTATTTCAGTATTCCATATTAATGACTTGACTCATATGACTTGTTAATCTTTCATTTTGTCATTTAAGTATGTTAAAGAAACATGCGAGTTTTTTTATCATAGTTAATGTTATATTAGATATATTTGCCTGTTATTTCTTATCTTCATAGTTAAATGTGATTCTATCATTATATACCTATCTATTTATATCTATTCTAACTTTTTAATCGTGGCAATGGTTATTAAGTCTCATTTTTAAAATTCAAGAAAATTAGAGTATATGATATGTTGATGTGTCATGATTTGAATAATTTGGTCTTGTATTGTACATGGGTCTATGTTTTTTAAATCCAATCAATGTAGTTTAATGGGTTTAAGTTACATTTGTTTTTCTTTAATTATAACTTCAAATACTTTGATGCTAATTTAACTATGAGTAGTTACATTTAGGTTTCAATAACCGTCTTCAAACTCATATTCAAACCTCAATTAGTGAATATGAGTTACTATCACCTTTAAATTAAATATAATTTGGATTATCCTTAAATTTAAATTAGAGTATTCCTATGTGTCATTGCTTTAGATGTGTGTTCTTTCAAATCAAAGATAATTAATGAGAGCTAATTTGATAATAAATGATTGGTATGCTAATTTGTACAGATTTATGACTTGAAATCTTCATGTTGCTATTTGTATAACAATATCCACTTAGTGGACTTTTCTATACGTGGTTGCTTAATTACCCTGTTGGTTATCGTAGATGATTTGTTTAATGAACAATGATTTTGTTTCATTGCTATGTTGTTGGTTTTTCCATTAAACCTAAAGAACAACAATCTACAAATCGTACTGTTGAAAAATAAAAGTTGTGGAATCTATTAAATAGAGTAACAATTTGAACAACTTGTCTCCTTCATTAAATTACTAAGCAAAACATTATCATAATTTTAATACAATCTTACTTTCCTTACTAAATGACTTTTAATATAGACTACACAAACATCAAGAAATAGCCATTTGTTTAAACCCCTATTTTCATACTAAAAAAGTTAGGCTTGTAAACCTAAAATTTATTTTTGTCACTTTTTAATCATTCTTATACATAGCAATAATGTTGGACACAAATTTATCATATACGTTTGGTTCACATAATTTAAGACATGTTCTCAAGAACTCGTTTTTTCATATGATGCAAAACAAATTATAAGCTAAAGATATAAAGAACATGATGTGTAACAGATGCCAAACTCATTATAAATGTCACCTTCTTGCTATGCACTTTTTGCACTAACAAATATTATCCTACTCAAAATGTAGAAATATAAGAACATATATGTCGATTATCGTACATGCTAGCCAGTGTTTACACAAGCTTGAACCTAGTTGGAAACTATATCAATATATTGGTGCAAGATAAAGATACAATACAATCAAATATATAGGACCTAATCGCAACAAACTATACTCTAAATAGGCAACTAAATATCCTTATTAATGTACAAGATATATTCCACCATTACACCCCCATAGTCGAAACAAGAGACGCTGGAACATTGAGACTGGATCGAAAGCTAAAAAATAACTGCTTGGCTAGTCCCTTCGTGAAGATATCAGCGAATTGATGAGGATGGGACGTGAAAGACACGAGTATGACCTAACTAGATCTTTTCACGTACGAAAATGAATATCTAACTCAACATGTTTGGTCCTTTAGTGTTGAACTAGATTACCAGCTAAATAAATTGTAGAGATATTATCACAAAAACCACAGTTGTAGTGTGTATTGGAGTATGTAATTCAAGCAATAGATTGCGTATCTAACTAGTTTCGGTTACCGCATTGGCTACAACCCGATATTCAACTTCTTCACTAGACCGGGGTACCATGGGTTGTCGTTTTGAAGACCATGAAATGATGTCACCGAGGAAAATGAAAAAAAAAACGATAGTGAATCCGGGCAACCCGCCCAGTCAGCATCTGAATATGCAATGTGAACATGAAACTTAGATGGGGTAAGATGGAGACCATGATTGAAAGTTTCTTTAACACATTGTAACACCCATTTAAGAAAATCAAAATAAGACTAACAAGGAGCATGGATAAATAGACATATTTGCTGAACGTCATAAGATATGTATGTTCTCGTGATGGTAAGATATTGGAGAACAGCCGCAAGCTTGTGATATATTGTAGGTTCCTTAAGAGGTGTGCCATAAGAGGCATTAAGCTTGGCATTAGTGTTGACTGACGTGGTGGTGTCATTGCAATTTGACATGGAAGCTCGTAATAAGTTATCTTTTGCATATTGTGATTGAGAAAGAACCAAACCATCGTTATGACACACCACATTTATTCCAACAAAATGATGTAGAGCTCCAAGAACAGAAATTGCAAACTCGCTAGAAAGCAAATTAATGATGTTTCAAAGCAAATTTGAGGAAGAGGATGTAAGAATAACATCATCAATGTACAAAAATAAGCAAGCCATTTCTTTCCCTCGATTTTATATATAAATAAGGAAGTGTCACAATCAATACCAACTTGTATTTTTTTACCATTAACCACAAGGCAAGCTTTATATCACTCCAAAGTGCCATCTCATAAAATCACAAGACGAATAAGCCACATACAACTCATAACATTAGCATCTAAAGGACGAGGTACTAATTCCTATGTATCATTAGTCTGTAATGCTCTAAATTCATCATGCATGGTAGCATTCAAGTGAGTGTCAAGGAAAGCATCACGGGGTGATTTAGGAAGTAGTGAGATACAAGGTTTGGAGGTTACATAGAGATCAAGTATTTGTTTTGGTTTGATAATCTCTTTTTGGGAAGGGTGGTCATGGGGTGTGTGTGGGGCATATTGGAAGGAGGGTGGTGTGTGGTTGGCAGGTGGCAGAGGAGGTGGTGAAGAGGTAGGAGAGATCTCATCGAGAAGATGTGGAGGGGAATCGTAAGTGAGGAAGCATAGGTGCCGACATAGCGATCGTCATGAGTGTCCGGAAAAAAATGAGGTTGAAAGCTGTAGGAGGTTTAGGGTTCCTAGTCCCTGATACCATATTGGCATATAGGAAACTCTATCAATATATTCCTTGAAGATGAAGATATAATACACAAATTTATATTAGGAATTATATAACAAACTTAAACTAGGCAGCTAAAAAATCCAAATTAATGTACGAAATATATTCTTCCACTATTACAACACATTATTTGTGCTCAAATACTTGCTTTCGTACGTATTTGCAGTATATCTTTGGTTATCTAACTTCTTGGTTATATATTGAATACATGATTCTTTAATACTTTTGCATGAACCTTACATTATCGAACTTTTATCTTCCTATCTCCGCCTTAAAAAAAAATTCTATCTCACTTGTTCCTAGCTTGAATACATCGATCTGTCTAGTTCATTCTTGCATAAAAGATCTACGAGCATGCACTATTTGATACTTTCCCATTGTAGCTGAATATAATTTTTAAAGTATTTTCAAAAGAACATTAATGAAGGTTTTAATTTTTATATTTGTCAAAAGATTTAATGACAGATCTAAAAATGTTGGTGAAGAAGTACTAGTTCAAGAAGATTATTTTTAGAGAACGGATTTTATATAGAGCTAGACTAGTTTTCAATAATAAAAACTCTCTGTTTATTTGAAAAACGTTCTTTATTTCTTTTTAATGTTTGTGTTTTATTTAAATACCTGGTATTCATATACATGTCTATATAACGTAATATATATTATATAAAGATAGACTAGTAGTTCATCCTCTCTCTACATTTTACTATTGCAGTGATCTGAGATTTGTTTACGTAGTACAGCTTACTATATATTCATTAAATATTCATTTATATTAAAATAAAATAACTCAAGGAGACATGATAATGAACATGTAAAGTAAAGTATTATTCCACTAAGAATATATGGAAGCCACATTGCCTTCATCCATTTGACCAAATTAATTATTTCTTAATGATAATCAGGCAACAATAGAAGACTATTTAGACCTACTATTGGCTTCTTCCTTATACCAAAGTCACAGCAAAATAGTTATTAAGTCAACCAAGAAAAGGCAGATTAAAGGTTTACATATTTTAATCTACCAAAACCCTTTGTTCTCCACCTTTTGGACATCTAGTTGACAGGCTTGCTTTTTTTAGGGAGATTGGAAGACTTACCAAGATTAGTGTTCATACCCAACTATATTACAATTAGTTTATGTTAATTATGCATGTTTGGTCTTCAATATATAATTTAAAACCTATGCTTTTGAGTAATTATTGCCTAACACTTACAAGATTAGGCTTAGCATGTCGGATTAGGGTTTTAATGACCACAATTGTGCCTTTTTTTTAATTAACATGAAACAATATATTGGTCGGTGATTAGCATTCATATCAAAGGTAAGGTGATGTAATATTAGAGTTAATAAACGTTTAGATTTGTTGTACTATGATTATATAGTATATATTAGGTTAATTTGACGCATAATCTAAGTGATATTATTGACTATTTTTAGACTCCGCAAACACTCTTATGGCATTCGGAGTACCAAGACCGTCCTGAGGATGTCTGACCTTACGCTGATGCCTCGCCGGGCTGCACACTTTACCATTCCTTCACGGCTTGCAAGAAGCCCTCCCTAATCCCCAACGCCCAACGGCCCTTCATCTTATGTGGCTCCAACCCTCTTTCTCACACACTCTCTCTGTGTATATCTCTCTCTTACATGTTCTTAGTATATAAAAACTGATTAATAAATATGGAGAGAGTTGAAATATTAGTATTTTTCGTGTTGAAAGATAAGAGAAAGGTAAAGATATAACGAGAGATTTAATGTTGTAACAGAAATAAGAAAAATTAAAAAAAGAATTACATTGGATGCTATTAATTAGGACAATAGATGAACAAAACATATTAGTGGAGGCTAAGGTCAAGAGTAACTTTCTATTTAACTAGGTAATAGACAAATAGATCATGTTCACTTCAAATCTATCTTCATGCTAGCATAGTATATTAGTATGCTTATGCATCTTATGGATCAACGCTAACTTGCATCTTTCGTATCTGTTAAACTGACTTTCCGATTCGACTATCAACTAGAATAACGAAATACACAGTTGTTGATACATAAAATATTGACGGATGGTTGTGAAAGAAAGAGTAAGCAATTCATCACCCGGACAAATTTGTTTGTTAAAAATAAAAAAGAACTATGAAACAACGTTATAGACGTGTTTTACGATCATGTTCATTATTCTATAAAAACCATATATAGAGTACAAATGTCATAATCTTGTATAAAGTCTAAAACAAGCATGTGGTAACTGTATTTTTGGACCTTACATGTCACAATCATACCACAACAATATAAAACCCATGATCACTAGCAAAAGAATGAAAATAACCAAACAAATGTGTCACTATTAAGAAAAAATTTAAAATACCATGAATCAAAATGAAAGAAATAATAGTGTGATATTAAAAAGAAAAAGAAATATGCCAAAACAGCAAAAAGCCAAATCTTCCATCAATTGATTAGTGGGGAAGACAAGAGGCATCAACAAAAGGAGAATCCTCCAAGATAAATTAAAACACATTGGGGCCACACCATAACATAAACATCAACTCCTTTGTATAATTTCCCAAAAATCTCCATTAAAATACCAATTAATTATTCTTCAATTAATTCATTTTATTAACACCAAATAAAATGTAACGAAAAGAATTTTGGGATATTCGAAAATAAAAAATCTTCCAAGAATCATATATGCATCCAGTATAAAACATAAATTCCATTTAAAAAAAAATCTTAATCCTTCCACAAAAAGAGTGATAGGTGGGAAGGCATCTATTCGTATTAAAGGAGAATAAGATTAAAAGATAACACAATATTCCAATAGTGGTTTAGCAAACACGTAAACGATAACATAAAAACGTTATATTTATTGAGATCTCTATATGCCATCGATACCTTTAGAGTTGACATAAAATCTAAGAAAGATTCATAATATCGTCGATTGAGATGCTCTCAATGATCATATAAAATATTCAAAATACAGTTTACTAATTCTTTTTTCAAAATTTCAAATCGATTCATAACGACATCGACTAGCCGAGTATAGATCGACCATTCGGATCCGCGGCTCGAGTCGTATTTCTAAAGCATAGTTTAGATAACTTTCAATTGATTCTAAGGTAATGCTTGGAACAAAGAGGATCTAAAGAAAAGCTACATTCATTTACCAAAAGAGGGTAGGGCCTACATTAGGATATGCCCCATGAGACACTTGCTACTCATTTCCTCTCTTTCCCCACCCATCCATTAAAAACAAAAGTTTTAACTAAGCTTAAATAAAAGGCTTCAAAAAGCATGAAAGAAAATAAGAAAAAGAAAAGAACAGAAAGGTAACAAGAAGCCAAAAGAAGCCTTAGCAAACTAGACCATCTATATTACTAAAAGTTAGAACTCTCTAGGATCAACAAAAATGGATAAACCAGGCTGTGACTTTCTCCAATCACCCACAGACCCGTCACTGTAGTCTTCCCCAAGTCTCTTAATACACCACAAATCCGTGAACGATAGAACCTTCCAATGTGGGATTGCTAACTTAAGCGGGTCCTCACTTGACACCTCGGTTGCAACCACCCCACACTTGCACTCTTTAGCCAAGTTATGTGCGAACCCAAACAGAGCCTTGGCGAACATCGTGTACAATGGACCCGAACCACCCAACCCGTATAACATATGTAGCCCAAACGGGCTAAAAATCTTGGGTAAAGATGGTAACCGTAAAAACGGAAAAACCCGATCCAATACCCGGGTCGTTTTAGCAAAGCCTTTTCTTAACTTGGAGGCACCTTTCACTTCTAGTTTGAAAACGTCTTTACAGTTCCACACACTCATAACAGCCCAGTTTTCAGGCGGTCGGGCTAAAAACTTATCCGACCCGGCCCAAATGTATCCTTTTGGTAAAGCCAAAAACGTCCCGAGATTGAGTTGGTTGTTGAGTACCGAGTCAATGTCGCGCGGGAAGAACTCAGTGGTGGAGAAACGGTGGCGGTAGAGTGACTCGGCGTCGGAGGGATTGAGTTTAACGACGGTTACACGGTTGCTGACTGGAAGACGGTGAGCGAAAACCGGGTGAACGAGGACGGAAGGGTTCCGGAACTTAGAGTAACCGCATTTTTCAGTGAAGAGATTAACGGAAGGCTTGTTACCGTCGTCGGTGGCGATGTAGGAATACTCGGCGCCGTTATCACCAAACCATTCTTCCATTCTATGAACGAGCTTTAATCCTATTCTCATTCTCCTGTAATTTTAAAGAATAATTAGAATCAAGTAATTTCAAGAAAAGAAAAAGAATGTTTGTTTCTTTCTATTTCAAGTAAATCCAAAAAAGATGAATCAAAGACGAAATCTTTTAATCTTTTGAAAATGGGTCGAAATCAAGACACTATTTTTAGTAATTTCTAACGACAAATTCTATCGCCGGAGAATGAATAATAAATTTACCGGTGAACCGGCGACACCCGGAGTCCGAGTATGTAAGCGAGTTTAGTGAAAACGGGTAGCGGTTTCAGAGGATCGCCGGTTTTATTCCGGGAGAATTTAGTACCACATGTAACCGTTTTAATACAACCTCGTATCATCCCCACTATCTCCTTAGTCTCCGCCGCGCCGTCGCCGCCGTTAGCCACTTTCTCCGCCACCTATAATTTTCATTCTTGGTCATTTTCTTTCACTTATAAAAAAATATAAAAAATGCAACGAGTTGTTTGGTTAAACGTATTTTTACCAGCATAAGATAAGCAGGAGAGTTTCGAACTCTGCAAATAGGATCACCCAAAAGATGAGTGTATAAAGATAATTCGCCGTTGGGACCCACTTCACAGTTACTCTCCACTTGTTCAACTCTTTCACTGTCAGTTTTATGATTGTATTCTCTAATCACCACCACCACCTCCGTGGCAGTGCCCCCGCGATTACCACCTTCATCCGCCATCTTTAATTTACACTGTTGAAAACTGGAAATGAAGAAGCAACGTATTTATGGGCAATCGAATGAGAAAAAGATTATGAAAAGTTGCCTCGAAAACCGATTAAGATTCAGTATGAGCCACGAAAAAAAGGGGCCGTTTTAAAACTTTCCCTTTTTCCTTTTAGAGAGAGAAAGCTATAGATATAGAGAGAGAGTGTGTGAGTAGCTCATCATTGACGTGCTCTCTTCTTCCATTATGGGTCTATATATATACATGAATTTGGGACTACTCCGTCTTCCGAATTTCTTTATTTAATTCTGCGCTTTTTTTTGTTAAAGAAATTATAATAAAATAATTATTTTAATTTCTATCAGAAAAGGAAGAAAGGAAATTGGCGGCTATGGCTGCGGAGTTTCTCTTTCTCTCTCATCTTTATTCCAAATTTAATCATTTTATTTTTGATGTAAATGGCAACCATCATGACCCGCTTCTATAATCATTGCCACCATTAAAATCACTTCAAAATTTTATATATAATATATATATATATATATATATATATATATATATATATATATATATATATAAAAGGGATGATTTGTACATAACACAAATTAGTCATATATAACGATCATGACTTAAATGCCCTTACCAGCTCACTATCTTTTATTCTCATCAACAAATTCAAGGGTATAATAGTTCAAACAATCACTTTTTATTGTGTATAGCTATTTTGTGTTGTGTGCAAATCACTTCTTATGTCAAATATTATTAAGTAGATAAAGGGATGTAATATAATAAAAAGTAGAAAAATATTATATATATATATAAAATATACATACGTATATACATGTATATGAAAGTCATCATACATACATACATAATCTTTGAACTACAATGTATTTGTGGGGTTTATTTGAAATTTATATTTCTTGATTCGTTTCCCACGTAATTATATCTGTAGATTAATTAATTATTGGTTAAGTTAAAAGTATCAAGGATTTTAATTACTAATTATCAACATACTTAAAATAAACACTTTTAAATTAACCTTGTGATTTAGTATTTTAAATCATATCATAGTCTAGTACAATAAACATAAATATTATATTAAAATAAATAACTAACCTAAAATATGCACACACTTTGCGGGTTTAATTAAGTAATTGTTGAATATAAAATGTACAAAAAAATAATTTTTTTTTACTTCAGAATACATTAATCCTCTTTAAATCTATATTTATATTACATTATAAAGCATTTAACTTTCTCTTTTTAAAAATTTTTAAGAATAATTAATTTTAAATAGTACAAATTCTTTTGCTTAAGATACAAACATTTAAACCAATAGCATAACCAATCATTTTCTTAATTATCTTAACTAATTTACGGCAATTATTACTTTAATAAATCATTAAACATCAGAAAAATTATTTATCTCATCATTGCTAAATTACATACATCAATACAATTTTAAGGCTATAATATTTTTTTCTCTAATTATTCAATAATAATATTTTTTAAGTTGTTTTTCAAAAACTATTTTAACTAATAAAATTGTTGATTGTAAAAAAAAGTAAAGAAATCAGAAAAGATAGAAAATACATGGATAGATTGACTAACGTCGCATTTCACATACCATACCATATTTTTTAAATCAAACATGTTATCGAGCACAAACTATTGTCATCGCCGCCGCATTGCGCGAGTGGAATGCTAATAAATATATATATTTTTTTACAACGATACCCCCTCCAGCTACCACCAAGTTTAAAAAAAAACTCACTTATTTTAAATGATCATAACTCGTTCGTATTTAAGAATTTTAGCAAAAATTTTATATCATTAATTAGATTCAGTTTTTCGTACTCTTTCAAATAAGACCAAGCTTAATATATTTCTGAAACTTTTTTTTTAATATGCAAAGTTTGCATTTTGAGCCGAATTTCATTTTAAATGCAAAATGCAAAATACAAAAAATCGAATAATGAAAAAAATGAACATGAAGGTCATGCAGATGCTTCCAAAATACAAAATTATGAAAATGCAAAATGCAGCCCAAAATTTGTACACAAACACTACAATGCAGCACAAAATGCAAACAAATTTTGCATTTTAAAAAAAAATTTTAGAAAAATATGGGGAAGAGTGATTTTGATTGAAAGAAAATTAAAACACTAAAAGTTTGGTATAATGTTTTTGTTTAAATTCGCAACACCTACAAAGTTATAAGATTTTAAAGTTTTGAGAATTTTTTTTAAACCCGGGTATCTTGGGGGGGGGGGGGGGATTTTCAATGTTTGCCCTTTTACTTGATAATCAATACATTATACTTACAATTATATCATCTTTAAATCTCATTCATTAACTTTAATGATCCAATAGTCCAGATTGGTTCTTTAGGTTCTTTCTTTAAGACTATGTTCTTTATTCATGCATTATATATATATATATATATATATATATATATATATATATATATATATATATATATATATATATATATATATATATATATATATATAACACCGGGTTTCGCAAGCTTAAAATGAGCGTAAATTAAAACTTTATTTACACAAAAGGTTTACAGCGGAACAAACCCCTGTTTACATATTAAACATAATTTACCGACTTGGCAATTTAAGAACAACAATTCAAGCCAAGTCCCCCAAAAGTAAGACAGTGTTACCACTACGCACTGACCATCGTTATAAGTATCAGACTTAACTACACGTGTTCCAAAAGATATATACAATATAACACTACCCAAAAGCAACACGCCTCGCCAGGCCATCTGATCACTAACCTGCGAAAAGGGAAATATCACGAAACATTAGCTACACTAGCTAGTGAGTACAGATATCACATAAGCACCAATAAGCATGCTATCACGTCAAAGTATGGCACACAATGCTAAGCTATCACATAGCGGTGTGCCGACATGTCAGCGGAATCATATCTTGCGAGGTAGCTAGCCTGGCTCACCGATTCAAGCTGGGGAATCAGTCACAACCAACCGCATCGGTAGGGGAGCGAAGAGCAGCCCACCATCACGTTTGAGTCACTAGGTCTCCGTTTGGATCTGATCATAGACAGAAATCCTCACTGTATGTCGAGGAACAGCGGCCGCAGAACCCTCTGGGAACCGGAATTGGCCATAGAATCCCATAGACCCGGAATTTACCGTCGAGTAACGTTGATCCCGAAAAACACTCAAGGATCCAGCCGCGTTAGCAAACTGACCTCAACCACTACGTCTGTCCGGACATGAATCATAAACACGTTTGACCCATAGGGTCTATAGTACGCATGCGTATATCATATCACAATTTATATCACATGGCATAACACATATCACTATATCACTGTATCACTGTATCGTACCTCGAGTAATCACATATATAAGCACGGTAGCATATTACATAGGCAACGGATAACCTACTTACTGAGTCTCATGGGAACCCGGTACTCACCTCGATATCACAGAAGGCAGATATGGATCCGGGAATCCCAAGAACACACTGAGTCGTCCGAATCACCTAACACATTAGGTTCAGGCTTGGTTATCACTTACACGTAGCACACATAGGTTAAAACATAAGTTACACAAGCTGTCTAGATAGGACCCCTGCTTGCGATCGCAAGCAATATCCTTGCAGTCGCAAGGGACCTTCCAGAACAGCCATGCGATCGCAAGGATATCCCATGTGATCGCAAATATTCCTTTTACCCAACTCATGTTTCCGATCGCAAGGAACACCTCCTTTTGATCGCAAACATGATTCTAGGGTTGGTTAAGATCACAAGTTATAAACCTACGGTCGCAAACCTTATTACCTTCGCTCGTAAGCGGTAATCATCACAAAACGGACCCATACGATCACATGGACCTACCATACGATCGCAAAACACAAACACAATGCTTACGGTCGCAAGTATCAAGCCTTACGATCGCAAGGACTTTACATACCCCATGCGATCGCAAGCAAGACCCATGCGATCGCATAACCTGTCGTTACAGAACCCTTCCGACTCTGTTTCACGACAGCTCTGCAAATCACGATTTTCACACCCAAAACTCGATTGAAACCAGATTCAATCGTTTATATACTTCATATAACATCTCTAGGACCTTACCAACACATTTGACACCATTAAACAACACAAGAACACAACAAACACCATCCAAATGGTGTATTCTCATTAAGAACACAAAAACTAGATTTAGGGAGAAGAAGACTTACAACAAGGAGATAGAAGAACAGATTGATCACTTCAAACACAGATTCACAACCCTTAGCTACTGATTTCTTTATTTCCTTTCAAAAACTTGAGAGAACGTATGTGTGTATGCTCTCGTATGTATGTATGTGTGTTATTGTGTGTTTTGAGAACTCCCAGGGGATAAGGGAGTATAAACCGACCCTGGGGTGTTTAAATTAAACACGAGGTATTTTGTTCCCCTTTTTAACATACAACTTAACACACGCCATCCCGTTTTAACAAACGTGGATATCTACGGAATCATTACACGAAACCGTATAACACGACATCACTTTTAGACACGTCTGACACTTTTTACATAGTCACAATAATTAACACGGGACACGTTAGTCACACAAAACACTTAATTTAATTCACTTAAAGTCACAGTACAAGTACCATAGCACATGGTACAACACTACACAGCTAGGCCCATTACAGGGTGTTACAAATCTACTCCCCTTAAGAAGATTCCGTCCTCGGAATCTGATCACTCACGAACAGGCGGGGATATCGAGCTCGCATATCATCTTCAGTCTCCCAGGTCATATTCGCACCTAGGTTATATTTCCACTTCACGAGAACGAGCTTGATCACTTTTTTACGCAGTTTCTTAGTCTTTGAGCCGAGAATTTCAACAGGCTCCTCAACGAGGCGCTTTGAAGCATCAACTCTCAGCTCTCGCAACGGTAAAATATGACTCTCATCAACTTTTCACTTGCGTAAGTAACACATGTTGAAAGTATTATGTATACCCGCAAGTTCTGGAGGTAACTCTAGAGACACAGTTTGATCATTAACTCTACGCAAGACCTTGAACGGTCCGATGAAACGCGGACTCAACTTGCCTTTACGTCCAAAGCGGATAACACCCTTCCACGGAGAGACTTTCAGGAAAACCCGATCGCCCTCGTTAAACACAACTGGCCGACGTCTCGGGTCAGCGTACACTTTCTGTCGATCACGAGTGGCTTTCAGCTTTTCACGCGCCACTCTCACTTTATCGGCAGTAATTTGCACAATTTCGGGTCCGGCGAACTGCTTCTCGCCAGGCTCTAACCAACACGTGGGAGTCCGACAACGTCTCCCATATAGCATCTCGAATATAGGCATCCCAATACTTGAATGGTATGAGTTGTTGTAAGCAAACTCAATCAACGGCAAATGTGAATCCCACCCTCCACCGAACTCAAGTACACATGCACGAAGCATGTCCTCCAGGGTTTGGATAGTTCTCTCTGACTGGCCGTCTGTCTGAGGATGGTACGCCGTGCTCAAATGAACATGAGTGCCAAGCTCACGCTGCAAACTCTGCCAGAAATTAGAAGTAAACAGTGGATCGCGATCTGACACAATAGAACACGGTACTCCATAGCGCGACACCACTTCAGCAATATACAACTTTGCTAGCTTATCCAAAGGAGTAGACTCACTGATAGGCAGAAAATGAACACTTTTGGTCAAACGGTCAACTATGACCCAAACTGCATCGTGCCCTCTGAGGGTTTTCGGTAACTTTGTCACGAAATCCATTGTAATATTATCCCATTTCCACTCAGGAATTTCGAGTTGCTGAAGATTACCGTATGGTTTCTGATGCTCAGTTTTCACTTGCGCATAAATTTGACACTTCTCCACGTAGGAAGCAATGTCTCGTTTTAAAGTAGGCCACCAGTACAAAGCTTTCAGATCATGATACACTTTGGTGCTGCCTGGATGAACAGACAGTCGAGACTGGTGATCTTCTTGCAGAATCAACTCACGATTTCCCCCGTATAGAGGCACCCAAACACGAGACTGAAAAGTCTTTAGCCCACGGCTATCATCTGCAAGCAAATCTTTTTGCTTCCGCATCACTTCTGCTTTCAAGTTCTCGTCACGCAAGGCCATGGACTGTGCTTCCTTCAATCTTGCAAGGATATCAGGAACCACCACAAGTTTCATGAATTTCGCCTTAACTGACGAGCTTTTGCGACTAAGAGCATCCGCCACCACGTTGGCCTTGCCAGGGTGATAACGAATCTCGCAGTCGTAATCTTTGATCAACTCGAGCCAACGCCGCTGCCTCATATTGAGCTCTTTCTGCGTAAACACGTATTGCAGACTCTTATGATCCGTACAGACCACACACTTGGTACCGTACAGATAATGCCGCCACAACTTCAGAGCAAACACAACAGCTGCTAGCTCAAGATCATGTGTCAGATAGTTACCTTCATGTGGCTTTAACTGTCGAGACGCATATGCTATAACTTTATCACGTTGCATTAACACGCAGCCAAGCCCCGAATAAGAAGCATCACAATAGACGACGAAGTCATCAGACCCGTCGGGTAAGGAGAGAATCGTAACTTCACACAATAGCGGTTTCAAAGACTGAAACGTTTGTTCTTGCGTCTCAGACCACACGAAAGCAACATCTTTCCGAGTAAGCTTATCAAGTGACCTGCAAGTTTAGAAAAATCACGGATAAACCGCCGATAATATCCAGCTAAGCCGAGAAAAATACGAACTGTAGAAGGAGTTTGGGGAACCCCCCAGTTCAACACTGCATCGACTTTCGCCGGATCCACTTTGACACCATCCCTGCAGATCACATGACCAAGAAAATGCACTTCACGAAGCCAGAATTCGCACTTTGAAAAATTTGCATAAAGCTTCTCTCGCTTAAGAGTTTCAAGAACTTGCCGTAAATGCAACTCGTGCTCGGCTTCACTTCGGGAATTCATAAGAATATCATCGATAAACATAATAACGGATTTATCCAAGAAAGGACGACAAATCCGATTCATCATATCCATAAACACGGCAGGCGCATTGGTTAAGCCAAACGGCATAACCAGAAACTCATAATGGCCATATTGAGTGCGGAAAGCAGTTTTAGGAACATCATCTTCACTAACCCGCACCTGGTGGTAGCCAGAACGAAGATCAATCTTAGAGAAGCAAGTCGCTCCTTGTAATTGATCGAACAAATCATCAATACGCGGAAGAGGGTATTTATTCTTTACCGTTTGCTTATTCAGCTCCCGGTAATCGATACACATGCGCATGGTTCCATCCTTCTTCTTCACGAATAACACAGGAGCTCCCTACGGGGACGAACTTGGACGAATAAAGCCCTTGTCAAGTAACTTATGTATTTGAGTCATCATCTCTCGCACCTATGAAGGAGCAAGACGGTATGGAGCTTTAGCTACAGGCGTAGCCCCTGGAACAAGATCAATCTTGTACTCTACATCTCTTACCGGCGGCAAACCCAGCAATTCATCTGGAAACACCTCCGGATAATCTGACACTACCGGAATATCTTTGACCACTTGCTTTTCCAGCTTTGCATCAATCACGTGAGCCAGATAAAACTTGCAGCCTTTAGAAATTGATTTCTTAGCTTTCATCACAGAAATAATAGGAATGTCAGATTCTCGACGTTCCCCTCGAGCTACAGCGCAAGACCCATCGGGCAGAGGAATCTTTACCATATTTTTAGAACACAGAATCTCCGCGTTCAGGCCACTTAGCCAATCCATACCAATGACCGCATCAAAGCCCGCAATTGGCATGAGAAGAAAAGAGATAGGGAAACTATTCCCGTCCACGTCGAGGTTAACACAAGGAACACTATCCTTAACCGAAACTACCTTACCATTAGCAATTTCGACTTTAATCGGCTCAGGTAACACAGATATAGGCAATTGCAGTTTATCACGAAAAGCCACAGATATAAAAGAAGAGGTAGCTCCAGAATCAAATAACACACAAGCTGGAACAGAATTTACAAGAAAAATACCAGTGATCACGTCTCCAGCAGCTTTGGCTTCTTCAGTTGTCATCTGAAAAGCCCGACCCTTGGTGCGAGAAGCGCCATCTTTCTTTGGTCTTGAAGAAGACCCTCCAGCCCTGGTATCATCCCTCTGTCTCATGGGGCACTCAGTAATCTTGTGCCCCCGCTTCTGGCATTTAAAACACACGTTCTCTTTGAAAGAACACTCGGTAGCTGCATGCCCTTTCTCACCACACCTCATACATCTGGTAGTAGCTTTCGAGAAGTTACCCGAATGGTAGGTACGGCACATAGAACACCAAGGATTATCAAACCTCGGTTTCTTGCTTGAATCAACTTTCCCACCAGCAGTAGATTGCCCCTTTGAAGTACCAGACTTCGAATACTGCTGAAACTTTCGCTTCTGGCCCTCCACAGCCTGATCTCCCTTGCACTGACTTCGATCACCATCAATTTGTCGGGCTATTTCAAACGCCCGATCCATAGTAGCTGCAGCTCTCATATGAGCTCGATACTCCAGCGGTAGCATATTCACAAACTTCCGCATTTTCGCTTTCCCATCGGTCGCCAAATGTGGTATAAACCTTACCTTATCAGTAAAAGTATGGATAAGGTCCTCCACCGGTTTGTCCCCCTTACGGAGACTGTTGAACTCATTCTCTAGCCTCTCCAAATCATAGTCAGTGCAGTACTTGGCTTTCACTTTTTCACAAAATTGCTCCCAAGTCAGAGTAGCGATCACCTGTTCACTCACGGTATCCTTCACAGTATCCCACCAATCCAGAGCTCTGCCTTTCAACAGACGAACCGCGTACTTTCTCAGCTTCACAATCACAAGATTCAAACACTTTATCTGTCTCACGCAACCATCGAATAGTCTCTGAGGGATTATCACTGCCCTCATAAACCTTCGGCTCAAAAGACATGAATTTCTTGTAAGAGCATTTTTCACGCTGCTTGCCCTTAACCGCTTCCCTCAGTAACTCCCTGGTTGAGCGAAGCTCCTCTTCGAGACGCATAATATACGCCTCACGATCACTATCAGGTCTTGAGCCCTGAGTATCACGCCACGATTCCTCCTCGGTCTCCACGTGAGTACGAGAAGCCTCGTCCTCCATTTGCCTTAACGCATCCTCTGTGGTAGCACGTCGCTCAGACATTTTTCACTCACTTTCTATACAAAAAGGGCGAACACGTTTAGTACACACTTATTCAAAGTTTACTAACACACAAGTCAGTTCACATTGAGCAGTACACACATAACGCTCACACTCAGCCCCAAATATCCCACTAGGTACACTTAACGATGGTCAAGCCTGAGTTTGAGATCGAATTCTCTCACAAGTACTCGATTCCCTCAAACTTAGGCTCTGATACCTAATTGTAACACCGGGTTTCACAATCTTAAAATTAGCGTAAATTAAAACTTTATTTACACAAAAGGTTTACAGCGGAACAAACCCCTGTTTACATATTAAACACAATTTACCGACTTGGCAATTTAAGAACAACAATTCAAGCCAAGTCCCCCAAAAGTAAGACAGTGTTACCACTACGCACCGACCATCATTATAAGTATCAAAGTTAACTACAAGTGTTCCAAAAGATATATACAATATAACACTACCCAAAAGCAACCCGCCTCGCCAGGCCATCTGATCACTAACCTGCGAAAAGGGAAATATCACGAAACATTAGCTACACTAGCTAGTGAGTACAGATATCACATAAGCACCAATAAGCATGCTATCACGTCAAAGTATGGCACACAATGCTAAGCTATCACATAGCGGTATGCCGACATGTCAGCGGAATCATATCTTGCGAGGTAGCTAGCCTGGCTCAACGATTCAAGCTGGGGAATCAGTCACAACCAACCGCATCGGTGGGGGAGCAAAGAGCAGCCCACCATCACGTTTGAGTCACTAGGACTCCGTTTGGATCTGATCATAGATAGAAATCCTTACTGTATGTCGAGGAACGGCGGCTGCAGAACCCTTTGGGAACCGGAATTGGCCATCGAATCCCATAGACCCAGAATTTATCGTCGAGTACCGTTGATCCCGAAAAACACTCAAGGATCCAGCCGCGTTAGCAAACTGACCTCAACCACTGCGTCTGTCCGGACAGGAATCATAAACACGTTTGACCCATAGGGTCTATAGTACGCATGCGTATATCATATTACAATTTATATCACATGGCATAACACATATCACTATATCACTGTATAACGGTATCACTGTATCGTACCTCGAGTAATCACATATATAAGCACGGTAGCATATTACACAACAATTGATAACCTACTTACTGAGTCTCATGGAAAACCGGTACTCACCTCAATATCACAAGAGGCAGATATGGATCCGGGAATCCCAAAAACACACTGAGTCATCCGAATCACCTAACACATTAGGTTCAGGCTTGGTTATCACTTACACGTAGCACACATAGATTAAAACATAAGTTACACAAGCTGTCTAGACAGGACCCCTGCTTGCGATCGCAAGCAATATCCTTGCGGTCGCAAGGGACCTTCCAGAACAGCCATGCGATCGCAAGGATATCCTATGCGATCGCAAAGATTCCTTTTACCCAACTCATGCTTCCGATCACAAGGAACACCTCCTTTTGATCGCAAACATGATTCTAGGGTTGGTTACGATCACAAGTTATATACCTACGGTCGCAAACCTTATTTCCTTCGCTCGTAAGCGGTAATCATCACAAAACGGACCCATACGATCGCATGGACCTACCATACGATCGCAAAACATAAACACAATGCTTACGGTCGCAAGTATCAAGCCTTACGATCGCAAGGACTTTACACACCCCATGCGATCGCAAGCAAGACCCATGCGATCGCATAACCTGTCGTTACAGAACCTTACGATCACGACAGCTCTGCAAATCATGTTTTTCACACCCAAAACTCGATTGAAACCAGATTCAATCGTTTATATACTTCATATAACATCTCTAGGACCTTACCAACACATTTGACACCATTAAACAACACAAGAACACAACAAACACCATCCAAATGGTGTATTCTCATTAAGAACACAAAAACTAGATTTAGGGAGAAGAAGACTTACAACAAGGAGATACAAGAACAGATTGATCACTTCAAACACAGATTCACAACCCTTAGCTACTGATTTCTTTATTTCCTTTCAAAAACTTGAGAGAACGTATGTGTGTATGCTCTCGTATGTATGTATGTGTGTTATTGTGTGTTTTGAGAATTCCCAGGGGATAAGGGAGTATAAACCGACCCTGGGGTGTTTAAATTAAACACGAGGTATTTTGTTCCCCTTTTTAACTTACAACTTAACACACGCCATCCCGTTTTAACAAACGGGGATATCTACGGAATCATTACACGAAACCGTATAACACGACATCACTTTTAGACACGTCTGTCACTTTTCACATAATCACAATAATTAACACGGGACACGTTAGTCACACAAAACACTTAATTTAATTCACTTAAAGTCACAGTACAAGTACCATAGCACATAGTACAACACTACATAACTAGGCCCATTTACAGGGTGTTACAATATATATATATATATATATATATATATATATATATATATATATATATATATATATATATATATATATATATATATATATATATATATAGCAGAGGGTTTATTCGAGAATCGTTGTTAGTGCGAGAACCAATATCAGTCGTTCCTTGAATATAGGAAGTTCATGGATGAAGAGCGTGGATGGATAGAGTGTGGCAGAGTGTATGTAAGGAATTCATGGTTGAGCAATGACAATAAAGGAGGAGGAATTGAATGGTTCAGATTGGTTGTCACAGTTACTAAGAATGATTCTCAAATGAACTTCTTCATATATATATATATATATATATATATATATATATATATATATATATATATATATATATATATATATATATATATATGAAAATTCTCAAGAGTTTTATTTTTTACATTATTAGTGACTCATTAATAGTAGTATTTTTATCATTCATATTTATCAACCATGAATTGCATCTGAGTGGATGAGTCGTTATTTGATAAAACTTGATTTTAGTATAATAATTTTCACAATGAATCATCATAATTATGACACACTGATTTATTTTTAATTTAGTGCTAAGATTGTTTATTGTAGCTTTCGTATGAAATACAGTATACTTACACATTCAAATTAATGGTTAAGTATCAAAATAGAAACATAGAGAATATAAAAGGAAAACTCAACCGTTCAATAACAAATGCTTAAAAGACATTAATTAATCTTAAAGTAATTAATCTCAAACAAGAACTGTTTTTCGTACGAGAACCGCGAAAATCAATTTGAGCCGTCAAATTCCCCCTCTTTCAATGTCATTGATTACCCATGAATTCATCACATGCACTCTACCACACTTGATCCCTCACGCTCCACATCCATGAATTCCACTTTATCAAATCAACGGCCAAGATTGATTCTCGTAGTTTTCGTACGAAATGCAGTTCTCATTTGAACCATCATATTTATTAAGGTATACAAATGTTAAGTATCAAAATAGAAACCTTTTTCTAAATTTTTCTCTAACACGAAATACGTACACCTCTCCTAATACACCAATATAACATGACTTGAATACTTAATTTTCACATGAAAAAGCACCCTAAGTTGTACCATGATACAAGCAGACTAGATACCCTTGGTAAACCTTTTCCTAAATTAACCTACACCCATTAGCTATTTTTAGATGGTGGATACTATGTGCGGAGATGAATCACATGTTTTGCTCATGCTTTCTCAACATTCACATGAGAAAGGGATGGTTATTGTTCAACAACCTTTTATCATACTTAATAACAAGTGATTGTTAAATTATCAAATCATTAAATTTGTAAATGATAATAGAATATATTGAGTTTATACGATGATAACTTCTATTACTGTGTTCCCAAGCTAAAATTTTGATGAAAAATGAAAAGACTTAGAAAGGAATATATATTTTAGTTATGTTTTTAAGTTTTTTATAATAGAAAAGAAAAGATTCTGAAAGAAAAATTATATATTATCTTCTTTCTTAATTTTCCTTTCAAAGTAGAAAAGATTTTGTAAGAAATCAAAAGACACTTAAATTTCATTTCTTCTTAATTTTCTCACGAATAAGAAACACCGATGTCAAATATATTTTCCTTTGTTTTTTTATTAATTTCTTATTTATATATTTTCTTTTCACGTATAACTCAGAAAAAGAAAGTAAACATGACTCTTCGATAAACTCGTTTGTATTTTCTCAAAAGTGTGGTAATTAATCATAAGCCGCTTGATTTTCTAATTTTTAAGCCAAAAGAGGATGTGCTTTTTATAAATTTCATATTCTTGTTGATTATATGCTATTGCTCTTTTATTATATAAAAAAAGGCGATTGCAATAATCAATCTACTGGTTGCGTGGCTCTTTCCGATCATCTTCTACAATTTCTAGTGGTCCTTTCTCGATTCCACGATCTACATTCATCAATCATTATGGAAAACTTATTGGATTAAAAAAAAGTTATATGGATACATTTGCCCATTATATATGTTTGATTTATCTTTTTAAAAAAGTTAAACAACTTATATAATAATTAATTAGACATTACATGAGTAATTAAGTTGCTTATGAAAACTTTTATTTATTCATAATATCTTTTTCTACTTTGTCCTCATATTCTTAAAATGATAACATATGATATTCATATTACTAGAAGGATGAATACAAAGTAGAGCATATAAACTTCTCCTTACTGATTTCCATGTTACTCGAATCATATCTGAAAATTTAAAACCTTTTAAATTATAAGCCTATAATTTTTTAAAGGGATTTAATTATAAGAAGGTTTATAAGCACAACTTTAATGTAATACTATTTAAAATAGCAAGTCGAGAAAATAATAAGAGTGATACCTAGCTAAAACTATTCAAATTCTAAGACTTTCCTCCATGTTCTCTTTTTAGACGCGTGTTCAATATAAGACCGTTTTAGGCTTTTAGCAATGGACAAAGGGTCAAAGCCTAGTTAGCGTATTGTTTAGAAGCGGGAAAAAAAAGGTCTTACCAGGAAGTGTATGACCAGCAAATGGGCTTTAGTTTATTTGGTAGGGCGCCCCCTTCCTCGCAAGAGGTCAGGGGATCAAATTCTACTGCTTGCAGTGGGTTGGAGATTTTTTCTTAGGGGTTTCCTTCATGGAATGATGGTGTGGTGCTCGAACCTTGGTTAATGCCAAATAACGAGGGGTGGTTGAAAACCTGCCACCAAGCAATTCGAACAAACACTAGAGAGGCGGGAAAATGTCCCCATTTAAATTGCCGGTAAAAAAAAAAAGAAAGTGTATGACCAAATTACATTCTTGGTTTAGACATCCGTTTTTTTCCTTTTACAATATCATCAAATTAGCAATTATATACAATATTGAGATATGTTCAGTAAAGTCTATGTAAAAAACATAGTTCTAAAATTTTAATGTGTAATCACAGGTGATTTAGTATACAATTACATGTGGTTTGTAAAAGCATCACATGTGAATTACGAAAATACTCCTGCGTCCGAAATTTTAAAATGTAATATGGACTATTGATGTATTTGATCAAAAGGCTAATTTTAATCCCTTTAAACTATGAATTAAATATGGATTATATTGAACATTCTTAATACAAATTTTTTAAAAGTTATAGTTATAACATCTTTTGAAAACAATTATACAAAATTCCACAAACATATCCTATCGGTTTTATAAAACAAAAGGCAACATTTTCAAAATAACAACTATGAAAACTAAAGTTGTCAAATGGGAGCAGGAGCTAGACCATTATTCTTTCCAAGAGTACATGTTGTACCTAAAAAAGGATAACATCACACCAATAAGCGTAAATGTTTAGCGACTATACAACGTTTCCCCTTGCACAAATATAGCTCCAAAGCACATGATGTGTATATAATAACCACTAGCAAATATGGGATTAAATTTACCACTACTCATCAAGTCATATTGACCTTGGGAGTTACCTTCCCACTGGTTGTGTCACATATACAGTTATACACAAGATTGCTTCTACTTTTGCTTCACACATAATGACATAAACAACAAATAATTATGTGTAGCCTCTTTAGCTTCACATATAATACATAGATATTGGGGTTCATTTCCTTTGCTATATTTAATGTATGAGATATAATTGCTAAGTGTGTGAAACTTTGCTAAGTTATATGTATAGGATTGTGATAGACTGCCTATATGACTAATTACCCTGTTGTTCATATAATTGCTTTTAATGTGAGTTTACTAAACTCTGAATCATATGTGCAATATGTGTTATATATTGTTATGCGCTTGATGTGATCGAAAGGGGCCACAAAAGTGGGTGGGGTATCACACTACTTTGTGCAGTGGAGGACTACTTGTGGCAACTAGCCCTGCGGGGTGTTGCTAAGATGGTGCAACTACCGTATACATGTTGTGTGTGATGATTACATATGTACTATGCATGTGTATATATGATTTGCAGTTTTGCATTCTCACTAAGCTCTTGTAGCTTATGGATATCACGATTATCTTTTATGCAGGCCGTGATGCCGGTAAGGGCAAGGCCCCTGTTTGATAGTCTGGTGTTAAATACATTTTGTAATCCAACGCTTTCTTTTGCTATAACTTGATACACCATTATATAATTGTGTAAATATTCTTTTGGGTGATTCAGGTTTTATTAACCGACTACTATTTCCGCTGACTTTGTAAATATTCTTTGGTTATGAAATGATGTTTTATTTAGGTAATACTATTTTGGAAATTGGGACATTACAGATAGAATCTCCCATTTTTATTTAATATACCATTCTCATTTAAACCTCTTTATATACATACATATATATATATATATATATATATATATATATATATATATATATATATATATATATATATATATATATATATATATATGATTTAATGATAAGAGGTGTAAGAGGTGATATGAAAATGACACATGACATTATGGACATAGGGGTATAATTAGTATTTTATAAACTTAATAAAATATCGATTGGATAAATTTTCCTACAATAAGGTAACCTCTTCCGACCTTCTCACATTATATGGTCCATCCTCTTTCTCTAGATCTCCCATATAACCCTAATTTCAAAATTAGTTCAACCCTGCCGCCTCCCTCAATCGCCACCCTTGTAGTTACAGCGATCACCGCCTCCCACTCCATGTCACGAGGATCTCATCAACCACCATTAGTGCACATATCACCATCCGCTTTTATTACAAATCCAGGACTCGCAAATCCTCTCCCGTTCGTTGATTTTATACGAGTAATGAAACACTTCATTTGATTTGTGGGCTCGGGATTCTTATTCCTACCATCATTCCTAGTTGATCGCAAACTGATTAGGATGTTGCATGAATCATCTATTCGACCCCCTTGTGTTGACAAAGCATGTAAAATCACAAAAATTCAATTTTATGTATCTCATACTACCTTGCTTCATTAATTCTGTATATACCATGACATGGGTTTGCTAGTGTGAATATGATGAAGGGCAAAAAATGATGAAGAGAGCTACGATGGTGTGCTCTGATGATGAGAGGAGAGTTGTGAAGCAGACGATGAGATATGTGGAGGCAACAATCTGGAGTGAATTTTCTGTATATATAGGGTTTCCATCGAGATTCTGATATTGTTTTTGAATATAAACAAACGAGAGGCTCTAGATTTGTTGTTTGAATTTTGGATCTGGGTTTAATATCAAGTGCAATTGAGGCAATGTTTTAGGTGACTCAAGAATTTAGGTGTTTATGTTTGATTATATGTGCTCATGAAGTTTTTTGTTCATCATTTTAGTACATAGAGATTATTCAAAATTTTCTTTATCAATGTATGAATGTCATGTGGGATACATTTTGCTTGGGGTTTAGCTAATGGTTAAAAAGTCAAGAATATGAATCAACGATGGTGGCCTACTATTTCATTTTCATCATAATAATCATTTCATGAATCGTTAGATGAGGGGGGAGACGAGATGAGTGTGGTTGATAATATTTATCATTTTCATCATAATATTCATCTCATGAATCATTTTTTGGGTTCATTTTTTTTTAAATCAATATTTGTTGGGTTTAACTTTATCAATTTAATCATTTTCTAGGTTCACCATTTATAAATCAATATGAATGTTTTAGGTTCATCATACTTTTAAACAAATTGGGTTCATCATATTTTTAGTTTGTTGTTTATACGTATGTTTTTAAGTATTTTTTTAAACTTGCACCATTATTTAAGGAGCTTATGAGGTGTGAGATATTTTTTGAGTGCCTAATTTACCTCATACTGCATTTAATTGACAAGTTACTAATAATCAATTTTGACCCAATTTTATTGACTATCATTGGCTAATGACTATCATCCAACGGATGTAAATACCTCTTATCACTCTTACTAATAAATACCTCTTACTATATCCCATTCTAAATGGCAAATTAGTGTAAGAGGCAATGTGAAAGTGATACATATTATTCTTAAGAATATAAGTATTATATAATTGTAATTAAATAAATTAAATTTCGTAAAAATAAAGAGATCTCACGTTCATCTCATAACTCTTTGACATGGTTTCTTATTTCTCATATTTTCTCAAATTCTCACATCCAAACCCCAACCTAAACCTCCAAAGCCATTGCCTCCACAACCACAAGACGACCACCTAGGCATTCATAGTTTCTTCTACTTCAATTCTTTTGAATTTACAGCATCTATAGGAACTCCTCTATGGATATGATTTTTCTCCCATACATCAACTGATCAACATATCAACAAAATGTTCATAAGATAGGGAAACGGATACCAAGAAGATGATTTCCATGTCTTCTTAATCAAAAAGCACCTCTATGTCTTCCAAATCAAGAACTATCTTATTAAACTCATATACATGGTCCTCGAGAGACTTACTAGAGGTCATTTGAAAAGTGTACAACCTTTTTTTCAAGTAGAGCCTATTTGCTAAGGATATTGTCATGTACAAACTCTCCATCTTTAACCAAATACTTTATCACCGAGGCTTAAGATAATGGCACCGTGTGCTTTCTCCATGATATCTTTCTTCCCTTTATCATTCATCAACGCTCGTAAGCTCAATTCTCTGTTAGTGCATCAACAATTTCTTATGTACAAGAAGCGCCCTCATCTTTAATCGCCAAAACCCGAAATCATTCTTCCAGTCAAACTTTTCAAATTTTGTCGATGACATTGCTCAATTACGAACCCTAATCTCAAGTAGAATTGTCTTCACTCGGCTTTCACCCTTCGTTGATTGTGAGCCTTATGTGGCTCTATACCAAGTAACAAATACAATTGAACAATACCTCACTCACAATCACAACAATGAAAATTAGAACAAAGTGATTGGCTTGAACACACGTAAGATTATTAATTAGAACTCTTTGTACTTTCATTCGCTCATGTAATCATCCTTATATCACGATTGTTACAACTGAGCATGCTCTTTGAAATTGTGCGTTTTATTGGATATATGAAGTAATTTTTGTGAGTGGTGGGTCTTAGTTACTAATTATTTTTCTTATAAAGAAAGTTTTGCTCGATTCAAGACGGTCCCCAGTTTTTCAAAGTTTCAAAATGAAGTTTTGGAAGCTGTTGCTTGGGTTTTGATCTATCTTTCATTTGGAAGAGAAGTAAGTAATAAATGCGTGTTTCAGGGAAAAAAAAATCTTAAATTGCAAAGTTTTTAACGACATACAAATCTATTCTTTACTTGGTTGAAGAATCAAAATTCGTTTTTGATCAAGTGGATATTAGCTTGGAATAATCGGTTGTTGTGCCCGGTACAATGTGCGAAACTTTTAAATCAACTGTGAACTTTATTTGTTATATTTTTCTATTGTGTCAGTTGGATGGTAGTTTCCAGGCTTTTCTTTAGGTCGTGAATTTTTTATCTCTTCAAGTTGTATGTTGTTGATGGTTTCATAGGAGTGACCCTTTTATAACTTGTAAAAGGTTAGTTTGTTGTATGTGTTTCATATGATTATTTTAATACATATTGCTTAAAAAAACAAAATCCATAATTAGACGATTAAAAAAACGTTTAACTTGCTCATCATCTTAAACTTACTTTTCTTTAACAATGTACTCAAGAATAAAAGAACATCAGGAAAGTCAAATTTTAGACCGTCAAATATTAAAATTGAAAGATAGAAATAGTATTATTGGAATACATTATTGTGAGGAAAGTGTCTAAACACACATTATTTAAACCTAATTTAATAATTTGGTGATGAACTAGATGATGGATAAGAAGTACTTATTAATTGCACATTGTTCTTCTTTACCTCTTTATTCTAATAATTAAAAAGGTATGTGCAAATCTAGCTATTGATTTCTCAAAAGATGTACTTTAAAGTTTGGGGAAAACATCTCTACAATTAATGATATTTTAAGTGTTGTTATATTTACATATTATTTAAATAAGAGATATAGTAATTATGGAGGATCATCCTTTAGAGATGTGGATAAAAAAAATAATAATATCATTTTTAAAAAATAATAATCACAATTCATGTTTTATAATTACTTTTCTATATTTTTCATAGTTACCTTTAACTTAGTTTTTAACTTTCCATACAATGTTACCATTTCAAAAACTAAATAATAATTTCTTTTCAATACTTTTCATACTTACCTTTTAATTTATTTCAGTAATTGTTTGGATAAGAAAACTACACGAATTTTCCGACTCTACTCAAAACATAAGAAGAAAGAATAATTCATAGCTTATGAACGCTCTCTTGGTTATCGTGTTCAATATTAGACAGAATATACGTTGAATTGTTCAATAAAGTTCATACAAAACCATATTCCTTAAATTTTAATATGCAATCACAGGTGATTCGGTATACAATAAAATGTGATATATATGTAAAAACATCACATGTGAATTACGAAAATGTTCCTCCCGTCCAAAATATTAAAATTCAATATGAATCATTGATTCTATTGATCCAAATACTAAAATTAACCCTTAAGACTATAAATTAAGTATGAAGTATATTAAATATTTTTTAAAGTTTTAGTACAAGTTAAGATAACGTAGCTTAATTATATTGAATTTTTTTTTTGAAAAGCTATGAAATTTTATTAATTTATATGATATGATCTACATATGAAGCCTAACTACAAGTAGTAGGAAGATTTTAACAAAACTACAGATAGTAGGTAGTATATTGTGACGAACCAACTATTTGACTTAAGTTTATGTCATTTGTTTCACCGTCTTAATTTGCCGGAGACAATAACCAATTATACCATGAAATTAGTTCCCATTTCTTGCTTTTACCTTTAAACCATTGAAATGATAACAATTTTACTTCAATATAACAATCTCTTTTGGTATTAATTTTTTATACTGGCAAGCGATTCCAGCTTTGATTTCCAAGCGAAAATCAGCACCTGTTTTGGAAGAATGTGTGGCCAGAATGTCTCATCGGTTATGTCTCTTGAAACATTAACCTCCTCCACCCCTTTTCTTACTTGGTTGACGTAGTAAACATTGTCGTCGTTCATGATCCATTTCCACCTGTCAATGACGTTAGATTGAAGGGAGTAGTACGTTTTTAAGGTAAATTGTAGTTGAGCATTGAGTTCCTCCGTCCCATTGCCTCCAAGTTTACCTGAAATATCTAATATCCAAGACCATGTTTCACCGAACTAATTACCCAACTCTCCCACTAAAGAGTTTTTATTGAAACTTTGTTATATATTTTTGTAATAAAATCTTTTAAAGGATAATCAACACACCATTTCTCTACCCAAAAACTGGTTGCTACACTTGTATCAATCTTTATTTGGAAACTACAAGGTATGGATACACCAAGTTTTTTCTGGATCAATAACCGCCTAAAATACCCCCACCAACCCCCCAATAGCCTATTAAAATACCCCCACCACTAATAGAAAAAAGCTAATTTCCGACGGCGAAATCCGTCGGAAATCGACGTTTCTGACGGATTTCTCCCGTCGGAAAAAACCTCGTCGGAAAAGTAATCTGCGACAAGATTTCCGACGGAACGTAATATTTCCGACGAATATATCCGTCGGAAATCCCTCGGAAATTATGGTTTTCTTCCGATGCATTACAAATGAATTTTTAACGAATTTGCGACGAATTTCCGATGAAATACCGACGTATTTTCAACGAACTTTTCATTGATTTACAACAATATTATAACAAATTTCCGACGAATTTCCAACGTAAGTTTGACGGATTTGCAACTACATTCTAACGGATTTGTGATGAAATTTCAACGAACTTCCGACAAATTTCCGATGGTTTTGCGACGAAATTATGACAATTTTCTAACGGATTTTTGACGGATTTCCGACAGATTTCTAACAAATTTTCGACAGATTTTTGTCGGATTTTACACCAAACTTTTGACGTTCCTGTTAAATTATGCAGGAAAATATAAAAAAAATTTAATAACCAATATTGAATTTGATAACAATATATATAATATATTTGTAACACATATATAAACAACTATAAACAAATACCAAACATCAAAATTCAATACCAAACTTCAAATTTTGCAAATATCCAAGAGTTCCAAAAAGCATTTGGCTAGTCAATTTGCTAACAAACATTAAAGTATGCAAATAAGTTTTGTTTAAATAACAACCGATATAAATAATAGCTAGTTGGAAGATGAGGGGAGTCTCTCATTCAAAATCTTCAAAATATCATCCACCTTTTCATTTGTATGCGTAGTTTTTTTTTTCTAGTCGAGTCATCATTTCTTCAGCATTATTCAACCTTTGTGTCTACATAGTTAAACATTTACAAATTAGTAACCATTACAAGCCAATAACTTTTACATATCAAACTTTGTAGTACATATCAAACTTTTATACGTTACATGCATCATTGTGAGTTTATAGAGCCATTATAACTTATATCAACTATATGTGAATAACAAAAATAAATATATACATGCTATATATGATGTTCCATATTTTTTCATATGTACCATATTAAGACTTGAGTTATAGTATGTATGTATATATCACATTGGGTGGAATGACTTGTGTATGAACGATAGTATGACTAGTACAATATTGCATTAATATTTCTAAAATAACCATTATAAGCCAATAGTGCACAAGATAACTCGCATAACCTATTTCAATTTATTATTACTCTCGCTTTCTCCATTAATATCGTTATAATATAGTATTTATCAATTTATCCTTAATCAATCACACGGGGCATATTTGATTTGAGTAACCCATAAGAAAACAACTATATAAGTCACACATGAAATAGAAGTATATGACATTACGAATTCTAATGTAGCACTCTTCAATTCTAAATCTAATGTAAAGTTCTGGCCAATAGAAATAAATATAATCAAGTCTAAAAAATATCTAACCTGATCAGAAGGTGGATCACTAGCATCATAAGCATTTGATGTGGCGGTACTTGACATCCCTGGACCACTAGTGAGATCACCGGAGACTCCAAACGATCTCCCTTTTTTCATCCCTCCGGTAGCAGTTTCCCATAGATCCTTATCAACGTTAATTGGATGATTAGCATTGTCCTCTCCATACTTCTTCACCACGAGTTCTGTATAAACATCCTATGACATATAGATATATTAGCAAAATAAACAAGTAGTTAAACCATCGTACTAAAAAATATATAAAGCATAATACCAAAACTTTTTTAGCCCTTTGTGTAACAAAATCTTGTGATTCACTCCCTGATGCGTCATCTGAAGATGGCTTTTTCTTTTTCTTCAGATAGAAGTTTTTAAAAACTTCTAACTCAAATACGGGACCACCACGTTCCTTTTCCTACAAAATTCATAATTAAGAGCCGATATGAATATATAAATTTGTTAATTGCTTATAATAAATAATAGTTAATTAATCCTACCATTCTCAACCGGTGATGATCGAAGCTAAGTGATCCTCCCGAGTGTACAGAAATTTGTCCATTAACTAAGGTGATCCTGTTACGCTTATTTGCACTAGAGCCACGTTTCCACGAGTCGGTATTCCAAACTTCATCAATCATTTTAACCCAATCCGATTCATCGATCCACTCCCAAAAAAATGGCTTAATGAGTGTCAAATCATCACCAACATTTATACCTCTAGCCGTAGCTTTCGCAATTGCTCCGTTTCTAGCCGTTGACATGATATCAGGATACTGTGTCTTCATGATATTATTCCAATTATCACGAACTTTCTCCTCTAAACGTGGATCCCATTGGAATTTTTCCTGCACGTAGATTAAACATTAAGGTAGATATGTTACTCGATACGGTATTATACAAGGTAGATATGTTACTCGATACGGTATTATACGCTATTAATTGGTTTTTTTTCAATGCACTTAGAATAAACCGGGTTTTGATATAGAATCAAACTAGCCATTGCTCCTTTACATTAGTTTGCTTTAACTTTTCTAAGTTCTCATCACTTTAACAAAAATAGTTTGCTTCAAACCATCATTAACAGAAGGTATATGTAAATACATTTACACCTGAGAATTATTTTAGTAAACTAAATATGCCTATAGTGTAAAAGAATAAGAAGACAGACTTGAAATGAAAACATATATATTACTCTTTTAAATTGAAAACAAATATACGTAGTTATAAATGTCCTGATGCATGTTATGTTATTTACATAATTACTAACTTTTAGCTGTAGCAAATTTTAGTGCATATATCACAAGGAAGACGTTAAGTTGCTAAAACAGTTCAGATTGGAAACAGGCGATTTTGCTTCTAGTTCAATGATTAATGGATACCAAGTTCAAAATATTTCCACATTTCAGTAGAAACACACACATTTAATCCATAAAAAGATGAAGAAACACAAACAGAGACACAAAATTGTTGAGAGAAGATCGAACAAGACTCATGTTACTGTTTGCATAGCATTTTGTTTTTTAAGTGGAACCTCACTTACCATTTTCCCAAAAGACTTAGATTGAAAAAAAATCTCTCTCCCATTTAGTTCCCCTCTTAGTATTTAACATCAATTGATCTCACTTAACCTAGGGCTGTTCAAAATAATCCGAATCCAAACATTCAAATCAATTATCCGAAAATCCGATCTGAAATTATCCGAAAATTCGGATACCCGAAATTCGGATATCCGAATTTTCGGATTCGGATTCGGGTAGTAATTTCTTGAAGTTTCGGATATTTCGGATTTCTGATATCCGAAAATATTTTTTATTTTTTATTTTTATATAACTTATAAATTTAGTTTTCTTAACATATATAGTTTTATATGCATGTATTTCTAAGTTATTTTTGATGATTAAAGTTTAAAATATGGTTATTTAGTAATTATATATATTTTATAAAAAATATACTTTTAGAAATTATCAAATATTTCAGATATCCGATATCCGAATCAGACTAAAAACCAAAATTTAAGCTTATCTTGAGCAAATTTCCGTCAATACGTAACTTCATCCCATTTTATCAAACTAGTTTATTGACCCGTACACGTACGGATATTTCGAAAGTGTATTTGAGGTATTAGAATTTTTAAATAAAAATAATGCAGTAAATGAAATATAACATTTGTGATGAGAATATACTAATTTTAAAAAAGTGTCATATTATAATAAAATGTATACCAAAACGTAGATAAAAATGAGACGGTCGTAAATATATAATTATTTTTTCTCTAAACAAAATACATCACAGGTTACTAAACATAATTTATAAACAACTTATAATTAATTAGATTAGTATACAATTTATATAAAACACTCCCTCACATTTTCTTAAAACCCCCTCATATCTTTTATAAAACCCCCTCACAATTTTCATCCAACCAAAATTGAATTCAAATTTCTACTATCCACGATTTTTAATCTTTCCAAAATTGTTTTGAGAATGAAATAATTTGAAATTGAAGGTTATGATTGGTTAATTAAGGCTCGATTTATGGTTATTTTTAGAAAATTTGCATGTCTTTTATATAGATAGATAGATAGATTCCGCGGGTTACGGGCATGGGGCTCCAATCGATACCTAAATTAAACGTGTTTCCCACTTCCATTCGTCCACCCTCAGACTCTCTTATTCCTTTCCTTCCCTCGACTATCGTTCTACCTTAAATCCGCCGTTTTCATTCGACTTCTTCATCAATGAATCTTCAAGGTCAGGTTTATGAATCATCACTTTCTTCACTCATTACAAGAAAAAACAGTTTTTGCGACATAAGCTTTTTGCGGCGACATATGTCGCCGCTAATACCCCGCTAAACGACAAAAATTGGGCCCACAACCATCTGAAAAGCAGTTGTCGCCGCAAAAGACTTTTTGCGGCGACATATGTCGCCGCTAAAGGCTATTCCCACCAATTTTTTCCCCCGAAAACCATGGCGGGATATTTTCGCACCTAAAACATTGGACGTCGCCGCAAATAGTTATATGTCGCCGTAAAAGGTATTTTATATTTTCTTTATTTACTAAAAAATATTTTATTATTTCTTTATTTATTTAATTTCTCTTGTCGCCGCAAAAAACCTTTGTTGCCGCAAAAGGTGTCGCCGCAAAAGGTATTACGAGATATAGGGTTCTTTTCTGCTTTTCTTTTCATTTTACGCATACATATATACACACAGCCCTCTCTCGATCTCTCTCGCCTCCGCCGGCCGTCGCTCGCCTCCGCCTCAGCTCTCGCCGTCGCTCGACTCCGCCGGTGGCCTCGCTCTCGCTCTCCGCCGGTGGCCTCGCTCTCTCTCTCGCTCTCGCTCATCGCCGGTCGCCGTCATCTCCGTCGCCGGCGAGTTGGTTTTCGAGGTAAACATCGCCATTTTCTTTGATCTAGGGTTGTAGAAGTTATAGATCTATAATTTATACTTTTTTTTTGTTACAAGAAAAAACCACCCTAAAGCCGTCGACCACCCTGCCGCCGCCGCCGCCGGCTGTCGGATCCTTCCTCCTTCCTCCTTGCCTCCGACGACCCATCCTCCTAATTAAGGTATTTTTTTTATTATATATTAATGTTAATTAGTTTAGGTTATTATTTGTTTATGTTAGATTATTATTTTTTTTTGTTAGTAATTTAAGTTATTTAAGTGTGTGTTAGTGATAATAATTGATTAATTTAAGATTATTGTTAATTAGTGTTTGATTAAAATTATTTTATGATAATAGTTTTAGTTATTTAATTGTTAATTAGTGGTAATAATAATTTAATCTAAGGCTATTGTTAATTAATGTTAGATTAATTAGTGTTAGATAATATTGTTAATTAATGTTAGATTAATTAGTGTTAGATTAATTTACATTCATTATGTTAGATAATATTTTATGTTATAATTTTTTATTATTGTTAATTAGTATTAATGTTTAAGTATTGTTAGTATACTAATAATGTGTTAAATAATTGATTAATCTAGTTGTTAATTTAAATTCATTATGTTAGATTATATTTAGTGTTATAATTTTAGATTATTGTTAATTAGTGTTAATGTTTAAGTATTGTTAGTATACTAATAATGTGTTAAATAGTTTATATGATGATGCTGTTATAGTTTATTTGATAATGTTTGATTATTATCTATTGTCAATAAAAATAGATTAGTGCTAATTACTTTTAATCTTTAATCATTGTTAGTACACTAATAATGTTAGAAATTAGATCAATGTTAGATTATTATTTATTGTTAATGATGTTAGCTTATTGTTATCAATTGTTAATCTTTAATTAGTGTTAATATTCAATGTTAGTGTTAATCTTTAATCTTAGTATAATAATAATGGTAGTAATCATTTAGCTTAGAATACCCGCTCGAAATTTATTTAGAAATTAATTTCGGGTTGTTCCCATGTTGGGACTGCTATTTGAATACCTTATCTTATTTAGAATGTGAATGCTTGTTGTATGGTTGTGTGTTTAAGAAAGATTCGGTTGTCATTTACTCTATGCTTCCCGGGTATATATTTCTTTATATACTTGGGAGCTAAGGGTAAATGCTGCCGAATTTTTCTTAAACAACCGATCATGTAATATGTATTCACATATGAGGTAAGATATTCAAAAAGTGGGTTATGACATTGATGACTATGATAATGAAGATTCCGATTCCGAAGACGAATGTGAACCACATCTTTGTAGTAGTGATGAATCTGATTGATCTAAAATTGTAATTGTTATTTGTAGAGACATACTACTTTGATTTATATAATTGTTATAATTGTTACCGGGTTGTTTGATTTATATAATTGTTATTTATAAACTAACATTAATACTTGTGGCTTGTTAGTATATTTGTATTTTTTTTTCAGATGGCTTGTGTTGCTCGTGGCCACGGTGGAGACTGTGGAGGTGATCCACCTAATCCTAATAGGCAACCACCTTCCGGTGGTTGTGGCGGTGATGGTATTATATAACATTGAAATGTTTTTTATAGGTTAATTTAATTACGTGTATTCTTAACTTGTTTGCTTGAAATCGTAGGTGGAAAAAAAGGGCGTGGAGTAGCCCGGAACGTTGAGCTGAGAAAGCTATGGAAGAAGAATGGCAAAAGGCCATTGCCAATTGACTTTGACGATGTAAGATTTAATAAAACGTGGAGAGCAATCGGGGACAATGCTGATTACTTTACCAGCTACCTGGGGACTTTAGTGAGGGATTCTATCCCATATTACTTCCCGTCATGGGAAAAAGTCCCCAAAGAACTTAAAGAACCGATCATTCCGTCTCTTCAGGTTCCACTTAAGTTTTTTTTATATATTGTATATTTGTAAAAATTGTACAATAAACTAACTTTATCTTATAATTTACAGACGTACTTTGACTTGCGGCCCCATATAGAAGATAATATAAGAGCTGGGTCGATTTCGACGGGAATCGACAAAATGGCTGGGGCAATGTATAGAGACCAAAAATTCAAGTTAAAAAAAATGGTTTGAGAAAAGAGGGGGGTCTCGCAGGCACACCGACTGCGTCGAGATCCTCCTCCCAACATGGATCAAAGGGATTGGGATTTGTACGTCGACTATTATATTAGGGATAAAACCGTTCAACGCTCTATTGCGAACACGCAAGTTAGGGTGCAGCAAGTACATCAAAGCTTGCATGGTCGGAGATCATATTGTCTATTTATCTCTAATTCTTAATTTTGATTGATATAATGATTGACCCGACCTGTTTGTGTGATATAATAATCTTTATTTAGTATATAATGGTCGAGCCGTTTGATTGATATAATGATTGACCCGACCCGTTTGTGTGTTATATTACTTATTTAGTATATAATGGTCGAGCCATTTTATTGATATAATGATTGACCCGACCCGTTTGTGTGATATATTAATCTTTATTAAGTATATAATGGTCGAGCCGTTTGATTGGTATAATGATTGACCCGACCCGTTTGTGTGATATATTAATCGTTATTAAGTATATAATGATTGACCCGTTTCATTTGTTTATAGCGTGACCCGGAAACACAACCCCCAAGCTTGATCGATCAATATATGACAAACCATTCACGCAATGGTGTCTTTACATCCTCGGATGTTGAAGAAAATCATGTAAGTAATTATTTATACTTCATTAAAATTATTTATAAAATCTGATTTTATCTTATTTATACACAGCGCCGTATGGTTTTCATGAGAGACAATCAAGTCGGGAGTGAGAACCCTATGAGCGAAGAAGATATTTTGAGGGCGGTGTTGGGTGAACGTCGAGGACACGTTCATGGGGTTGGAAGAACATTAAGTTCTTCATCCGTATCTGCTGCACAATCTACCGCTCAATCCCAGCCTACGGAGAGATTATATTCACAGGCCGAGGTAGATAACATGTTAGGGGATGTCCGGCAGCAGCTACAGTCTCAAAGCGAACAACTGCAGCAGCTACAGTCTCAATCTCAACGTACATCCGATCTCTATGATATATTACAGGCGGCAGGTATAAATACTAATATTTCCTCAAGATCCGGACGTCAACCAACCACTGACTTGGCTGATATTGAAGAGTCTAGTGATGAGGATTAGATTATATGTTTGTTAGGCGAGTACTTGTGATTGTTTAAAAACGTTTTTGTTAACTTTCAAACTATCGTGTGTTCTACTTCGTTTGTTATTACGATTAGATACTTGTTTGTTAAATCGTATTGTTATACTTGTTGAGTTCCGAACAGCAGTTTTTCTGAATATTGCCCGGTTAAAAACGGGTGGAAAACGCAAAATGCAGCAAAAGCTGCTGGATTTAGTTTTGACTTTTTGCGGCGACATCTGTCGTCGCAAAAAGTGCAATTGTCGCCGCAAATAGCTCGCAAAAAAGAAATTATTTATTTAATATATAAAATTACATGTCGCCGCAAAACAATCAAATGTCGCCGCAAAAAGGTTTTATTATATGTGTCGCCGCAAAAAAAACAAATGTCGCCGCAAAAAAGCGTCCACGTGGCAGAAGGTGGTCCCGTTGAATGTCGTCGCAAAAATTAAAAATTGACGTCGCAAAAAAGTATTTGGGACGAACTATTTGCGGCGTCCTTTTTACGACGCCATGTCGCCGTAAATAGGTTTTAGCGACGCTATTTTGAGGTTTAGCGGCGACATTTGTCGCCGCAAATGGTCTTTTTTTTTGTAGTGACTTCGTTATCTTTGCATGTCTAATCTTCCTCTTTGCTTTTAATTATGATTTCTTTTTGAAAACCCTAATTTTGAGTTTAGGTTTATTTTTTATCAATCTGTAATTTTCGATACAATATATGTTTTTCAAAGTTTTCTTTTATTACATTGATTAGGCGTATTTTATTGATTAAGTTTGCTTAAATACTGTTTCGTCATCGTCTGTTCTTCATAGTAAGAAGAAATACAGTTGTTGATATACTATTGTGAAATATTATTTTTAAGTTTAAACTAATCAAGTTATCATCATGAAAACCCTTATTTTGGATTTAGGTTTGTTTTTCATTTGTAATTTGGATTTAGGTTGTTTATATAGTTAGATTGGGGAAACCTTAACTTACTATTTTGTATTTTGTTTTATGGTTTGTTTAAATACAATTTATTCATCGTCTATTCTTGATAGTATTTTTTTACTCAAAAAAACCGTAAATCAGTCCATGCTTACACATATGAACACATACAGTTGTTGATATAGAATTGTGGAATATGATTTTGAAGTTTAACGTAATCAAATTTTTATCATGAAATTTCTAATTCTGGATTTTGGTTTGGTTTTCATTGAATATGTAATTTTTTATTGTAATTTGGGCTTTTGTTAATTCTAAAATCCCTGTTGTTAAGTCAGTTAAAGAATGGTAAGTATCTTCTACTTTTATACTTTCATTATATTTTCGTAATGCTGTATTTAAAGATGTACTACAAAAACTTTGAAAGCTTTGTAAACTTTGATTATTTTACATATCAATAATCAGGCTTCTTTTTACTACTCTTTTTTATATTTTTCCTTACTTATGTTTAGATGCATTCAATTATTTATTGTATTTTACTGTTATGTTTGAACACATGAATTTTTTTTAAACCAGTCTTGAAGGTGCAAGTATCAATCAACTAGTTAAGGTTATAAAGGACGAGGTGCAACTTTTGGAGATTGTAGCCGACTCCAGAACCAACCTATCGCATATAACAAATTCGATTTTATTAATTGTCAATTTTGTTTAAAGAACCCGAATATGAAGCCATTTGAACCCTGTGATTTTAAATTACCGTAGTTTTTTATTGCCGACCAAACTTCAATCTTATATAGACTATGAATTATTCGTATAATCTAATTAATTATATGAATTATGTTGACACACATTTTTTTAAAATCAGAACTATGTTAAAGCAATTAAAATACTTTCTACTTAAAAAATATCAAGTGTGTGATGACATTCATAAAAAAATTTAAAATGATAGTAAGAGCATATATTTGAGTTTAAGACAGGCAAATTATTTCCTATATTTAATAATATGATTAAACTATGAAATACTTTATGTGGCAAAGATATGGATTCTGACTGGAGAAACAAGTTAACGTCGCAATGTTTGATTGGGACATTGGAATTTTCTAAGAAGCTTAATATTTTTGGCGGTTATGTCGTAAACTCGTAATATCAAATCAAGAGCATTATTAAATTAATTAATAAAATTGAAAATTAGGAGAAAATAAATGTTTATCAATCAACGTCTTGATTAAACTTTAGAAGTAAAGTGACGTTTTAGAATAAACCGGGATAAAGATAAATTTAAAATATATTATTAACGAAGAAAATTCAAGATCTTATAATGATCATTGTCATAATAAGACTAGTATGAAACTAAAATATTAGGAAAAACCCTCTAAAAGAAGTAATTATCATTAAATTAAGAGTTACTTATATACTAATGGTCTAAATACACTTGTTCATCTAAATTTACTATTCATGTTTCATGAACTTCAAATTAATATTATATCACTATTTCTTTGTGTTAAAGTAATTTGTTTGAATGTTCATTTATATACACTTTAGAGGACAAAGATGCCCTTTTAATATATTATTTTTTCAATTCTAAATCATATTCAAACTGTTAATCCTAAATTAAATATTATTACTAAAAAAAAGTGCTAATTATTCTTCTAATTATAATTATACACTTTGAGTATTTTTCCATCCACCACCATATAACATTGCCCTACCACCATGTGCCACCATTGATCACCTTCATCTGCAACCTCCACTCACCTCCTTCTACCACCATTGGAAAGTCAAAACCAAAATATGAAAGCATCATCCCCACCCACTACAATCTACCACCATCCCCTCCTCTACCTCAAAACAAACTTGCAAAAATCACATACACCAACACCCAAAAAAGATTGAGACCCCAAGTTTATTTAGGATCCAAACACAGATAAGGCATGAACTAAACATAGGGAAGGGCAAATGTGGTTGTGCTAAACCACAATAAGAAGAGGGAGAAAGAGGAGCGGAGATGAAGACCAAAGTATATACCTGAGGAGGTCCAGAAAAAAGAAAAGACATGTGGAAAAAGACTAGTAGTGGATGTGACAGTTGCTGTCACATGAGGTGGTGATGGGGCAGTTGTTGATGGTGGGTGAGGGCCATGCGTAGCTAGAAATGTGGGGAAGAGGGGAAAAAAGAATTTAGGGAGTAGAGTATGGTAGTAAAAAAGGGGATGGGTGGGTGTATATATAATTATATTAATAATTTACTATTTTAAATATATCATAGAGTTATGAGTGGTCTTTAAGATTTGTCGAAATCACAGATTCAATCCTTTGAATAACGAATGTGCATAGGTGGTCCTTTTTTCACACCTATAATTGAAATGGCGGTCCTTTACCCTAACTACAATTTAACTTTGACCGTGAGTGAAAAGACATTTAATCTTTTCTCTTGTTATTCTTATTACCAATCGAGAAACCCTAGCCCATCTATCTCCTTATATCATTAGAGGTTCTAACTTTCCTTCGAAAGTTAACTTCCTTTCAACGATTGCTTGATTTAAATAGGTGAAATCCAAAAACCTATTCACTTTGTTACAGTAATCCATACTAAAAAAGTCGCTACTATTTGTCACTTATACACCCATCCCCAATCACCACTTGATGACATATTCTTAACTAAAAAGTCAAAGCCAACCCTCTAAAAGTCAACATGAATATGTAAAATAGCATAATCAAATATCTAACATTTTCATATTCTTATGTAATATAAGACAAGTATTATACATTAACTTAAAAGTGTTAGGATTAATATTGTATAGAAATAGAACTTACGTAGTGGGTAAGGTTTGTATTAAATACAAATTATAGGGACTATATTGCAATATACTCCAAGGAGTATATATACCATCTGACTAATGGTATTGTAAGAGGGGAAAAGAAGGAATTGCCATTCTTATTGAATAAGAACAATGTGTGTTCTAAGGTGTAATAAGATTCTCTCTACATGATCCTAGTTCTACACTACAATTCAGATGATACTTGATTATTGTGAGAAAAACAAGTGGTATTAGAGCCAAATCAATTGTTATTTAGCCTTATTTGAAGAATTTTAAGCCCTCTGTTACCGTTCATTGAGAATAGTAAAGTTGAAAATCGATGTTCATGAATTAAAAGCTGTTAATTCGATTTGATCACTGTCGAGTATTGGTATGGATTAAAAAGGAAGATTTCGGCTGTTTTCTTGAAGAAAAACATAGATGCTAACCTTCAATTTGGAAAGTTTCAGTTTCTGAGGGCGAAAAAGTTCTTGAAGGAAATTTGAATTTTGATCTTCAAAATGATGCTATTTGTGCCAGAGATTGTGTGCATTATGTTCAGAGTTTGATTTTGAGTGGATTTGGATCAATTGATTGAGTTTTAAAACATTTTATAGATTCTTGAAGATATTCGCCGGTGTTCAAGAACTCGAAGAACAGAGTGTTCGATCTGTTTTTGTTGTGAAAAGTTTAGAAAAGCTGTTTTTAAAATTGAATATGACTAAGGGTTGGTTTTAGAGTTCAGTACTGGTTGAGATTTGAAGTGCTATTTGAGCTTGAAACACACTCGTTAAGTAGTATTCGAGTGCGGGAAACATGGGTCAAAAAAGTATTCGAGCGCCGACAAAAAAAAGTATTCTAGCGCCAACAACCTAAAAGTCTTTGATGTTCGAGCGCCAACAACCTAAATGTCATTGATACTCTAGCACCAACAATCTAAATGTCACTAATATTCGAGCGCCAAAATTCTTGAATTAGTTGGGATTCGAGTTTAGGTATTTAAGTTTAAATATTCGAGTTTAGATACTCAATTACTCATTCCAGTTGATATTCGAGTTCGAATACAAAATCACTTAGTGATATTCGAGCGTGGGAAATACTAGAATAAAGTGTAGTCGAGTTCAGAAAATTTGTAAATATGTTCGAGAGCCCAATCTTCCATATTCGAGTTTGAATACAATATCACTAATTAATATTCGAGCACTCAAAACGTATTTGACATTCGAGCGCTCAAAACACTTCTTTGATATTCGAGTTCAAGCAAGTTTGATAATATTCGAGCTTAGTTACTTTGATATTTGAGTTTCAAAAGAAATTTGATATTCGAGTTTGAAGGTTATTTGACATTCGAGTTTTTGAAATTCGATATTCAACTTGAAATTCTTTTAAGGGTTTTTTTCCAAATAAAATTGAGATCTAATCAAATCAAGTATCAATATCTCTCTCTTACAAGGATATCAATTTAAGAAGAGTTATCAAATTGGAGTGCTCTCAGTTTCTACATGATAGATGATGAACAAATGTTAAGAACAAAGTTGAATGAGATGTTTATGCTATATGATGATTTAGAAGAAGAAAATGCAAAACTTGAAATTGAACTTTCTAAATTGTGTAAGAAACATCAAGGTTAATAAAATAGAAGTCATGAGAGTGTTGTCAGACATCAAGAGTATGAAGCTGAGAAGAAGAAAATAGATAAGCTGAAAGTTGAGAATGAAATGCTCCTGATTTAATTGTCTGAAATGACTGAAAATCTTCAAAAACAGTTTAATATTATACACTCTAAGAAAGAGAAAGCCAAGATCTTGTGAGGAAAGAAGCATGTATAGAAACTGAGAAGAAAATAACAAATGTTCTACAAGAAGAGACTGCTAAACTTAAGAAACATTTGTTAGACTTATTATGTAAAATTTCAAGATACTCAGAAGTTGTTAAAGAACAATGATAAGATAATGAACGATTTTTGCATGGAAAATGTTATTTTACTAAACACGATCAAGAAACTTGAACAACAACTACTTGCTTCTTATGGACCATACATTCCCAGCCCATTTCTTGAAAAGAAAATATTTGAGCTTCAGAAGATACTGATTACTGAGAGAAATTAATTTGAAGAAGAGAAGACGAAGAAGAAAGAGAAGACACGGCTCATGGCTAAAATCATCAACGCTAAGCATAATGCTAGAAAACATCACTGAATCCAGAAAGACTTCCGATGATAATATCAATTTTGATTCTGTTTCACATTGTAGTAGCCAATCTTCTAATTCTTCTTATCCTTTTGTTACAGATACTAAAGATTCTGGTGAGACCTTTATCTTTGATGAACCAATCAAGAAAGTTCCATACACTGCAACAAAATTCTCTCATCAAAAGTTTAAAGGTAAACAGAACTTTTATCATTCAAACAGTTATAAATTATGTTTCTTTGTTGTCACAGATTATTTATCAATAAAAACAAAGCAGACATGGATTCCTAAGAAAACATTCTATGATAAATCAGCAAAGACAAAGAAATCATTCTGTACACAAAAACATAATGTAATTAATGATGAATTATCGTCTAATTTTTTTCAGAACAAAGGAGTTCCTAAACCAAAGAGTCAACCTGAAAAGCCAAATGTTTATACTCATCACAACAACAAACACAAAATTCTCTCAAAGCTTAAAACTACTTGTGATTTCGTGCTTGCAATAGACGTGAAATATGCTTTTGTGGTATATTCAGCCAAGCACTTGATAAGGCTATCAAAAGAGAAAATTTACAAATCGTCATAGATAAAACATGAGTTTGTTGTTAAGAACGGAACTCCTCAATGACATTCGGGACCACTAAACAAAAAGGTCCATAGACTTGTTATTGTTAGACATAAACAAACATGGATGTCAAAATTTGTACAAACTGCAAGAACTAATAATCCACGATCCAAAACCATTGGATACCAACATCTTTCAATGCTTGTTGTAGTTAGAATAATATGAGACATTGTGGGAACACACCGAAGATCATTCAGACTGAAATGAAGATCACCGCGCTCAATATGTTGAATTGTTTATACCTCATTATTTTCAAAAAGAAGCTTCCCTACAAAAGCAATTTTCATTCACTCTGTGCATTATTAGCCCGAGTCCACGATGCTTATTTTGCACATTTTTACATGTTTTAACATTTTTACAAAAACCCAAAGACATTGAAAAATTAAAAATCAAAAGCATTAGAAAATTGAAAAGCCAAAAACAATATAAAATTTCAAAATACAAAAAGATTTTCATTTTAAATTTTGTTACTCATACAAGCGTGTATGCATTCATTGTTTCAATTCTATACCTTGCTTGTTTCTTTTTGATCATTTGAAAAGTCATTTTCATTTCTAGAATTAAGTTTCTAATATCATTCTATAATCTTTCCACTGTTATTGCGTACACTATTCTTTTTGAAATCGTTCATTCGTGTGTTGAATCACTACTGACATAAAACAAGTGATCAAAAAGGCACAATGAGTTCATCATATATTAATTGAGACTAGCAACGTACCCGCGCAATGCAGCGACGTCAATAGTTATTGTTTTCCAACATGTCTTTTTAAGAATGTAATAATATGTTATTCGTGCGATTCAATGTCACAAGTTTGCAGCGACATGTTTATTTTTTTCAAACTTCCTTATATTTGTATCGACTATTTTAATAATTTAATAAACAAATTCTAAAAAATATTAAAATAAGAAAAAAGATTTACATTTATAATATAAGGAGAGAGAAGTTAATAAAATTTTGAAAATTATGTTAATGTGTGTGAATAATTGTGTTTGTGAGAAAGAGTGTGTTAGTGAAAAAGTATATTTAAAATAATTAACAAGTTAAAGTAAATTAGAAGAGTAAAATAGTAAATATAGAGTATATGAGATTAATTTAGATAAAAAAAAGGATGAAGATGAAAGTAGTCTTAATAATTTAAAGGTTGTATATTATGCATAATTGTTTGGACTACTTAAATTTAAGTAGTATTAAAAATTTGAGGAGAGAAACATAAATGCATTATATAGTAGTAAAAGATAATTTGAAAGTTGTACATTATGCATAATTGTTTGAACTACTTTAATTTAAGTAGTCTTAATTTGAAGGGTTCCTTACTAAGTCAATTAGGTTAGCAAAATCAGTTACCTTGGGATACTGATTGGTCTGCAGAGGTACAATAAAAAGAGAGGGTGGAACAGGAGATGGGGACGCATACAATCAACAAAGTTCGTTGACCTTACCTTATCAAATTATTTCTGAAATTGATAATGATTGTTCATATCCTTTGATTGCTCAAATATTTATTGACAATCATTTTCAACCGATTCTTTTATTGAAAAGCTTAAATGATATATAATCATTCATAATGAATTCTTAGATCATCAATCACAAGTGTCCAATTGTACCTAAACAGCGGTACTTACATAAATTTTGGAAAATGAGTTTTGAGGGAGAAGTTGAAAAACATTTAGAGAGCTAAGGGTGAGACATGATTAAAAGAAAAGTAGAAAACGGAGATCCTTACCAAATCACTTCAATCCGGGTAGCCACATATGCTATTAAATCTCATTTGTTTAGATTTGGTATTGAAAAAGACACCACCTAACCCGATGATGCAATGCACTAACCCCACCCAACTACTCAATTATCTCTTAAGAGATAATTGTTTCAACTTCACATGGAGAATTAGTACATTTCTATTGACATCTCTTTTGGAGATTTTTTATATTGAAGTAAGAAGCTCAAGTTTCAAAAAATTCAAGACATTCTGTGGTAAAGTAGACAAGGTATAGAGCTGCATTCTAGAGGGAGAGATCAACATATTCTTCCTAAAGCAATATTCATTGAGTTTGAAAGCTCAAGATCAAAAAAATACTAAAAATCACTACATGTTAAACTGTTCATACAACCACAGATTGAAAAGCTTGAGATTACTGGTGCAAGATAGAGACAAGAAAAAGATTTTTGATGTATGCTTATGAATTTCAATTTTTCACTTAGGTTCAAAGTGAGAAAACATCAAGATGAAGATTGAGGATAAAAAAAGAATTTGTTTAAGTCTTATTCCAAAGTAACAACAACATGCAAATGAAAAAAAGAATATATGCATAATTCAAAGAGGAAAATTGTTAGAGATTTCACGAAAGCTAAAAAGATGCAACAACTTTTATTTCAATATAAAGGGGGAGATTGTTACAATTAAATGTAGGAAATAAATTGAAGTTTATATTGTGGGTGAGGTTTGTATTAAATACAAACTATAGGTACTATATTGTAATATACTCCATGAAGTATATATACCATATGACTAATGGTATTTGTTAGTGCATACATGGTCACACATTAAGAAATGCACTCCTTATTTTGATGATGATAAAAATATGAACAAGTAATATTATTGCTTATCAAATTTATTCATATGTTCATATGCTACATTCTTTAAAGGTTAACAAACCTAAAATTAATGATCAAGTGAAGAATAAATAATTGAAGACTCAATTCAACAAGAATCAAGATAAAGGAACCTTCACGGTCGATCCCGTGATCGACCGTGAATCAACCGTCGATGCTCAACTCACAACTCTTAAATATTGTTCTTCTTCAAGTCAACCGAACTCGTACTTAACAAGTGAAGATGATATCTTCAAAGCCGATGACGAAGATATCTACAAACAAGAGTTCGAATTATATGAGCTTACAAATAAAATAATTAAATTAGTTTATGTTTTTATAAAATTATTTTTATAAAAACTTTTATAAAGATGACAAAGATTTTATAAAACTCAATTGTGTTGGTTGATTAAATCTAAGACTTCCTATTTTAAGCAAATAACAAACACAATCCTACTTTGAAAGAATACACCACCATAATTAGCAAAGGAATCTCCCAAAGGGGTAAAATTCCAACATGCTTTGTGTATTGGTTTCCAAACTTCCATATATGTGTTTAAATTCAAACTTTAAGAGTATAGAATCAACCAACCTTTTGAACATATACTTTTCAGTTGATTTTTATGGTAAAAATGAGTTGAGTGTGGTTTTAAATAAAGTCCAACGTCTATATTGCAAAGAACAAGAAAGTTCAGGTGACTCACGGTTTTAGCCACGGTCGACCGTGTATCGACCGTGAGGGTTCTGGACAGCTTTTGGACATTCACCTTTTTCCTTATTTAAACCAACTCAAACCTCATTTTTTAGGATCTCTTGCACAAGCAAACACACATAACATATATTCTTATCTTGTGAGCTCATATTCTTTGATAATTCATCTATCATTCAAGATCAAGAATCAAGGAAGAGCAAAGCTTTCAAAGCTTAAACACTACATCATCTTTCTATATATTTTGTAATAGTGTGAGGATTAACTCCAGCCTTCCAAATTAGAGTGAAGTAAGGATCATCTCTAGCCTTTAGAATTAGAGAGAAGTAAGGATCAACTCTAGCCTTTAGAATTAGAGTGAAACAAGGTTATCTTTACCTTACTTGCAAGTTTGAAGTGTTAATTCTTGCAAGTGAAAAAGAGAAGTGTAAAAGGTTTATCTCTATCTTCAAAGAGAGAAACTAGTGGAGCAAACTCTTGGTGGGTGAGGCCAAGGAGTGAATGTAGTGCAAATTTGTTAACACTTACATGAACCACTATAAATCTCTTGTGTACTCTTGTTGATATCTCTCTATCTCTAATCTCTTTAAATTCTTATATTAGTTGTGTTGCTATAAATTTCAAGATTATTCTTTATAACACAACTTACTAATTTTTATAAGTGTAAAAATTGGTAAAAAAGGTAAAAGAACCTATTCACCCCCCCTCTAGGTTATAACAGTATTGTAAGAGTGGAAAGAGGTAATTGTAATACTTATTGAATAAGAAGTATGTGTGTTCTAAGGTGTAATGAGATTCTCTCTACATGATCATAGTTCTACATTGTAATTTAGATGATACTTGATTATTATGGGACAAACAAGACATTTGACCAAACAAATGTATGAAATAAACAATTAGCATATAACTTATAGAAACAACAACTACACAATTAGCTCTGACAATGAAACACAACTAAGTGAAGAATTTTTAAAACATAATTCTCAACTAAGCAAATTTGTTGCTCAGCTAAGAATGGTCAAGTAACCAAGAAACCTCAGTTAGCTTATCATGTATATCAATGATGGATTTAACTAAATGATTGAAATGGTTAAAGTAATCTCCCTTATTTGATTTTATGTGATAAATTTTAGTGTAATCTAAACTTAATGTCAACACAACTAAGTACGGTCAGCTAATTGAGAAACCTTGCTTAGCTGATCAACCTTATCAAAAGTACTTGATCAACTATGTTAACATATTGATTAGACTATCGATGATCAAGTTAGCTCAAGTATAAAACTAAGTAAAATTACAAGTCTTATTCTAACCACAATTAAGATAAATTATAGCCTAATCTAGACTTAGTCTTTTGTTATCATCAAATCATCATGAATTTCGGAGATGGATTTAATTAAAGGATTAAAATGACCATATCCCAACACATACGCTCATTAATGACTTAACCTCACTCATTAACGACGGTTCACCTCTACGTAATTCACGATTCGTAGATATATAAGTGATCAATATACATACACACACACACACACACACACACACACACACACACATATATATATATATATATATATATATATATATATATATATATATATATATATATATATATATATATACATATACATATATACTATCTTATAAAGCATTTAGGTCTTTTCTCTTAATCTCTTGATTTTAAGTAATTTAAAATTTAAAATTTGCCCTTAATATTATACTAAATGGAAATATTTAAATAAAGTAACTTTTTAGTGGAGTTTATGACAATCTTATATACCATTTTAATAAGTAAATATTCCAAAATAAAAATTATTTAAAAAATCAAATTAATGCAAATTAACTTAATAATTTTAAAAAAATTTAATAATAAAACCTTTCATATATTATTCTTATATCATAGAGTAAATATTAACTTAACTACTAAAATTTACGTATAAGTAGAAGTATTAAATCTAAATAATACATAACCTACATTTATTAAAATTTCTGGTTTTTTAAATGAGTAATATAATTAAAATAGCATACAGTTATAATGTCAATACTGTTTTTCGATTATACCATCCGTGTGAATTATATTGACCAGTTATAATTTAGACAAGAAACACACCACCCTTTCTTATAAACGGACAAGTTGTCTAGAAAAATTATTCGTTGCCGTTGCATTGCGCGGGTACAATGCTATATATATATATATATACATACTATCTTATAAAGCATTTACGCCTTTTGCTTAATCTTCTAAATTTAAAGCGTTTTGAAATTACGAAAATGTCCCTCATATAAACTAAATTGAGTAACTATTAGACATAGTTAATAAGATTCTTATATTCTATAAAAAACTAAACTTTACATATTTAAGAAAATCAAAGTCAATATAACTCTTTTGAAAGTCAAAGCCAATAAAAATTAACTTAATTAGTGAAAAATAATTCATAACATTTTTTCCAAATTATGGAGAACAAAAAAGTAAAGGAAGTAGAAAAAAGATAAAGAAAATAGACATATCATCAAAAAAAATTATTCGTCATCACCAGTATTACATAATTATCATACTTTTTACGTCTTGAAGATGAACATGTTAAGAAGTAAAAATTATTCATAGTCGCTGCATTGCACGAGTATCATGCTAATATATATATATATATATATATATATATATATATATATATATATATATATATATATATATATATATATATATATATATATATATATATATATATATAGGAAGAAGTTCAATTGAGAACCATTTTTATTGCGAGAACCGCGAGAACCAATCTAAACCGTCTAATTCCCCCTCTTTCAATGTCATTGCCCACCCATGAATTCCTCACATACATCCTGCCACACTTGATTCCCTCACGCTCTCCATCCATGAATTCCACTTATCAAATCAACGGCTAAGATTGGTTCTCGCGGTTCTCGCACTAAAACCGGTTCTCAACGGAACCCTCCCCTATATATATATATATATATATATATATTAGTGGGTCATCAATGGTGATACAAATAGTTTCCGAACAAATAGTTCTTGTTTGAATTTCTCTCTCTCTCTCTGTGTGTATATATATGGTTTGAGCATCATTCTTTTTATGAGAATCAAGTTGACCAAATATTAAATAAATCAATTATTAGTAATATTAATGACTTTTAATGAGCTGATTAATAACTCATTAAATAAGAGTATTTTAAAAAAAATCAAGCCTTATTAATTAATGATGATATTCTATGCACCATAATCTATTAATATCTAGGTGGCAAAAAAAAAAAAAAAACCCGGATCCGACGGGGAAAATCGAAACCCAAAATAAACGGGGCGGATTTGGGGATGATAAACGGAGACAGGGACGGGGATACGAAAATTCCGACTTTTTTAGACGGGGACGGGGATGGGGACTATTTTAGTGATCCACGCACCGCGTACCCAATCCCTGATCCCCGACCCCGAGAACCGATTATTATTTATATAATATATATAATATATTTGTATTATATAATATATAATATATATAATATACTTATATTAAAATAATATATAATAATATAAATAGTCTTTTAAAGAAATCCTAGTTTTTGTTTGACTAGATTCACGTCTCACTGCCTCAGTCTCACTCTTTCATACACCCTTACTCTGCCGATGACTTTTCCTTTCCCTCTTCTTCTTCGTTGAATCATTTCCTTCGGCGGCATCAACATTGCGGCAACGGCAAGCATTCAATCTTTCGTTAAGCACATAACTACTCAAGCACTCAAGCAACCAATCTACTCGTGTCGTGAACGAGGATTACACAAGTTGGAAGCATTACTTTATATTTGGAATATGTTTAAACATCTACTATTAATTGTTTTTATTTTATTTGGATTGTATGGTTTGGCAATTTGGGTGCATTAGGACTTCAAGTTTGTTTCAAACATGTTTGTATTTGATAATTATGTACAATTTTAGTAATATCGTTTTTTCAAACTCGATGACAAAAACTATAGGGTGAAGGGTTTGGGGGGATCCGCGTAATAAAAAATCGGCATCTAAATCCCCGCGGGAAAAAAACCCGATTAAAAACCCGTTACATTAAATGAGGATACACGTTTCCCCGTGGTTTTCTCCGGATACCCGACGGGATCCCCGTTTAATCCCCGCGTTTTTTTAAGCGGGGACGAGGATGGATTTCTTAAACGGGGACGGAGACAGGAGGACCAATCCCCGTCCCAAATCCGCCCCGTTGCCGTTCCTATTAATACCTTACTATAAATCATCCAATTAGATTTAATCAATTTACAATAGATATATACATATGTGTGTATATGATTGTATTTTGTCAAATTTTGGGAGGTCAAAAGGCCAAAGTTTGAACGGGTGTGTCTCGAGGATTATAATAAAATGTTGTCTCAATCATGGAATGAAGAACATGGGTCCTTAGATAAATAGTATATCCATACAAAAATAAAAATGTAAACAATTATAGACAAACCGATAGACAATTGCCTTGGGTATCATCAAGCTGGGGATCTTGTTCCCTGTTGATATAATGTAAATAAAATTTTAATACCCAAGTCCGTACATTGCCTTTTGGCCAATCATATGCAGATGACAAAAACATCGGGCAAAAACACCGTTTTTTGTATCACAAATGCCGAACATCATATCTATTAATCTAGTTATTAAGATACGGATTACCACAAATGTGGAACATTACTACATTAAATCCTAGGGGTTATATTTTATGATCACACAATAATACGTATACCAGTTGATACAAGGGCTAACAATTTTTTTTTCTTTTTCTCAATACATTTAATTATCATTTATGGTTTGTAGTAACTACATGGGATAAAAACGTCAAATGTGTATCGTTTTGAATTCTTTGTTCTATAAACTAAGTATTGAGTTGATGAGTCCAACTTTGAAAAATGCATCAGAGGTATTCGTACGTAATGGGCATGAGGTAGGAGGGGAGTGATTGAGCGAAGCCCGTGCACCACGGTGTGGTCACCTCAAATCGTGGGCTTGATAGGTCTCTCTCTCTCTCTCTCTCGATCTCTCTCTCTCTCTCTCTCTCTCTCTCTCTCGATCTCTCTCTCTCTCTTTTTCAAAATTTTCTTCTAATTTTTAATTAACTAATTGTAATATTATTATACGAGTTTTAGAATATGGCATGATGAATAGTGATAACTGATAACTACAAAACTAAATATTTGAGAGTGAAATGCTAATGTTACATTGAGTGTAGTGTGTTTGGTGGTTGCAGGGCCGTTTTAAAGGGCGTGCGAAAGGGACGACCGTCCAGGGTCCATGTATTAAAGTGACCCAGTTTTTGTAATGTGTGTGTATAATGTATATGGTTTAATACTATAAGCCTAGTTTAGTTAATCTAATAAGAGTTTACTATTGAAACTAATAATTGCTTAAAGATTTTAGATTAACACTCTAAGCATAAATGGTATATTCAACTCCCAAAATCTTTTGTCCCACTAGAAGAAAAACCCCATTTTGTGTTGGACAAATCCGTTGAAAAAGATCATTTTCCTCGTATTTCCCGCAAAATAGACCATAGATAAAAGTTTAGTGGGAAAACCATTTTTCTCGAATTTTCCAAGAATTTCGCATGGAATTTGTGGAAAATTTGTTAACTCAAATCTGTGGAAACTTTGTTGAAACTTTTCCCCTAATTTGGTCAATTGAAAATCTCTTTTTAATGTCTCATTATTTAGTAGTGTCCGTTTGGGAAGAAAACAAAGAAATCATCAATTTATAAAAAATTTGATTGTTAGTTTGCAATGAAGTCTTACAAAATCATTTGACCCTTTGGGACGAAGTCACACAGTTTGATACTTGCAATCCTTATTCGATTTCTTTGAGAAAAAGCGATATCATAGAACTTGAGAAAGGTAGAATTCGAAAAATTAACTTATTTAAGACATCTAAAATTGAAATGCTTATGATTTCTCAAACTCGTCTAAACTTTTCTTTAATTTTTATTTATTGATTTCTAGTTTAATTTTTATTCATTGTTTAGATTTCAATAATTCAATTTCTTACTTTTTGTATGTTTTGTTTAGTCAATTGATTTCTCGCAACTAATTGTATTTGCATATTAGTTTGTTTACTGGTTTACCTAGTATAATTTTTTAATTGAAATTTGCATATTAATTGCTTGATTCGTAATTGGTTAATTGATTAACAAATTATTGTTAGCGTATTAGTTTGTTTATTGTTTAGTTTGCTTAATTGGTATATGTTAGATTTTAATTCTTGAACCATTGTTTAATTACAAGTTTTACTTAGTTTGTAAGTGGTTGACAATTGTATATTCTTGTCTATTGTTGTAATTAAGTATATACAATTATAAGTTTGTTATTCAACATTTTACATAGTTTAGTATTTTTAGAGGCCCACTTTTTAATTTTACCACGGACTTAAAAAATATTTGAGACGGACATGGATGGTTGCTAATTAATACCCTACACAATCAAATAAAAATAACACTTACAATATCATGTCGTTTTTGCCAATGTTTTCTTTATAACCTCGATGTAGTGTGTTAACATTCCGCAGTGTCAATAGTCAATACTTCTCTATAACCTCGACGTAGTGTGTAAGTATTATATATTCTACCTTTTACTTTGATACTGTACTTGCATGGGGGCTTCATTTTAGGGTTTGGTAAGCCTTTGTTTGTTTTTGTTTTTCCTTTCCTACCCCTCTATTAAAATTTTAATTTTTTAAGTAGAATCTTACAGCTTTTTCTTAACTGTCTACAAATTAATATTCCTTAGGAAAATAATAGAATCACGACTGACGTGTTACGTAATAAACTTGCAAATTAAGTGAGTTCGATATATATGATCCACCCGGCCGACCAGTAGATCTTAGTCTTGTCTTTATATAATAACCTACTAAATCAGGTTTTATGAAAGAAAAAAGGGATTAGGAAGACAAATACTATTTAGAAAGATTTGAGAGGAAGCAAGTAGGTAACATGTTTATAAATGTGTCGAGATGATTGGGGACTTTAGAGTGACATGGTTGTTAGTGGGTGGGTGTGTGTTTTATAATTTATATGTAAAGCCAGTTGGAGTTATTGGTCCACCCAAGATTTTGAAAGAGAAGTTGGTAATGTGGCTCGAGGAATGATTTATTCTGTTCATTAATGTCTCTCTCTCTATCTCATTAATCTCTCTCGTCTCTTTGCATATATATATTTTTTTAATGGCAAACGCTCACACTCTTTAAACCTACTCCTAAATATCTACTCCATTGTCCACGCCGGGACTTAAACCCACAACCTCCTGGGAAGGGGCACCACCTTACATTTGGTATTAACATAGATTATCTCTATTTTTAATTAACGAAACATAGTATATTATCAATAACGACGGTTAGATCAAGATATTGCGTGCCTTCTTTTTTCATTTTATGGTGCATGAACATGATGCTTTAACTTTGTTACCTTAACGATTTACTTCGGTGTATCTTAGTTATTTTAGTGTACTATAAAGATTTTAGGTAAACTTTGTAACGAGTTATATATGATGGTACTATGTACATAGGGCAAGACCATTGGTAAGGTTCAAAGGGCTGCTAAGCATTTGCTAACAAAAAACAAAAAACAAAATAGATATACATATATATCGAAATTTCTCAAATTAATATGATGTACATCTTGATAGATTGTGTGCAGGGATAGTGTACACGTGTCATCATATCCATGAACACTATGAGTCACTAAAAGGTCTCACAGCTGTACAACCAACTGTTGAACCAGGAAATAATACAATATGTGTATAAGTGATAATTAATAGTTAATTTTTTTTTTGAAAGGCAAATTAATAGTTAATTAATTATCGAGAAAAATAATAAGTGGACATTTATTATTTAAAGGAGAGATTAAATATTAGTTAAATATTTAAGAGTTAATTGTTCAAATGGTCTTTTAACTTAAAAGTTTCTGCCATTTTCGTCATTTAACTTAAAAAGTGGTGAGGATCGTCCTTTAACTGCCATTTCGCAGCTATTTCAGTCCTTTCTAACGTTTGCCGTTAGCAATCTCCGTTAAGTCAAGGTAAAATGACTATTTTACCCTTGTTTTTATTATTTATTCATGTTATTATTATTAATTAAATTTAACTTATTAATAACTATTATTTGTATATTTATTACCATTTTTATACTAACATTAAACATTCTCTCTCTTTCCTTTGTTACCACCACCATCCTCCGCCCAGCCTCCTCCGCCACCTCCGGCGACCTCCGTCCAGCCTCCGCCACCTCCGGCAACCTCCGGCGACCTCACAACAGTCTAAGATCTATAGTAAAAGGAAAAGAACAAGAATCATGTCGATGAAAAAACACTCTTCTCCGTTTGCCACCAACACCACCATCGGACACCATCTCTGAAACCACCACCATTTTCTCTCTTTCTCCCTCTTCTTTATTTCCGGTCACCACCACCATCTCACACGCACACAACAAATCTGTCAAAAAAAAAAGACAGATCCAAAGATGTAACACCGTACTTTTAATACTACCTTGAAATACGCGCGAAAGCTAAAACACATTTCTAATATAATATAATAAAGAAAATACAACTTTAATCTGTTTGATTTACAAAACAACATATACAGTGTTACTAAAAAACAACAGACTCTTTACAAAAACAACTAGATATCAGAGTTATGATCAGTCCCAAAATTCCAGTTCAACTTCTACCATCCACGTACCAGGGGTATCCTGTAAAAGAGTACAACAGTGGGGGATTAGCACAAAGCTAAGTGAGAGAATAGATATCACAAACATACAAGGCATAAAGCCCAAACAACAATGCTCAAACAAACAAGAGAACCGGCGGTCTTGCGGACCTTCAACCAAATGTCGGCCAAAGCAAAGGTTTACCGATAGCCTAGTTACCACAGACAACAATAATAGCACTTCTTGATTACAACAAATGCTTATCAAGACAAATACTAATACTGTATATCTCTAAACATAGGCCCAGCTGAATAACAACCGCCAATCTGATCTCACAACCACATCATGTATATACAGAATAAGAGCAAACAATCAGGTGATATATCTTATACATCCAAGATATATATCCACTCACCGATATCTTCAACAATTCAGGTAACTCAGTCTATTCTCAACTACTGAGTCTTGTCTCCACCTGAACAAACAACTAACAGTCAGTATTTGCTTAATCATTCACACAATAAGCATAATACTATAATCAAACACATATGTACATACAATTACAAGTACATATCAACTCATGTGTATACAAACCAATATACCACAATTAACTATTACTCTTTACTTACTGTAATCTTGTGAATTCATCCAACTCCTTAGCTTAGGCATTACATACATCCTTTTATAAGCCAGGGCAATGAAGTTCATGATTATCTTCAAATCATCCAAGAGTTGATCTTTCATAACACAATATTTACCAATTCCAAGCATAGATATGGTTTGAATTCCGATTGTATCAAAATCCGATAAGATCAAATCTGATAGGTTCAAATCCGATTAACAGGAAATCCGATCAACCAATTCCGAGCAAATGCAAATCCGAGTAAAGGTAATTCCAATCTATTCGGATTCCGATACAATTCACAATCCGAGAAAAGGCTAAATCCGATCAAGTCATACAATCCGATAAAAGTCAATTCCGACTAAACATCAAATCCGAGAAAATATGAAATCCGATGAAACTAACAATCCGATAAACTTTAAATCCGAGAAATATACAATCCGATAAAACAATCAGAATCCGATAATAGCTAAGGCAATTGTTTCAGTTTCTCGGATTCTCAACAATCCGATTAAATTTAATCGGATTTCTACTAATCCGATCCATTCAAACACAAAATCCGATTGATTCATACTTATCAAATCCGATAAAATCAAAAATCATCCTTAACTTCAATTTAATTCTGATTTTAAGCATGCAACAACATATATGTTTCCAGAATTGAATTCTAACATGTATTGTTCATCATAACATCATAATCTAGCATACATGCAACCTAGAATCACAAATTCATCATACATTTCATTCAATCGGATTTCACACATAAAATTATATAAATCTGAAATTAAACAACAATCAACAATCAATTCAATATTCTAACCTCTATGATGATGTTACACTTCTTCAATTGAGCAGATTCACAAACAAAATCAACAATTAACTTCAATTCTTTCTTCTTTTCTTTTGCTCTCGGCCGAAGGTATACACACACACTACACCTTATCAATTTGCATATAAATGACACTTAGGTGGTGTAATGGTGGTTTAGGTGTCCCAAAACCGACACCTCATCAAGCCCCACTAACAATTTAATTAATAACTAATCATATTTTAATTAAATTCAATTAATTAAAACACATAAACAAATAATCAATCAATTAATTAAAGTAATCCTACTTAATTACCTTAATCCTACTAGGCCGGTAAGGAGTGTGTTACAAAAGAAGATCCAAAATCGTGAACCACGTAATTAGGGTTTTCAGAGTCTCTGCCAACCCATCTGGAATTAGGTTTTTCAGATCCAAAATCGTGAACCACATAAACGGGGGACAGGGTACGGTGGTGGCGAGGTGGCGGCGGCTAGGGTTTTCAACATCGGCTTGGGTTTTTGTAGTGTCGTTGGGAGTGCGAGAAAGACAAAGAGATAGAGAGAGAGAAAGGAGAGTAAAAGAGACGGTGGGGTACAGTGGTGGCGAGGTGGCTGTGGCTACAGTTTTCAACGTTGGCTTGGGTGTTTGTGGTGGCGGTGAGAGAGAGAGAGAGAGAAAGTTTAACGGTGGCTGGTGTGGTGTTGGCAGAGGGCGGTGGTGGTGGCTATGGACGTTGGTGGAGGGTGGGGGTGGCGATTCTTGGAAGTGGGAGAAGAGTGTGTGTATGTGTGTGTGTATGTGTGTGTGTGAGAGAGAGAGAGCGAGAGAGAGAGAGAGAGACTGTGTATGTTTAGAGAGAAAGAGACGGTGTGAGATATTTTATTTTCTAAAAATAATAAATATATTGTTTTTAGTAATTAAAAATTAAAAAAAAGGGTAAAAAGAATAACATGCCCTGATCAAATTAACGGCAAACGTTATAAAGGACTGAAATGACATAGAAATGGCAGTTAAAGGACACTCCTTACCACTTTCAAACTTAAAGAACAAAAATGGCAGAAACCCTTAAGTTAAAGGACATTTGAACAATTAACTCAATATTTAATGATAAAGTTTGGTTGGAATATATTTATTAATAGTTAATTAATTAATATTAAATCAAACGAGAGGGTTTGTTTTTGAATGACTACGGTGGTCGATGGTGGTGGTCCAAGCGGCGAACGGTGGTCGACGGCAGCCCCCTGCGGCTGGGGCCTTGCCCCTTTCCGGCGATCGAAACGGCGCTAACCGAGACCCCCTTTGCGGCTGGTTCTCGGCGGCGGTAATCGGATACACCAAAAAGCCGGCGGTTTTTTGGTAGTACACACATACGGGATCTGTTTTTCTCGGGTATTGTTCGTGTTGGCGGTATAGCAGCCAGTTTAAGAAGTGTAGTAACTGTGTATCCCCCTATAGCAGTTCAGGGTATATTTTTTCTTATCATTTTAATACTTTTGTATATATACATATTTTATCTGTTATAATGCGATTATATGTTCTGTTTCCCCACCTAATCCAGATATGATATTGGGATGGGATTTATGTATTTTTTATTCGGTTGTGCTTGTTGTACCCTATAAATCCCAACAATTGTATGAGAGCCTTCTTCTATGCTCGGTGGGGAACAAGTTTAATCATGATTATATAATGTTTATATATGTGCGAAACTTATACTGTGGTTAAGATCATGTTTCTGATTTGTTACCTGATAAAATTTCCAGCTTTACTACTTTAATATTATATATATATATATATATATATATATATATATATATATATATATGTGTGTGTGTGTGTGTGTGTGTGTGTGTGTGTGTGTGTGTGTGTGTGTGTGTGTGTGTGTGTGTGTGTGTGTGTGTGTGTGTGTGTGTGTGTGTGTGTGAAACTTTTAGTTTTGGTTTACGATCAAGTTTTTATCTTTTTACCATTAAAAGTTTCCAGTTTTTTGTTTATATATATTTATATATATTAACTGCGTTAAACTTGGTTTTTGACAAAAAGTCAAAGTTTTGATTTTTAGCCAATTAAAGTTTCTAGTTTATCTGTTTTTAATATTTATACATATATCATGTGTGAATGTTAGTTTACATGGTAGGAAATGTCGTACCCCTACTTGTTGGTTGGAATCCGGGGAGAAACAATTTGCAGGTCCAGAGATTGTGCAGATTACAGCAGACAAGGTCAAGATTGCCCGAGAACAACTACAGGCGGTCAGAGATAGAGAGAAGAAATATGCGGAACCAAAAAGACGTCCAGTGACTTTTCAAGTTGATGACCTGGTTTACTTGAAAGTTTCACCGTGGAAGGGTGTCATTCGATTTGGTAAGCGTGGTAAACTTGCTCCGCCATACATTGGGCCGTTTAGAATCAGTCAGATTGTGAATGAACATACAGTGATTCTTGACTTATCACAAGAATTTGTGGGTATCCATAATACTTTTAATGTTTGTTATTTGAGGAAATGTAAAGTTGAAGATGATCAGATTCTCCCTCTCCAAGAATTACGTGTGGATTCGTCACAGAAGTTAGTAGAAAAACCCGTTGAGATCCTCGACAAATCCTCTAAAAAGACCCGAAAGAAAACTATTCCATTGGTGCTTATTAAGTGGAAACATAGTCTTGGATCTAATTTGACTTGGGAGAGAGAAGATGAAATGAAATCCCGCTATCCTTACTTATTTGAGAGCGATCAGATTCCGAGGACGGAATCTTCTTTAAGGGGGGTGGATTTGTAACACCCCAAAGCTGGGTCTGGTAGTACTCGGAGCTTCATATGTGGTACGTAGTATTTATTTGGATTTTAATTGAATTTATTTGAGTTATTTAATTTTTTTGTAGTTAATATTATTATTTAGGAATTTAAAGAAAAAGGTGAATGCTTGGATAAGCATGTTTTAAAAAAAAAAATAACTTAAATGACAAATTATTTGGGGTGTCGTACGTACAGGGGTTTACCCCCTTCACTTTCTGGAAACACATTTGTTTACAACCTAAGCTCTCAAGAACCCTAACAACTTGCTACTACTTGAGTTGTGTTGATGATTTGTTGTCATTTGAAGACTAATTAGGTCCCCAACAACGCGCACGTGCTTTTGGAAAGTGATATTCTCATTTTCGAAGAAAGGTGAGTGATACGTTATAATTGAATAATTATAACCCAGGTAACGGTTTAATATTTAATTGGTTTACAAGCATTTATCTTTTTACGATCAAGTTTTAATCTTTTTACCATTAAAAGTTTCCAACATGGGCCTAAACTGAAACTTTTAGTTTTGGTTTACGATCAAGTTTTTATCTTTTTACCATTAAATGTTTCCAGTTTATTGTTTATATATAGTTATATGTATTAACTGCGTCAAACTTGGTTTTTGACAAAAAGTCAAAGTTTTGATTTTTAGCCAATTAAAGTTTCTAGTTTATCTATTTTAATATTTATACATATATCATGTGTGAAACTTATTTTATATGATATATATATATAGGGGAGGGTTCCATCGAGAACAAAAAAAAAATGCGAGAACTGCGAGAACCGATCCCCATCTTTTTAAAACTAAAATATCTATCAAACGACAAGATATTAAATTATGAAAATTATACCAAATTAACGACAAAAATATGATCTTTAATATGACATCTATATTGCTATATTTTTTTCAACAAAAACAAATCCGTTACATATATGTAACATACCTTATAGTACTGATCACATATATGTTAGTACTGATTACATATATGTAACACACCTTATAGTGCTAAAAAAACCCGGCAAAAACGAATTTTTTTTGTTGAAAAAAATATAGCAATATGGATTTCATATTAAAAGAGCATATTTGGTATAATTTTCATAATTTAATATATTGTCGTTTGGTAGATATTTTACGGTTTAGCTCGGTTCTCGCAGTTCTCGCATTTTTTGTTCTCGATGGAACTTCCCTATATATATATATATATATATATATATATATATATATATATATATATATATATATATATATATATATATATATATATATATATATATATATATAAGTGAAACTTGTAGTTATTAAAAGTTCAAAGTTTTTGAATTTTTAAATCAAGTTTCCAGCTTTATTATTATATATTTAATAGTGTTGACATTTAACCTATGTGGTATTTTTGTTTTTATCTAGTTTGAGATATATAATAAAAGGCTCAGTTTAGGCCCATGTTGGATGTTTGGGATTAAAAGAAGACCAGTTGTGTTTTGGTGTTTGGAGGTCAAGCTGAGTCAAGTCAGAGAAGATAGTCCGTCAAGTTTTGAATCATCCTAGAATTATATATATTTTGTATTATGGTTGTAATGCGTGTATTATTATTATTTAATTTTTTTGGTACGTGATTGTATGTTTATTTATCAAACCAAGCGCCTAAAACCTAGTGGATCACCTAGTGGTTGTTTTTAATTACTTGTTATGGTTGGTTTACATTTATTATTTATCCGGTGTGAGGAGGTCTGCGTGCCACTTACAACCCATATTAAACTTTGTAAAAGTATTAGTTTTAATGGGCCTGCGTGCCTTTGAATTATTTTGTAATAGGGTACTAGTTTTATCAAAATTGTATAGGTTAGTTGGATATTTGTAAATGTAATATTTATGGAGACGATCAAGCAAGACAATAAGCAAGACAAGGAGAGAGGATGTAACAATGTACTTTTTAAACATATACTTTACGGCACGCGGAAGCTAATTACATAAAATTATCTTAATAACGTATTAGATACAAAAAGATTTCACTTGATTGATGTACAAAGACCTATACAGTGTTAATACAAAAACATGCTCTTTCAAAAACTTGACATCAGAGTTTGGTCTGTCCATATCCCCAGCCCAAGCATCAAGATCACCTCAGAGGATCTGCAAAACAATCTAGTGGGGAATTAGCACAAAGCTAAGTGAGAGAATAAATATCTAAACATACACAAGGCAAATATGCCCAAACCAAATAACTCATGAATCCCAGGAGAACCGGCGGTTTTGCAAGCACCTACAACCAAGGTCGGCCAAAACCAAGGTTTACGATAGCCTTGCTAACATGGATAACAGTACCAGCCCCCTTGAGTACCTCTACGGTACTACAAGATCAGATACTGTAATCCCCCAAGCAATAGGCCCATCATCATACTGATCTCCAAATTAACATGTATATACAATCCACAACAAGAGAATTCCAAATAGGATATCATATCCTGTATATCCGAAGATATAAATCCACTCACCAAAGTCTTCAAAACTTTGGCACACTCAGATGACTAAATTCACCGAGTATTCTCAGTTCCTGAGATTGAAGTAACCCAAGTCGATATTGAATTCATAATACTGATCCAAAATAGATATCATATCTAACCATGTTAATCATGTATGTGCACATATGCATATATATATTCATCATACATAAACCCAATAGATATACAATTTCATGTTTATCAATAAATCTTCAAATCCGATAAAGCCCAAATCCGATAGTAACAAATCCGATAATGCCGATTCCGATAGAATCATAACTCAATTCCTAGCATAGGCAAAATCCGAGGAAATACACAATCCGAGAACATGCACAATCTGAGAACATGCACAATCCGAGAACATGCACAATCCGATAGATCTCAATTCCGATAAAATGTCTCCAATTCCGATAAAAGACACACTCCGAGAAAAGGCACAATCCGATAAACTAAATTCCGATATACAACATTCCGATAAAAAAGAAATCCGACAAAGGTGTTAAGGCATAAATCAATTCCGAGAAAATAGGATTCCGATATATCTTAATTCCGATAAAATATCCAATTCCGATAAAATCCGTTTTATTGGAATTCCACATTCCGAGAAAATGTTAAGGCCAATAGTTCATCTTTTATCGGTATTCAATACAATCCTATCAATTTGCTCGGATTCATCACCATTCCGAGAATATTCTATCGGATTTCATCAATACCGATACAATCATACTTAAAATCCGACAGATTCATGTGTTCATGCATAAAATCGATTTCTAACTTAAATCTTACTAATTTCATGCATACAAGTTATATATAGGTTTCCAGAATTCATCCGACTCATATAAACAACTTGTATCGATCATAATTTCTAACATGCATACATTCTATTTCAACAAATCATCAAGAATCAATCGGTTTTCATATAATATTCAAAACCGCATACAATATAACATATAATATATGATTACAGAACTCTAACCTTAAGATGATGATTCTCAGTTAACAATTTAAGTATGCAAGATTGAAAACCAAATGTTGAATGTTCTTCTTTCTTTCTTCTTCTCGGCCGAAATACACACACAAGACACACATAACACACTTGTATAACTTTGCAAGTAATGTGGTATGGTGTTGAGTTGGTATCTATACCACCAACCGGCCACACCCCATACCCATCTAATTATTAAATTAATTCATTTATTTTCTAAAAAAAAAACAAAATAATATCACAATATATCAATTACTTCATATCTACAAATAATCACATAAACAAATTAAATCCCAAGATTAATTAATCAATTACCTTAATTAATCTAGGCCGGCAAAGAGGGTGTTACAAATCTTCCCCCCTTAAGAAGATTCCGTCCTCGGAATCTCATCGCTCTCAAACAAAGAAGGATACCGGCTTCTCATATCAGCTTCAGTCTCCCAAGTCAAGTCTGAACCTAAACTGTGCTTCCATTTGACCAAAACCATAGGTATCGGTTTCTTTCTCAATTTTGTGATTTTACGATCCAACAATTCAATTGGTTTCTCAATAAGTTTCTGATTCAAATCCACACAAAGATCCTGAATCGGAAGAACCTGCGTCTGATCCTCTACATTACACTTGCGCAAATAACATACATTGAAGGTATCATGAATACCTGCTAATTCATCAGGAAGATCCAAAGCAACAACTTGATCATCAACTACTCGTCGGATTCTGAAAGGACCAATATAACGGGGAGCCAATTTCCCGCATTTACCAAATCTGATTACACCCTTCCAAGGAGATACTTTCAAATAAACCATTTCCCTCTCTACAAACGATACTGGTCGACGACGCGGATCAGCATAAATTTTCTAGTCTATCCCTTGCAGCTTTTAACTTATCTCTAGCAATAGAAACCTTATCAGTTGTCATCTGTACAATATCATGCCCTGCAAATTGCTTTTCCCCAGCTTCTAACCAATAAGTCGGAGTTCTGCAAGGTCGACCATACAGCATCTCATACGGAGGCATACCGATACTACTATGATAGAAATTGTTATAAGCAAATTCCACCAAAGGCAGATGTGAATCCCATGATCCTCCGAATTCTAACACGCGCAGCATATCTTCCAACGTCTGAATAGTTCTTTCTGATTGACCATCTGTCTGCGGATGATAAGCTGTACTCAAATTCACCCGGGATCCCAATTCCTGTTGCATTCTATTCCAGAAGTTAGATACAAACCTCGAATCTCTATCCGAAACAATGGACAATGGAACTCCATGTCTAGATACTATCTCATCAATGTACAATTGAGCCAGTTTACTTAAAGGTGCAGTTTCAGCAGTAGCAAGAAAATGTGCACTCTTGGTAAATCTATCTACTATAACCCAAATCATATCATGACTTTTCTGAGTTCGTGGAAGTTTAGTTACAAAATCCATCGTAATGTGATCCCACTTCCACTCAGGTATTTCCAACTGTTTCAACGATCCGTACGGTTTCTGATGTTCAGCTTTAACTTGAGCACAAATGTGACACATCCCAACAAATTTTGCAATATCAGTTTTCATTGTCGGCCACCAATACCGATTCTTTAAATCAAGGTACATCTTTGTACTACCCGGATGTATCGACAATCTAGACTTATTAGCCTCATTTAGAATTAATTCCCTCAAGCAACCAAACTTTGGTACCCAAACACGTGCATGATAAACCCTCAAACCACGCGAGTCATAAGTTAACTCATGTTGTCGTTTAACCATTTGTTCATCCTTCATATTTTCATCTTTCAAAGCTTCAAACTGAGCAGCCAGAAGTTGATCCACTAAATCAGACTTGATTTCCAATCGCATAAATTTTACAGTATCCGAAGATCCCTTTCTGTTGAGTGCATCTGCAACTACATTAGCCTTTCCAGGATGATAATGAATATCACAATCATAATCTTTGATCAGTTCTAACCAGCGACGCTGTCTCATATTCAATTCCTTCTGAGTGAACACATACTACAGACTCTTGTGATCAGTGCAAATAATACATTTGGTTCCATACAGGTAGTGTCTCCACACTTTCAATGCAAATACAACGGTTGCCAACTCCAAATCATGAGTCGGGTAATTTCTTTCATTCGGTTTCAACTGCCTCGAAGCATACGCAATTACCTTACCCTTCTGCATTAGAACACAACCTAATCCAGCATGCGAAGCGTCACAATAAACAACAAAGTCTTCCGAACCTTTGGGTAAGGAAAGAATAGGAGCTTGACACAATAGCTGTTTCAACATCTGAAAAGCACTCTCTTGAGTTGAACCCCACTGAAACAGAACATCTTTTCTGGTCAACTTGGTCAATGGATCGGCAAGCTTAGAAAAATCTTTAATAAATCTGCGATAATAACCCGCCAATCCAAGAAAACTCTTTATCTCAGTTGGTGTTTTCGGAGCACTCCAATTCATCACTGCCTCAATTTTGGACGGATCTACCTTGATACCTCCTTGACAAATCACATGCCCTAGAAATTGAACTTCTCGCAACCAAAATTCACATTTTGAACACTTGGCATATAATTTGTTTTGTTTTAGAATCTCCAAAACCTGTCTCAGGTGCTGATCATGCTCATCCTCTGTTTTTGAATACACCAGAATATCGTCGATGAACACAATAACAAATTTTTCTAGAAAAGGTCTGCATACACGATTCATCAAATCCATAAATATGGCAGGAGCATTTGTCAAACCAAATGGCATCACCAAGAACTCGTAATGACCATATCGAGTACGGAAAACAGTCTTAGGTATATCCTCCTCTGCTACCCTGACCTGATGATAACAAGATCGTAGATCAATCTTTGAAAAGTAGGAAGCCCCTTGTAACTGATCAAACAAATCGTCAATTCTGGGCAACGGGTACTTGTTCTTGATGGTTCTCTTATTCAGATCTCTGTAATCAATACACATACGAAGAGTTCCATCTTTCTTCTTCACAAACAGTACTGGTGCACCCCATGGCGAAGAACTCGGGCGAATAAAACCCTTGTATAACAATTCCTGGATCTGAGTCATCATCTCTCGGATCTCCGAAGGAGCTAAACGATAAGGAGCTTTAGCAATCGGTGTGGTACCCGATACCAATTCTATCTTATACTCAACATCCCTTACCGGTGGTAACCCTGGCAGATCATCTGGAAATACTTCTGGATATTCGGAGACAACACGAACATCGGTAACAGGTCGCTTCTCTTTCTTCACATCAATAGCGTAAGCCAGAAAAGACGCACACCCTTTGGCTAGAGATTTTCTAGCCTTCATATACGAGATGATTGGAAAAGAAGATCGAGATCTATCCCCACGAGCCACGACATGCGACCCGTCAGCCAAAGGAATAGTAATCAGTTTCTTATGGCACTGAATTCTAGCTCTATGGTGACTTAACCAATCCATGCCTAATACTAGGTCAAACCCCGGAATAGGCATCATTAAGCAATCTATAGGCAGACTAGTACCATCAATATCTATAGACACCCCAGTCACAGAAGAAGTTACAGGCACTAACTTACCATCAGCTACTTCTACTTCTAAAGGAGAAGCAATAACAGTAACAGGTAGTTTCAATTTATCACATAAAGATACAGATATAAACGATCTATTTGCACCAGAGTAAAATAACACATGGGCAGGCACAGAGTTTACAATAAACATACCCGTGATCACATCACTATCATCAGCAGCCTCTGTAACAGTCATCTTGAAGGCTCTCCCTTCCGCAGAAGGTGCAACCTTCCTCTTCTGACCTGCATAAGACGATCCCCCGACATTGCCTACCCCTTGCCCCGTCCCCCTTTGCCTAGGTTTTGTGCATGCTCCAGCTCCATGACCCTCTTCATGACAATTCCAGCAAACATTTGTTTTAAACTGACAGACTGATGGTTCGTGGCCAAATCTACCACAACGTAAACATCGTTTCGTCTGTGATGTGCACGGACCAGTATGACTAGCATTGCAGGGTTTACACCACGGCTTGTTCTGAATAAATCCTGAACCTTTTGATTTTTGATCACCCCGATGCTGGTTATTCTGCCACTTGCCCTTGTTTCTACCCTGATTTCCACCGGACCTGTGAGACGACCCTTTCTCCCGATTAATTCTCTCCCGAGCTTTCACGTCACCCTCAGCAGCTCGTGCAACAGTAAACACCTGTACCAACGATGTTGCCATCCGGGTATTACCCCGATACCCAGGCAACAGTGCTTGAACAAAATGATCTATTTGTGATGGTTCATCGGGTACCCACTGCTTAGCAAACCTCAGCTTTTCGTTAAACTTAGCAATCAATTCATCCACCGACATCTTGTCATCCTAAGTTAGATCCATGAACTCCCGTTTCACCTTAGCTAGATCATAAGTATTACAGAATTGCTAGCAGAACTTGGTTTGAAATTGATCCCAAGTAACAGAATTCATAACTTCCCTGGATAGATGAGCAGTTAGAGAATCCCACCAGGTTGCAGCTTGACCTTTCAACCTCCAGGTTGCAAAATTAACACTATCAGACTCCTCACAGTTGCAGGCATCTAAAGCCTTCACCATCTCCCTTAACCAACTCAAAGTATCCGTCGGATTTGAGCTTCCTGAATACTCAGGTGGCTGGCAAGCCATGAAATCCTTGTATTGCCCTTTTTGTTTAAAACCTCCTTGATTTGGGTACCAAGGGATGAAAAAGTTCTGCTGTTGTGGTTGGTGCTGTTGTTGAGGTTGTGATACAGGTGGTATAGTAACGAATGGTAAAGAACCAAATGGTGTTGACACTGTATTGAATGGTGCAGCAGAGTAAACAGGAGGTGTTATTGACTGGGTAAATACAGCTGACTCTCTGGGCAAATGAGTTGTCTGAGTTTGAGAAGAGAACTGAGTCTGATGTTGCTGCTATTCCAACTCCAGAACCCGATCTCTCAAACTTTGCAGAGTGTCTTCCAATTGTAACACATGGTCTTGTTGATCAGATTCATCATTGAGGGAAGTACTGGCTCTGTGGTGCTGCTCTTTGACTGCAGTAGAGGACTGATGATTTCTACCGGGGGACGCAGGGGTAGTAGTCTGGTTCACGTTATCAGCCATTTGCAATGTTATACAAAGCATCTCACCAATTGTCAGATATAATCTGTTAGTATAAACACTAACCACCCTCAAAGCTACACTACTAATTACCCACCCTGGGAATACTGGACTGACCAGAGCCTCGGTTCAAGTATTGCACAAATCATTCATGTAAATCCTCAAACCAGGGCTCTGATACCAATTTGTAACACAATACTTTTTAAACATATACTTTACGGCACACGGAAGCTAATTACATAAAATTATCTTAATAACGTATTAGATACAAAAAGATTTCACTTGATTGATGTGCAAAGACTTATACAGTGTTAATACAAAAACAAGCTCTTTCAAAAACTTGACATCAGAGTTTGGTCTGTCCATATCCCCAGCCCAAGCATCAAGATCACCTCAGAGGATCTGCAAAATAATCTAGTGGGGAAATAGCACAAAGCTAAGTGAGTGAATAAATATCTAAACATACACAAGGCAAATATGCCCAAACCAAATAGCTCATGAATCCCAGGAGAACCGGCGGTGTTGCAAGCACCTACAACCAAGGTCGGCCAAAACCAAGGTTTACCGATAGCCTTGCTAACATGGATAATAGTACCAGCCCCCTTGAGTACCTCAACGGTACTACAATACCAGATATTGTAATCCCCCAAGCAATAGGCCCAACATCATACTGATCTCCAAATTAACATGTATATACAATCCAAACAAGAGCATTCCAAATAGGATATCATATCCTGTATATCCGAAGATATAAATCCACTCACCAAAGTCTTCAAAACCTTGGCACACTCAGATAACTAAATTCACCGAGTCTTCTCAGTTCCTGAGATTGAAGTAACCCAAGTCAATATTCAATTCATAATACTGATCCAAAATAGATATCATATCTAACCATGTTAATCATGTATGTGCACATATGCATATATATATTCATCATACATAAACCCAATAGATATACAATTTCATGTTTATCATTAAATCTTCAAATCCGATAAAGCCCAAATCCGATAGTAACAAATCCGATAATGCCGATTTCGATAGAATCATAACTCAATTCCTAGCATAGGCACAATCCGAGGAAATACACAATCCGAGAACATGCAAAATCCGAGAACATGCACAATCCAAGAACATGCACAATCCGATAGATCTCAATTCCGATAAAATGTCCAATTCTGATAAAAGACACAATCCGAGAAAAGGCACAATTTGATAAACTAAATTCCGATATGAAACATTCCGATAAAATAGAAATCCGACAAAGTTGTTAAGGCATAAATCAATTCCGAGCAAATAGGATTCCGATATATCTTAATTCCGATAAAATATCCAATTCCGATAAAATCCGTTTTATCGGAATTCCACATTCCGAGAAAATGTTAAGGCCAATAGTTCATCTTTTATCGGTATTCAATACAATCCTATCAATTTGCTCGGATTCATCACCATTCCGAGAATATTCTATCGGATTTCATCAATACCGATACAATCATACTTAAAATCCGACAGATTCATGTGTTCATGCATAAAATCGATTTCGAACTTAAATCTTACTGATTTCATGCATACAAGATATATATATAGGTTTCCAGAATTCATCCAACTCATATAAACAACATGTATCGATCATAATTTCTAACATGCATACATCCTATTTCAACAAATCATCAAGAATCAATCGGTTTTCATATAATATTCAAAACCGCATACAATATAACATATAATATATGATTCCAGAATTCTAACCTTAAGATGATGATTCTCAGTTAACAATTTAAGCATGCAAGATTGAAAACCAAATGTTGAGTGTTCTTCTTTCTTTCTTCTTCTCGGCCGAAATACGCACACAAGACACACACAACACACTTGTATAACTTTGCAAGTAATGTGGTATGGTGTTGAGTTGGTACCTATACCACCAACCGGCCACACCCCATACCCATCCAATTATTAAATTAATTCATTTATTTTCTCAAAATAAAAGAACAAAATAATATCACAATATATCAATTACTTCATATCTACAAATAATCACATAAACAAATTAAATCCCAAGATTAATTAATCAATTACCTTAATTAATCTATGCCGACAAAGAGGGTGTTACAGAGGATGCCATTGATGCTGGAGCCAGTGGGAGCATCAAGATTTTCCATGCCATGAATGTTGTTTGTGATCCACTTAGGGTTTGACCACAGGGGTACTTGATTTTAATTAAGTATCAGTGATGGTCAAAAAGGCGTTATGTGTTGTTGTCTTATTAATTATTATTAATTGCGCGGTTGCGATTTAATTAATTAAATAGTGCACGCTCGTCATTAAAACCATATATATATATATATATATATATATATATATATATATATATAAAGTATATTTTTAAGGTGAAAAGATTTTTCACTTAAAAAGATAATAGTTTTACAAGTTTTGTAAACTGACAAATTTTTTTTGAAACAAATTAACCCTTTTTCAAAATCTTAGACCAATAGTGCTACCCATATAATGATACACATTTTATGCTCCCGGTATCTTGATGTGTTGGCGTGCCCAAACCGTGCACATTGGGGTTCAAACCGATGTGGGGAGACGGTGAAAGACTTTGCGATTTCCTGATGTGACGGGCCAGAGTTTACCCCGTCTTAGATGGTGAAGTCTATTTTGGTGATTCCCTGATGTGACGGGCTCAAAGTGCACTTACGAGGACTAAATATGTACGAATCATGTTTCATTCGATGTCCCAAGGATATAGGAGTCGTGTTTGGGATTAAACGAGATCGGTATGGTTTATACCCACCAGAAATAGCACGGGGTCGGTGTTGTCGTGCCCAAACCGTGCACCGGCACGTGTGAAATATGGATCCTATTCTAAAATGTATTTATTTAAAGGGTTATAAATTATTTTAGAGGAATTAATTACTGAAATATTTATTTCTTGCTTTTTCACTGTAGATGTCAATTTTATCTATTTGGTTTTGCTAGGCCAGAGGATCCATGTTCTGCAGTAACGGGTATACTGTAACATCCCAAATCCGGGTCTGGTAGTACTCGGAGCTTCGTATGTGGTACGTAGTATTTATTTGAATTTAAATTGAATTTATTTGAGTTATTTAATTTTTTTTGTAGTTAATATTATTATTTAGGAATTTAGAGAAAAAGGTAAATGCTTGGATAAGCATGTTTTAAAAAAAATAACTTAAATGACAAATTATTTAGGGTGTCGTACGTACAGGGTTTTACCACCCTTCATTTTCTGGAAACAGATTTGTTTACAACCTAAGCTCTCAAGAACCCTAACAACTTGCTACTACTTGAGTTGTGTTGATGATTTGCTGTCATTTGAAGACTAATTAGGTCCCCAATAACGCACAAGTGCTTTTGGAAAGTGCTATTCTCATTTTCGAAGAAAGGTGAGTGATACGTTATAATTGAATAATTATAACCCAGGTAACGGTTTAATATTTAATTGGTTTACAAGCATTAGTTCCGGACTTAAAGTCTGTGGCAGTTTTTATATTGCTTCCAATTAAAGTATGATTTTTGAGATTTGAGATTATGAGTTATTTGTTTTTTTAATAACTTGTAATATGGGAACATGTTCGTTTTTCGGAGGTTTTCTGATTGACAGGCCTACTCGGGTCAAGTACCGAGTCAATGGGCTAATGGTAACTCCCATAGGCCAATGGGGGTGCGGTTTGATCTACCGCCGTTCCTCCTGGCGAAGCGGGTCAAAATGGAGACCCAGTTGTTTGTAACTGTGCTGTGATAACTGCAACTATGTGTTATTTCGATTTGATTCTTGATTTACAGTTATTCAGTAAGATATATTGTTCACTTAGCTTTACAGCTAACGGGTTTTAATTGCCCGCAGGTTTGTACAGTTTTGTTTTCTGTGAATTTTGTGGCTACTTGGCGGGATACTTTACAAGAGGTTGTTGAGCCCTATTTTTGGTAAACCTGTAACACCGATATGTTTTAGAAATATGTAGCAATTATATGCTTACACTGTTTAGCTCTTTTGAAAGGTTCGGATGTGAACCTAACACTAGATATGTATATATTTTAGTAAACTCTGTTAAGTTTACTATTTTGTTGATATAGTATATATTAAGTCTTCCGTTGTGTTAAAAAAAATTTGCCTCGAATGTGTGGTGTTACAATTTGGTATTAGAGCTCTGGTTTGAGGGAATTGAACATTTTGTGGAGTGTTCAGTCTCAAACCCGGGCTCAAATACGTGAAGTATCCCAGCAGCAAGGTTTGGTAGATGTAACCTTTTTGTATTATGTTATGTGTTAATGATAATAACGCTAACCCCTATATCAATTGTGTCATTGTGTATTTCAGATGCCTAGATTACAGGATATTGACCTGAACCGAGAGCCTATCAATAAGCCACCTTCTCCTCAACAAAATCTGGATGACCATGCAATTCAGAGGGAGGCTTATGTACAACGGATTGAGGCAGAGTTAGAACAATTACGGGCATTACATCCTACAGGAGCTCCTATAGAGAAAAAGAAATATGCCCTATATAAAGACTTTAACAATGCCAGACCTCCTAAATTTAAAGGAAGTGACGATCCGAATGTTTTGATGGATTGGCTACAGGAAATCGATCATGTATTTGATGCATGTAATGTGGATCCCCATGAGAGAGTTACTTTTGCAATCGGATGTCTCAAAGGTCGGGCTTTATCTTGGTGGAAAACTCTTAAAGCTACTTTAGGAAAGACAGCGACTGACTCAATGACTTGGGAGCAGTTTGAGAACAGAATCAAAGATAAGTACTTGACTTCTTTTAATTTAGATAGTTTGAAACAAGAGTTTATGAATATCACTAAAGGAAGCCGATCCGTTGAAGAGAACAATACCGAATTCATGGATAAGTTGAAATTTGCATATGTTTGGGTACCTACTGAGCATGATAAAATCAAGCATTATGTGAAAGGATTACCTCCAGATTTCAAACACAATGTGAGGATGGCTACTACTGTGGAACAAGCGTATGAGTTTGATAGATCTTTTGAAAGTGATCTGAAAGAACCCCAATTAGAGACAAAGAAGTCAGAGCCTGTCAAAAAAGAAGATACATTCAGGTTTAACTCTAAATTCAAGAAAAAAGGGAGCCAGTGGATCAGGTACCTAACCTAAGTCAGCAGCTAGAGCACGATTTCAGTCTTTATGGTGTGATAAATGTAAGAGTTCTCATGATGGGCATTGCACCAAACAGACACAGCGCTGTACCAAATGCGGGTTGCGAGGTCATTTGTTTAATGAATGTACAAAGAAGAATAAGGTTTGCTTTAAGTGTCAAAAAGAGGGGCATATGTAACATGAGTGTCCAGAAAACCAACAGGCTCGATTGACTGGTGCTTCTGGTTCCGGTTCAGGTCAGAAGAGGAAGGAACCCACTCATGCTAATACATGTGCCTTTCAGATGACAGTTGATGATGCTCAGACTGCAGGTGATGTTATTGTTGGTACCTTCTTTATAAATTCTGCACCTGCATGTGTCTTATTTGATTCAAGGGCTAACCGCTCCTTTAATTCTATGAGATTCTGTGATAATATGAAACTACCTGTTTCTGTGTTATCCACTCCATTGGAAGTGGAAGTGGCGGATGGTAAATCTGTTCCTGTTACAACATCTGTGACTGGAATTTTTATTGAAATTGATGGTGATCGTTTTCCCGTTTATTTTCTTTTAATGCCTATATCAGGCTTTGACACAGTTATTGGAATGGACTGGTTAAGTTCTGTAAATGCTAAAATTTCTTGTAGTAAAAAGATAATTGAAATTCCTTTGTCTGACGGGTCACATGTAGTGGCTCGCGGGCAGAGGCGTGGTTCTGATCTTCCTATCATTTCGTCTATGAAGGCCAGAAAATCTCTGGCCAAAGGGTGTGATTCTTTTCTAGTAAATGTAATTGACGTTAGAAAGGAGAAAAAGACACTTACAGATATCCGGGTAGTTTCGGAATACCCGGAGGTGTTTCCTGATGAGTTACCTGGATTACCTCCTATCCGTGAAGTTGAATACATGATTGATCTGATTCCCGGTGCCAATCTAGTCGCAAATTCACCCTACAGGTTAGCACCTTCAGAAGTTCGAGAAATGATGACTCAGATACATGAATTACTTGATAAGGGATTTATCCGACCCAGTTCTTCACCGTGGGGTGCCCCGGTGTTATTTGTGAAAAAGAAAGACGGCACATTCAGAATGTGTATTGATTACAGAGAATTGAATAAAAGAACAGTGAAGAACAAATACCCTCTGCCGCGTATCGATGACCTGTTTGATCAGTTACAGGGTGCCTCTTATTTTTCTAAGATTGATTTGCGATCCGGCTATCACCAGGTACGGGTATGTGAGGAGGATGTTCCCAAAATAGCTTTCAGAACCAGGTATGACCACTATGAATTTCTTATTATGCCTTTTAGTCTGACGAATGCCCCAACTATTGATGGTCCCGTATTATACGGATGAAGCAATGCTTGAGAGTTAATGTGTGTGTTTGTATCTTTAATCAGTAGAGAGAAAGAGAGCCGAGAGCTAAGAGAGAAAACACACACAAGAGTTGAGAAATATGCAAAGCTTACTTAGAAATGTGGGGGAAATGCCTTTATATAGCATTTCCCCAACTTTGAGTAATTACATATTACACCCCTCACTTTAATATTTCTACCAATCTCCCCCTAAGTGAGGCGTGTAATCATTCACAACAAATAAAAACATTAATCTATTCATAGGCTGATTTGTTGCGAATCCCGAATGCCACTTGCCACTTGCGTATTTGTCTTCTGCTTGCAAGTGTCGTTCTCATCCTTTCTATAGCACGATAGGCTTCAGCATGTTCTTCATCATAATAGGCTGCCCGGTTTTCCCAAACTTTCTGATGTATCATATGATGTAGAATTTTCAAGGTGCCGTCTGAATACGAGTTCATCAAGTCTGATGAAGATCTTTTCGCCTTTTGTATTCTTTGAGACGACCCCTCGATCACCTTTGAAGTTTGGATGCCCATCATAGATAACTGTCAATTCTTCAAGCTTTTCTAGATCTGGATGGCTCTGGTTAGGCTTTAAGAGATTGACTTTCAGATAGTTGTTTTCAGCTCCGAGTTGCAGATCATGTTCCTCAAAGTATTCCATTAAATTTCTCATGTATTTCATCAGAGCAACCCTTCCGAACTCTTCTTCTGGCCACTTTCCTCTTTTCTGAGAGAGGGTGTCAAAGATGAAGCTGATGTCTTCAATACTTACAAACCTTAAGTCTGCTTCGTTGAGGAAGAATGACAGATTGTTTGCTCTTCTGACATGAAAGATGGCATACTTTATTCTGAAGGTTGTCTGAGTATAGATATTGATAAGTTCAACTATTGGATACTCTGATTTGATCTCTTCGGGTTTTGTCATGGACTGAGAGAGGATGTGTTCATATCTTCTTCTCTGTTTATCGTCCATGTTCCGCAACTCAGGGGAAATAACCTGTATTAGCTCATTGCTGAATATGTCTGGAATTCTTTCTTCAAGATTAGCAGCATTGACAAAATAAGGTTTCCATATAGGTTGTTGGGCAGCACTTCTTGTGAATATGTTGCCTGCATCAAGTCCTGGATCCCCACGATACACTGGAGGAGCAGGTGGCACAATGAAGCTCCTTGGCAAGGGTCATTCAGATTCTTGTCTTGTTTTCTCAGCTGCCTCTCTTTATTTGTTTCTTTCAAGTACATCGGCAGCTGATTCTTGAAACCGACCAGGAGGAGGAGGGAAAGTTTCATGAACTTCAACATTAATCCCACTGAGAACCCTGGATACGTCGAAGATAGGTTTCTTTTGTTTAGGCTTTCTCCTAGCTTCCCTTCTAGAAATTGCTTCTCTTTCTTTTCTTCTGAGAGCAAGCTCCCTTTCACTAGGGATATCATCAAATATGTCAACAATTCTAGGAGAATCTGGACGTGTAGCAACCTCGACGTAATCATTAATACCCTTGAATAGACTTTCCATCTCAGGATCCTCAGCTTCCTCCTCTGGCAGAGCAGAACTACCTTCCCCCACATGCCTTGCAGGTGATGTGTGAATAAACTCATATAAATCTTCCACTTGTTCCTCTGAGTCACTAGACCAGTCAAACATCTCGGCATGGGGCTGCTCATAAGGTATTTCACCTTCTTCAAGATCACTTGGCCTCGGTTCAGATTGTTGCTGAGGTACGTAAAGTACAATTTGTTTGTCAGCATTTTCCTTTTGCTGTCGTTCATAAACTTCATCGGCCATTTGTTGTTGTTGGTGTTGACTTCCAGACCAGATAAGTATGAAGTAACGAGTGGGACAGGCACAGTAGTAACAACTGAGGGAGCAGACATGTATTTTCTCCTTTTCTCCCCCTCGGGTTGATCATCCGGATCCTGATCATCCCGTCTCCGCTTACTCCCCTGAGCCTGAGCCTGACAGGTTGTTTCTAGGATAGTCAGCCGGTCTGTGACTTTTGATAGGGAGGTGTAGAAACCTTTGGTGATCCCATCAATCTTTCTGTTTACATCTTCATGAAACTCTAGAAAGTCATCCATGGAGATTCCCGATGGACGCTGTTCGTTGCGAAGAGTAGTTAGAAGGTCTTGATCATGTGCAGATTCTGGCCTTTGCTCCAGAAGTCTAACATACAACATGCTCTTTAAAGCATCTACAGACATTGTGGCAGGATCAGGTTGTGATTGAGGCTCTGGAACCGGAGGACGGGCAGCAAGAAGTGTTTCAATTCGGTTTAGCTGCTCAGCTTGGGCCTTGGAAGCTTGCTCTATCCGATCCAACTTCTGATTTGTCATCTGCAGTTGTTGGTGGATTGGTGACACGGCTTGTTGAATATGATGTTGAAGTTCTGCACGTGCAACAAACCCGGAATCACTCAGATTACCGATTGAGGTACCTGCCACAGAGGCAGAACCACCTACTGGAGCAGCATGGATGTAGGCCCCAGCAGGATTTCTTTCCAATCCTCGAATGGCACCTTGAGAGGTACCACCTATGGAAGTTGAGGAGACTTGTCTAGCCAACAAGCTCAGTGCATCGATGGTGACTTTGTGTTGTACAAGATAAGTGGAGATCCGCGGCATATCAAATTGTGCACGAAAAGGAGTCGAGGACGAGGGAGACGGTCCTCTTTGTTCAATAGGTCCAACACCCAATTGGGGTTGACCCAGTGTATATGCTATAACCCTGTGCAATAAATACGGAGTCTGTTGAGAGACACCGTAGTGGCTTGGTGGGGCAGAAACTTGCACGGGTGGGATCACCGCGACTTCTTCAATATGAGGCTCAGCAGTGCTAGGCCTCATAGTAGATGTGGCTTCCCGGCTTTCTGGGTTTGGGGAACCCTCAGCACTCATTTTTTCTTTTCTCACCTCCTCTCTATCACTCGCACTCCTATCTACAAAACTATCTTCATCATCACCGCTACCAGCACCATACCCCGCATATTGATTAGGGTAAATAAGAGAGTCAGGGGTGACAGAACCAGATTCAACAGATAAGGAATGACTTGGCGAAGTGACTGGAATGTCATGTTCGGGAGCAACTATGGCCCTGCGAATAATAGGAATGGGGGTTACTTGGGCAGTTGAAGTTAAAGGAATGACCAGACCACCAGGTTGTGGAATGACCTGAGTAGTTTGAACGGGGTGAGTCTGGTCGGGAAAGGTAGTATGTGGATCAGTAAGTTTCATGAATGAGGGTGTGCTTTCTGCTGATTGTTCTATTGGTTGGTCAAGGGTGCCCTCGGGAGATATTTCAAGTTCAAAGGAAGGGGCACCTCCTTGGTGGGAAGCAGACTCATGAAGAGAGGATTCAGAACTGGATGACTCAGAAATGTCAAGACCAAGTTCTTTTAGTACAGCTTGGGTGCGGGTGGATTGAGAAAAAGACTGAACAATGGCTTGAATGGTTGCTGGATCATATGTATCTTCTCCCTCTCTACTCTCAGCACATTCACCCTCTTCATCACCCCTCTCTATATTTTCCCTCTGCACATCCCTCTCAGCATCTCCCATAGATAGCTGAGTCCTAACCTCTATATTCTCACCTGGTGCTACTCCCCCTTGGGTAGGTATGGCCGGTTCTGGCACAACCATGGAGGGTGCTCCTAAACTCTCCCTATAAGTTCTCACAACATCATTCTGCTCACATAGATCTAGAAGAGATTCAGGGAAAGGTTTTGGAGCTGGTAGGTTGGCAGGAGTGGCAGGTTTAATGTATTGAAAGAGTTTAGGAGTTATAGAGGGTAGACCTGCTCGGCGAGGAATGTCAGCATTCCTGTCCATCACATATTGTATTATCATCGGAAGGAAGATATGGTATGGCAGCAGGTTAGCATCCTTCTTCTTTTGGGAATTCTTCCTTTGCATAGATGCTTTGATGTCTTGAAAGAGAAGGAAGGCATAATCCACATGCATGTGAGTTGCAGCTGCTACAAAGATTTTGAGTTGATATTCCGTTAGGAATTCGTAGCCAGAATGCTTTGGAGTGAGACACCATCAGACAAAACTGTGCGTGATCTTCACCATCTAGATCACTGTCTGAGCCTGTGTCATCAAGAAACTGATCCTCCTCAACTAACAGCACGTTCCCAGCCTGTTTTTGTTTAGACAGGCGGTACTTCTGCCGATAGTATTCTGCATCTTTTACCTTGTTCATCGGGCAGTTCCTGATCATGTGGCCCGACCTTCCACAGTTGTAACATTTAGACTCAATCTTCTTTTCTTCCTTCCTCTCATCTCTTTGATATCTGGGTTTGTCTACTGGAGCTGCTCTTTCAGATCTTCTTGATCCGGATGTGAACCGCTGTCGATTGTTAGTCTTGCTGAAGCGACTCTTGAAATTTTTGCTAGCTGTTGTAAGAGCCTGAAAAGCTGCTTCGATCGAATCGTCCTCATCGTCATCTTGGTCAGAATCACTGATGACCACCTGTTTGAGTTTCATTGGTCTTGATGTGCTTTCCCTAGGGGTTCTTTCAGACACCACCAAAGCAAGAGGATCTGCAGCAGGCTGCTTTGGAGTGGACTGTAGTATCTCATCCTGGTACTGATTGAGATCTTCAAAGATATTGTGGAAGGTGACAGAAGTGAGATCTTTGTTGATCTGTTTGTATAGTCTGCCATAGCCCTTCCACTATGTACCTACGGAATTTAGAAAAACACAGTTCAAATCAAGGTCAGTTCGAACTATCTGGTTGGATCTCATCTCGTTTTGCAGCTTGCAGAATCTCCCATATGTTTCGGACAGGAGTTCATTCTCACGAGCTTTGAACTCATGGTAGCTATTCACCAGTTGAGTTCTTTTGATATACTCTCCTTGTGCTGTCCCTTGCAGCTGTCTCTTGATCTTATCCCATATCTCCTTGGCAGTTCCCAGGCTGTCTATCTTGACATAGATTTCCGATGAGAGACCTTGTTTGAGGTAGTATTTTGCAAGCCTTTCAGCTTTCTTGATCTCCTTCTCTTCTGCAGTCAGTTCATCATTTGTCTTCTCGCGTTCATGTCGGAGAATGGGGGGATTGTTGGTCGGGTCAGCTTCAACGATCCTTGTGAATTTCTTATTTCCCTTGTGGATACATTCAATCATTTTGTCTCCACAAATTTCGTTGTGCTCTAGGAAGTCCATGAACCTTCCTTTCCAAACATTGTACTCCCCTCGAAACAAAACAGGAGGTTTTGTATCGGTACCTATAGACATCATCTCGTTTGTACTTGACATGCTTAATGACTTTTAGTTGAAAAAGATCGTTTGCTTGTTAGATGGTTTGATTGTTCGAAAGCTTTCCCAAGAGTGATGAAAGAACAAAGTCTTTTGAAATTCAACTTTGAATTAGATCTTGTAAAGGTTAAATTCAATTTTGAACTAAATAGACTTTAAGTAATGTAATTCACCTTTGAATTAGATCTGATTTAAATTAAATTCAATTGTGAATTATATTGTTTGATTAAGTTCAAATGTTCAAGTTCTTTTGGTCAAGTCCAAAGAGTTAATCACTTGTCCAAGTCTTGGGAATCTCTGTTTTCTAATCGAATGCGATTGGTCCAATCGTGTGCGAATGAGTGATCCTTTAAAGCAAATGAGCAATTAGCTTAGTATTGATTGAATAGGTAACCAATCGAATGCGATTCAAACCTGTAGCTTCAAACACTTGGAATTTAAACGGTTAGTTCTGACAATCAAATGCGATTCCTAAAAAAAGGTAACCTAATCGCATGCGAATCAAACTACTCTTGCTTCAATCGCATGTTGTTGGGAAATAATCTAAGTTATTGAACATAAAGATGAGAACTGTTTGATGAAGGTTCGTGAAACAGTTTAAAACTGTTTGTTTAAAATATGAAAAACAGTTGAGAACTGTTAGTGTAAATGTCTACAACTGTTTAAAGACCTTGAAGCTGAAGACTGTTAGAAGAATCAAGAACTGTTGTATTCATTAAACAGTTTCTGTTAAGCTATATATGGAAGAATCCTATCTTTGAAGATATCTCGAAATATTTTGAAGATCATCAAGATTATCTCAGAAGATAGAAGATTACCTAACTGTCAGCAAATCAAGGAAGATCAAGGAGTATATATAATAGATTAGAATTCATAATTTGTACGCACTTACTCATTGATTATATTTTTGCATTCGTTCTTAAAATTGTAATTTGCTTTCTGAATAGTGCTAAGCCTCTAAGTTTCTCGTTGATACCTAAGAACAGTTTGTGTTCTTCGTCTAACATAATAAGTTAGATTGGGGATGAAGTTTGCTTTTGTAATCATTCTGGTTGGTTAATAAAACTACTGTTTGATTGAATTGATCTGTGTTTAAAACCTTCTTTAATCAATTAAGTGTGATTCCGCAACTTCTTAGTTGATTGTGATCATAGTTAAAGATTAACTTTTATTTTACTCTGATTCATTATTTAAAAGTTAGTTCTTGTTATTTGATATAATCTATATCCGATCCTGACAAGTGGTATCAGAGCCTTATCATTAAGGTTCCTTTGATCACCAGTTGAAGGTTTTTGCATTACCTTGCTTTATTTTTCAAAATTGTTTTTTTTAATCAATTTGTTTCAATGGATTCGGGAGGTTCTTCTGATAACAGTGGGTCAGGGTCCAGCATTCGTGTTCCCATGCTCAAACCATCTGATTTTGAGATGTGGAAACTAAGAATTAAACAGCATGTCCAACTAATGGACTATGCTGTTTGGCAAATCATTGAAACTGTTCCCACTAATCCCATTGAACTGGATGAGAATGGAAAACCAAAGAAGAAACCACCACCAAAGACAGATGCTGAAAAGAAGGATAGAATGATTGAGATGAAAGCCCTCAGCATCCTCCAGATTGCTATTCCCAATGAGTATCAACATCAATTCAAGAAATTTGATGATGCTCATGAACTTTGGAATGCTCTGGAGAAGAGGTTTGCTGGGAATGCTAGTTCTAAGAGAAACCAAAGAGATCTTCTTAAACAAGCCTATGAGAACTTCACCAGTGGGAAGAATGAGAAGTATCACCCAAATCTTTGATAGGTTTTTCAAACTGGTGAGTCAACTGGAGAGTGCTAAGGTTAGGCTTGATCAAGATGAGATAAATAGAAAGTTTCTTAGGTCTCTAGGTGATGAATGGACTGTGTTTGCTGCACAATGGAGAACCAAGGATTCTCTTGAAGACATAGAGTTAGATGACCTCTATAATAGTTTGATAGTGTTTGAGGGAGAGATAGAAGGAAAAAGAAAAACTGTTATCCCTAGCCACAATGCTGCTCTCCTGTCTTCCTCAGGTATGGAATCAAACCATTCATTAACTAACTCTATTGATAGTTGTGCAGGTACTAGTTCTGTTGTTGGACTAGATACGAACACACCAGATGCTGTTCTTGAAGCTTTTCTTGCCAGCCATGCACATTCAACCCTCACCAATGAGGATCTTGAACAAGTGCACCCTGATGATCTTGAGGAGATGGATCTCAAATGGCAGATGGTCATGCTTACTGTTATGGATCTTATGAACGGGGTATGTCGTCCTTTTCTGGATAAATTTGTAACTGTCTTTATTGATGATATTCTGATATATTCTAAGACTGAATCTAAACATGCTGATCATTTGAGACAAGTCTTAGAAACTCTGAAGAGTAAACAAATCTATGCTAAATATTCTAAATGTGAATTTTGGTTACGGGAAGTTCATTTCTTATGACATGTCATATGCTCCGAAGGTGTTAAGGTTGATCCTGCAAAGGTTGAAGCTGTTATTAATTGGGGTGTGCCAAAGTCTCCTTCAGAGATAAAGAGTTTTCTGGGTCTTGCCGGGTATTACAGACGGTTTATTCGTGATTTTTCTAAAATTGCAGGACTATTGACTAAGTTGACTAGAAAAGATGTCCCGTTTCAATGGACTGATTCTCAGAACGCAGCATTTCAAAAGTTGAAACAGTTATTATGTGAGGCTCCGGTATTAGCCCCACCTGAGGGTTCTGATGATTTTGTTGTTTATTGTGATGCTTCACTTACAGGTCTTGGATGTGTTATTATGCAGAGAGACCGTGTTATTGCATATGCCTCCAGACAGCAGAAACCACATGAGAGGAACTATCCCATTCATGACATGGTGCTTACAGCCGTTGTTTTTGTTTTGAAATTATGGCGGCATTACTTGTACGGGTCCCGATGTGTAATCTATTCAGATCATAAGAGTCTTCAGTATGTATTTACTCAGAAAGAATTGAACATGCGTCAACGGCGTTGGTTAGAATTGATTAAAGACTATGTTAGTGAGATCCGATATCAGCCTAGTAAGGCAAATGTTGTAGCCGACGCACTGAGTAGGAAAACATCTTCTGAGGGGATTAAATTTATGCGATTCGAGATTGTTTCAGATTTAATTACCCGACTAAAGACTGCTCAGATGGAAGCTTTGCTAGATGAAAATTTGAAATCAGAAACAATGTTAAAATTAAAAGAGCATTTATCAGAAGATTCTCGAGGATTAAAGACGTTCCAGTCTCGCCTTTGGGTCCCAATTACTGGGAACTTGTGAGAATTAATCATGTCAGAAGCACACAAATCAAGAATATCGGTTCACCCAGGCAGTACGAAAATGTATCAGGATTTGAAACCGCTGTATTGGTGGCCTACGATGAAAGTGGATATTGCAAAATATGTGGAGTCTTGTCATATTTGTGCTCAGGTTAAAGCTGAACACCAAAAACCTTACGGCGCTCCACAGCAATTGGATATTCCAACCTGGAAACAGGAACGTATAACGATGGATTTTGTGACAAAACTGCCAAGAACACAAAAGGGAAACGACATGGTGTGGGTTATAGTAGATCGTTTGACAAAAAGCACCCACCTCTTGGCGACTAGTGAGACGGCATATTTAACGAAATTGGCATCTTTATATATATTAATGAGATAGTATCGAGACATGGGATTCCGTTATCTATTGTATCTGATCATGATTCTAGGTTTATTTCTCGCATTTGGCACTACAGGAACAATTAGGGACTCGGGTTAATCTCAGCACTGCCTATCATCCCCAAACTGACGGTCAATCCAAGCACACTATACAGACTTTAGAGGATATGTTACGTGCGAGTGTGCTGGAGTTTGGTGGTTCTTTGGATTCTCATCTTCCTCTGATAGAGTTTGCGTATAATAACTCTTACCATTCTAGTATCGGGTTGCCTCCTTATGAGATGCTCTATGGTAGGAAATGTCGTACCCCTACTTGTTGGTTGGAATCCGGGGAGAAACAATTTGCAGGTCCAGAGATTGAGCAGATTACAGCAGACAAGGTCAAGATTGCCCGAGAACAACTACAGGCGGCCAGAGATAGAGAGAAGAAATATGCGGAACCAAAAAGACGTCCAGTGACTTTTCAAGTTGATGACCTGGTTTACTTGAAAGTTTCACCGTGGAAGGGTGTCATTCGATTTGGTAAGCGTGGTAAACTTGCTCCGCCATACATTGGGCCGTTTAGAATCAGTCAGATTGTGAATGAACATACAGTGATTCTTGACTTACCACAAGAATTAGTGGGTATCCATAATACTTTTAATGTTTGTTATTTGAGGAAATGTAAAGTTGAAGATGATCAGATTCTCCCTCTCCAAGAATTACGTGTGGATTCGTCACAGAAGTTAGTAGAAAAACCCGTTGAGATCCTCGACAAATCCTCTAAAAAGACCCGAAAGAAAACTATTCCATTGGTGCTTATTAAGTGGAAACATAGTCTTGGATCTAATTTGACTTGGGAGAGAGAAGATGAAATGAAATCCCGCTATCCTTACTTATTTGAGAACGATCAGATTCCGAGGGCGGAATCTTCTTTAAGGGGGGTGGATTTGTAACACCCCAAACCTGGGTCTGGTAGTACTCGGAGCTTCATATGTGGTACGTAGTATTTATTTGGATTTTAATTGAATTTATTTGAGTTATTTAATTTTTTTGTAGTTAATATTATTATTTAGGAATTTAAAGAAAAAGGTGAATGCTTGGATAAGCATGTTTTAAAAAAAAATAACTTAAATGACAAATTATTTGGGGTGTCGTACGTACAGGGGTTTACCCCCTTCACTTTCTGGAAACACATTTGTTTACAACCTAAGCTCTCAAGAACCCTAACAACTTGCTACTACTTGAGTTGTGTTGATGATTTGTTGTCATTTGAAGACTAATTAGGTCCCCAACAACGCGCACGTGCTTTTGGAAAGTGATATTCTCATTTTCGAAGAAAGGTGAGTGATACGTTATAATTGAATAATTATAACCCAGGTAACGGTTTAATATTTAATTGGTTTACAAGCATTTATCTTTTTACGATCAAGTTTTAATCTTTTTACCATTAAAAGTTTCCAACATGGGCCTAAACTGAAACTTTTAGTTTTGGTTTACGATCAAGTTTTTATCTTTTTACCATTAAAAGTTTCCAGTTTATTGTTTATATATATTTATATGTATTAACTGCGTCAAACTTGGTTTTTGACAAAAAGTCAAAGTTTTGATTTTTAGCCAATTAAAGTTTCTAGTTTATCTATTTTAATATTTATACATATATCATGTGTGAAACTTAGTTTACATGATATATATATAGGGGAGGGTTCCATCGAGAACAAAAAAAAATGCGAAAACTGCGAGAACCGATCCCCATCTTTTTAAAACTAAAATAAATACCAAACGACAAGATATTAAATTATGAAAATTATACCAAATTAACGACAAAAATATGCTCTTTAATATGACATCCATATTGCTATATTTTTTTCAACAAAAAAAATTCGTTACATATATGTAACATACCTTATAGTACTGATCACATATATGTTAGTACTGATTACATATATGTAACATACCTTATAGTCCTAAAAAAACTGGGCAAAAACGAATTTTTTTTGTTGAAAAAAATATAGCAATATGGATGTCATATTAAAAGAGCATATTTGGTATAATTTTCATAATTTAATATCTTGTCGTTTCGTAGATATTTTACGGTTTAGATCGGTTCTCGCAGTTCTCACATTTTTTTTTGGTTCTCGATGGAACATCCCTATATATGTATTTATTAAAAGTTCAAAGTTTTTGAATTTTTAAATCAAGTTTCCAGCTTTATTATTATATATTTAATAGTGTTGACATTTAACCTATGTGGTATTTTTGTTTTTATCTAGTTTGAGATATATAACAAAAGGCTCAGTTTAGGCCCATATTGGATGTTTGGGATTAAAAGAAGACCAGTTGTGTTTTGGTGTTTGGAGGTCAAGCTGAGTCAAGTCAGAGAAAATAGACCGTCAAGTTTTGAATCAACCTAGAATTATATATATTTTGTATTATGGTTGTAATGCGTGTATTATTATTATTTAATTTTTTTGGTACGCGATTGTATGTTTATTTATCAAACCAAGCGCCTAAAACCTAGTGGATCACCTAGTGGTTGTTTTTAATTACTTGTTATGGTTGGTTTACATTTATTATTTATCCGGTGTGAAGAGGTCTGCGTGCCACTTACAACCCCTATTCAATTTTGTAAAAGTATTAGTTTTAGCCGGCCTGCGTGCCTTTGAATTATTTTGTATTAGCGTACTAGTTTTATCAAAATTGTATAGGTTAGTTGGATATTTGTAAATGTAATATTTGTGGAGACGATCAAGCAAGACAAGGAGAGAGGATGCCATTGATGCTGGAGCGAGTGGGAGCATCAAGATTTTTCATGCCATGTATGTTGTTTGGGATCCACTTAGGGTTTGACCACAGAGGTACTTGATTTTAATTAAGTATCAGTGATGGTCAAAAAGGCGTTATGTGTTGTTGTCTTATTAATTATTATTAATTGCGTGGTTGCGATTTAATTAATTATATAGTGCACGCTCGTCATTAAGACCATATATATATATATATATATATATATATATATATATATATATATATATATATATATATATATATATATATATATATATATATAAAGTATATTTTTAAGTTGAAAAGATTTTTCACTTAAAAAGATAATAGTTTTACAAGTTTTGTAAAATGGTTAAAACTGACAAAAAATTTTTTGAAACAAATTAACCCTTTTTCAAAATCTTAGACCAGTAGTGCTACCCATCTAATGGTACACATTTCCTGCTCCTGGTATCTTGATGTGTTGGCGCGCCCAAACCGTGCACATTGGGGTTCAAACCTATGTGGGGAGACGGTGAAAGACTTTACGATATCCTAATGTGACGGGCCAGAGTTCACCCCGTCTTAGATGGTGAAGTCTATTTTGGTGATTCCCTGATGTGACGGGCTCAAAGTGCACTTACGAGGACTAAATATGTACGAATAATGTTTCATTCGATGTCCCAAGGATATAGGAGTCGTGTTTGGGATTATAGATCGGTATGGTTTATACCCACTAGAAATAGCACGGGGTCGGTGTTGTCGTGCCCAAACCGTGCACCGGCACGTGTGAAATATGGATCCTATTCTAAAATGTATTTATTTAAAGGGTTATAAATTATTTTAGAGGAATTAATTACTGAAACATTTATTTCTTGCTTTTTTACTGTAGATGTCAATTTTATCTGTTCGGTTTTGCTAGGCCAGAGGATCCATGTTCTTCAGTAACGGGTATACTGTAACATCCCAAATCCCGGTCTGGTAGTACTCGGAGCTTCGTATGTGGTGCGTAGTATTTATTTGAATTTAAATTGAGTTTATTTGAGTTATTTAATTTTTTTGTAGTTAATATTATTATTTAGGAATTTAAAGAAAAAGGTGAATGCTTGGATAAGCATGTTTTTTTAAAAAAAATAACTTAAATGACAAATTATTTGGGGTGTCGTACGTACAGGGGTTTACCACCCTTCACTTTCTGGAAACACATTTGTTTACAACCTAAGCTCTCAAGAACCCTAACAACTTGCTACTACTTGAGTTGTGTTGATGATTTGCTGTCATTTGAAGACTAATTAGGTCCCCAATAACGCGCAAGTGCTTTTGGAAAGTGATATTCTCATTTTCGAAGAAAGGCGAGTGATACGTTATAATTGAATAATTATAACCCAGGTAACGGTTTAATATTTAATTGGTTTACAAGCATTAGTTCCGGACTTAAAGTCTGAGGCAGTTTTTATATCGTTTCCAATTAAAGTATGATTATTGAGATTTGAGATTATGAGTTATTTGTTTTTTTAATAACTTGTAATATGGGAACATGTTCGTTTTTCGGAGGTTGTCTGATTGACAGGCCTACTCGGGTCAAGTACCGAGTCAATGGGCTAACGATAACTCCCATGGGCCAATGGGGGTGCGGTTTGATCCACCGCCGTTCCTCCTGGCGAAGCAGGTCAAAATGGAGACCCAGTTGTTTGAAACTGTGCAGTGATAACTGCAACTATGTGTTATTTCGATTTGATTCTTGATTTACAGTTATTCAGTAAGATGTATTGTTCACTTAGCTTTACAGCTAACAGGTTTTAATTGCCCGCAGGTTTGTACAGTTTTGGTTGCTGTGAATTTTGTGGCTGCTTGGCGGGATACTTTACAAGAGGTTGTTGAGCCCTATTTTTGGTAAACCTGTAACACCGATATGTTTTGGAAATATGTAGCAATTATATGCTTACACTATTTAGCTCTTTTGAAAGGTTCGGATGTGAACCTAACACTAGATATGTATATATTTTAGTAAACTCTGTTAAGTTTACTATTTTGTTGATATAGTATATATTAAGTCTTCCGTTGTGTTAAAAAAAATTTGCCTCGGAAGTGTGGTGTTACATATAACTTCTACACTAAGTACAATGTTGGGAAATTGGCTAAGTCATTGAAACTGTTATACATGCAAATATAAAAAATGATTAAGACTGTTAATAAGTGCTGGGAAAACAGTTCAAAACTGTTAGAAGAAGTGTTGAAGAAACAGTTTAGAACTGTTAGTTGAAATTGTGAAGACAGTTGTAACCAACAGTTGCTGTGAACTTTAAAGCTGTTATATAGAGTTCAGAACTGTTAGTACAAACTACTACAACTGTTTGAAGACCTTGAAGCTGAAGACTGTTAGAAGAACCAAGAACTGTTGTATTCATTAAACAGTTTCTGTTGAGCTAAATATGGAAAAACCCTATCTTTGAAGATATCTCGAAATACTTTGAAGATCATCAAGATTATCTCAGAAGATAGAAGATTACCTAACTGTCAGCAAATCAAGGAAGATCAAGGAGTATATATATGCTAGATTATAATTCATAATTTGTACTTACTCATTGATTATATTTTTGCATTCGTTCTTCAAGTTGTAATTTGCTTTCTGAATAGTGCTAAGCCTCTAAGTTTCTCGTTGAAACCTAAGAACAATCTGTGTTCTTCGTCTAACATAATAAGTTAGATTGGGGGTGAAGTTTGCTATTGTAATCTTTCTCATTGATTAATAAAATTACTGTTTGATTGAATCTCTTTGTGTTCAAAATCTTCTTTAATCAATTAAGTGTGATTCCGCAACTTCTTAGTTGATTGTGATCATAGTTAAAGATTAACTTTTATTTAACTTTGATTTGTTATTCAAAAGATAGTTCTTGTTATTTGATATAATCTATATCCGATCCTGACATACAAGCTCTTATTTGTCGAGGATGACAAGTGCCGCTGAGGTATGTTTATTATCACGTTATGTCCTAATTACCTTCTTATTATTACGTTGATCTTTTTTTATGCTAAAATGAGTATTGTTGGGAGATGGTTAAGGATGATGCTAAAATGAGTATTTGTCGAGGATGACAATTTTATTGCTGTTGTTTCAGTTTTTTTGAATTTGTATGGGTTATCTAATACTTGGCTTTATGCCTTTGTCGCTTTTGCATGTTTTTTTTTTTTGCCAAATGGTAGGCTTTAGTGTTATAAGGTTGTTGTTACTTTTGTCCCTAAACATTTGTTGGGTCAAATCTATATGTAACAGGTCATGATGGAAGTATGTGTCATATTTACTTGTAATGGATAATAATGGTACGTTGGTATGGGTCCTACTTGTAACGGGTCATAATAGGTTGATAGTGTCATATTTATTTGTAGCGGATCATAATGGGTCGGTATGTGTCACATTCACTTGTGGCCGATCATAATTGGTTGATTCGAGACATTTTTTCTTGTAACGACTCATAATGGGTTGGTACGATCCACATTTACTTGTAATGGGCATAGATACTTGTAAAAAGTCATTATGGCTTGGTATAGGTCATTTCTAAATGTAATTGATAATAATGATTCATTGTGTAATATGTACTTGTAAAAGATTATATTGGTTGATATGAGTCATGTTTCGGGTTATAATGGGCCGGTATGGGACATATTAAATTTTAATATAGCATATTGAGTCGTGTTGCTAAGCTTTAACTATGTATATAAATATTCACCAAACAATTAGAGGATCATGATGGAGCTGCAGAAGAGAGGGAAAGGGCTGCAGATGAGCGTGAATGATTAGCTGCCGAAAGAGAAAACACTATACTTGTTATTATGAAAAGAATCGAGGCAGAGGTCGCTTGCCAAGAGTCATTGAGGAAGGAAATGGAAGAGTAGATGAAGGAATTAAACGAAATGATAAGCAGACATCGTACATCACTGTCTTCAGACGACTAGTATTTAAAGTATGCTTGTGATCGATATAAACTTTTGAATTTAGATATTATGAATACCTTGTAAGCTAATAGTTTTGAAACGTTAATTAGCTTATACGTCGGTTATATTTTGGTCGTTGATATGTTGTTTAGTTATTTTAGATATTCTGTACTATTTTAATACTACAGGATTATATAAAATTTTGAAAAACGAAAAAGATAATAAAAACTTTTCAACAGAATTCCAACACTTTACCAACGAATAAATAAAGAAATACGAAAAATATTTCCTAGGGATTTTCTACAATTTTCCAACAATAGAAAAATATAAAATTTCCAATGGAATCCGTTGGAAAGATACATTGGAAAGCCGTAGCAAAAAATTTCATTAAAATCAACTGGATATCCGTTGCTATAGATTTCCAACAAAAACTTTTGAAGGTAAATACTAGTTTTCTACTTTTTATTATTTTTTTAAAAAAATTTACCAATAGATTTCCTATAAAAGAATCCGTTGGAAATGATTGAGATCCGTCGGAAACATTCGTAGGAAACAATTTACTATGACGATTTTTCCTACAGAATATTTTCGAAGAAAATATGTAGGAAATGACCGTTTCCTATGGATTTCCTACAGATTTATCTGTTGGGGATACCCAATTTTTTTGTAGTGTATATAGTGATTAAACCTGACTTATATTAAGGATCACATCTAATATATAATGATTAACCCTGACTTATATTAAGGATCACATCTAATATATAATGATTAACCCTGACTTGATCACATCTAATATAAATCACAAACTAAAGCCGGGGAACTTCTACCTAGCTATTCAAAAGCAATGCCTAGATGACATAGATATTTAAAGTAAAAAAACTATGTTTATGCATTCTAATAGTAGATGTTATGTAATAATTGATTATTTTAGTGGTATTTGAGATTAAATAATTTTTTATGATGAACTTTGAAATTTGTATTCAATTAAATCAGTCATAACAAACAAAATTAACTGTCAGAGCTTAAAAAGATTGAGTTATACATGAAATAAGATCAAATATAATATAATAATTATTAAGCAGAGTGTATACATACAAATATTGAGAAACATTGAGTTATAATTTAACCATAATTTCTCAGTTTTGTTGTAACTACAAAGGTAAATAACTTGATAGATCAAACTAAAGTACATATCAGACAATCTAACCAGTATTCCGGTGTAATATGCTAAGCAGAACAATTCCATTATAATATGCTAAGCCGAACAATCTGTGCAAACTAAGAACACCCTAATAAAACAATACTTTAAGTCTATCACATAACACAGTCATGTCGATTTCTACTTCCAATTTCTCTTAAAAGGTGTACAACATGGGTTGAGAGTTTGTTGATAAAAGATTAAAATATTAACCAGAATCTTTAAAAGCTTTTGATTCTTTGATTCATTTTAGGAATCATATAGTTAGATGATAGATCATGAACAAAATCTTTTAAGTGCTTAACTTAAAATTGAGCTTTTATTTATGTAAAAGTATAAACAAAGTCTTAAATAATGTTAACCTTTAAACCTATCTTAACATATCGAGATACACATCTGTAAGAAATAAACCTCACTTTTATTCTTGTTGTTAAGAAAACGAATGATGACAAAGGCAAAGCTTTAGAATCCTTGTACAAAAAACCATTTATAATGCCTTATCTATACAATGACCCATGGATGGTTTTTGTATACCTTGAATTTGTTATGGAGATATAAAATTATAACCCGTGGATGGATTTTTCTTATATTTTTAATTTCCGTGCTTATGATATGTCATTTTAAAACCATGCTCAACTTTCTCTTGTCATGAAATAACACATTAATCACAATTGAATTAGATAGACAAAGTTTTGAAAAAATGAATGGAATTTTACAAAATTGCAGTAAAGAAGAGTTGAAAAGAAAAAAGATTATGCTTACCAAATATCTATGGAGAAAGTAGAGTTGAATACAATTGCCAAGATGACACATTTATAATTAATTATACAGAACCAATGAAAAACTTCTAAGTTGCATAATTGATTATGAAAAAACATAACAAACCTTTTAAATACAACTTAAATAAAAAATGGGGAAATGTTTCATGCTTACGGTTAAAAAATGACGATTAGTGGAGGGGATTGGGCTGATCCAAGGACTGAAATTAGTTCCTTAGAACTATACATTAAGTATGAACTATATTGAGCATTTCTCTAATAGTAATAACATATAACAATCGGGTTAATAAATATATTTCATCTATTTTTAACATAAAAGTCATATAGTAAAGTAAAAGTATTAAAGAAAGACATACGAATTCCCTTTTGTAGTAATATGTGAAATTAATTTATTTATATAAGTCGAATTAGAGTTATATTAGATGTCACATATGCGTATTAAATCCTTGCCGCAACGCAGGATACCTCGTTAAATCTGTGAGGAAGGAGCATGCGTAACTATTGCAACATTTCCACATATATACATGTACTTGTGTTATTAACTGTTCAATTATTTATAATACATAAATAAAAACAGAAATGTATATACGGACACCTAATACACATTTGGTTGCTCGAGGTGAAAGAAAACAAGGGTGGCACAAGTTGGTCGATCAGTATATATATACCTGAACTCTTTTGTCATCGAGAGCCTTCAGTTTGACTAGCCAAATAGATATTTCTTGTCACATAGCGATCTTAATAATAAATTATTCTGCTACAGAATAACTTTAGGGCCTAACAAATATTTACGTAAAAGTATAAGAATTCATAGAAAATTGTCTATAAATTTCTAGATCGTTTAGAAACTACCTTTATGATATGATACTTAAATCCTTATTTGAGTATTATAAATTTTAATTATAGATAATCTCGAATTCATATTCAGTAATATATATATATATATATATATATATATATATATATATATAAGCTTGACACGTGTCATAACCAACAAAAACTAACAAAAGGGTAAAATTGGAACTTAAAAAAAATGAAAAAAATTCTTTCTCCCACGTATATATACACTCTCTTTCCCTGTTTTTAATTTCAAACCCTAATAAAAAAGCGCCGCCTCCATGCCTAGAACCCCCACCGTCGTCGCTTCCCTGTAACCTGCCGTCGTCGTTTCCCTGTAACCTACCGTCGTCGCCTTCGATTCCGCCACCTCCTACCTCAACATCACCATATACCTTGTCTTCCTCCCTGCGACTACTTCCCGTGCGACGCACCATCCACTGACACACCGTTTGCCTTGAAGCCTCCATCGTCGCTGCTGCTATGGTCCCCGTCGCATTCGGCTTCTTCTCCAACATCGCCGCTGGTCTGTGGGAAATCGTCTCCGCTGCTGATATGCGTGGAAACCGTCACCGCCGTTTGCCTTGCCATCGCCTCCGATTGTGCATCACTTTTGGACCTACCCCTACTTGATTTTTGGTGTGCATCACTTATGGATCTAATCCATACTCGATTTGGTTGTGCATCACGTCTGATTTCAGGACACCAAAAATAGTGCACCGATTGATTTAGAGGTTGTGCATCTTATGACTTGGTACTGTAGTTATTACTGTTAAATTTGTTCATCTGTTTTTGTTGGATTATTCTGATGTTGGGGTTTTCGAATCATGCATCAAAAATTATTTGTTGTTATTGTTGAATCTGGTATGATTTCTAGGCAAACATGAAGTTGAATCCAAGAATGTCGCTGTTTTTTTTCTTTTTTTTTGTCATTTCCAGATCTGCCCTTATTTGGCAGTTATGAACCGTGGGTTTTAAAACTTTTTTGTTGACTTTGGCTATTAATTGTGTGGTCAGGATTTCTTCTTACTCTTTGTACCTTAATTTTATGTTTACAATATCCCTACCATATATATATATATATATATATATATATATATATATATATATATATATATATATATATAACTTAAGCACCAAGTTTAGTCGTTAAACATTTTTTTACACAAAGATAACTAACAAAAACATTGATGATAGATTTTTTTTTATGCTTAATAAAATTTATTTAACACGTGAAACTTTCAACATTTATACTATGTCATCTTTGATTAATATTGAAATTTCAGTTCTGATACAAGTTATAATAACATTTATATTGTTTTAAAACCAAATTTCACATATTTAAGCTCCTGTTTGAGGGAGATTATATATTCGTACTTACATACACATAAACTAATTAACACTATTTCAATTCATCTTTATTTTTTAAGATTTTTTGTTTATAGAAATATTTAATGTTTTATATTCACTAACCAAATATAGGTGTACGTTCGGATGGATCGGTTTCATCCGATCCGATTGAGTAAATCCAATTGGATTTCGGTTTTGTTAAGTGAGATTTAATCCATCCAAATAATCTTAGGATCCGAACCAAACCATCAAAATTATAATTTGGTTGGATTGGTTTTAAATTTCGGTTTTCATTCTTACATAAATACATGTTTAAAGAGTCGAGATATTTTAAAAACTAGATTTGATAGATATACTATTAAATAAAAATATATAGTTGTCCAAGTTACAATAACTAGTGAGACTAGTGGTTTTGTTATAAATATATAATTTAAAATAACAAGTTGTAAATAAACATATACATGACATGTATGGATTACTTGTTCCACTAGTATTATAAATATATATCCTTATTCGGTTTATTCAGTTTAGATAATAGTAACCACAACCAAACCGAATCCATAATAATTATCTGGTTTTGATCCAATCCGATCCAAAAATCCAAAATATCCGAACCAAATAGTCCGATCCAAATTTTTATATAAACTAGTGCTAATACCTATATGGTGCTCGAATACATAAATTAAATTTTTATATTTATTACTTTTTATACAAACTCTTTTTAAACATATGAAATTATATATCCTTTAAAAGTTTTTAATGTAATATTAATGCAATTTCATGTGTTAGCTATTGTTAATAAAAGTGATATTTATGTAAGAAATAAATAAAAAACCAACCTTATCACATTAGAAAACGTGAATGAGAAATATCTAAGTAGTGGATTTTGTTATTCTAAAAATGTCATTTTTATATATAAAGATACACGCCAATTATGAATTACACACACACACACATATATATATAAACATATATATATATATATATATATATATATATATATATATATATATATATATATATATATATATAAGACCTTGATGTTTTATAATAATTCCTTAAGTTCTTTATAGAAGAGAAGTTTTTTATTGAACCATGCTCTCTATCTCTCTATCTCCCCCCCTCTCTCTCTCTCTCTCTCTCTCTCTCTATATATATATATATATATATATATATATATAGAAATAGGATCAACTTAGAACCACCCCTTAAACATAGAACCTAAAGAACTAATCCTAACCATTGATGATCTTAAATGAAGGGCTTAGATTAAATCAATATTTTTTTAGTAAAAAACAATAATTAATGTTCAAATAACATTGAATGGGGTAACTTGGTAATTTTGAGCCCACAATAAAATAGCTAGGCAATCCTTTTCCAGATCTCACGTCGCTTTCCATATCTCAAAAACATCTAACCTGCAACTTCATCCATTTCTTCATCCATTTTTCTAAATCTCACCTACAAAGTTCATCCATCCACATTTGCCTTTCAACTTCTACGTCATTTGTCTCTGGTTTAATAGGCAAAAACACAACCATGTTGGTTTGGAACGACGGGTTTTCGTAGACCGGCGATGGTTGCCGTCGGATTTCCCTTTCAATGGCGCTTACACATCTGATGAGCCACCATTGACGGCTTGTTCCTCTGAGAACCACCGCGGCGTCAACCGAAAACCGCCATTCTAAGATCAGTAAATTGTAGATCTGAAAAGAAATCGTTGGGTTATTTGCATGTTAATGACTCCGGCGACCACGCACTGCCGCCTCCGGCGCACCTATATGGAAGAAATCGTAGGTTAACAAGAAGGAGCAGTTAGATGAAGAAAAATAGTGGGATATGTGAAAATGCAACCATAAAATCTCGAGGTGATGGATATTGGGTTTGCATTTTGATTATGTATTATCTCATCTGTACATTCATTTTATAACAATAACAATTATGTATTATCTTTGGTTTTTACATTTTCAGTGATGGATATTGGGTTTGCATTTTGATTATGTATCATATAGGGTTTGCATATGAATATTTGCATTTTCGTTTTATACTCATCTGTACATTCATTTAAGAACAATAAAAATTATGTATCATATTTGATTTTTACATTTTCAGTGATGGATATTGGGTTTGCATTTTGACTATGTATCATATTGGGTTTGCATATGAATGTTTGCATTTTCGTTTTTTACTCATCTGTACATTAATTTAATAACAATAAAAATTATATATCATCATTGGTTTTTTACATTTTCAGTGATGAATATTGCATTTAGATTTTGTATCATATTGAGTTTGCATATGAATGTTTGCATTTGCATTTCTTTTACTCATCTGTACATTATTTAATAACAATAAAACTTATGTATCATGTTTGGTTTTTGCATTTTCAATGATGGATATTGGGTTTTGCATTTTGATTATGTATCATGTTGGGTTTGCATATGAATGTTTACATTTTCGTTTTTTACTCATCTGTACGTTCACTTTAATAACAATAAGAATTATGTATCATCTTTGATTTTGCATTTTCAGTGATAGATATTGGGTTTGCATTTTGATTATGTATCATATTTGTGTTTGCATATTGATATTTGGTTTTCATTTTCATTTATTTTTATTTAGTTGTATATTTCTGTTGCATTTTCGATGATGATCTCTACCTCTTTTGTTTCATTTTTTCTAATTTAGATACATTTGCATTTCCGAATTTGCATTTTGCAGTTTGCATTTTTACATTGTCAGACATGTACTTTTTGCATTTTTAAAACAAAAAAAAAATAGAAAACATGTCAAACCTGGTCTTGAATTAAAGAGTATAAAAAACTGAAATTAATGGTATAATTTGCTTGCTTAAATTCTTAAAAACGAATGAGTTATGATTAATATAAGAATTAGGGGGTGGGTTTTTAAAAAAAAAATGTTAACTGGAAAGTAGATATTTTTTGTATGTTCATTCATTTGTGAGGCGCGTGAGATTAAAATGAAAGAAAAGTTAACTTCCTATTTTACCCTTTAAAATGAGTGGTTGAGATTGGTTCTTTAAGTTTTATATTTAAGGGTGGTTCTACATGTAACCATACCCTATATATATATATATATATATATATATATATATATATATATATATATATATATATATATATTGAAGTTTAAGCGAGATTTTTTTTCGTTCAAGAATTGCAAGAGCTATTTGTAACACCACTAATGACTCTAATAGGGTGTTTTAGTTATTTACATTTATTTAAAATGTGAATAGCATCCAGTGGACAGTTATTAATGGGCAAGACTTGAATTGTCCGAAATACCTCTTATTAATGTGTCACTAATGAGTCAATCATTGTCTAAATTATTAGCTATTGATTTATTTTAATGGGTCAAGATTTGTTTTCGCAATACTCGTATGAAAAACAGTTCTCATTTGAACTCTCCGAGATATATATATATATATATATATATATATATATATATATATATATATATATATATATATATATATATATATATATATATATATATATACATACATATATATATATATATATATATATATATATATATATATATATAGGGGAGGGTTCATGCGAGAACCGCGAAAACCAATCTTAGCCGTTCCTTAGATATGGGAAGTATCATGGATGGAGAGCGTGGAGGGATAGGGTGTGGCAGGGTGCATGTGAGGAATTCATGGGTGGGCAATGACATTGAAGAAGAGGGAATTGGACGGCTTAGATTGGTTCTCGCGGTTCTCGCGCTAACAACGGTTCTCGCATTAACTTTTGTCTATATATATATATATATATATATATATATATATATATATATATATATATATATATATATATATATTCCTTAATTTTTTATGTTGCTTGTTCATTATTTGAATTGAGTTTTATTATGATAAGAACTTTTAATTTTAACTAGGTTTATGTACGTTTATTTATTTTACTTAAATGTAAATATTTAAATATTTTATATCACGTTACTAAAGCTTGACAAATCAATGTTATGTATTCTTAATAATAATTTGAATACATCAACAATTTAGTATGGCAACATATTGACAACTAAATTGATGTTATGCAGATAACAACTAAATCAATGATTATATCGATTATGACAGATAATAAAAAATGTATAACTTGTTTCAAGAATACTTACCCACTACTATTGATGGAAATAAAAATCTTATAAGTATATACTAATTCTTATAATAATGTCTTATTACGATAATATTTATATCAAAACTTAGATAAAAATAAGACAATCGTAAACATATAATTATTTTTTCTCGAAACAAAATATATCACAAGTTATTAAACATTATTTATAAACAACTTATATTAATTACAATCATATACAAGTTTTATAAAATCCTCTCGCATGTTACATAAAGCCCCTCGCATGTTTTTATAAAGCCTCATCACAATTTTCATCGAACCTCTCCCAATTTGATTTAAATTTGAATTAATTTTATGGTTTCTCCGGTTTCTTCTCCACTTTCTACCAATAATAACTTACCATTTGTCCATGTCATCAGTGACTTTTACCATTGCTCTGACAACAAATATATATATATATATATATATATATATATATATATATATATATATATATATATATATATATATATATATATATATATATATATTCTAATTAGATTTTAATCATTTACTTTCAAGCATAAAATAATCTTATTACTTAGTGTTTTTGTAAGTTAGATACATTTTCATTTATTTGATCTATTCACTATAATTTCATCTTTATTTTTCTTTACTTTTTTTTAAAAGCCTTTTTTTTTCTTTACTTTTGAATTTGTAAAAATGAAACAAGAGATTTAATGAGAAAATATATGGTGTGACAAATTTTTTTGTAATATTTTCACACTTTAAATGTATAGAATTATAAACAAGTGTGAAAATATATGGTGTGACAAATTTTTTTGTGAAGTTCACATGTAAAAATATGATAAATATAGTTAAAGTATCACATTTATTAATGTGAACAAATAATAAAAGTTCTCACATTTTTAAGTGTGAATATATTAAAAAATCTATGTGTTATAAAAGTTCACACCTTTAAGCGTGAAGTTTTCTCAATTTCTATTAATTACTATTTTTACGCATTTAAATGTAAACTTTTTAAAATCAATATTATACATTAAAAAGTGTGAGCTTGTTAATTGTTTTTACCAACATTATGTTTAAACTATTATACGCATCTCTAAGTGTGTACTTTTTAAAAATTCTTCACGCTTTTAATTGGTAGAGCGTGATCAAAGCCCACATTTTTCGTAGTCCTTTTTCTTTTGGACTCCCGCTTAGCAATAGGATCATTGTCACCAAAGAGTTCTCTAATAGAGTCCTCAAGACTACTTTTACTTTTAGTTTTCTTGGTAACCTCTTTTTCATATTTGCAACTGATTCTTGATGGGCTTTATTTAAAAATCAGGATCATTTCCACCTTTTTTTCAGCATCAAAGGAAGGTAGGGAGTCACCTGAAGGCTTGGACTTTTTTGGTGGAGCACCACGGACAGGAGTGGTTTGAGGTTTGGTGTGTGGAGGTGTGGGTTTTGTTTGAGGTTGAGGTTTAGGTCTAGAGGTAGATGCTGTAGGCTAAGTAATGGGTTTAGATGTGGATGGTGGAGGTTGAGATGTAGATGGGTAGATATGAATGGATTGGTAGAGGTGAAAGTAGGAATAGAAGAGGTGGTTGGTTTGTGAAGATTTATGACTTCTATTCTTACTTTGAGAAATTATTACTAGAATTTGATATAGTTATTGTGATCATGGTTGGATAAGGTTCTAATATGTTCTTTTAGTGAGGAGAGAAGGTTAGGAAGCACAATGAGTTTTTGGGGTATGGTTACAGAGATGTATGGGTTCATAGGTTTAAGGATTTTAATATTGGAGAGAAGGTTAGAAATGGTTTGGTTTAGAGAGGTTAAGGTGGATTGAGGTAGTATGTGTGTATGGGTGTAGCAGTAGAAATGAATAGGAGTTTGAAAAGAATTTGGTCAAGTTTGTCAAGGAAAGGGTTTAGGTTTACCGGAGAAATTGGAGTGGATTAAAGTGGAGTGAATTTTAGTGACTCAATATCCTTAGTTATATTAGACAATTGAGTTTATGTTTAGGTTTGGAAGTTGTGGAAGGTTATTCTAAGGTCAACAAGGTTTTGGTTCATTTGAAGAAGGGTTAGAAGGAATTGGTTTGTGGGTTTTGGTTGGGTAGTTGAGGTATTGATAGGTGTAGTATGTGTGGCAAGGATGTAATCATGGGAAAGGTAGTTGGTCCCTTACGTGAGACTTGCTGTATAATCTCAAGATCATGCAGAGAAAAGTGGAATCCTGTATCAGTGGTTGGTTTATACCACTAATTTTGACGGATTGTGTAGTGTATGTAAGAAGGGAATCAATTGTAGGACAAAGAATGTGCTTTAAGTATGGGATGCACTCAATTAGTTATCCCTTGTTACAACCATATCCTGTTGTGAGGATACAGAGGGAATGGTTTGACTCATTGGAGTTGATGATAGAATGTGACATTGGGAGAAGGTCTGTCTTTCAATTATCTTACCTTATTGGGAGGGTAATTCAAATGGCAATTTCCTATATTTACAGATGCAGCTTGTTGTGAGACTACATCCACTTGCCTAAAGGGTTCAACGTCAATCTTCATATGCTCCCCCTTAAAATAAAAAGCGGTAGATGTGATTGAGGTCAGAGGTGTAGATGTTACTACCTTTGAGACATGTTAAGTATGAACAGTCTCTTTAGACCTTTTTCTTATATAGGTTTTGACAGGAGTAGAACTAGGAACCCGTTGAGGGTTCACTAAAGCTTGGTTTGGAGTTATGTTTGAACATGGGGGTAAGGATGGGTTCACAAATGTAGGATCAACATATTGTGTGTCCTTGTTGGATGTTTGAGAGTCAGAGTCCATACCTTGGTTATATGCTATAGACGTGTTGAGCTTTTAGGCCTTTTCAAATAGTTGAATGAGGTTATTAGAAACATCCTTATATATCTGGAGAAGTTATTTTAAGAACTGTTATTATTGCGGGTACTAACTGTAACCGTTATTAATGCTTATTAATAGGGGTATGATACTCTTTTATATGTTTTTCCAACCGTGAATTGCGTCAGGATGCTCCAAAATTCAAAATCGAGTCTTGATTCTCCTGAAATACCCTCATTCATGCATCATTAATAAATCGTCATTTTTTTAGCTATTGATTTATTTTAGTCAATGGCCAAGATTCATTCACGCGATACTCGCAATAAATTGGTTCTCAAATGAACTATATATATATATATATACACACACACACACACACACACACTATTATATAAAACATTTAACACTCTCTTTCTTAAAAAAAAACTCTTAAACTTTAAGTAAATTGAAATTACTAACTTACCCCTCATTTAAACCCACTACTAGAAAATAGCAGGATTTCCGAGAGCGTTAATTCCCTTGGAAAACTTTCCGAGAAAATTCCTACATATTTCCGAGGAGTTAAGTTACCTAGAGTTTTCCGATTAATTTCTGAGGACGAGAAATGACTCGGAAATTCCTCGCAAATTTTCACAGAGACTTCCTCGGAAATGAATATTTTGCGAGGAATTTCCGAGGAATTATATCCTCAGAAACTCCGTGTTTTTTAAGTAGTGACCTAAAAGGAAACAATTGAATAAATTTAATTAGATTCTTAAAAACTATTTTAAATACAAAAACTTCCATAAAAAATAATGTTTAATAATGTTAAGTTCATGAAAATGAAATTTTAACCTATAAGATATGAAACAAATTATAAAATTAAATAAAAAACCTCTAGAGAAATATTATTTTAATATTATATCATATAAAAATATTTTAATTTAAGTATTGAAAAGTTCGTAAAATTAAAACTCTAAACCTAATAACATGTAACCCAAATTTATAAGCACTCGTAGAAATAAGTTAAAAAGTTTCATTGATTATATATTTAACATTTCATTACTTGAACTCTTAAAATTTAAGCAATAAAATATTATTAATATAATCTTAAATATCCTTACATCTTTTAGAATACGACTCATTCAAATCAATACATTTCACAAATTCATTGATATATTTTCATCATCCTTTTATTAAGTGGAGATTTTTTTCTTATTGTATTGTTTTTTCAAAAGTTATTTTAAAAATTAATAAAAGAGTTGATATCATACAGTACGTTATAAAAAACGTACATATCATCAAGTATGAACTATTCATCATCGCAGCATTGTGAGAGTAACATGCTAGTATATATATATATATATATATATATATATATATATATATATATATATATATATATATATATATATATATATATATATATATATAGGGTAGGGATATTGTAAAAAGAAAATTAAGGTACAAAAAGTAAGGAGAAATCTCAGCCATTAGATTTTTCAAACTTCCTCCTAAAAATGTGGCTTTTTTCTTTTTTTTAATTATAAAAAAATAGCACCTAGGGGTATAATTGACATTTAAAGCTTTAAATTTTTAATTTTTTCTCCTAAAAATGTGGCTTTTTTCTGCAGGATTTTTTTGATGCACACAGTAAAACATGATGAACACATTGATGCACACACCCTGCAAGAAATCATCAAATATAAACTGATGCTACGTACGGCAGGAAATCAAAAATAAAGTATGAACCCAATTCATCAAAAAAAATCAATTCATCACAAGCAGATGATGATTTAGTAATACATGATGAACACATTGATGCACACACCTGCAGAAAATCATCAAATATAAATTAATGCACACTTACCGCAAAAAATCAAAAATAAAAAATGAAACCAATTCATAAAAAAGAAAAAAGGAAAACCAGTTCATCACAAGCAAGTGATGATTGCACTAAATTACAGCTTCTAAAAGAAGCCACAAAAAAATAATGAAATGATCGATTAAACAGAACCTGGAACCACCATTCTCAAAACCACAAAAACGTAGAATACTGATACTAGGAAGAATGTGATGTTCGCATATTGACGATAATATAAATCCACTACAATCTCTCCCAACAAACCAGGAAAGTAGTTAGCAAATCCAATATAACCGGATAAATTAATACTTTTAAAATGATTAAAAGTCGAAAATACCCTTGAGGGATGGGGGACACGTGTCCTTCTTAAAACTCTCCTTACATTAAGTACCTTAATGTTTTTTTTACTTGAACCTAATTCTATATATATATATATATATATATATATATATATATATATATATATATATATATATAGGGGAAGGTACATGCGAGAATCTTTGTTATTGTGAGAAATGCGAGAAGCATCTATAACCATTAGATTTTTTTTATCAAGATCTTAGTCAAAAGGGTATTTGTGTCTTTTTTTAATTATTATAATTAATTCATTATTGATTTATATATGCTAATAATCCCTTTTTTTTCTTTCAATTTATTTTTTTAACCACATCATTTGGTTTTTTTCTTTTAATTTTTAAGTCGTGGATTTCTTTAGCCGTGTATTACAAGTTTAATAATACATAATGATAATTCTTTTTTTTATCAAGAGGTACTTAACCAATTTTTATTGAATCACCGATGAATAACATTAGAAAAAAAAGAGGTGTTTCTCTCAAAATTTCAATTAGATGATATTAGTAGCTCACGAATGAATATATTACAAGAGCTGTATTATCAACAATAATAATTATTATTATTAAATCATGGTTTACTTTAATATTTTATCATCATTTATGTTTTCTAGTCCACTTTGATTTTTTCCTCCAAATTCACTAGTGAACCATTTAAAATATCATAAACACACCTGTTTGTTTACTAACAAACATCTGGTTATTCATGATTATTCACTTTATTAGGTTATTCATGGTTGTTCAAGGTATTTTCACTATTAATTCTTGCAAAAATAAGACTTCTTGTGAAGCGCTATAAAAACAATTATTATATACAATACTACAACAACAACAAAAACCCAAAAGTTGCATTACTTGGGTGAAGAAAAATAAGAACTGGATGGTGACATAACCAAACAAAAAAACAATTTATACTTATGTTCACTTGTATACAAACTACAAAATAAAATAACGAAGGCCTAGTTCACTGATGAACAACCCAAAGAAACATACAGAAGACCCAGTTCACTAACGAACAATCCATACAAGAACAAAAGGAACCATTAACCATTGTAAAGGTGATCACTAAGTGAATAAGAGAACAGTATACGACTAAATAAGTAAAGGGGAATTGTAAAACATTCCTTAGTAACATTTTGTTCTACCTATATTTAGACAAAATTTTCAAAAAACCACGTAAATACATAACCTTATAAACCATGTGATATACCTTTCAAATCAAACAAAAAAGAGTGATTGATTGATATTTATTTCTTGTTAATCCATCAAGTAGCATTGTTGATTTATTCTTCTTCGTGATGACTACGATTGGAGTGTGAGTCGGTGGAATATATGTGTGTATCTTACGAGATGTAGAAAAATGACCGATTCATTTCTTTCTTTTTCTATGGTTGTCAAGAAGATGTATGCATGGGTAATTTAAGAGGGTGAGGGTTTGATTGATTACGACTCACAATGAGACATGTTAATTAGGGTATGAATTATTTAAGAAATGATATTTCAATAGATCATTTATTCATTTGAAGGATGTATAACGTGTAATCTACTAAGATTAGTGAGAGAAATATGGAGAGTAATTAGGGAATGTTTTTTTACTATGGTTCTAATGACATTCTTACCCTTTTCATTCATTTTAATTTCCCTATAATCTATTTAATTACCAAAATTACCATAAATGATTCTAGCCTTTGATTAAATAATCCGATGGTGGGAAATGCTTCTCGCATTTCTCGCAATAACAAAGCTTCTCGCACGAACCTACCTCTCTCTCTCTCTCTCTCTATATATATATATATATATATATATATATATATATACATACATACATACTCACAGTCTCCCATACATACATACATTACGCGCAATGTGGTGATGACAGATAATTTGCTGGACAACTTGTCCGTTATTATTATTATTATTGAGTCATTTAAAATTTTTATAAATTTTTATAAATTTAGAATATAGGTTATTCAAATTCATGAGTTCTATTTATCAAATTTTCTAATAATTATGTTATAATATATATTATGTGATAGATTATTTGACATGAAAGATTTAATTGTTACATTTTTTTATAATAATTAAGTTAATTTACTTTGACTTGATACTTTAAAAAATTTTATTACAAAAATTTTTATTATTAAAATGATATAATAGTACATTTCTAATAGTTTGATATATAATAATATAACTGTTGTGTAATGTGTTACATAGGACAAGAAGTGACTTTGTAATCTACTTTATAAGTCATGTGCTACTCCTCTCATAACAATTGGTTTGAGTTAGAACCCCACAAACTTACATGGTATCAGAGCAAGGTTCACCCACTCCACGTAACCCATAAGTCTCCACGTCTTAGGCGCGAGAAAAAAAAGAACGTCACACGTGAGGGGGCGTGTTGAGTAATGTCTCAGATAGTACGGGAAGTGACTTGGTAATCTGCTTTATAAGTGACATGGGTTACTCCTCTCATAACCAATTGGTTTTGAGCTGGAACCCTACAAACTTACAATAACAGTAAATTCAAATTATTTAAAAAGTTAAAAGATTAATACAAAATCTAAATACTTTATAAGAAATATAGTATATTTTACAAAATTTTGACAATGTAACGTTAATTGCTAGAAGAACAATATCGTTTCAAAAAAGAATTTCTTAAATAATAATAAATAATAATTCTTTACGAGTCCACCAGCATCCATCACATGCTTCACACAGCCACATCAGCGCCATATAATTCCCCTATCATTTCGCCGTCACATCACACAAACCATTGCATCCATCACATCTTCTCACATACTTTAAAAAAAATAAAAAAAAAGTCTCACTCTTGTTCACCTTCGTGACCATACTCGCGCCTGTGACCATGAAGAACCCATCACATACATTACCGATGGTCTTCACACATGTGAGCACCTCTCACACACCCCATCCTGTGATGGATGAGGGTGGTCTAACAAGATTCATAGGATTCAAATGTTCCATAAACGTTAAAATGGAAAGAAATGATGGTAAATTGGTTACCATTGTTAGAATTAGGAAATTTCAGTAATGCCCTTGGATTTTGACAAAAATAAATATTGAGTGGTTGGGATAAAGCTGAGGAGGTGTCATATCAGTAGTGTTATTTCTTACTGGTTTGGAAATAATTTAGTCAAGTGTGGCCCTGTCAGAGTCGTATATTTTCACCCTTTTTAGTACTGGTGATACTATTTAGCCTTCTTTTTTTCTTACATGTTTATATGAAAAATCATTTAAAAATAATTTTTAATACAACTTTTTTTCTTCTAAACATAACATTAAGAGGGCTAAATATATGTTGAGGGGGCCAAATAGAATCTCCCTTTTGCTGCCAACAACTGTTACAGGTGTACAGTCTTCGATATGACGTTTCATAGTAAATGTTTTTATCGTATTCTAAATCATTTCTACATGTAATCATTTAAAAGTTAGAGACGACGAAGTTAGCAGAATTATTTGAAAATATATTTTTCTTTATCATGTCGTATGGAGACATCTACTTCTTGACATGTGAACAAAGTCATGAAGAATTGTTAAAGCAAATGTAGTGTTGATTGTGATCCTGATTCAAAACCGGGATAATAATTTAGCATTATATCATTTTTTTCTCAATCATTGTATACTAATTATACGTACTCTATCCGTAGTGTTTCAAAACCGGGATACTCTATCCGTAGTGTTTCATCATAACATAGAACACCGATGTTCCCACCCCAACAAAAGGACTCCGTTAATCTGCTGTTAATGATAATTTCACAAGTTTAGGTTGAGTTTTCGCTTAAGGTGACTTCTATTTGAAGTCACTAATGATCCATATATAAAAACACAAAATTAAGATCGGTACGTGGTCATAAAATACAAACGCTTATACATATAACATATCTTCCATATTCTGGATTGAGTTATGGAAAAAGAAAGTAATAAAAGGGACCGACACTTATATAATTAATAAAAACTATGAAATTTAGGGTTTAATGGATCGACATGATCGACTGACATCGTCCTCAAATACATGTGACATTGTTTTTGTTGTTATTATATCGCCAAGATGAGTTTCAGGAGACTAATAAATGCCATATCAGAAAGACAAAAAAGAGGTCTGAAATTTGATTTGCTTCAGCTTTGAATAATAATACATTGAAGGTATATATATATACTCCGATTCATGCAAAAACCCTACTAGAGTACGTTTGGTCCTTGTAATCATAGAGATAGAGATACAGATTCGATATGTCTCTGCATATATTGCCTTCATTTTAGCTCCATTCCAAACAAGTACTCACTGCTTCAAAAATCATAATGCTGCTTTCATTGTACGACGCCACTTCAAGCTTAATTACTCAACCAATTCAAATCAACCCTAGCTACCTAGTAACCGAGCCAACCCACATGATGAGTTAATTAACCATGCACTGCTGTCTGATCATGGTTATGTTTAATGAAATTATATATGTTGTCACGAATCATGTGCGTAAATATATATGCTTAATCGATCTCTCTGTTAATAACCTCCTTAAAACATGGTCCTTGTTAGATGCAACATATATAATTAATTTCAGGAGCTAATAACGTAGTAAATATAAGTGAATATATATAGAGGTGAAAGGTAGACAAGGAAGCATTTTTGTGAATGTTAATGTTGGGTTAGCTAGCAAGTAGCAAGCATGCATGTGTCTAAAGGTGGTGGGAATCATTGGCTACAATATATCCCAACTTGCAAATCTTTTTTCTTGGAATATGAAATCATTAGTTGCTCATGGAAAATAAAAGCTTTGGTCCCTCCTTCAATTCGATTGTTATTTAAAAGTGTGCCATCATTATAAAACATTAATCATGATATCAATGAGATTGATATAGGCCAGGTTTGTGTAATAATTAGCTAATCTTTTTATAATATATACTATATATACTATATTTGAAGATAATTAGCCAACATTGTAGATCGCCAAACAGTACTCCGTACCCTAAGAAAGATTTGTTGCAGAATCAACGGAAAGGTGGTGGATCCTCATCGGTAGGTATGAAAGACTAGAGTGGATCCCCACCAAATCCCAAGGTTACCTCAAAGCCCGTTCCAAAGGTCCAATCCCTCAGCCCGCAAAAAGATCTCGAATCTCAAGCCCAACTCAACATTTCGTAGGCCAAGAAAATTTAGAGGCCATAAACGAAAGTCTAATTTCCTTAGTTCCAGTCTCAATTCCACCTCTGAGAAAATCTAAAAAGTCTTCCGGTAACACCACGTCGACTTCTAAGGGCAAGGTTAACCTCATGGGTTCTGGGAAGCTTAGCCTAAACGTCATGAAAAAGTTAGCAAGGGCCAAAGGCAAATCGAAACTCTCGTAGGGTGGGAAAGAAAAGAAGCACGCTGGAAAAAATTCCGATTCATCTATATCCGGTAAGAATTTCTCGCTTTCCTCATATACTTTAAAACAAATTGGGGAAAAGATTAGGATCGTAGACATATCTGTTGACCTCTCGTAGTAGGGGTCAGAAGCAGCGAGTTTCGTTTAAAAACCATTCAAAATGAAAGTCATTTCAATTAACATAAGGGGGTTAGGGTCAAGAAAGAAGAAGAATTGGATCAAAAGAATATGCATAAAAGAGAAACCAAACATCATTGGAATCCAAAAAACAAAAATGGAATTCATTGATGATTTAGTAGTGGAAGAGATCTAGGGAAACACTTGTTTTAGGTTCGCTTATGTTCCAGCTAGAGGGTGCGCAGAGGGCATACTCACTATCTGGGATTCTAGATTCTTGTTAGAAGTTTTGTCGTTTGGAGATATGTATCATGTGGCAGTTGTTGGGATGTGGAAAGGAAAGAACATTAGAAGTGCCTTCGTTAACGTATATGGACCACACTCACCGGAAAATAAAAAAGCATGTTGGGATTCAATCGGAAATTTCTTACTTCAAGAAGGCCACACCTCAATGGTGTTCGGGGATTTTAATGATGTCCGACATGAAAAGGAAAGATTAAACACTTCAACCAACCCAACAAATACGAGACTGTTTAACCAATTCATAGAAAACCATGGATTGATTGACATACAATTGGGTGGAAGGAGGTACACAAGAGTCTTAGATGATGGTACGAAGTTTAGTAAAATCGATCGTTTCTTGGTAAATCAAGAATTCCTTAACCAAGCAGGGAATTTAAGTTGTGTGGCCCTCGAAAAAAAAGAATCGGACCATTGTCCAATCATGTGCTCTGATAAATCCAACAACTCAGGTCCCAAACCATTTCGATTCTTCGACATTTGGCTCAAAAACGACGAATGCGTGAAATTAGTAAAGGAGGCTTGGAAAATAGAAACAAAAATAACAACCCCAGACATAAGGTTCTACGCTAAACTAAGACAAGTCAAAGGGGTATTGAAGCGTTGGGCAAAGAATTGTTTTGGTAATCTAGACAAAGAAATAGTTGATCTTCAAATGGAGGTGGCTGGTCTTGAACTGCGAGCAGAGTGCGATTCCTTATCTGATGCTGAAAGACAAAACTGGAGGGACTCTAAAAAGGTATTAAAAGACAAAGATTAATAAAAGAAAGCATGTTGCTTCAAAAAGCTAGAATAAAGTGGCACTCGGAAGGAGACGAAAACACGGCATTTTTTCATAACTCAATCAAAATGAAGCAAAGCATCAACAACATTACTGGAGTTCTTATTAACGAGACCTGGGAAGACAATATAAATGAGATGAAAGTGGCTGCTGCAAACAATTTCGAAAGCTTTTTTAAAAAACCGGCTTCAAGTTCGTTGGGTTTACAAAGCAATGGTTTCAACAAAATCGAAGAAGAGGACAGATTAAGATTAGAAAAAGAGTTCACGATGGAAGAGCTTAAATTGGCAATTTGGCCTTGTGGAAGCAACAAGGCGCCAGGACCCGACGGTTTCAATTTCTGTTTTATCAAATTCTTCTGGGAGCTCATAAAAGAGGATTTAATGACTGTCGTATCTTGGTTTTGGAGCTCGAAAAAAATTTCATTAGGTTGTAATTCCTTTTTCATAACTCTAATCCCTAAAGTTTAAGACCCGTTGACCTTTAGTGATTTTTGACCAATTTCGTTGATCGGATGTTATTACAAAATAATTTCAAAAATCCTTGCAAATAGGCTGAAAACGGTAATGCCTTCAATTATTAATAAAGTGCAATATGCTTTCTTAGAAAAAAGATCGATTTTAGAAGGAGTCTTGATTATAGGAGAAGTTCTTAACAAGCTCAAAAGAAAAAAAGTCAAAAAGTATAGTTATTAAATTGGATTTCAAAAAAGCATACGACAGTATGGATTGGGACTTTCTCCTAAATACGATGTACCAAATGGGTTTTGGTTCTAAATAGGTAGAATGGATTAGAGAATGCTTGGCTTCTTCTAAAATATAAGTTCTAATCAACGGGTCCCCATCTAAGGAATTTAAACCACAAAGGGGGGTGAGGCAAGGGGACCCCATAGCACCTTACCTGTTCCTAATCGTGGCAGAGGGACTACATGTGATGATCCATCAGGCGGTACATACAGGGGTGTTTGAAGGGGTTGAAGTAGGTAATGACAAAATCAACATCTCTCATCTGCAATACGCAAATGACACAGTCATCATCTGTAAGTGGAGCAAAAGAAATGTGAGAGCTGTAATAACATTACTGAAATGTTGGGAAAAAGTCTCAGGTTTGAAAGTAAACTGGAAGAAAAGTTCGTTGGTAGGGCTCGGGGTGGATAGCCAGGCACAACAAAGAATGGCAACGCTAGTTTGATGTAAAGTAGGAAAAACACCGTTTGAATACTTGGGCTTGCCGGTAGGAGCTAGCATGAAAAATCAACACAACTGGGAAAAAGTAGTCAACAAGATGGAAGGATCTTTATCGGGGTGGAAACGCAATTGTTTATCGTTCGGTGGGAGGTGGACACTTGTGAAGTCAGTTCTCTCAAGCTTGCCAGTGTATTTTCTTTCCTTGTTCCGTGCTCCGACCTGTGTCCTTTTAAAGCTAGACAAAATTAGGAAACAATTTTTTTGGGGGGAGGGCTCTGAAAATAATCACTCTAGAAAAATCCATTAGGTTAATTGGGATCGGGTAACATGTGGGAGGGATTAGGGTGGTCTAGGTTTGGGAAACTTGAGAACTTTCAATTTAAGTCTATTAACCAAATGGTGGTGGAAATTTCGTAACGAACCAGACGCGTTTTAGGTACAAGTAATAACAAGCATTCATGGGATTAGGGGTGGGTTGGGTGATCTTGACTCATTAAAATATGGTGGTAAGTGGGCTGATATAATCAAAGTCAAAAAGGAGGTAAATGAATTAGGAGTTTCTCTAACTTCTATGTACAATTTTAAACTTGGAAACGGAAGTAATGCTAGATTTTTGGAAAGATACCTGGTTGGGGGGCCAATGCTGTAACACCGTATTTTCTAACACTACTTTTGAATACGCGCGGAAGCTTAATTACATACTATAATAATATTATAATGAAAATACAACTTTAACTTGTTTGATTTACAAAATGCATCTACAGTGTTACACAAAAACAGGCTCTTTACAAAACAAACAGATATCAGAGTTAGATCAGTCCACAATTCCAGTTTCACCTCTATCTTCCACATACCAGGAATATCTTGTAAAAGAGTTCAACAGTGGGAGATTAGCACAAAGCTTAGTGAGAGAATAGATATCAAAAACATACAAGGCATAAAGCCCAAACAACCAAGCTCAAGCAACAAGAGAACCAGCGGTCTTGCGGGACCTTCAACCAAAGGCCGGCCAAAGCATAGGTTTACCGATAGCCCAGTTATAACAGATAACAGTACTAGCACCTCTTGATTACAACAAATGCTTATCAAGATGATTACTATTACTGTATATCCCTAAACATAGGCCCAGCTGAAAAACAACCGCCAAGCTGATCTCCACAACAACATGTATATATACAGTAAACAAGAGATAACATCTCAAAGAGCAACCAATCAGGAGTTATATCTTATACATCCAAGATATTTATCCACTCACCGATATTTTCAACAGTCAGGCAACTCAGTCTTTACTTATCTACTGAGTTTTATCTCTACCTGAACAAACAACTAACAATCAGTATTTGCTTAATCAATACACAATAAGCACAATACTATAATCAACCACATATGTACATACAATCACAAGTACATATTAAATTCATGTATATTCAAATAATATACCATCATTCACTATTACCCTTTACATACTGTAATTCTGTGAATTCTTTCAACTCCTTAGCTTAGGCAATACATACACTCCTTTCATAAGCCAAGGTCACACTTGATGTACAAGTTCATGTTTATCTTCAAATCATCAAAGAGTTGATCTTTAATCGGATTCCTCATAACATTCAAATTCCGAGCAAAGGAAAGTTAGAATTCCGATAAATTCCAAATCCGACAAAATTCTCAAATTCCGATAAAGTAAATACCGATAGAACCAAATCCTAGCTAAGGTTAAATCCGATAAAACCAAATCCGAGAAAGGCACAATCCGAGAATAGCCACATACCGATAAAACATACAATCCGATAAAAGTTACAATCCGAGAAAATGCACAATCCGATAAAAGTTACAATCCGAGAAAATGCACAATCCGATAAAAGTTACAATCCGAGAAAATGCACAATCCAATAAAATGTCCAATTCCGATAAAAGTGTTAGGGCATTTATCATATCCCGATAGAATGTCCAATACCGAGAAAACATACAATCCCGATAATATTGTCCCGGGATTCATGAATTCGATCCGATAATCTTTTTGTCCGGATTCTCAAATCCGAGGGATTCATATCCCCAATTCCGATAACTTCATAATCATGAATTCCGACAGATTCATACTTATGCATAACTTCAATTTCTAATCTGATTTTAAGCATGCAACATCATTTAAGTTTCCAGAATTTTTCCAAACATGTATTGATCATAAACTAACATCAATTTCTATCATGCATACATTCTAAATCAATAAATCATCAAATGAAGCATTCAATCGGAATTCATATATTTATATATATCTAAAACCGAATTTAAACAACAATCAACAAAATGATTCAGTAATCTAACCTCTAATGATGTTAAACACTTCAAGTTGTAACATATTGACGATTAAATTCGATTTCTTCTTCTTCTTCTTCTTCTTCTTTTGCTCTCGGCTGAGACTCACAAAACACACCCCCCACCCCATAACTCAATATTAAAATATTATAATTATTTACCTTAAATAATTAAAACAAAATAATATCACAAATTATTATCAAATAACACATTTCTACTTTAATACACATAAACAATTAAATTTCTAAATTAATTAATTAATTACCTTAATTAATCTAGGCCGGTAAGGAGGGTGTTACAAATGCTTTGTAGGTAAATACCCAAGACTATTTTTAAGATTGGGCGATGAAAAGAAATCGATAGCAGATATGGGCTCGTGGAATGAAAACGTTTGGACATGCATGGAAATTCCACAACGAAGATCACTTGAGAGGACTAGTTGCAGCAGAGCTAAAAGACCTGAAGGAAGAGCTGGCGCAGATCAAGCCTCAACAGCACAGGAAAGACGCTTGGGTTTGGACTGGAGAGGTGGTCGGAAATTTTTCAGTAAAACAGGTGCGGGCGTTGTTAGAAGAAAGAGCAAACCGTACGAGCTCGAGACCTACAGAAACATTTTGGTCACATCTACTCCCAAAAAAGGTATGTATTCTTTCTTGGAGAGTGGAGCTCGAAAGGATCCCAGTCTTAACGAAGCTTACAGATAAAGGCTTAGACATCCTTTCCATTCTTTGCCCGGGCTGCTTTTCCGAGCCAGAATCAGTCAGCCATGCAATCTTTACATGCCAGAAACGAAGATTTATTTGGGATTTTATTCAATCGTGGTGGGGACTCCCGGTTACACAAGCGTAATCCTTTTCACAGCTACAGGAAAAATTTCAGACAACAACGTCAAAATGTAGCAATGATCTGTGGGCAGCGATAATCAGAATAAGGGCGTATATAATCTAGAAACAAAGGGACGAGAACATCTTCGGAAACGCAAAGGTAGACGAAGACATCAGATTCAACATCCAACTCATAGGCTTTCAATGGATAAGAGCAAGGTTGAAAAATCATGATCGGCTCAAGTGGGAAACATGGTTAATCAATTCAACAGGTTCCTCAATCAGCCTCTTGTTGGAATCTACACGCAGATCTTGTATTGGTAACACTTGTGTCTGATCTTCGATATTACACTTCCTTAGATAACAAACATTGAATGTATCATGTATTCCTGCCAACTCATCAGGAAGATCTAAGTCAATTGTTTGATCATTCACCACTCGACGAATTCTAAATGGACCGATATAACGAGGAGCCAACTTTCCCCCTTTACCAAATCTAATTACACCCTTCCATGGCGAGACTTTGAGATAAACTCGTTCACCCTCAACAAAAGACACTGGTCGACGACGCGGATCTGCATACATCTTTTGCCGATCTCTCGCAGCTTTCAACTTTTCTCAAGCAACAACTACTTTATCGGCTGTAATCTGTACAATATCTGGACCAGCAAACTGTTTCTCTCCTGCCTCTAACCAACAAGTAGGAGTTCTGCACGGTCGCCCATATAACATTTCATACGGCGGCATCCCGATACTGGAGTGGTAGGAATTATTGTAAGCAAACTCAATCAACGGTAGATGCGAATCCCAAGAACCCCCAAACTCTAACACACATGCCCGAAGCATATCTTCTAAAGTCTATATTGTTCTCTCTGATTAGCCATCTGTCTGCGGATGATAAGCTGTACTCAAATTAACCCTAGACCCCAACTCTTGCTGTAATCTGTTCCAGAAGTTTGACATAAACCTCGAATCCCGATCTGACACAATAGACAAAGGAACTCCATGTCTAGATACTATCTCATCAATATACAACTTGGCTAACTTACTCAAGTTTGCAGTCTCAGCAGTAGCAAGAAAATGTGCACTCTTGGTTAATCTATCAACAATAACCCATATCATATCGTTCCCTTTCTGAGTTCTCGGAAGTTTTGTTACAAAATCCATCATGATATGATCCAACTTCCATTCCGGTATTGTTAGCTGTTTCAAAGATCCATACGGCTTCTAATGTTCAGCTTTCAATTGTGCACAAATATGACATGACCCAACAAATTTAGCAACATCCAATTTCATAGTAGGCCACCAATAAAAAGTCTTCATACTTTGATACATCTTAGTGCTACCCGGATGAACAGACATTCTGGATTTATGAGCTTCAGTCAATATCAATTCTCGCAAATTACCAAACTTCGGCACCCAAACATGATTCTGGTACATTCTCAAACCCCGTGAATCAGTTGTCAACTCATGCTGTCTTTTCACCATTAATTCATCTTTCAAGTTATCTTCTTTCAATGCTTCCAATTGCGCAGTCAGTAACTGATCTATCAAATCTGATTTGATCTCTAACTGCATAAATTTTACTGTATATGCAGAAATCTTCCTACTAAGCGCATCAGCAACCACATTAGCTTTCCCCGGATGATACTGGATATCGCAGTCATAATCTTTGATTAGCTCTAACCAACGGCGCTGTCTCATATTCAATTCCTTCTGAGTGAACACATATTGCAGACTCTTGTGATCAGTACAAATCGTGCACTTTGTACCATACAGATAATGTCTCCATAACTTCAAAGCAAACACTACTACTGCTAACTCCATATCATGAGTTGGATAGTTCTTCTCGTTGGGTTTCAACTGTATGGAAGCATAAACTATAACTTTACCTCTTTGCATCAGTACACATCCTAACCCAGCAAGTGAAGCATCACAGTATACCACAAAATCTTCAGATCCATCCGGCAACGCAAGAACGGGAGCTTGACACAAAAGTTGCTTCAAAGTCTGAAAAGCATTCTCCCGAGCCTCACCCCATTGGAACTGAATATCCTTTCTAGTCAACTTGGTTAACGGACACGCAAGCTTCGAAAATTCTTTAATGAAACGCCTGTAATAACCTGCTAATCCAAGAAAATTTTTGATCTCTGTTGGTATCTTAGGAGCGTTCCAATTCATCACAGCCTCTATCTTTGTCGGATCCACTTTAACACCGTTTTCACAAATCACATGTCCCAAAAATTTGACTTCACGCAACCAGAACTCACACTTTGACAACTTGGCATACAGTTTGTGTGGCTTTAAAGTATCCAAAACTTGTCACAGATGCTGATCATGTTCATCCTCTGTTTTAGAATACACCATGATATCATCAATAAACACGATGACAAACTTATCTAGAAATGGTCGACACATCCGATTCATCAGATCCATGAACACTGCAGGAGCGTTAGTCAAACCGAACGACATAACAAGAAACATATAGTGACCATACCGCGTACGAAAGGCTGTCTTCGGTATATCCTCTTCGGCCACCCTAACCTGATGGTATCCCTACCTCAAATCAATCTTCAAGAAGTACGAAGCTCCCTGAAGTTGATCGAAAAAATCATCTATTCTTGGCAACGGATACTTATTCTTGACAGTCCTCTTATTCAAATCTCTGTAATCTATACACATACACAGAGTCCCGTCTTTCTTTTTAACAAACAACACCGGTGCACCCCCAAGGCGAAGAGCTTGGACGAATAAACCCTTTGTCTAACAGTTCCTGTATCTGAGTCATCGTCTCTCTGATTTCAGAAGGAGCTAATTGATACGGAGCCTTCGCAATAGGCGTACTACCAAGTATCAAATCAATCTTATACTCGACATCACGCACTGGCGGCAACCCTGGCAAATCATCTGGAAATACCTCCGGATACTCCGAGACAACACGAACATCGGTAACAGGCCGCTTTTCCTTCTTTACATCAATAGCATAGGCTAGATAGGACGCACACCCTTTGGCTAAAGATTTTCTAGCCTTCATGTACGAGATAATCGGAAGAGAAGATGGAGATCTATCCCCACGAGCCACGACATGCAACCCGTCAGCCAGAGGAATAGTTATCAGTTTCTTATGACATTGGATACTAGCCCTATGGTGACTTAACCAATCCATGCCTAATACTAAATCAAATCCAGGTATAGGCATCACCAAACAGTCTACAGTGAAACTAGTACCATCAATACTAATCTGAACTCCAGTCACAGAAGTTGTCACAGGTACTACATTACCATCAGTAATTACTACTTCTAAAGGAGTAGTGTTCACAGAAGCAGGAAATTGCAATTTATCACACAAAGTCATAGATATAAACGATCTATTTGCACCAGAGTCAAACAAAACACGTGCAGACATAGAGTTAACTATGAACATACCAGAAATCACATCATCACTACCAGTAGCTTCCTTGGCAGTCATTTTAAAAGCCCTGCATTCAGCAGAAGGTACAGCCTTCCTCTTCTGACCTGCAGAAGACGATCCCCCAATATTACTTACCCCTGCCCTGGTCCCCGCGGTCTTCAACCTTGGAAAATTTCTAGCTCGATGTCCCTCTTCTTTGCAATTCCAGCAAACAAAGGTGCTGAACCTACAAGCACCTATATCATAACCAAACTCACCACACCTCAAACATTTGCGAGTTTGCGGCGTGCACTGCCCAGTGTGACGAGATTTGCAACTATGGCACCATGGCTTATTCTGAGAAAATCCTGATCCCTTGGACCTCTGGTCGGACTCTCCAAGATGACTCTGCCCTTTACCTTTGCCTTGATTCCCACTGGAACCTCCACCAAACTTGCTGAAAGACCCTCTGTTCATCTTCTCCCAATCTTTAGTATCAGACTCTGCAGCTCTTGCTAATGTGAATGCCTGGACAAGCGATGTCGCCAGACGAGTGTTACCCCGATATTCTGGTAACCAAGCTTTCACAAAGTGTTGAACCTGAGAATGTTCATCGGGCACCCACTGTTTTGCAAATATGAGAGTCACTTGAAACTTGCTGATCAACTCGTCCACAGACATATTACTTGTCTGTGCCAAATCTAGGAACTCTCGTTGAATCTTTGCCATGTCGAACGCATTGCAGAACTGCTCACAGAATTTATCCTGGAATTGCTCCCACGTGATGGCATTAACAACCTCCCTCGGCAAGTGTGTGGTCAGTGAATCCCACCACGTCAAAGCTTGATCCTTCAGACGTCTCGTTGCAAATTTAACCCATTCAGTTTTCTCACAGTTACAAGCTTCCAAAGCTTTCACAGTTTCTTTTAACCAGTTTAAAGTTACATTAGAATTTGAACTTCCTACATACTCGGGTGCTCCACATGCCACAAAATCCTTATACTGACACTTTTGCTTAACCTCCTGTTGAGGAAACCAAGGAATAAAGAAGTTTTGCGGTGGTATCTGGTGTTGGGTAGACACTCCTTGTGGTATAGGGATAAAAGGAAACGATTCGTAAGGAGTTGACACCGTACTCACAGGAGCTGTAGTATAAACTGGTGGTGGTAAGGATTGAGTGACAGTGGCTGAAAGTGGAGGCATCTGAACAGTATAGGTTGGTTGTGAAGATTGGGTTTGGTTTAATTGTTGTTCAAGCTCTTGAATCCGATCTCTCTGAGTCTGTAAAGTATCTTCCAGCTGTAACACATAGTCTTGATTATCAGACTCCCCGTTGTGCGAGGTACCAGCTCTGTGTTGTTCATTGGCAGCAGTAGAGGACACATTATTGTGCTGCCTTCTTGGGGACGAAGGGGTAAGTACTAGGTTCTCGTTGTTGTCAGCCATAATATGTTCTACACAATATCTCACCAGTTGTCAGATTACAATCTGTTAGTACCATATCATATTCTCAACAGCTATCTTACTAATTACCCACCCTGGAAATAGTGAACTGATCAGAGCCTCGGTTCGAGTATTGCACAACTCAACAATGCAATTCCTCAAACCAGGCTCTGATACCATTACTTATAACACCGTATTTTCTAACACTACTTTGGAATACGCGCGGAAGCTTAATTACATACTATAATAATATTATAATGAAAATACAACTTTAACTTGTTTAATTTACAAAATGCATCTACAGTGTTACACAAAAACAGGCTCTTTACAAAACAAACAGATATCAAAGTTAGATCAGTCCACAATTCCAGTTTCACCTCTATCTTCCACATACCAGGAATATCCTGTAAAAGAGTTCAACAGTGCGGGATTAGCACAAAGCTAAGTGAGAGAATAGATATAAAAAACATATAAGGCATAAAGCCCAAACAACCAAGCTCAAGCAACAAGAGAACCGGCGATCTTGCGGGACCTTCAACCAAATGCCGGCCAAAGCATAGGTTTACCGATAGCCCAGTTATCACAGATAACAGTACTAGCACCTCTTGATTACAACAAATGCTTATCAAGACGATTACTATTACTGTATATCCCTAAACATAGGTCCAGCTGAAAAACAACCGCCAAGCTGATCTCCACAACAACATGTATATATACAGTAAATAAGAGATAACATCTCAAAGAGCAACCAATCAAGAGTTATATCTTATACATCCAAGATATTTATCCACTCACCGATATCTTCAACAGTCAGGCAACTCAGACTTTACTTATCTACTGAGTTTTATCTCTACCTGAACAAACAACTAACAATCAGTATTTGCTTAATCAATACACAATAAGAACAATACTATAATCAACCACATATGCACATACAATCACAAGTACATATTAAATTCATGTATATTCAAATAATATACCATCATTCACTATTACCCTTTACATACTGTAATTCTGTGAATTCTTTCAACTCCTTAGCTTAGGCAATACATACACTCCTTTCATAAACCAAGGTCACACTTGATGTACAAGTTTATGTTTATCTTCAAATTATCAAAGAGTTGATCTTTAATCGGATTCCTCATAACATTCAAATTCCGAGCAAAGGAAAGTTAGAATTCCGATAAATTCCAAATCCGACAGAATTCTCAAATTCCGATAAAGTAAATACCGATAGAACCAAATCCGAGCTAAGGTTAAATCCGATAAAACCAAATCCGAGAAAGGCACAATCCGAGAATAGCCACATACCGATAAAACATACAATCCGATAAAATTTACAATCCGAGAAAATGCACAATCCGATAAAAGTTACAATCCGAGAAAATGCACAATCCGATACAATGTCCAATTCCGATAAAAGTGTTAGGCCATTTATCATATCCCGATAGAATGTCCAATACCAAGAAAACATACAATCCCGATAATATTGTCCCGGGATTCATGAATTCCGATAATCTTTTTGTCCGGATTCTCAAATCCGAGGGATTCATATCCCCAATTCCGATAACTTCATAATCATGAATTCCGACAGATTCATACTTATGCATAACTTCAATTTCTAATCTGATTTTAAGCATGCAACATCATTTAAGTTTCCAGAATTTTTCCTAACATGTATTGATCATAAACTAACATCAATTTCTAACATGCATACATACTAAATCAATAAATCATCAAATGAAGCATTCAATCGGAATTCATATATTTATATATATCTAAAACCGAATTTAAACAACAATCAACAAAATGATTCAGTAATCTAACCTCTAATGATGTTAAACACTTCAAGTTCTAACATATTGACGATTAAATTCGATTTCTTCTTCTTCTTCTTCTTCTTCTTTTGCTCTCGGCTGAGACTCACAAAACACACACACAACACCTTGATAACTAACACAAGCAAAGGAGCATGGAGGAGGAGTGGGTGGATATACTCACCAACCGGCCACACCCCCCACCCCATACCCACTCAATATTAAAATATGATAATTATTTACCTTAAATAATTAAAACAAAATAATATCACAAATTATTATCAAATAACACATTTCTACATTAATACACATAAACAATTAAATTTCCAAATTAATTAATTAATTACCTTAATTAATCTAGGTTGTTAAGGAGGGTGTTACAAATGCTTTGCAGGTAAATACCCAAGACTATTTTTAAGATTGGGCGATGAAAAGAAATCGATAGCAGATATGGGCTCGTGGAATGAAAACGTTTGGACATGCATGGAAATTCCACAACGAAGATCACTTGAGAGGACGAGTTGCAGCAGAGCTAAAAGACCTGAAGGAAGAGCTGGCGCAGATCAAGCCTCAACATCACAGGAAAGACGCTTGGGTTTGTACTGGAGAGTGTGGTCGGAAAATTTTCAGTAAAACAGGTGCGAGCATTGTTAGAAGAAAGAGCAAACCGTACGAGCTCGAGACCTACAGAAACATTTTGGTCACATCTACTCCCAAAAAAGGTATGTATTCTTTCTTGGAGAGTGGAGCTCGAAAGGATCCCAGTCTTAACGAAGCTTGCAGATAAAGGCTTAGACATCCCTTCCATTCTTTGTCCGGACTGCTTTTCCGAGCCAGAATCAGTCAGCCATGTAATCTTTACATGCCAGAAACGAAGATTTATTTGGGATTTTATTCAATCGTGGTGGGGACTCCCGGTTACACAAGCAGAATCCTTTTCACAGCTACAGGCAAAAGTTCAGACAACAACGTCAAAATGTAGCAATGATCTGTGGGCAGCGATAATCAGAATAACGGCGTATATAATCTGGAAACAAAGGGACGAGAACATCTTCGGAAACACAAAGGTAAACGAAGACATCAGATTCAACATCCAACTCATAGGCTTTCAATGGATAAGAGCAAGGTTGAAAAATCATGATCGGCTCAAGTGGGAAACATGGTTAACAATACCAACCATGCTAAGATTAGCATAAATTTTTGTCCCATGCGAATAGTAAATGCACGTTGGTGTTAATATGATAAATGTCTATTGTTTATATATTTAGTGTGTTAACATCACCCCAGGTGATCGCCCCTAATCTCTAAGGGGTTGATGTAAATGAACGTTATAGATGAATTAATACAATATATATACTTGCCTTTCAAAAAAAAATATCAACGTGTGCCTCAGATCTCTTGACAAAATCAACGAGTCCTTGTTGGAACTTGTCATGGTTACCGCATTCAATTGTAGGCCATATTTTATCAATAGGCATGATGAAACTAAAACATATTCTAGGGTTTACTGGTTTACAAAAGGGGTAGAGTATATTAAAGGGTAGGCTTCTAAACCTGCTTCTTGATTACCTTACCTCGTATTTAAATGCATATTACACAATTCGTTGAAGAAAAAACGATAACACTTACCCTAGTTCCCAAGTATATATATAATAAATATATACTCGATAAGGAAAGAGAAAATGACAGTCACATCTTTCTTTAACAAACAATCATGTAATACGCATTAACTTTCTAAAAAAGATAAAATATTCAAAAAGCAAACCAGAAATGGGGACATCACAAAATAAATTTCTAAATCGATTTCGGGAGGGCGTAGTAAGCTTATGATGAGTAAACGCATATACACACAAACAAACAAACAACACACACATAAACATGTTCATTAATACACACACACATTTATATTAAAGTAAAAAAGGTAATGAGAAACATTGGCCATTAGATTTATCTGTATTGATAGATGATAACTAATTCTATTTTTTAGATAAATTAATTAAAATTGGTTAGTTAATGGTATAATAGTTTTTAATTATTTAACCACCTCTTAGAATCATGTAATCATATTGCACACTTGAATCAGTTTTTCAAAATTCAAAAATCTTACTATCAACAAATCAAGATATTTAATGCACAACAAGAATCCATCAATTATAAACTGAAGCAGAACAAGAAATCACAAGTTATATGCACAACGAATCACAATATATTTAAATTAGATTTACCTGTAGATATAAATATCCTTTAAAAAAGATGATGCATAACTAGTTTTCATTTTTATTAATAATAATTGATGAACTAGGAATAATCAATTCAATTTTTAACGGGGAAAACATAAAATTCAAGCCTACCACATTATACAAGACACATACAAACACTATTAAGAAATCCAAAGAAACAAAAGTAAAATAAGAAATCCAGATGCACAAGTAGTTTTCAACGATTAATGATCAATAAAAGTAAAATGCATGTAAATTAGATTCATAAACTTGAATCTGATGAACAAACAATTACTAAAACTATGATTTATATAGTTTATCGAAAAAATGGATTCATTAACTCAAATATGATAGGAGAAAAAGAACTAAATAAGCAAAAACAAAACCAAAAAAAACTCATGGGTGCCCCAAATGTGAAGCCGACAATCAAACCAAACACATCTTTTAAATCTAGCAAAGAAACAATAAAATTCGATGTTGATCTTTGTCTCACTACTTTATGATTTTCGATTCCATCATTGCTAACTCTAGAATCAAAATATATATGCAGCAGTCACAGGGCCGAAGGAAGCCATGCGGGCTTCGGATCTAAGAAAGCGAGAGTGATTTGTGTCACTTCGAATCTGATCGATGCGATCAGTGGTGGTCTTCCTCTACTATCAAATGCTTCCAATTTCTAAGTTTAACAAACGGATCACCGTGGTTTACGCACAAACGGACGACGGTGGTGGTTTAGGCTGAGGGCATACCCGAATTGACGGGCGGGATTATTTAGGGCTATTTGAGATGAACGAAATTAAAATGGGATGAGAGGTGGGGATATTAAAGAGACCAGAGGTTAGAATTAATAAAAATTATAAACTACCCTTTAATCAAGAACAACACATGTCAATCTTAGATCCCTTCTTACCCTTTTTATTATAATTTTCTTTTTCTTTGAACCTCTCTCTCTCTCTCTCTCTCCTCTCTCTCTCTCTCTCTCTCTCTCTCTCTCTCTCTATATATATATATATATATATATATATATATATATATATATGAGAGGGTTCATGCGAGAACCGTTGTTAGTGCGAGAACCGCGAGAACTAATCTCGGCCGTTCCTTGGATATGGAAAGTTTCATGGATGGTGAGCGTGGAGGGATAGAGTGTGGCAGGGTGAATGTGAGGAATTCATGGGTGAGCAGTGTCATTGAAAGAGGGGGAATTAGATGGCGTAGATTGGTTCTCGCGGTTCTCGCACTAAGAATGGTTCTCGCATGAACTTTTTCCTATATATACATATATATATATATATATATATATATATATATATATATATATATATATATATATATATATATATATATGGAGAAGATCATTCTTGAGCACCACGAGTATTATTTGTAACTGCAATTAATTCTCATTAGTAAGGGTATTTTGGTCTTTTATATATTTCTCAACTGTGAATTACGTCCGGATGAACCGTCATTAAAGAGTGGGCTTGATTTTTCCAAAATACCCTCAATGATGTGTAATTAATGAGCCATCATTTTTATTAGTCATGGATTTATTTTATTCAAAAGCAAAAATTGGTTATCCCGGTACTCGAAATAAGAATGATATTCAAATGAGCACTTCTGTTAGGATTTGCAATGAGCTCTTCATTTTATTCAATACTCAACCACAAATTGTATCGGGCATGAATTGCAACCGATGAATTGCGATATATCAAAACTACTTGATGGTAAGGATTTTTATTCTCTCATTCTTATCTAAATATACATTTTCATAATAACTGTCCCTTGTATATAAATTTTCCAATGTACCTGAGCAATGCAACGGTTACGAATGTTTTTCTCGATAACTTGTCTGCTTTTAAAATAAGGCGACTTGTTTCTTTTCTTAATTATAATGGGTCAATGAAATTTTACATGGATGGTAAAATTCAACAAGAATGTTGACCTTGCAACTCTATTCTATTTTAATATATTACATATTTTTGTGAATCCAGCAATTTTTATAAATTAAGGTTGTATTTTATAGATTTAAAACTTTTAGTTATACACAATTTTTAATATTTAAGTTAAAATATTTATTATATGATATATATTTAATATGAAAAGTTTAATTATTAATATTTTTAATTATTAGTAAATTTATATTGATTTTATTTTTTAAATAATCTTTATTTTGGAAGGTTTAGTAATTAAAATAGTATATAAGATTGTCATTAACTTCATCAAATAGTTGCTTTATTTAATAGTTTCCATTAATAGTAATATTAAGAGTAGATTAGTAATTTTAAATTACTTAAAACTAAAAGATTTATATATATATATATATATATATATATATATATATATATATATATATATATATATATATATATATATATATATATATATATATATATATATATATATATATATATATATATATATACATACATGTGTGTAGCGACGCCTACGGTTAGTTAATTATCATGGTTGTGATGAAAGTCATTAGAACTAATGATTGAGTATATTGCCTTCCAATTAATTTGATGTCATCATTTAGGTTATAGCCTAGTGGTTAGTACTTAGGTGATTTGGTGTGATGATTGCCTATTAACCAAAAGTCATGGATTTAAGTCTTGTTGATAATAAATTGGAGTAGATTAGAGCGGTTCATAAAAAAATTAATTTGATGTCTTATATATAATTTAATGAGTTTAGCCTTGCAATTGCTTTAATTGGTAAAACTTTTTGACTTCACTTATATCTTGCTTGTTTACACTCCTAGCTCAATCCGCTTTAAACCCTTATTTTGAAATGAGTACATTTTCGTCAAAAAAGAAATGAGTAAATAAGTAGGGTAACCACTAACCTAGACATCTTGGTATAATTAAAAGAAGATGGTTACTTTTGGATAAGTTGTATTTATTTGATTTTATTTTGTACTTGTCATGTTAGAATCATTACATGAATCATGAAAATTATTTTAAATATTAATGTTTAGTATATTTTAGTATAGGACTGTTTATCAAATCGAATTTCAAGTTTCTTAAATTGAATAATTTTATTGTTCATGACAGTCAATACCCCAATTTCAAATTTGAATTCATTTTACTACTAGTGAAACCAATTTGAATTAGGTAAATGACCGAGAAAAATAACATAGAAAGATAACGTGTAATTTTTTGTGTCGAGAAACTGTTGGTCCCGAATGGATACTACAACAACAAATGCTTGTAGAAGGGGGGGGAGTTGAATACAAACTTTAGCAAATTAAAATTTAAGAGACACACGGTTTACTTTTATATAATTCTTATTGATGTGAATCAAGAATTACATGAACTAGATGCGGAAAATCTAAGTTCAATAAAAGGTGGCAACTAAATTCGTCTAACACATAGACTAAGCTAATCTTAAACAACTTATGTCTAAGATGTTCAACACATGAACAAGTTTGTTATACTGAAAGTAAAATGCTAACTCTTCTAATTCTCAACAGATGAGATTTCAGTATTCAACTATCTATTCGCATACTTAACATGTTTCCAAGCATGAGTATATATAAGTCATAAGGTGTCCGGGTTGATGGAGTGGAGAAGGAGACAAAGGTACTTGGTTTAATAATATTATAATAGATAAAGTAAGTGGGTGAAAGGTAAGTTAACTTTATACACAAAGTGTGTAAAGTGAACATACTTTTCAGTAAAGTGTTTACCCACTATCTATTATTATATTATAAAAGTATTACCTTTATGTTTTGGAAGAGTAAACTTCTCTTTCCATGCTTGTACTTTTATCAACACCATGCTTTTTGAAGACTTGACTTAACCAAGTATAGATTTGCCAGTCATACTTAGTTGTTGAAACATATCTTCGAGATCTTCTTTTCTAAAGTATCATTCTCCTTTTCCAGAGGATAAAGATCTATCATTTTTGTCTCTTTGCAGATACAAAAAGTGCTAAGTACTTTTACAAAGAAAGATCTAAGGCATAATAAGAACAACACATGTTCTGCCATTGACTTAAGAAAATATTACCAAGAAAAACTATTAACTGAGATATCGTATAAAGACTCAGCTAACAGACACTGAATTGCAAACATAATTTTGCTCAGCTGAGGATAAATGTGAAAGACTCGGCTACTCAAATTTGCTCAGCTGATCTAATTGCTCAGCTAACAATACAAATCAGAGTACAACTAATAGACTAATTAAACTAAACTATCAGATGATCCCAAGGACTCAGCTAATCATCTTAGTATCATCAGCTTATGAAGGAAAGATTGGATATGTAACAAATACCTTATCTGACAGATGGGAGGCATCAGCTGATCAATGTGATTGTGTCAGCTGATCTTAGACAGCTTAGCTGAACTTGAAGCTTTTCTTAGCTGATGATTTTGGACCATCAGCTGATCCATTGTAGATCCTCAGCTGATGCTTCTCGGCTGATCTTTTCCTCTTAGCTGATCTTCCTGAAGTTGGTCCTTTGGCTGATAGTCGGTGTTCAGCTGACACTTTTGTTCTTCAGCTGACATTTCTTACTTACAATGAAAAACAACACATGTTTTTCATTAATCTAAGTCCAAAACTGAATATGTGGTTTTGTTAACATCAAATCCTATTTTAATTAATAGACATGTTTGATTTAGGTTTGATATTGCTATCTCCCCAACAATCTCCCCCTATTTGATGATGACAAAACCTTATCTTGTTTAAGAAGAATCAGTTTGACTCAGATTTGTAAAGATAAAACTTTTAAGTGCAATTTGGTTACCTAGCTATCTGTTTTTGGTAACTCTTTAATATATGTTCCCTGATATTCTGTTTTTGGGAATCTTTTCATTTATGAAGTATCATTGTTCTGTTTTAGTGGTATCTTTTCTATCCTTTTTCTGTTTTTAGGATTTTTGATTTTCTATATTTACACTAGGTGAGCTATCTACTAAGAGTCATATATACTAGCAGTTTTAGCTAAGTAGTCCATGATCAAAGTTTCAAGCTTGATTACAAAACAAATAATTACAGAAGAGTTTGTACAGAGTAATCTAACTAAGGGTTAAACTAAGTACAAAACTTGAACTATTCTAGAAATGACAATACAACTATTTTAGTTATGAAGTATCAGTTGGCTTCCCACCAAGGTTCTTCCTTGACTTCAAAAGTTCGGATCTGTGGATTTTCAGCTAGAAGTTGATCAGCTCTTGATTTAATCAATTGTTCAAAGTGCCTACTTCCTATCAAATCTCTTATAGCTATCACAGCACGAAATATCAGTTCTTTTTTAGCTTTACCTATCTCAGATTCTCTCAAAAATCTCCAATTACCAGCTCTGTTCATGAAGAACATTCCTCTTTCAGGTTCAGTTATATACCTGAATATTTCAAGATGAGTATTGGGAGGAAGAGCAGTGTTCAGATTCTCATAAGCAGGGAGATAGGGATGATCAGGATTGAGAATGATTTGTTCAGCAGTAACAAAGGCTTTTGAAGTTTTCTTGAATGCATCCTCAGTTGCTTGAACATGAGCAACAAATTGATCATGAGTGAAGAGTCTATGATATACTGACATTCGGATCCAATACTCAAAATTTCCCATGAATCTTTGAAAAATTTCACTTTTGGACTTTAGGAGATGGTACAGGATCTCTATCATCTCAAAGAAGGATAGCAGTTTGCAGTGAAGTAGATAGGTATCTTCATAAGTGTTTCTTTCATCTCTTCTCACTACTCTGAGATAAGGACCTTCATCTGTACCTTTGTAAGGAATAACCCTTGAAATGATATCTGCACATCTTCTATTTACCAAGTTTTCTTTATTATCCTAGAACTCCTTGGATTGCCTTTCAGTTTGCTGAGCAGTGCTTCCAAAGTTGAAGTTGAGCAAAGCTTGAATGGCTTCCTTGTGAGTCTTTCCTCTTTTAAGTGCTTTCTTGGTGGAAGGGTCATCTTGCTGTGGTGCAGCTTATACTTGATGTGTTTGAGAGGAAAGCCTGATCAATTCTTCTTCTTGAATTTCTCTCAGTTCATCATCAGTAGCACCAATTATTGCAACAAGATCTTCAGGAGTAGTGAAATCCTGATGCCTTTCCTTGGCTTTTAAAACTTCTTCAATGGAGGTGCCAAGTGCAGCAGCTAAGTCACTTAACTTTCTAAGACTCTCATATTCTTGTTGAAGTTCTTCCTCTCTTCTTTCTTCTGCTTCAATCTCCTCAGCAGACATAATTTTCTTTCCTTTTCTTCTTGATGTACTGCTGGGAGTTGGTTGACTTGGTTGTACTGGAGAGGAAGCTTGGACTGGTGGAGCTTTTGTAGAGAGACTCTGCTTTTTCAAGTTGAGCAGAGAGGATAGAGGCAACCTATCTTAATCATCATCATCAGAAATTTCTAATGGCACTTTGATTTGTGCACAAGATTCATCTTGTCTAGGCTTTTTGGCACTCTTCCTTCTGGCCATTTTTTAGCCTTCTTTTAGGCCTCTGCTCATCTTGAGCAGGTTGCTCCCCCTCGGATGGATTTTCCCTCTCAGCAGTTAATTGATTTTGAATTTCTGCTTCATTGAGGACTGCTTGATCTGCTGCTGCCTTATCAGCTTCTACTGCTTGAACAGGATCTGGTGATAAGCTTGAACTAGTAGAATCCGAGTCTAACTTCTCCCCCTTTTTTCATCAACAAATGAGAAAGGAAAGTTATCAGAAGGCTTGGCAGACGTAGCAGGAGCAGTGGGAGTATGAGCTGAGAAAGGAGATGGAGTAGGAATGAAGGCAAAGGGTGGAATAGGAGATGTTGAGGGTGAGGAAGTTGGAATGGGAGGTTAGGTGAATGGTGGAGTTTGTCTCAACCTTAGGATAGGATCAGTGATGTTGGTAAATTCTTTAAGGGTTTCACTGTGCTTCTGTATGGAGTAGTGGCGTAATTTTGTGACCTTATCATCTATTGTTTTCAGGAGAGAAGGGACTTTGAGAATAGAGTCAGGAATGGTTACAGAAATGTGAGGAGGTGAAGGTCTTAGTGTTTGAAGTTGGGTAAAAAGGTTTGAAATAGTCTGGTTTAGAGTGGTAAGTGTTTGGTTTGAAATGGTAGGAGATGAGGTAGGAACAGAAGTAGAGGATTGGGATAGCAGTTGATCCAATTTGGTAAGAATTGGAGAAAGATCAACTGGAGCAGGGGTGGGTTGGGATTGGGATTGGGTAGCTTTAAGTGACTCAACCTCTTGGGTTAGATGAGAGAGTTGAGATTCTGTTTTGGTTTGGAAGGAGGTAAAGGAGACTTGAAGACTATCCATCTTTTGAGAGATGGATAGAAGGTTTTGAAGGATTTGGGGGGAAGGTTCAGAAAAGGTAGAGGGAATGGGTTGGACAGGGATTGATTGAGAGAGATTGCCAACTATAGGAACTGATTGAGGTCCCTCACTTAGACTTTGGTGTGTAAGCCTAAGATCACTGGGAACAGAAGTTGTACCCTGTACTCATGATTGGTTTACGCCACTAGTATTGACAGATAGTGCACTAGCATGTGTAAGAAGTGAATCAAACATTGGTGCAAGTATGTAAGTGTGAGTGAGGGTTGCACTCAGTTGGGTTTCCCTTATCACATTAGTAAGCTGTTGGGAGCTTACCAAAGGTGAAGGCAGACTCATAGTAGGCATAGACACTGCGTGACCTTGGGAGAAGGTCTGTCTTTCAATGGCATCACCCTATTGGGAGAGTGATCCAGATTGTAGGAGTCCCATATTTACAGATGTGACCTGTTGTGAGGACACATCCACTGGCAGTTGGGTTAAATCAACATCCATGAGCTCCCCCTCAACATAAGAGGTAGCTATAGGAGTTGAGGTCAGAGGTGTGGATAACACTACCTCAGAGACTTGTGAAAAAGGCACAAACTCTTGTGACCTTGATTCTATATGGGTATATATGGGAGTAGAATTAGTGACTATTTGGAGTACACTATAGCTTGGCTGTTGTGGGGGTATTACAACTAGAGGAGAGGATGGGTTCTCACTGGTGGGGTTTACCAAGTGAGTGTCCTCAAGAGTAGTAGAGATTATACCTGAGATGTGCTGAGTTTTGCTGATCTCAATCAGTTGAATGAGATTGTCAGAGATGGTATCATCCTCAGCATCATCACCATCAGCTGCACCTCTACTTTGTTGAATTTGTGTTGTGCTGGAACTGGAACTAGCAGGGAATCCAGCAAATGGCATTCCAACTGGAGAAGATGAGGTGAAATTTGGAATATTTTCAACAGATATAAACCCACCATCACCACCATGGAAATCATCATTTCCTTTATCATCATCATCTCCATCACTGTCATTACCAACTTCCATATCCTCTTGGGCATCTTGATCCTCTAGATGAGCATGATCATCTTGATGGATACCCTCAGATCTAACTGATCCTTCACTAACAGGATCATCAGTAACAACCACATCTTCCAATACCACATCATCTTGTTCTACAACCATAAGTTATGCTGGTTGATCATTCACAGCCACATGCTCTTATTCCTCATCAACACTATCCTCTGCATCATCGATTAACTCCTGCATCTCAGGAGTGATTGCAGGACCAGCATCATCTCTTACTAAGTGAAACACCTTTTGACCCATCTGTGGGATTGGCATTGTATTATGTGTAACATTCAGATGTGTATATGCCTCCCACTGCAAAGCTTGTAGTGCAATCAAGCTAAGAAATCTAATGTAGGGCACATGGGTCCTGGTTGTATTTTTTGCAGTGGCCAAAGTGATCTTATCCACCATCTCAGTAAAGATTACCTGAGCAAAATCCACATTTCTCCCAGTTACCAGAGCGTGAAGAACCATGAGTTCAGTTTGATTCAATAGATCATGCCTCTGTGACTTGTAACCAAAGCATCTTATGATAACCCCGGACAAGTACTTCCAAGGGTGGCCTAAAACTGACAACTTATATCGCCCATGAGATATAGGTTCATTGTAGCCAATCAGTGGCAGAACCTCCAAGGTTTGTTCAGCAGTGGCAAAAGGTTGGTATGGGGCAAAATTTGGTATGGATAAGGCTTGTCTGAGGGTTTTAACAGAGATGACAATGGGGGTTTGATTATTCTGGATAGTGCAAGTGATTGTTTGATTATTAGGGTGGTATCTAGCAGTGTATCACATCTCCCCAATAATGCGAGGGAAGATGAACAGAGGATGAGCAGAAAGGCAGGGAAACAGGGGGTGTGCTATTATGAAGTTAACTATGGGTTCAAATCCCTGATTTGCCTTGGATTAAGGTATATCGGTGTTGATTATGATATTATTTGGGGAAATGGTGAAGGGAGAGTTAGGAGTAACATTCTCACCTGAAACAGCGTTGGGAACCTCGATAGGGTTGAACATCACCATTGTTGCAGAGCTTGAGATCACGAAGACAGAGTTACTTGAAAGCTAGTGAAAGAGAAGGATTTCAGAAAATATGAGTTTTGAGAATTTTGAAAGCGTAAGAAATAAGAACCGCTGAAAACATCAATTATATCTTTTTGGGAAACCGATACTGTCACAGAAAAATCTTTTTCAAAAAGTAACTGTCACTTCTGCAAAAGGTAATAATCGGAAAAGTTAATAAATACATAGACAACTAACGGACAATAAAAAGAAATTAAATACTATCTTAGGAACACATTAAATACAAATGAGAAATTAATAAAATAAGTGTGGGGACACAAGAATTTTAACACTGAGTATCATCAGCTGACAGAAGAAAGTGTCAGCTGATCCTTGTTGAGAGAAAGTAAGTGTCAGCTAATGAATTCACTTAGCTGAGCGTATAAGTCTTAACTGATGGTGGATCAGCTGAGGTATAGCATCAGCTGATGGTCGTCAGCTGACATAATTCCATTAGCTGATATGCCATTAACAAGACATGAAGAAGCTTAGATAAGTACTTCATTTCACATACAAATAAAATTACTTTCTCACACTAAACTAACTACCTAAGAAAAGAATATTTTACAGATTTAATATGCCAAGTTTGGATATTATGAAATTGAACCGAGACTCATCCAAAGGTTTTGTTAAAAGATCAGCTAATTATACATTAGTGCTTATATAGTGCATTGAAACTTTCTTTTTCTGCACATTATCTCTTAGAAAATGATGTCTGATTTCAATATGCTTGGTCTTATAATGCAAAACAGGATTGCTAGAGATAGAAATGGCACTAGTGTTGTCACACAGGATTGTGGAGTTTTCAAAATGTATGTCATAATCAAGTAGTTGGTTCTGCAACCATAGGAGTTGAGCACAGCAACTTCCAGCAGCAATGTATTCTGCCTCAGCTGTTGAAGTTGAAACAGAGTTCTGTTTCTTGCTTGACCAGCTGACTAACCTTTCACCTAATAATTGACAACCACCAGATGTACTGTTTATGTCTAGTGTGCAACCTGCAAAATCAGAATCAGTGTATCCAACTAACTCAAAGTCAGAGTCTTTGGGGTACCAAAGACATAGATTAGGAGTTCCTTTGAGATACATGAAAATTCTTTTAACAGTAGCTAAGTGAGATTCTTTGGGATCTGCTTGATATCTAGCACAGAGACATGTTGAAAACATAATATTGGGTCTGCTTGCTGTGAGGTATAAAAGTGACCCTATCATACCTCTGTAAGCTGTAATGTTCACTGATTTGCCATCAGTGTCCTTTCCAAGCTTTAAGGCAGTGTACATGGGTGTTTTCATTGAAGAACAATTTTCAAACTCAAATTTCTTAAGTAATTCATTAACATACTTTGTTAGATGAATGAAAATTCCATCAACCTCTTGTTTGATTTGAAGACCTAGAAAATAGTTTAATTCACCCATCATGCTCATTTGATAATTATCAGACATGAGTTTAGAAAACTTTTTACAAAGGTCAATATTTGTAGACCCAAATATTATATCATCTACATATATCTGCACAAGGATCACATCACCCTTGAATTTCCTTATGAACAAAGTGCTATCTATGCTTCCTCTAGTAAATCCTTTTGTAGTTAGAAAAGAAGAGAGACTATCATACCAGGCTCTTGGAGCTTGTTTCAAACCATATAAAGCTTTGTTCAAGAAATATACGTGGTCTGGCTTGCTTGCATCCTCAAAACCAGGAGGTCGTTTGACATACACCTCTTCCTTTAATTCACCATTGAGGAAATCACTCTTAACATCCATTTGGAAAACTTTGAAGTCTTTGAAGGCAGCATATGCTAGAAACAGTCTTATGGCTTCAAGTCTTGCAAAAGGGGCAAAGGTTTCATCAAAATCAATTCATTCTTCTTGACAATACCCCTGAGCAACTAGTCTTGCCTTGTTTCGGATAATCAGCCCTTGTTCATCCATTTTGTTTCTGAACACCCACTTAGTACCAATGATGGATTTGTCATTTGGTCTTTGTACCAAAGTCCATACATTGTTCCTAGTAAATTCAGCCAATTCTTCTAGCATGGCATTTATCCAGTGTGGATCACTAAGAGCTTCATCTACCTTCTTTGGTTCAATCATAGAAACAAAACATGTGTACAAACAAAAATTACAGGCTTTTGACCTTGTTAGTACAGGTGCTTCTATGTTACTTATGACCTGATTTTTAGGATGGTCTTTGAGGTCTTTGTAGGTATTTTGGATTAAGGGAGTGTCTAGATTTCTTTGGATTTGCGGTGTTGAAATTCTTTGGTTTGGATTAGCTGATGACATTTCTGGTTGATCAGCTGACAGAATTTCATTATTGCAGTCTGAGGAAACTTCTACTGAAGAAGGAATGTATGATATGGAATTAGAATCCAATGATGTTGAATCATGATTCTCATCATTCAGTAGAAGAGTGTGTTGATTTAGAATAGGTTATGCATTGGTTTCTTTTAGAATTGGAACAGGTTCATCTAGATCCTCTACATCAACTGATGGGAGTGGATCAGCTGATACTGGAATATTTTCTTCAGTATGCAGTAGATCATTAAATTCCTCACCTGTAGATGGATTAGTAGAACAGGGAGTAACAAAGTCATTTTCATTAACACTTACATTGATTGATTCTTCTATGACCTTTGTTCTGATGTTGTAGATTCTGTAAGCTTTGGAGATCACAGAATATTCAACAAACACACCTTCATCAGCTTTAGGTGCAAAGTTCTGCAATTGATCTCTTTGATTTAGAATGAAACATTGACAACTAAAGATATGCAGAAAACTGATGTTGGGCTTCTTTCCCTTGAGCACTTCATATGGAGTTTTGTTGTGCCTTTTGATAACTAGGGATCTGTTCTGAGTAAAATAAGCACAGCTGACAGCTTCAGCCCAGAAGTTGAATCCTAACCCACTCTCACACAGCATGGTTCTTGCAGCTTCAATCAAAGCTCTATTTCTTCTTTCAGCTACACAATTCTGTTGTGGAGTCCTTGGAGCAGAGAAGTTTTGAGATATTCCTTTCTCATCACAGAAACCTTCTAGAGTTTGATTTCTAAACTCAGTTCCATGATCACTTCTAAGCATCCTTACCAGATTGCCGTTTATCACTTCCATCTTTTTTATAAAGCTAATTATCTCTTCACCAGCTTCACTCTTTGCCTTAAGAAAGATGACCCAAGTGTATCTTGAGAATTCATCAACCAAAACTAATGCATACTTACTTCCACCAATACTTGTAGTAGCAACATGACCAAATAAGTCCATGTGCAGCATGTAGAATGGTTCAGTAATGGAGAAGGCTTGCTTAGATGGAAAAGATGTCTTGTGCTGCTTTCCCTTCTCACAGGCAGAACAAGGTTTAGGCTTAACATAAGTCAGTGAAGGTAGTCCTGACACTAGATCACCCTTGCTTAGCTTGTTTATGTTTTTGAAGTTTAAGTGGGAAAGCCTTTTGTGCCATAACCAGTTTGTGTCAGTTACAAATTTTGTATACAAACAGGTTAACTTGGATGGATCACCTGAGGACATATCAAGAGTATATACATCCTTGGTTCTATTTGCACAAATTATTGTTTCACCTTCTTGATTTAAAATAGAACCACCTGTCTTTGTAAAGAGGACTTTATGATCACCATCACATAACTGACTTATGCTGATGAGATTGTACTTGAGTCCTTTAACATATGAGACCTTAGACAGTGTTAAGTTCCCATTATGAAGTTCACCGTAGCCTTTTGTTTGCCCGCAATTGTTATCACCAAAGGTCACTCTTGGACCATTTTCCTTCTTGTAGTTACTAAGCAAAGCTTTACAACCTGTCATGGTTCTTGAGCATCGACTGTCAAGATACCATGTGTTCAGACCCTGCATAGATAAGATTGAAAGAAGGTTAGTGACTCTTGGGCATCCACTGTTAAGTGGATCCCTGTGGATTGCACCTAGCCATCCACTTCATATTAGGTTGTTTATGAATGAGAGGAACAACTATGTTATCAATATCAGACCGCTGTCTTGAGTTACCTTCAACAGAACAATTATTTGCTTTATGTTCTTTGCTCCCACATTTGTAACATTTTTGATTTTTGGAGCCTTTAACATGTTTTGGTAATTGCCCATGAGATGTCTTAATTGTTTTCTGATGACTATGGGTCATCAGCTGACAGATTTGACCCTTCAGCTGTTGCAACTGATTCTGTAAACTAATGAGGTCTTTGTTTACAATCATCTTAGGTTGACCCTTGGTTAAAATGAGTTTTTGATCAACTTTAGATGTGGCAGACTTAGAATTTTTGTGAACAGAAAATCCTTTTCTCTTGGTTTCTCCTATTGAAAGAGTTTGAAATGATATTTGATCAGCTAAACAAGTAGAAGAGGATCCATGATCAGCTGACAGACCATCAGCTGAGCAGTTATCATCTACTTTTTGATCAGCTGATGTAACATCATTAGCTAAGGATTCATCAGTCAGCTGAGTTCCTAAATTTAATGTATCAGCTTTCAAGGTTAGACAACATGATGTCTCTTTGGTATCAACAAATGATTCCATTCCTTTACTAACTTCCTTTACAATTAAATTATCAGTACTTTTGCTTTCTGTCAAAACAATGGAACTTGAACCAACTTTGAAGTGGTTGAGTCTTTCAGCTGAGTACCTTTACTTTTGACAAATTTGTTAGTGATAATACTTTTTCTTTTTACAATCTTTTGAAAAGTAAAATGTAAAATATCAGCCTTTTCTAAGATATTCATGTCCTTGCTAAAATAAACACAATTAGCAGCTTGGGAGTAATTTCTACCAATAATAGCTTGAACTTGTTTTGTAATCTTCTCATTGACACACTGAGTGGTCTTTACAGCATAAACACACCAAGATTTAACTACTTCTTGAAGGTCATTAAACTTCGTTGTTGCTTCATTGTTTTCTTTTACCAAGATCTGATTAAGTATCTTTTGATTAGCTAAATCATCTTCCAATTTTGTCATCTGTTTCAGTTTCTCATCTTTAAGACTCAACTTCTCTTTTAGTGATTCTATTTCTAATTTTAGCTTCTTTTCTCTTTGAATATTTGACTGAAACTCAACACACAGATAATCAAACATAGTGTTCTTTTCATTATCTTCATAATTAATAAATTTTCCAACCTGATACATAGAAGAAGAATCCCAGTCAGGAGAAGTACAAGCTTTAGCATCTTTCTTCATGTCCTCATCAAAGGAACTTGTGATTGCTATGTTGGCCATCAAGATGAGCTGAGCAATGAGGACCTCATCTTCATCACTTGAGAGATCTTCCTCAGCCCAATCTTCTTCTTCAGCCACCAACACCCTGTTCTGAGCTTTCTTCTTTTTCTTGTCAAGGACAGCAGCAAGAAGCTTCTTATACTTGGCTTCATAAACAATCTTGTTGTCTGAGCTTGAGGAACCCTTGAAGCCTGTGCTTCCTCTGGACTTACATTCACTGGGATATTGACCAGTCTTGCCACAGGAGAAGCATCCTTCAGAATCATTTGATTTAAACTTGGCTTTTTCTCCTTTGAAGGGTTTCTTCTCAAACCTCTTGACACCCTTTCTTTTTAAGAAACGCTTGAACCTTTTTACTAACATGGTAGCCTGCTCAACAGCAGCTTCAATGTTGTCCATGTCCTCCAGATCTTCATCCCCATCAACCTCAAGCTCTTCTTCTTCAGAGGTCTCCTCTTCCTCCTCATCACTTCACTTATCTACCACTGCAGCAAAGCTTCTTGATCTGGCATCCTTGGACACAAGGGCTGTAGTGGGAGCCTTAGCAACTTCCTTCATCTCTTTGGTATAAATCTTCCTTTGCTTCACTGATTGTTCATGGTTCATAAGATTACGATACAGACCAACCAGTGAAAGACCCTTAAATTTCTCACCATGTTTTAGCACAGTAATAAAATGATCCCAAGATTCTGGGAGAGAGTCTAGAAATTTAGTAACAAGTTCTTTGTTGCTCTTAGGAACATCTGCCCTACGTAGATCATTAATAAGGCAATTGAACCTGGTGTAGGTCTGAGTGAGACTTTCACCTTTATGAGCAAAGAAGAACTCATATTCTCTAGCCAAAAGAGTTTTCTTGTTTTCTTGAACTTCCTCTGTACCTTCATAAGCCACCGTGAGAGTGTCTAGCATCTCTTTTGCAGATTTGCAGTTTAGTACTTGATAATAGACATCATTTGGTAGTGCAGAGACTAAGGCTGTTCTTGCTTTAACATCAAGATTAACAAGCCTTTTGTCTTCATCAGACCACTGATTTATAGGCTTGATGATCAGTCTTTTAATAGCAGGAACTTCATTAGTTGCTTCAGTAACTTGAATTGTTGAGGAAGGAACATAAGGACCTTCTGAGATAATCTTCAGCATCACATCATCTAAACTTGACATATAGAGATTGACTCTACTTATCCACAGGGAAAAGTTGTCACCGTCGAACATGGGACATCTAGATAGTGAACCATTATTATTCAGATTGTTTGAAGCAGCAACAGGAGTGGCCATTTTTAGTGTGGGGTAGAAGCAGTTGAAGAGTAAGCAAAATAGATCTTAGATATGAATTATCTAGCTTGCTCTGATACCAGTTGTTGGTCCCGAATGGATACTACAACAACAGATGTTTGTAGAAGGGGGAGTTGAATACAAACTTTAGCAAATTAAAATTTAAGAGACACATGGTTTACTTTTATATAATTCGTATTGATGTGAATCAAGAATTACATGAACTAGATGCGGAAAATCTAAGTTCAATAAAAGGTGGCAACTAAATTCGTCTAACACATAGACTAAGCTAATCTTAAACAACTTATGTCTAAGATGTTCAACACATGAACAAGTTTGTTATACTGAAAGTAAAATGCTAACTCTTCTAATTCTCAACAGATGAGATTTCAGTATTCAACTATCTATTCGCATACTTAACATGTTTCCAAGCATGAGTATATATAAGTCATAAGGTGTCCGGGTTGATGGAGTGGAGAAGGAGACAAAGGTACTTGGTTTAATAATATTATAATAGATAAAGTAAGTGGGTGAAAGGTAAGTTAACTTTATACACAAAGTGTGTAAAGTGAACATACTTTTCATTAAGGTGTTTACCCACTATCTATTATTATATTATAAAAGTACTACCTTTATGTCTTGGGAGAGTAACTTCTCTTTCCATGCTTGTACTTTTATCAACACCATGCTTTTTGAAGACTTGACTTAACCAAGTATAGAGTTGTCAGCCATACTTAGTTGTTGAAGCATATCTTCGAGATCTTCTTTTCTAAAGTATCTTTCTCCTTTTCCAGAGGATAAAGATCTATCCGTTTTGTCTCTTTGTAGAAACAAAAAGTGCTAAGTACTTTTACAAAGAAAGATCTAAGGCATAATAAGAACAACACATGTTCTGCCTTTGACTTATGAAAATATTACCAGGAAAAACTATTAACTGAGATATCGTATAAAGACTCAGCTAACAAACACTGAATTGCAAACATAATTTTGCTCAGCTAAGGATAAATGTGAAAGACTCAGCTACTCAGATTTGCTCAGCTGATCTAATTGCTCAGCTAACAATACAAATCAGAGTACAACTAATTGACTAATTAAACTAAACTATCAGCTGATCCCAAGGGCTCAGCTAATCATCTTAGTATCATCAGCTTATGAAGGAAAGATTGGATAGGTAACAAATACCTTATCTGACAGATGGGAGGCATCAGCTGATCAATGTGATTGTGTCAGCTGATCTTAGATAGCTCAACTGAACTTGAAGCTTTCCTTAGTTGATGCTTTTGGACCATCAGATGATCTATTGTAGATCCTCAGCTGATGCTCTCGGCTGATCTTTTCCTCTTAGCTGATCTTCCTGAAGCTGGTCCTTTTGCTGATACTCGGTGTTCAACTGACACTTTTGTTCTCCAGCTGACATTTTTAACTTACAAATTTTTTGAAGTCTAATATGAAAAACAACACATGTTTTTCATTAATCTAAGTCCAAAACTGAATATGTGGTTTTGTTAACATCAAATCCTATTTTAATTAATAGACATGTTTGATTTAGGTTTGATATTGCTATCTCCCCAACCGAAACATGCTAAAAAGAGATAATAAATTTCATTTTATTATTAAAAATAGTATCATAACATGCTAAAAATGTGTCAAGATTCCCTTTTTTGTTAGAAATCAAAGTTTATAATCCTTTCTTGGCACAAAATTGGATGTTACATTTATTGATAAATTTCGATATGTAGGTTATATTTCTTGACAATTTTCCCTTTGAATTAAGATAATTGGAATCACTTTAAATTCGAATAAAACCAAATTTGGGTAATCGGGTACATATGTTTCAATTTTTATAGTTCAAACAAATTTAGTCGGAAAACTTTTTGTGATTTTAAAAATCTAATTGGTGTTTGAACTTTAAAGGATGAGTTAGCTAGAAGAATATTAATTTATGGGATATTTTTGAAAAGTGTATAGAACTTGTCATTTTTTGCTATTGTATATATCCAATTTTCAAAACTACTAGTTGATGTATTCAAGTTTCTAAAACTACCATTTAATGTATGGTAACTTTTTATAGCAAGTTACTGCTTATGTGGCAGTGACATGGTGAATGATGTGGCATTTATGTAATTTTCAACTAAAAAATAATTAAAAATAAAATTTATAATAAATTAATTTAATAATTATAATATAATAAATAATTTTCATCATCTTCTTCAACCATTTGATTGGTCTAAATACCATTCAATCACCATTCAATTTGGAGCTTCTTAGGGTTTCGATTGCCTGAACTCCATCACCACCATCGATCTTCACCATCTGATTGTCTGAACTTCATCACCACCACCGATTGAAAAAACCCATCTACACCATCGATTGAAAAAACCCAGATCGGCAAAATCTTGGGAAGTACAGATCTGGGTTACACCATCTGGCATATGCACCATCGATTGAAGAACCATCACCATCCGTTCGAAGGCACGAGGAAGTACAGATATGGGTTACAAAGGCGATTAGGGTTACGAGGGAAGTACAAATCACGATTAGGGTTACGAAGGGAAGTACATATTAGGTCCGACGACTGTTCTTCACCATCGCGATTTGAGGTTCAACCTCGAAAGATTCATGTTCTTCACTAGCTGCACGTTCGATTAGGGTTACGATGGAAGTACAATTGCTTCCTCGAAAGGTCTAATATGCGATATTGATTTAGGGATCATCTTCAACAATTAGGGTTCTTTGATTTAACATTTAATCTTGTTCATCTTCATCTTCTCCAGTGGTTTGCTAGGGTTTCATTTGTTGTTCATCGAGTGATTATATTCGATTTAGGGCATGGTGTTCTTGGATTTTTGGTTTGCTTGCCCAGATTTGGTTCGATTTAAGCCATCATCGATCTGCCTATTGTGTTTTGATCTGTGTTCTTGAACAATTTTAGGGTTCATAATCTGTTGTTTGATTATTTACATCATCTGTTTGTTCATAATCGTTTTTAGGTTCATAATATGTTGTTCATAATCTGTTTGTGCGTACATTTTTGTTTGAATGTTTAATGAAGATGAAGATTTTCAAATGTTCTTGAATGAAGATGAAGATCTTCATATGTTCTTCATTGATCTTCATATGTTCTTAAAAAATTATGACTTGACATTAGTAGATGATGTTGATGTCCATGTGGTAAATCATATAAAAAATAAATTTAAAATACCCAAATGACTTGCTACCTGACAAGGAGGTAGTCTAGTACATTAAATGGTAAAAGTGAAAAGTTGGATACACTAAATGGTAGTTTTAAAAGTTGGGTATATATATTAGCAAAAAGTGAGAAATTCGATACATTTTTGGAAACTAAACCCTTAATTATAGGGTTTTTTAGTAGTCTTAAAATAACAATATTACCATTTACAAATTTGAGAATAGAAATAACAAATAGAGTAACAACACCGTAGATACATAAATACACATATAAATTCGAATTTCGATTTGGGTGGCGAATTTTTTTGTAGATTAAAAAAAAAGATTCAAAATTCAATTCGAAAACAATATAAACTTTTGAATCGAGTCCCAAATCGATTTTAAACCAAACAAATTAATTCAAATCAGATTATTCAAGTTTGTTAGTTTGAATTTCATTTTATAAATCACATCCAAATATTAAACAACCCGAATTTACTATACTTTAGAAATCGTCCTTGTTACTTGCATATAAAGATGAAACTAGAAGATCTGTTTAACGATGAAATTAAAATAACATCATAATTAATTTATTGTAATTGCATGTAATTGGTGGCATAATCATATAATCAAAGTCTCTATCTTGAAGCAATATAATCATAAAGTTTGCATGATGCTAAAAGTGGATGTTGCTTTCAATGGCACCACCAACCTAATGATTTGAGTCATGACATGGTATTCCATGATACTGATCGAGAAATGGATGGGCATTAACACCATCCATGCAATTCATGATACATTGATACATAACATACCACGTCTATATATACTACCCATAATGTTTAGCTATAAATAAATAAATATATATATATATATATATATATATATATATATATATATATATATATATGTATATAATGATCATGATGTTGACGTACATGTACCATGTACATATGATGAATTGGGATTGTGAATATCTAAATTTGTTCTTATCTACAACGGATGTTAGTTACTCCTGTCTCATGAAGTAACAATTGGCTCAAATATATCTTCGAATCTTACAATATAAATAGAAAAATAATTAAAAAAACATTTATTATACGATGCTAATAATTGAAAAAACATTTATTAGACGATGCTAATTATCTTTTTAAAGAATTAATCTTGATCTTTAATTTACTTAAAATTGATAAATTACTTTTGACTTTTTAAAATTAAAATAATATAAATATGACATATCTAGCTATACCTAAATAAATTTTGATTTACTATATAATTCTAAAATCTTATCCTACTAAAAAAATTATCGTAAATTAAAACTGCCTCTTCATACATTTGAAGTATATTTAGTACTTTTTTAAACTTATTATACATTTTTTATTTTGTAATCCTACTATAACTACTAATTATATTCTTATAATTAATAAAAGTTAAATTATATATTATAATAATTAATAGTTAATTAATTACGTAACTACACAATTTTTTATACATAGGTACATATATTATATTCTAACATAAATAAAAAACTAATTGAGAGAATTTTATTATGTGATCATAGTTCTTTATTTGAAAAATCAATTTTAATTATACAATCTTAACCCGTATACTCACACAAAATCAAGTGAACCAAATTTGATTTTTGGAGGTCAAATTAAGGTGGGCCCATTTTTTAAATACATAAATCCTATTATAATGGGTTGGGTAAATTTAAGATATCCCTTAAACTTTTAAACTAACTTCTTATCTTTATATTATTTATTTCAATATCATATGTAAATTATCTTCTTATAAATAGTAGATACACGTTTATGTATACGTATGTATAACGTCGGTAGCATTTTACAATCCATTAAAAAGTTTTTTTCAACCTTATTTGATCATATCCGTTACATGTTTAATAACAAAATACAACTATCTTGCTAAAATTGATGGTAACAATGACAACCCAGTTATCAAAGTTAAGATTATTTTTTTGTAGAAATCATATTACTATGACAGTAATATATCAAGTCTTGCAAACTTAGATATGATACTCATGGTCACGGATAAAAAGGTATGCATTTTATAAGAAAGTGTATTCTCTTTATTTATATATTAAAATCCATGATCTAATATAATATTCTTTATAAATTTTATTTCTTTTGGGATTACCAAATATCACTTATAAGTACATTTGAAGATTTTCTTAAATGGGTTTGATATCTTGTTTTACTTTAGTTACCATTTTCAATCAAATAGTTATCCTTTCCCTTGTATTATACAAACTTCCTCTCTAATATAAATACTATTCTTTATATACATTGGTTATTACTTTGCATCAAATATTTCTGATGACCGGTGTAGTACACTGGTTAATTATCTAGTATGTATGCTTGTGTGTATTATATATATATATATATATATATATATATATATATATATATATATATATATATATATATAAACACACTAGTATTGCACTCGCGCAATACGGCGACGATGGTAATAGTTTGTGCTCGACAATATGTTTGATTTTAAAAGTAGGGTATGGTATGTGTGAAATGCGGTAAATAATTGTTGAAATAGTTTTTCTGATAACTTTACTTTTTTACAATCAACCATTTTATTAATTGTTAAAATAGTTTTTGAAAAACAATTAAAAAATATTATTATTAAATAATTAGAGAAAAATATAGTATAGTTTTAAAATTGTATTGATGTAACTAATTTAGCCAAAATTAGATAAATTAAATAATTGTTGTGATGTTTAATGATTTATTAGAGTAATAGTTGCATTAAATTAGTTGACATAATTAAGGGAATAATTAATTAGACTATTGCTATAAGTGTTCGTATCTTAAGCATGAAAACTTGTACGGATTAAAATTTAGTAGTCTTAAAAAAAAAATTTAAGATGTAAAATTAAATACCTTTATAATGTAGTTAGATTACACATATTCAAATTCTTTAGTCTCGTTTTTTAATTAATAACATCTCAACAAAATTAAGCACTAATGATTTAACAAAATAAATGAAAACTAAAAACTTGTGAGCACCATATTATTTATTTCCAATTTTCCAAACACGATAATATGATGATCGAATATGTAATGATATAAATGATTTCCTTTTAAAATATGAGGGTATAAAAGACAATTTAACTTACTTATAATTTAAGAGATTATTGGTCTAAATGCATTATATATAGTATAGATATAGATATAGATATAGATATAGATATATAGAGTATGGTTAAACAAAGAACCTCATTTAAACATAGAACCTAAAGAACCTCCTCCGGTGATGACACGTGGCACATTGCTAAGGGGCAAAAAAGGAAAATAAAAAAAATTCAACGTCGCTCAGCCTCCTCCTCCGGCGACCCCAAATATTTAAAAAAAACCCTCAACTTACTTTAAATGATCATAACTCGTTCGTTTTTAACAATTCAAAAAAATTATATTATTAGATTCAGTTTTTCGTTCTCTTTCAAACAAGACCGGGCTTGATATATTTCTTTAACTTTTTTTTAAATGCAAATTTTACATTTTGAGCTGTGTTCATACTAAACGCAAAATGCAAAAAACATGCAGAATAAAGAACGCAGAATGCAAAACACATGCAGAATGCAAAACACATGCAGAATGCAAAAATGCAAAAAACATACATAATACAAAATAGAGAATGCAAAATCCGTAGAACGTAAACCCGTAGAATGCAAAAAACATGCAAAATGAAGAATGCAGAATACAAAAAACATGCAGAATGCAGAAGAAATGCAAAAAACATGCAGAATACAGAGTACAGAATGCAAAATGCAAAAAAACATGCATTATAAAGAATGCAGAATGCAGAAATGCAAAAAACATGCAGAATACATAATGCAAAATCCGTAGAACGTAAACCCGTAGAATGCAAAAAAACATGCAGAATGCAAAATGCAAAATGCAAAAAAATGCAGAATGCAGAAATGGAAAAAAAACATGCAGAATACAGTATGTAGAATGCAAAATTCGTAGAACGTAAACCCGTAGAATGCAAAAAACATGCAGAATGCAACAAACGTTAATCCGTATATACATGAAGAATGCAAAAAACGAAAAACGCAAAATATAAACATGCAGAATGGAAAAATACACATTCAAAAATCCCAAATACAAAATCTGTACACAGAAACACCACATGCTACAAAAATGAAAAATATGTACACAGAAAACACTACAGCTGCCAAAATGCAAACAAAAAATTCATTTTCAAAAAAATTTAGAAAAATATGGGAAAAGTGATCTTGTTTGATAGAGGATTAAAAAACTAAAAGATTGGTATACTTTTTTTTGATCAAATTCACAAAACTTAAAAAGTTATGACAATTTAAAATTTTTGATGGTTTTTTTAAAAAATCGTGGGTTTGGGGTGGGGGGGGGGAGAGGATTACATTTTTACCCTATTCTTCCTAAATTAATACATTATAATTACAGTTTTGCCATCGTTCAATCTCATCCATTGATTTTGATGATCCAAAGTTCCACATTGGTTCTTTGTTTAAGGAGGGGTTCTTTGTTGATGCAATTGGTTTTCGTTCGAGAACTTCTTGTAACACCATTAATGACTCATTATTAGGGGTCTTTTGGTGTTTTATATATTTACCTAACCGTGAATTACGACTGGATGATCCAACATTAATTTTCGAGACTTGATTTTCCAAAAAAATCTTTCATTAATGCGTCACTGATGAGCCATTGTCAGTAATGTATCATGAATGAGCCACCAAAATTTATTAGCTCTTGATTAATTTTAAACAAGGGCTAAGATTGCTTCTCGTAGTTCTCGTACGAAAAACAGTTCTCGTACGAAAAACAGTTCTCATTTAAACCCTCCCACCTTTATATATAATATGTTTATAAGAGTTCATTAGAAAATCTATTTATTGTGAGTATTGATCAAAACCAATTGATATCGCCATATTTAGATATATACATATTTTAAGCGATATATGTTTTATTTTAGCCTATTAAAAATGCTTGTAGTGAAAATTTTTGTGAAAAATCCGGAAAAATGGAAGAAAGTACTTGTTTTAACCGATATTGGCAAAGCTTAAGTGTTGTTTTAACACATAAATTTCTTGTTTTTAACTGAACCTTCATTATCTGTTTATTTAGACAGATATTGAAACTTTTTTATATCATTCATATATATGTGTATCATTAGAGAAAAAAAAGACCGGCCCCCTATACTAAAATCCTAGCTTCGCCCCTGCTTATTTTACTATACTACGATACGATTAGGTCCTCTTGCCTATTTGTGTTTTATTCGTGCTTACATAATTCGGATTTATAAATTTAATTAAGACTGGTACGTTGTACACACATAATCAAATTTAACCGTTCATTTAGTAAGGGGAATTCATAGATGAAGAGCATGAAGGATGGAGTTGCAATGTGCATAAGATGAATTCATGGGTGACCAAAGGAATTGAACGAGACAAAATTGGATGGCTTGGATTGGTTCTTATGGTACTCGTAATAAGAATGATTCTCAAATGAACTCACCCCTTTACACACACACACACAAATATATATATAGTGAAAGGTTCATTTGAAAACCATTCCTATTGTGAGTATCGTGAGAGCCAATCTTAGTCGTTCATTACGTAAGTGAAGTTCATGGATGAAGAGCGTTAGGGGATAGAGTGTGACAATATGCATGAGAGGAATTCATAAATGTGTGATGGAATTGAAGTAGGGGGAATTAGAAGGCTCAAATTAGTTCAAACGAGAACTATTTTTTGTTTGAAAACTGTTAAAACAATATTGGCCCTTGATTAAAATATTAAATAGCTATTATCCTATTGGTAGTAATGACTAATTTATACGCTCATTAATGTTGGTCCATCAGGACGAAATTCTGGATAGGGTAAATATATAAAAGACTGAAATAATGTTGGAGTATGCCTAGCGACACATGTAGGCCGGTATCACTGGGCCTATAAATGATATAAATGATTTCCTTTTAAAATATGAGGGTATAAAAGACAATTTAACTTACTTATAATTTAAGAGATTATTGGTCTAAATGCATCATATATAGTATAGATATAGATATATAGGGTATGGTTAAACAAAGAACCTCCTTTAAACATAGAACCTAAAGAACCTCCTCCGGTGATGACACGTGGCACATTGCTAAGGGGCAAAAAAGGAAAATAAAAAAAATTCAACGTCGCTCAGCCTCCTCCTCCGGCGACCCCAAATATTTAAAAAAAAACCCTCAACTTACTTTAAATGATCTAACTCGTTCGTTTTTAACAATTTAAAAATATTATATTATTAGATTCAGTTTTTCGTCCTCTTTCAAACAAGACCGAGCTTGATATATTTCTTTAACTTTTTTTTAAATGCAAATTTTACATTTTGAGCTGTGTTCATACTAAACGCAAAATGCAAAAAACATGCAGAATAAAGAACGCAGAATGCAAAACACATGCAGAATGCAGAAATGCAAAAAACATACATAATACAAAATACATAATGCAAAATCCGTAGAACGTAAACCCTTATAATGCAAAAAACATGCAAAATAAAGAATGCAGAATGCAAAAAACATGCAGAATGCAGAAGAAATGCAAAAAACATGCAGAATACAGAGTACAGAATGCAAAATGCAAATTGCAAAAAACATGCATTATAAAGAATGCATAATGCAGAATGCAGAATGCAAAAATGCAAAAAAATGCAGAATACAGAATGCAAAATCCGTAGAACGTAATCCCGTAGAATGCAAAAAACATGCAGAATGCAAAATGCAAAATGCAAAAAAATGCAGAATGCAGAAATGCAAAAAAACATGCAGAATACAGTATGTAGAATGCAAAATCCGTAGAACGTAAACCCGTAGAATGCAAAAAACATGCAGAATGCAACAAACGTAAATCCGTATAAACATGAGGAATGCAAAAAACGAAAAACGCAAAATATAAACATGCAGAATGGAAAAATACACATTCAAAAACCCCAAATGCAAAATCTGTACACAGAAACACCACATGCTGCCAAAATGCAAAATATGTACACAGAAAATACTACAGCTGCCAAAATGCAAACAAAAAATTCAATTTCAAAAAAATTTAGAAAAATATGGGAAGAGTGATCTTGTTTGATAGAGGATTAAAAAACTAAAAGATTGGTATACTTTTTTTGATCAAATTCACAAAACTTAAAAAGTTATGACAATTTAAAGTTTTTGGTGGTTTTTTTAAAAAATCGTGGGTTTGGGGTGGGGGGGAGAGGATTACATTTTTACCCTATTCTTCCTAAATTAATACATTATAATTACAGTTTTGCCATCGTTCAATCTCATCCATTGATTTTGATGATCCAAAGTTCCAGATTGGTTATTTAGGTTCTTTGTTTAAGGAGGGGTTCTTTGTTGATGCAATTGGTTTTCGTTCGAGAACTGCTTGTAACACCATTAATAACTCATTATTAGGTGTCTTTTGGTCTTTTATATATTTACCTAACCGTGAATTACGACTGGATGATCCAACATTAATTTACGAGACTTGATTTTCCAAAAAAATCTTTCATTAATGCGTCACTGATGAGCCATTGTCAGTAACGTATCATGAATGAGCCGCCAAAATTTATTAGCTCTTGATTAATTTTAAACAAGGGCTAAGATTGCTTCTCGTAGTTCTCGTACGGAAAACAGTTCTCGTACGAAAAACAGTTCTCATTTAAACCCTCCCACCTTTATATATAATATGTTTATAAGAGTTCATTAGAAAATCTATTTATTGTGAGTATCGATCAAAACCAATTGATATCGCCATATTTAGATATATACATATTTTAAGCGATATATGCTTTATTTTAGCCTATTAAAAATGCTTGTAGTGAAAATTTTTGTGGAAAATCTGGAAGAATGGAAGAAAGTAGAAAATTCGTCTGCTCTGACACACCTCCACTTTTTTTTATCATAATTGAGGTGGTTCAAAAGGCCACGCAAACTACACTCACACGGATACAATTTTAATTTTATGTCCAAATCATGAAAATGTTGTTAGAATATGCCCACTGATGCGTGTACGCCATTTGAATCACTACCGATGATGTATGGGCCTATTGGGTCATACACCGGGGTCAAATCTGACAGCAACTTAAGTAAAGGGATCAAAAATGACAAAAGAGAAAAGTTGACTTCGCAGGCTAAGTTAGCGCCGCTAACCATAAGGTTTTTGCGCCGCTAAAACTTATGGGTTAGAGCCGCTAGAGATGCATGGGCTTTATGTCAAGTCATCTGACAGGCCGCGTTAGCGCCGCTAACTGTTATAAGTTAGCGCCGCTAAGTTTGGCTAGCGCCGCTAAGTCCAAACGGCACCTTTTTGTCATATCACCTCAAAAGTTGGCCAATGCATGTGGGTTGCGGATAGAACTCTCTTGGCCGGCTGTGGGAGACTAGAGGTCGTCTTGAGGCTTATAAAAGTGAACAAACTTCTCTCATTTGGGTCTCTTAGCCAACTACATACTCATAAAGGTTTGAGAGACTTTAGTGAGTTCTTGAGAGAGTATTAGTTCCAGAAATCGATCCAAGCTTTGTAAGTTGCTGTTCCTTAAGTGATTTTCGGATAGGAAGAATCACCAAGGCTTGCTAGCTCAAGGGATTTGGCGTGTTGCCGGGGAACTACCTTTTAGCGGATTCGTTCAAGCAAAGGAGAAGCAACTTCAACATCTTCATCAAAATTCTGGAGCTTAGGAGCTGGTATAAACTCCTTTACTCTCTGTTTTGTTGCATTTCTGTTCATAGAGTTAGATCTACTATTGGGGTTTCATGTTTTGTGCTTTATGTGCTTGTACCTTGGGCTATTTGTTTTGTACTTTGCTTCCGTTGCGTGCCCTAGAAACCCCAACAGTGGTATCAGAGCCACCTCTATGAGAGTTATGCACATGGTAGCTTTGAAAACCCGAAATCGAAATTGTTTGTTTTCTGTCGAACAGAGGTTAGCGGCGCTAACTTTTAGTTAGCGGCGCTAACTTTTTAAAGATAGCGGCGCTAGCGTCGCTGAGTCAGTTTTTTGTTCATGTTTAAAAACAGATTTTGGTCTCGGGTTTTGGCCTTGTTTTTGGCTTCTGGAAATTTTAATCTTGTTATTATGATGTTTAAATTCCAGTAGCATATATATATGTGTGGTTGTATGTGTATATAAGTTGGTAACCTTGCCTAGGCCCATTTGGTTATTTGTGTGTTTGGATGCATGATGGTTGTATTATTATTTTTAAGATAAATTTGTAATAATAATGTGGCTTGCATGCCATTTCATTCATCCATATAATTGTAATAGATAAATAGGTATTTTATGGCTTGCATGCCATTATATTCTATTGTATGTATTATTACATTTGTGGATGATGAACACACATGATGGGTCAAAAGAGATGGAGTTTGGAGCCCATGAAGCCGATGAAGTCCAATGGAGATGGCGGGATTAGTGGGAGCTTGCATCGAAGACTTTGTCCCTAGTATTGACCAAGTTCTTCCCGTTCGGATCACGGGAAGAACGCATAGGTTTTAAGGCAAGGATTACCAATTATAGTGTTTTATGCGTGTGATGTGATTTTGTATGCATGAATTGTGTAGGATTCGCATGCTAGATAATTTTTTGAAAATTAACAAAATCACAAGAGATTTGATAAAATTGGTTTACAACTCTCTCGCGCGCTCACATACAAGATTAACCCACATAGTGAAAATAGGTTTTTGTCACTTATATGTTAATCTAAAACCAAACCGGAAACAAAAGCCCGTCTTTCCTCAAAACATAAATCACGCACCATCCATAAGACGATACCACCCGAATCTAGTCTTATGGGATTTGGTTGTCGAGCTTAGCACGAGCCAATTCCCATAAAACTGTGTAGAAGGTGAGTGTGGCAAAATTTCACAATTTTGGTTGTCGAGCTTTGCACGAGCCAACTTTGGTGAGTTTGTTACCATATGTCTTGATGGATGATTTGCAATTTTAGGTTTGAAATCTTGGTTAATTGTTGAGCTTAGCACGAGCCAAAATTTCAAGATTTAAAGTTGGTGCAAGAAGGGATCAAACATGCCAAACGACCATTGGATGTCGTAGGATCCCGCAAGGCGCTAAGGATTGTGATAGTGATTACAATTGGCAAAATGGTTGCCGACCTAAAAAAAATTCATTATGTGATCCGCGGTAACCCCGTCACATGGTGGGATGAAATACGGTTCTTAGCCTTGTTAAAGTTAATTCTTTATGGGTAAATTAATTTAACAAGATAATACATATTTATAACAAACTAATTTAAGTCTACTTTGCAATTATAGATGGCATCAACAAGCGCAAACACCACCACCACCAACGTTTCTCTTAGAGTTTTCCTTGAAAAGGAGAAGCTCGATGGGAGCAACTTCATGGATTGGTATAGGCAACTCAAACTTGTCCTACGCTATGAAGGGAAGATGCACACCATAGAGGAACCCTTACCCGAGGCACCTCCAAGCGGTGCAACGAGGGCAATCCGTGAGGCGTACGAGAAACGCCTCAAGGAGACTGAGGAGATCACATGCCTCATGTTGAGCACAATGAGTACCGATTTGCAAAAGCAAATGGACCACTTGGGTGCTCACGACCTGATCGTGCAGCTGCGGGATATGTTCCAGCAGCAGGCGAGGCAGGAGAGGTATGAATGTTTCAAGTCGGTTCTCGCTTGCAAGCTTCAAGATGGAGGGAACGTGAGCGCTCATGTTTTGTGTATGAAAGCAAACATTGAGCGCATGGAGAAGCTAGGGTTTACCATCGGGAGGGAGATGGTGGTCGATTTGATCCTCCAATCCCTGCCCAGTGCATATGATCAATTCACTATGAGTTATCATATGCATAGCATGGATAAAACCTTGATGGAGCTACATGGTATGCTAAAGACTGCCGAAGCGAGCATGACCAAGAGCAAACCATCCTCCTCCTCCACTCTCGTTCTAGCCATCCGGGAAGGCCGCATAACCAAAAAGAAGGCCGCCCCTTCCAAACAAAGGAAGGGTAAGGGAAAGATTGGCGCTGCCAAGTCTGCCCCGGCCTCCGAGGGTAAGGGTAAGGGGAAGATTCCCCAAGCCAAGACTCCGGAGGATGCGGAGTGCTTCTTTTATGGGGGAAAGGGCCACTACCACCGAAGCTGCCCCAAGTACTTGGAGGGACTCAATAAGCTCAAGGCAATGAGCATATCGGGCCCGGAATCTTCAGGTACGTTCATGATAGAACTTCACCATACTTCTACTTCTAGAGGCTGGGTTTTGGATACTGGCTGTGGCACTCACATATGTAATATGGTGCAGGTGCTAAGGGCAAGTAGGAGCTTGGAGAAGGGAGAGCTAGATCTTGTGATGGGGAACTCGGAGATTGTCCCGGTGGAAGCTCAAGGAAGTGTGGAGCTTTCATTCAAGACTAGCAACTCTATTTTATTGAAAATTTCTGTTATTCGCCCTACGTGGCTAGAAACATTATTTCACTTCATGCATTGTATGACGATGGTTACAACTTTCATTTTGATGATGGTGCTTTTATATGCTTTAAAGATAACATTGTTTATTTTAAGGCTTTACCATGTCATGGCATTTATGAAGCAACTGCATACATTAGTTCAACAAAATCTATCATGAACATTGATTCAAGTTCCAAAGATGGTTTGGATAAGTATTTCTTGTGGCATGGTCGTCTTGGCCATATAAACAAGACTCGCATCACCAAGCTCCAAGTGGATGGGATCTTGGAATCGTTTGACCAAGGGTCAAATGAAGTATGTGATTCCTGTTTATTGGGCAAGATGACAAAGGCACCCTTCACGGGGATAAATGAGAGGGGTAAAGACCTCTTGGACATCATCCATACGGATGTATGTGGACCTTTCAAACATGTAACTAGGAATAACTCGAGATACTTCGTAACCTTTATAGATGATTATAGTAGGTATGGATATGTCTATCTTGTTAAGCACAAGAATGAAACCTTTGAGGTGTTCAAAACATTCCAAAACGAAGTTGAGAATCAATTGGGCAAAACAATAAAGATACTCCGGTCTGATAGAGGTGGAGAGTATCTAAGTACCGACTTTACCGATCATCTCAAGAATTGTGGAATTATTTCGCAATTAACACCTCCAAGGACTCCACAATTAAATGGGGTCGCTGAGAGGAGGAACCGGACTTTACTAGATATGGTAAGGTCCATGATGAGTCGAACGGAGGTACCAATTAGTTTCTGGGGATATGCCCTAGAGACGGTGGTAAGGATCCTTAACCTTGCACCAACCAAGAAAGTATCGAAAACACCTTATGAAATGTGGCATATGAAGAAGCCGGCACTTTCATACCTACGAGTTTGGGGTTGTCAAGCCTACGTAAGACGTGAGACTGAGGACAAACTTGAACCTCGATCGGAAAGGTGTTACTTTATCGGATATTCCCCTGCCGGTGTTGGATATATATTTTATAAACCTTCTGAGAACAAAGTTTTTGTTGCTCGAAGGGCATTTTTCCTTGAAAGAGAATTGCTATCCAAACAAAGAGGCAACAAGGAAATTGATCTTGAGGAAGTTCAAGGATCAACCGATAAAGAGCTTGAGGTTGGCACTAGCACTCAACCTAGGACGGTTGAAACTGAGCAAGAGAATGCTGCAGTACCTGACACTAATTCATTGCTTACTCCTAGGCGTTCCAGTAGAACTCGTTTCGAGCCAGAGAGATATAGATTCTACATATCTGAGGGCAGCGAGTTAGTAGTGGACTCTTATGAGCCCTCTAACTACAAGGAAGCTATGGCGGGCCCTGAGTCTGCACATTGGAAGGAAGCAATGGAAAGTGAGATGCAATCCATGTCGGATAACCAGGTCTGGGAACTGGTTGATCCTACGCCTGGGGTTAGACCCTTAGGGTGTAAATGGGTCTTCAAGAAGAAGACCGGCATGGACGGAACCTTGGATACTTTCAAAGCACGACTAGTGGCGAAGGGTTTCACTCAAACACACGGTGTTGATTATGATGAAACCTTCTCCCCAGTGGCTATGTTGAAATCAATCCGTATACTTCTGGCCATTGCTGCATTTTATGATTATGAAATATGGCAAATGGAGGTTAAAACCGCCTTCCTTAACGGGAAGCTTTCCGAAGAGGTGTATATGACACAACCTGATGGTTTTGAACATCCAGAGTATCCGAACAAGGTTTGTAAGCTAAAGAAGTCCATTTATGGACTCAAGCAAGCATCTCGTAGCTGGAATCTATGCTTTGATGAGAAAATCAAGGAATTTGGATTTTCGAAAAGCAAAGATGAACCATGTGTATATGTCAGGGCTAGTGGGAGCACTATTGTCTTCTTAGTCCTATATGTGGATGACATATTGCTCATTGGAAACCATATTCCGAGCCTTAAGAGTGTAAAAGTTTGGCTAGGGAATTGTTTCTCAATGAAGGACTTAGGGGATGCGAGCTACATTCTGGGAATTAAGATCTATAGAGATAGATCTAGAAAGCTGCTCGGGTTTCTCAAAGTGCATACATAGATAAGGTCGTGAGACGCTTTAAAATGGAGGAATCCAAGAAAGGAAACCTCCCTATGGCACAAGGCTTGATGTTGAGCAAGACTCAATGTCCTACCTCCCATGAGGAGATAGAAGTAATGAAGCGAGTACCATATGCTTCGGCTGTGGGATCGATCATGTACGCCATGTTATGCACTCGTCCTGATGTGTCATATGCTTTGAGCATGACTAGTAGATATCAGGCGAATCCCAGGGAGCCTCATTGGAAAGCTGTAAAGAACATTCTTAAGTACCTTAGGCGTACAAAAGAAATGTTCTTGCTTTATGGTGGGGAAGAAGAGCTAAGAGTAAAGGGTTACTCGGACGCTAGCTTCCAAACGGATAGGTATGACTGCCGATCTCAATCGGGGTTTGTATTCCTATTAAATGGTGGTGCTGTCAGTTGGAGGAGCTCGAAGCAAGACACGGTGGCTGATTCGACTACCGAGTCGGAATACATTGCGGCAAGTGAAGCTGCAAAAGAGGTCGTGTGGATGAAGAAATTCATCCAAGATTTACAAGTGGTTCCAAGCATCACTGACCCTATTGAGATATTCTGTGACAATGAGGGTGCAGTGGCTTTGGCGAAGGAACCAAGAGCTCACAAGAGAACAAGACATATTTTGCGCAAATACCACTTCATATAAGAAGTAGTTGAGAGTGGTGAAATAGTCATAAGCAGAGTAGCATCGGATGGAAACCTTGCGGATCCATTCACGAAGCCGTTATCGCAAGCAGCTCATGATTCTCACACTAGTGCTATAGGTGTAAGATTTGCCAGCGATTTGGCTTGAATTATGTATTTAGTTTGTTAGATATGTAAACTTTATTTTATATTTTGGGAACGATATAGACAGTATTGTAACTTATGATTGTTTCGATATATAATAGAGATTATATATGCGTATGATACGGTTACATTCATAAGACTCCACTGTATTCCATCTTAGCATGTTTAATCACTTCCGGAAATATTTTATATTTCAAACTTTCCACGGTCAGTCAATCTTGTGGAAGGAAGATTGAATTAAGGCCGAGATAAGCATGTAACCTTGAATTCAATATGGTCGAATTAAGGGACAATGCATATCTGTAGTTGAAAAGAGTTTCAAGTGATTGGAAGACCCACACCCAAGTATACTCCATGGATTAGAGTCACGAGTAACTTGGGATGATAATATCTTACGTCCTTAGACCTGAGATGTATGAACCGCTATATCATATTTCTTTCTTACTTTAGCCATTTTCAAAAGCAGTTCGTAACTGGCTGTGATAAAGGAAATGGCTAGATAAGTTAAGGGGTATGGTTTAGGGTTATACAGTCAAAAAATGGATTTGTTCCTCTGATATGAGAGATATCACTGGGCCCCTCGATGATTGGGAGCTGACACCAAAATTTTGCATGGCCATGCGCAAGGAATATTGATTTAGAATCAGATATGTCCTTAACTTTTGGTCACCACCAATCAAGATCGAGAAACACAATCGTGAACGATCTGGAGATTGACAATCAATCCATGTCTCGTGTTCACATTGATATCGTGAACAAAAGGATGTTTAAGATTACTTATCTATAGGACCTTCTCTTTGAGAACAGGTTTCATTCGGATAACGAAACCCATACTGAGTTGGGGGCAATGATGTTTTTGCAAGAGACCGCTCATTGTCTGTGATTTGTTAGAAATGGTGCATCATGTGCAAGTGGGAGTTTGTTAGAATATGTCCACTGATGCGTGTACGCCATTTGAATCACTACCGATGATTTATGGGCCTATTGGGTCATACACCGGGGTCAAATCTGACAGCAACTTAAGTAAAGGGATCAAAAATGACAAAAGAGAAAAGTTGACTTCGCAGGCTAAGTTAGCGCCGCTAACCATAAGGTTTTAGCGCCGCTAAAACTTATGGGTTAGAGCCGCTAGAGATGCATGGGCTTTATGTCAAGTCATCTGACAGGCCGCGTTAGCGCCACTAACTGTTATAAGTTAGCGCCGCTAAGTTTGGCTAGCGCCGCTAAGTCCAAACAGCACCTTTTTGTCATATCACCTCAAAAGTTGGCCAATGCATGTGGGTTGCGGATAGAACTCTCTTGGCCGGCTGTGGGAGACTAGAGGTCGTCTTGAGGCTTATAAAAGTGAACAAACTTCTCTCATTTGGGTCTCTTAGCCAACTACATACTCATAAAGGTTTGAGAGACTTTAGTGAGTTCTTGAGAGAGTATTAGTTCCAGAAATCGATCCAAGCTTTGTAAGTTGATGTTCCTTAAGTGATTTTCGGATAGGAAGAATCACCAAGGCTTGCTAGCTCAAGGGATTTGGCGTGTTGCCGGGGTACTACCTTTTAGCGGATTTGTTCAAGCAAAGGAGAAGCAACTTCAACATCTTCATCAAAATTCTGGAGCTTAGGAGCTGGTATAAACTCCTTTACTCTCTGTTTTGTTGCATTTCTGTTCATAGAGTTAGATCTACTATTGGGGTTTCATGTTTTGTGCTTTATGTGCTTGTACCTTGGGCTATTTGTTTTGTACTTTGCTTCCGTTGCGTGCCCTAGAAACCCCAACAAATGCAAGATCGTGAAGAGACACGCAATACATCACAACACGACGGGAAGTGATTAGGCCATATTAAAAAAACTAAAAACAATTTGGATTACGCGAGGACTCTACAGAGGCGACGCCACCCATAGTGGATCACGACGCGACACCCTGTTTCAGCTTATCTATTTAAGCAACATCTCAGATCTGTTGGTAAGATTACAACCCTACTTTAATCACCATTATACTTTTAAACGCATTCCAAAGGCACCCCAAGGCAGTTTGAAGATTAAGACTAAAGATTGGAGCTTATAGATTGTAGATCAAGGCTTGGCATGATACTTTCTACCAGGTTTTTCATTCTAATCTCTTTTGTTCATGTTTATGATCTATTTCCAATATGTTAGAATGGTCATGCTAGGTCAGATTTTTGTTTTGAAATGTTGTTTGATTTAATATATTTGGGAACTTTTCATCATATATTTGTCTTGCAAGCTTAATTAAAGATCCATATTTGTTTTAGGGTCTATTTGGATGTTTAGAATCTGAATTTTCATAAATTAGAAGACCAATCTATTTATGTAACTAGAATCTTAATTATCTAGTATCAATATGTAATTATCTAGTATCAATATGTAATTTGACTAGCGATTGACCAGTCCTTGGGTTAAACAACCAATGATAGAAACTCTAATTGTATGCTTGACATACTGTGACCTTTACATGTTAATTGAATGATTGTTAATAAAACAATGCAAAAGATCAAGTCTTTCTTGATTCGAACCAAATAGACTAATTATGCTTTTTAATAAATCTAATGACCATATGGTTGATAAATTGCAAGATTATAGGGTTAGATAAGTTGCTCAAGAGTCTAATCACACTAGAAATCGCTATATGATATTGAGTTTTCCATTTCACATGTTTAATTAAAATCATTTAATTGAAAAAGGTGAAATCGAATTTAGGGAGGGAAAGCTTTATAAAAATAGTTTAAAACGAAGAAAGTTGCATGCTTTTTGATTGCTTTGAGTTGCTAAAGGTGTTTTCTAGGGTTGTAGTGATTGAAGTCTGATTGAAAGTGTAAAAATCTCAAAATTTCCCTTTTATTTGCTTTTAGTTGTTTTTCTAAGTTCAATATTTTATTAGTAGAGTTATATTCAAAATCATATTCGTTCCCATTGTGTTTGGCACCCATACTTATTTTCAGGGGCGGAGACAAGGGGGGCTGAATGGTGCTTGGCCCCCTCCAATGAGCCCAAAATCCTTAATAATTTATAAGCATAAGTTTAAAACATATATATTAACCCCCCCTAATAATACTTAATCAATAACCCAAGTATTTCTCAAAACAAAAAAAAAAACGAAAAGAAGGCTACAAGTGACTATTCTAATATTTGAAAGAGTTTTCTTAGAAATGGAAACTATGAAAACAAGGTTTCATAATAGCATGAGTGATGATTATCTTTAAAACAGTCTGGTTCCTTACATTGAGAGAGATTTCTGATACTTTCTCTACAGACAATATAATATAGAGTTTTATTTAAATAAACAAAGTCACGTCTAACTACAAACACACGAAGTATGATTTTTTATCGTTATTTTTTGGTTTCATTGAAGTTTTATCAAGATAAAGCATTCGAGTTATTGTTTTAGTTAATTTTATGCTTGTAGCACATTAATTCATGACAACCAAACTGACGATTGTGAGAAAACTTCGGCCATTGAAGACCAATATTGGCAAAGCTTAAGTGTTGTTTTAACACATGAATTTCTTGTTTTTAACTGAACCTTCATTATCTGTTTATTTAGACAGATATTGAAACTTTTTTATATCATTCATATATATGTGTATCATTAGAAAAAAAAAGACCGGCCCCCTATACTAAAATCCTAGCTTCGCCCCTGCTTATTTTACTATACTACGATACAATTAGGTCCTCTTGCCTATTTGTGTTTTATTCGTGCTTACATAATTCGGATTTATAAATTTAATTAAGACTGGTACGTTGTACGCACATAATCAAATTTAACCGTTCATTTAGTAAGGGGAATTCATAGATGAAGAGCATGAAGGATGGAGTTGCAATGTGCATAAGATGAATTTATGGGTGACCAAAGGAATTGAACGAGACAGAATTGGATGGCTTGGATTGGTTCTTATGGTACTCGTAATAAGAATGATTCTCAAATGAACTCACCCCTTTACACACACACACACACACACACACACACACACACACACACACACACACATATATATATATATATATATATAGTGAAAGGTTCATTTGAAAACCATTCCTATTGTGAGTATCGTGAGAGCAAATCTTAGTCGTTCATTACGTAAGTGAAGTTCATGGATGAAGAGCGTGAGGGGATAGAGTGTGACAATATGCATGAGAGGAATTCGTAAATGTGTGATGGAATTGAAGTAGGGGGAATTAGAAGGCTCAAATTAGTTCAAACGAGAGCTATTTTTTGTTTGAAATTTGTTAAAACAATATTGGCCCTTGATTAAAATATTCAATAGCTATTATCCTATTGGTAGTAATGACTAATTTATACGCTCATTAATGTTGGTCCATCAGGACGAAATTCTGGATAGGGTAAATATATAAAAGACTGAAATAATGTTGGAGTATGCCTAGCGACACATGTAGGCCGGTATCACTGGGCGCTGAAACACGATCCTACTGGTTCACACGGCAGGGATTGATCTTAACAACAATAAAAATGGAGAGGTTAAAAGGAATCAAGGTTTTTTGAGTTCCAATTGAATGTGTCCAAGGTACTTCACGACGTGAACACACTTGGTTGACGGCGTGAAACTATTTTTCCAACAAATCATCACATATGTACACAGCTGCACGTATCACTCGCTTTTTTTCGAGCACCGATGTAGATAGGTGCAAATGTGCATATTAAAGTAGATTCAGCACAAATAGTAAAGTCATTTCTCTATGCACATGTGCACAACCTGTTCGTACTACCAGGTTTTGTTTTAGCATATGTACGTATGGGTACAGATATGCATTGTGCACATGTGCATCTCATGCATATATGCACATGCGCATGTACACTTAGATGCATGTGTGCACATTAGGGTTGTAAACAAACCAAACGTTCAGTGAACCATTCGTGAACTGTGTGGATAGAAGTTCGTTTTTGTTTATTTATTTAATAAATAAAGGAACACGAACCAACATATGTGTTCCTCTCACACAAACATATATATACACGTAGTATATTGTTTATATTTAATAATGTTATGTTTGAATTATATTTGTATATGTGTTCGTTTTGTTAATGTTCAACTTAAGTTAAACAAACTTACATGAACACAAATATCCGTTAGTTTATCCATTTGTTTATTCGTTCGTGTTCGTTTTTTGTTCCGCAAAAGTTAAACAAACGAACGTGAACAAGCTCTTGTTCCTGATCATTCGGTTCATTTACAACTCTAGTGCATGTGAAACTCAAGTGATTTAGTCAAACTCATTGCCAACTAAACAACTTCTAACAAAAACAATGTGAATGACGTAAGTACTTGCTATATAACTAAAAAATATGTAGGCGACCGTCAAAACCTAGTATTTTTAATAATTTAAATCATATATTTTAATACTTCAAGAGCTACTTGGGCATTTCATCCACATTGTGTTTATGAAAATAAAAAATGTATAAATAATAAAACCATCAATTTCTACACAACCCAACAACATAAACTTGATATATATAAAACCATTCATTATTTATATAACTCATGTCTATTAAAAAAAGTCATATAACTCAAGTATACCATTCACTAAAATGAAAAATCTAGTAACAATTTAGACAAACTACTAAAAAAACATGCCACACATTAAAGAAAATAGAAAACAGATGAAATTATGGCATGGTTTATCGATGGGAAAAATGAAATTAAGTTGATGGCAAATGTTTTTTTTTCCTTAATTTGTGCATATCGTAAAATTGAAAATTAATGGCAGACTTGTTTTTCTCTTTTGTGAAATGGCCAAGGTTGAGCGATAATTCAGGGAGGAATAGGTGGCCAGTTAGAATTAAAGAGTAATTTTTTTTCTTCTTTTTTTTTTTTTTTTTTTGTCTTTACAAAAACATGACACTTGTTAGTTTCATGTAGATTCTATGAGTTTATGTGGGTTTTATGGGTTATATATATACTAGTAAAACTTTAAGGTCGTGCTACGCACAATATACGACGTTTTATGTTGATTATTTAAACATTAATATGTGATTTCTACAAACAATATCAAAAGTATGACGTCTTTACTCTAATATACACATCATAGTAAAGACATCAGACTTGTTCTAAGGACTAACTTTATTATTTAGCGAATCAAAATGGTAGAATGACAAGCAGTAAAAAAAATATCGTGATATAATGATGCATCAAGAGGAACTAAATTTAGTATAAATACATTTACATATATCATAGCTAAGATGAAACTAACATCTCTTAACACAAAGCAAGTGATAGTGATTGATGAAGATGGATTAGAAGATTGGTCCCTTTTGTTGATTTTTTTTATAATCCTTGTGTTTAAGTCGAAAATGAAAAGAGTCTCATATAACTTGCCACTATTATAAAATTTGCAAGTAAAAGTAAAATCATACTTATTGTAGCACAACATATATATATTTAATTAATGTCAACTTAATTAACTTCACTTACAAAAAGAAGAGAGAAAATCTAAAAGAATTCATGCCAAATCTCATTTCAATTTTGAGGAATCATATATCACACTAATCTGATATGTATGATATATCTGAGTTAAATGAGTTGGTGACTGCGTTGCTATAATAATTTGGTCCAGTGGGATAGCTGGGTGGGAAGTAGTTCTACTTCTACATTTGCAAAATCCTGTAGCGCCATGAGACCCTAATTGTTATATACTCGCATCATTTTTGCATATACCAATATACCATATCTAAGTGATTAAGCTAGAATAAAAAATGGGATGTCAATACCCAACCAAGAAGATCAAACCGTATTGCTTGCCAATTTTGAGCTACCACTTCTTGAAACAAGAGCAACAATATAAGTAAATATATTCAGACAAAAGAAGCTTACACAATAGTAAAATAGAAGAAGGGTGGAATCTAATTAACATGAGACACACCATGGTCATATTAAGAGTCACTTATTTATATCTAAACTCCACATTATCTTCAGATAAGTGCACGAAAACAAATTTACTACTCCTAACGAGTCCAAATCAGATCAACGTTGTTCTTGCCATGGTTGATGAAATCATGAAAATGATCTAATTTACATAAATGAACATCTTTTGCTAGGTTTTTTAGCACTAAGGGTTCTTTGTATTTGATGAGATTTTTAGATTTAAGAACTAAAAATCTGAAGTTTATGGTACGTGGGTTTAGGGGTGTATGTTCGGATTGTCGGTTTGATCCGATCCGATTGAGTAAATCCAATTGGATTTCGGTTTTGAAAAGTGTGATCTGATCCATCCAAACAATCTTAAGATCCGAACCAAACCATCCAAATTACAATTCGGTTGGATCGTTTTTACAATTCGGTTTTCATTGTAGCACAAACACATGTTTAAAGAGTCAAGATATTTTAAAATTAGATTCTATACATATACTATTCAGATTAAAATATAATTGTCCAAGTTACAATAACTAGTGGGAGTAGTGACTTTATAAATATATAAATAAAAATAATAAGTTGTAAATAAACATAGACATGACACGTATGGATCACTTTGTTACACTAGTGTTATATATATATATATGGGAGCGTTCAAACGAGAACTGTTTTTCGTACGAGAACTGCGAGAACCAATCTTAGCCAGGGTCTTCAATTTCATCTGAGCAGGGTCTACTGATCTCATACAAGAAATGAAGAATGAGTGAATACAGAGATGAAGGATGAATGTTGCCGATGGGTGATGGGGGCGATGAATATCGCATCGGTCGCCGACTGGCGAAAGATGGAAGAAGTTACTGTCGATGATGACTATAGAGGTAGCGGAGGTTTGCAGCGGTCGCCAACTGGCGAAAGATGGAAGCAGTTGCCGTCGATGATGACTACAAAGGCAGCGGAGGTTTGCGTCTACAGTCGGTGACGAATATATGAAAGTATTAGTAGGGGAAAACGGCGATTGTCGCCGACGACCGTATGGGCGGCGATTGTTGCCGACGACTGCAGGGCGGCGATTGTTGCTGAGTCATTACTTGTTAGGGTTTGAATATGGGGAGCGTATTATAAACGGCTGTTGATTTTCTCTGTGGTTCTAGGGGACAAGTAATTTAATGCTATTTAATATAACTTAATTAGGTATTCAAAAGACAATCATACCCTTTAGCACACAATGCCATGTGTCATCATCTTACTGCATCTTACGCATACGAGTATTTAGGATTAAGTAAAGGTCGCAATTGTAACAAAGCTTTATATATAGGCTTGAATTTCAATCTCCAAAAGTTTAACACCGGCCGGTAATCTTAATCGGTCCTGCACCATGCAGGCATGCACCACCTCAGCCTCAGGTACTGGTGGCAGACAACGTTCAATCTCACTCAACAACAGATAGAGGTAGGCTCATATATATTCGACTCCGTGACTTGTAGGAGGCATCAATTAGAAATTAATTTTATCAAGATATATTTTTTTTTGTAAAGCAAATTTTATCAAGATATTATTGTACAAGATGATCATGTGTCGTACTTGTTTTAAATGAACACTTATATAGTTATATTAGACATATATATGTCAACACTCGTATAAAAGTCCGTCCTTGGTTTGAATTAGAAAACTGGTTAAAACTAACACTAAAACTTTAAAATAAATAAAGAGGGAGGGAGGGAGGGAGGAAGGAAGGAAAAAGACACGTACAGTGATGAAAACCGACAACCTCTCCAAATCAAATTATTGAAATGCCATGTTTTTGCCCACCTAAGAATGCATCCCACAGTTTGGTGGTGGGGTGGACGTGGTGCATGATAGCAAGTTAGGTGAGACATATATGGAGGGAGTGAGTGAGTGGGTGGGTAAGTGAGAGATATATGAAAGATGATATGGATGCTTCCTCATCATGTATAAATCATCTTTAGTTGCCTTTTATATATGTATGTATATATATATATATATAGAGAGTTGGGTTCAAATAAAAAAAACATTAAGGTACTAAAAGTAAGAAGAAAGGAAGAGGTGACACGTGTCATTCAAGGTAAAAGGGTATTTTAGTAAATGTTTATTGGTTCCTAAAAATCTGTTGCTACCTATTCTCTCTCCTGGAGACCCACGTCTCTTTTACACCATCATCGACAAAACCCTATTTCACTAAGACGCCGCCCCAGATGCACAAACATCCTTCGCCGCCAAGATGAACCGACGATACCCTTCGCCGACGCTGCTATACTCATCGCCGTCGCTGCTTTTGCTCATCGCCGTCGCTGCTTTGCTTTGCGCAACCGTTGGTTTGCGCAGACCCGTCGCCGGTTGCGTCGCAGCGTCTCTCCGTCACATAACCACCGCCGCTTCATTTCCATTGTCGCCGTTGATACACGTCTCCAGATCCACAATCGATCCACAGCCGCCGTCGGTGTACAGTCGCCGTTGATGCACTTTTTGCCGTTGATACCATTGTCGTCGTCGGTGCACAGTCGCCGTTGGTGCACAATCGATGCACAGTCTCCATTGATGCACTGTTGGCGTTGATAACACTGTCGCCGTCGGTGCACGGTCACCGATCGGTGCACCGTCGACGGCTGGCGACTAAATCCCGGTGAAGGATGATTTAAGCAAAATCCATATTTTTTATTCAAGATAATAGTAACCGTTCCCTGATATATTGGTTTGTTGATTGTCCATTTTGCCCTTTTTCTTTTTTTTTAAATCCGAATTTAAAAGTTATTTTGACTTTTCTTTTTGACTTTTGGAGAGATCCAATGGTTGAGATCTCTCCTTACATTTTGTACCATAAGATTATATATATATATATATATATATATATATATATATATATATATATATATATATATATATATATATATATATACATATATATAAGGGTTTAAACAAAAACTGTTTTTTGTACGATAATTACGAGAACTAATCTTAGTTCTTGATTAAAATTAATCAATGACTAAGATTTTTTTTGGCTGCTCATTAATGCTTCATTAATAACTCATTAGTTGCTCATTAATGACACATTAATGATGGGTTATTTCGGAAAAACAAGTCTCGTAAATTAATGACGGCTCACATGGATGCAATTCATGGTTAGGTAAATATATAAATTACCAAAATACCCCTACTAACGAGTCATTCATTGTGTTAAAAACAGTTCTCGCAGTTCTCGCATAAATTATTATTTTAAGTATTATAAGTGTGTGGGAATAGATGGGATCAAGAAAGTACATTTATTGATTGTTGTGCCCACAAAAGTACAAGTCGCTTTTGTGGTTGTACAATCCCAACCACACAATATGATTCAAAAAATTATTTTTGATTATTGTGCCAAAATGTGTGAATGTATCTTGCTTTAAAATACACAAGAAAATATTATTTTAATTGGTATTGTATTGTATTCGTGATAGAATTGTGAATATTTGACGGTCTCCAATGTTAACAATTTAAAATTGGCAAATAAACTGTGTGAGTGACCCACGGTTGACCGTCAGCTGTGACCGCACGAGGACTAGGAACCATAGATATTTTCTCTTGCTTCTTTATAAAAAAGAATCTTGGTCTCTCATTTTACACACACCTCTTGCATAATAAATCCTTTGTAATATATCTTGTAATCTTTCATTTTTATATTTTCATATGTGTGATTCTTGTGTGATTCTTGAGTTATTCAAATCAAAAGAGATCAAGAAGATCCAACTTCTACAACTCAAAGTTAGCAAAAGAAATCAAAAGAGAGAAACTCAAGAGCTTTAAACTTACATCTATTTACCTCTTGATTGTTGTGAGTGAAATCATTTATACACCATTGTTAGTGTTTGTGAGGTTTCATTCATTGAGTTTGATAGTTCTAGTTGTAGAATTTATTTTGCAAGTGAGTTTGACTATTCCTCATTTTGTTTTCGGGTTGAGTTCTTGGTGAAGAACTCTTTGGTGTTCTTGGATTAGAGCATTGTCAGGTTATCACTCCTCGGATTAAAGTGATTACAACCGGTGGTCTCTTCCATACAAGGAGACATTTGTACATTGTGCTAATAGAACTCTTGACGTATGTCAAAGAGTGGATGTAGGTTGGAGTTCAATCGAACTACTATAAATCTTTGTGTCATTTCTCTTACCCTTATATTCTTTACTTACTAGTATTATATTCTTGTCATTTATTATTATAGATCGCTTCAAGAATATAACCATATATTTTATTATATAAATTAATATATAAAGGGTAATATAATTTTATTAGGGTAAACTTTTTAAGAAGAAACAAAAAGAGAACATAGAAACTTTCAACACACTTCTGATTTTTATAATTATCAAGTAGAAACACTTTAATAAAACATAGTTAATATATTTATATTTTTTTCATAAAAAAGTCACAGACCTTTTGGTGTGCCTAATACATTATAATTAATTAAAAATAGATAACATGTTTTTATAAAAACTTATTATTATTATTATTATTATTGTTATTGTTATTGTTATTGTTATTGTTATTACTACTACTACTACTACTACTACTATTATTATTATTATTATTATTATTACAATATATAAGAATTTCTTTTTAAATTATAATACCAATACATTTTACTTTAACATTTTATAAGATCCTACAATATGTTCATTACGATGAAACTGATAATCATATCATCTTCTAATATAAATAAAGGACTAACTATTATCAATTTAATTCGAAAATGCTAGCCATTCATTTAATTGGTCTTAAATTAAAACTAAAATTTAACTTTAAATAGTCAAAATCGAAACTCAATCAAAGTTAAAACTCAAATTTAAGTCTACATCAAGATATATACAAATTCAGATCCAATGTGTGATAATACAGGAGGTAAAAGAAGTATATTTAAATTCAAAAAATAATATTCATATTAATTCATCTCACTTAAAGCTAATTCAGTCTCTTAATTCATTTCTTAATACTACGTAAAATTAGTTTATTAAAGACCAAATACTACTTAATTTTAAACAACTAGATTTTAAAGGAGGTTAAAAAATCAAATACAACATAAAATTAATTCATCTGTTCATTATCTTTTATATTTTCTGTTATTTATATAATATGAATAAACACTAACTTTGATCAATCTAATTAAAAAATTATAACCTTATTAGTCAAGATTAATATCGTTATTTAATTCAACAATGATAACTATTAATTTGGCCAAAATAAACTCAATTTTGACTATAAATTAATTTAATTTGCATTACTTTCAAGTTAATGTAACAATTATTCAAATTCAATAAGTTATAATTATCACCATCAAGATAAAAGATTTTACAATGCTTTATAATAGATTAAGATAAAAGCAACTAAATAAATTCAAGAACGTCACTACTTTACTAATTTAATCCGCAAAATACATAAAAAAAATTATACTAATAAAAGCTAACGGTAATTAATTTACTTAGAGAACTTCATACTTTTATTTAGTTTAAATTTACATTATTTTTTAATTTGATTACTCGTATGTTATATGGGTATTAAACTTTAAGATATAGATTATAGATTTTAAGAATGAAGCAGTTTTCATCAAATCGATCGTATCCATAAGATTTCTTATTTGATGTATTGAACTTTCAAATTTTAAATTTCTTGTTTCTTTTTTACCTAAACATCAGGTAGCAGGTAATTCACTTATTTTTATTTTGTTTCATATTGCCATGTCATTAAATACAATGCCACATCAGTAATTCTTATTTCTTGAATAAAAATATGAAGAACATGAATATGAAGATAGAACCCTAACTCAACTAAGAACTCAGATAAATAAATCAGAAACCAATAACAAAGATCAGAAACGAGACACCATAATTTGTTGCTTTGAATCAAAGAACAAAAATCCAAAACCAGAAATCAGAAACCCAGATTACATACACCAAACAGGAATCGAACACAACAACAACAACTCGCAGATCTGGGTTTTCAAGCAAGATGAAGGGAAGATGAAGATGAAACCTCGATGAAGGGAAGAGCCCTAAACCGCCGCCATAAGATCTGGAAGAACCCTAAACAGCCGCCGATCTGGGTTTTTTGTTTGGGTTTCAACATCTCCTGCAGCTTTTCACCTCCGGGACGGGAAAAAACACCAAAATCCGCCATAAACCCAGATAGAAGATTAATTGATCTGCCATAAGGTTCGATGTTCAATCCCAGATCGAAGATTTCTTGATATCGCCGCCGTTCAAGAACAAAGAACCCTAACAAAAACCCAGATCTGCTAAAATCGAACCAAACCTTCAAAGTCTGCCAATGAAAGATTCATAGGAATCATGATGAAAGTCTGCCGATAGAAAGTCTGCTGATAAAAGTCACGATGCAATCCCCAAAGATAAACCTTCAAATGTTTTAATTTGGGAGTTTATTTTGAGATAATTAATATCATTAATTTACTTCATGATCACGATGCAATCTAGGAATGTGTTATTGAGTTTATCAATATTATTATTATTATTATAATACCTTAACTATTATTAGTTATTTAAAATAAATATCAATTTTATTTTAAATTATTTTTTAAGTAAAAACTCCATGTCATTTGCATTGTCACTCGCCACGTCAGCGAAACCGGTGCCACATCAGCAAGCAACCTTCTATAATAGGTTAAATACATTAAATGGTAACTATCAAAAGGTTTGATACATCAAACGGTAATTTTGAAAGTTCAGTTGATACAATAGCAAAATGTATAAAGTTAGATACACATTTATGAACTAAACCCTTTATTTTTTTCGTATAGTAATCACATTTGCAATTATTATTTTATTATTAAATCCACTTGACTCAAATAAAAAATATTTTTATTAGATGGTTTTCTTTACATCAACATTAACGATTTTAGTTGTATTTTTGAAATAATTGCATGTAGTGTTTTCGGATGTTTATAGTTCATGGCAGCCGTTTTTTATTCAAAATAATTAAATCAAGTGTTGATATATTAATTGGAATATTTTGATCGACATCATTAAATGATTAAATCAAAATTTTATAATTATGTGGATGTTATTTATTAATTAATTTGTTATTATATGTATTAAAACTATGACAAATTACATGAAAATGCAATGAACTTTTTTTTAGTTACCATAATCCTTACATTGTATACAAACATCTTTTCTATGTGTATGTTGTTTAATTATCATGATATACAATGAACTTTGTCATAACTTCCATATAGTAGACAACAAGTTGCATATAATGTGTGAATTATAAAAGTTGGTTGTATTATTTTTAAGAAAATAAAGTTGATTGTATATAATAGTAACTAAGAAAAAGTTGATTGTATATAATAGTAACTAAGAAAAAGTTCATTGTGTTTTAATACAATTTGCCCTTGAAAATATTTTGTGGTTATCAAAGTATGCGTTGCTTTTGGTTTATAACAGATTCGGCAATTTTGTATCTTAAAATATTATGATAACTACTGAGAATGTGCAATCTGCCAACGACGATTAAATTGGGATGATGGTGAATACTTTTGCTTATGAGGACGGGCAATGATGCTTTCGAATTAAGCCTGAATGTTATAATATATTTGAAATAAATAAAGTAATATTATTCATTAAATTTATGTTATATGAAAGTTTTTACTTAATAATATGGTAATATTATGTACACTTTTACTTAAAAGCAATATGAGACCGTACAAATATTACTAATATTATATGTTAAAATTAAAAATCATTAGTACTATTTAATACTTATACCGTTTTCATATTAGCCAAGAATATAGTATTAGTGTAGTCACCAAAAAAATATTGAAATGTATGTTTCTAAAAAATTAAATGATAATCCGTCGTAATAAAGATATTTTTATTTGTTAAAGGAGAGAAAAATGTTAAAGGTTTAATGAATTGATAGATGAGATTAATATACATAATTAAGAATGAAATTTTAGTTTTGACTGAAAAACAAGAACTCTTAATTTTTAAAAGTAGTGAGTATTATATTATATGTTTAATATAGTAGTATAGATAATAATCAAACTTCTTGGACGTCAACTCCTTGGACATGCAATTTCTTAAAAAAGAAGTCTAAGTGTGTGAAACAACCACTTGACACTTGTATTAGACGGTAACACGTTTGTATGTCAATTAATAAAAAACCAATAAGCGGCGTTTGGTTCAGAGTGATTAAAAGGAATTGAGAGAAATTGGAATTGAATTTCTAAATCATATAATTTGTTTGTTTTATGTAATTGATTGAATGAAATTTGAGAATTCTAAAATTAAGGAATGACATTCCTTTCCAAAATGGATGAAATTCTTCAATTCATAAGGAATGTCAAAATATAATTGTTGTCTCACCCTACCCCACCCCACCGTAGCCCACCATCAACACACCACCACCCCCACACCTACCCTACCTTACCCCATCCCACCCTACCCTACCCTACACTACGCCATCCCACCCTACTCTACCCCACCCATACTCCCACCTTATGACGTACCTCACCCTAACCTACTCTACTTCATCTTACTCACCCTACAGATACCCTACGCTCACCTTACTCCATCTTACTTACCCTACCCTGCCCTCATCTACCTCATCCTACTCTTCTCTACTCTACTCCACTCCACATTACTCACCCTTCCCTACTCCACCCTATCTAGGGGTGTCAATGGGTCTGATCTTGATCTAGAGCTGATACGATCTGCTCCATTGATATGATCCAACGGGACAAAAAACTAGATTTATCCAATAAGAGATCCAATAGGTTTACCTATTTGATTAGATCGCTACGTGAGTCGATCCAAGATCTAGGTCGACCCATTTAATATTAACGTACAATTTTATTTTAACAACCACCAACTATCATCAATTTATCATTCACCACCCCCACTGGCCCGTCGTCGCCGCCGTTACCACTGTCATCGCCACCACCTGTTGGGTTTCCATGAACACAGCAGCGGAAGCATAGCCCAAGAATATGAAGCATAAAAGGCTTGAAACCAAAAATGAACCAAGAACTCTATAACTACAAAATGCAACATGTAAAAGGAAGAGATGAAATAAGGAATTATACCATGCTCCAGCTTCTGAAATCTTCAAGTTTGGATGAACTCTAAGTCACAAGAGAGCAACTCTCTATTGTTAGTCCACACCAAGTTTGTTTGATCCCCAAATACTAGTATGTCAAGTTGTGATCTTCAAGACTTGAAATTACTCTTTGGAACAACTCACAACTTCCACAAAATCACTAAGAACACTTATAATTTCTGGAAAAGATCAAGAACATCCAAGAATGTGTTCTTGAGTGAGAGAGAGAATTCCTCTTTTCTTACTTGATCAAATAAACCAACTTATGACTTCTAAAAACATCCAAGATATTTTATCACCTTCTTCAGCAGAAAAGTAAGGCCACTAAGCCGTGCACCATCATTCCTAGATGTCCATAAGTCAATAACTTGAACCAAGCAACAACCAAAAAGTTAAGTTTCTGTCAGACGGTTTACGCGCCGCGGAAACCAAAAGGTTACGAGGCGCGGAAACACCGTTTCCAGAATATCTATTTCTCTCTTTCTGTTGCGAGTTGTCAGGATCAATCCTTGGCGTGTGACCCAATAGGCTCGTGTATCATCAGTAGCATTACTAATATACGTGTGTCAGTGGGCATACTCCAACACCACCGTCACATTCACCATTATCACCGCCGTTGTAGCCTTCATCAAATCCTGTGGGTGGGTAAGGTAGGGTAAGGGTGGGGTCGGGGTTGGGGTTGGTGGAGTCGTGATGAGGTGGGGTAGGTGGGATAGTAGTGGGGTGGGTAAGGGTAGGTGAGGGTGGGGTGGTACTAAAAGTGTAGGGGTGGGGTAGGTGGGGTGGTAGTAAGGTAGGGTAGAGGTGGGTGAGGGTGGGGTGGTAGTAAGGTAGGGTAGAGGTGGGTGAGAGAGGAGGTGTGGTGGCGGTGGAGGGGATCAAGGGTGGTGTACAGATGATAGTATTCCAATCACATAATATGATAGAATAGTACATGCAAAGATTTAAAAGTTCAGACCACAAAGTTGCATCTAAATGAGTTTTATCATCGACAACAACTTCAAAAACATGTTTTTGTGATGTGAAAACAGAAACAAGAACCTTTGTGACTAATAACTGCGTTGGTAATGAGTTTTATCATCAATATCCATATAAAACGAATGAAAATTTTATTATTATATATCTCGATAATTTTAGAGACCTATGTTCTATTTTTGTCTAGAACCTCGAAAATCTTTGAATCAACCATGTTTACATCTCTACTTATCGACCAAACATGTTATTTTATCTAATTGTTTCATGACTTATCTCTTAAAATTCGTCACTATGTGGTCAAAATTTCTAACGATCTTCTAACAAAAATTATAATACATAGATTATATAATATAAAGTATTAAATTTATTTATTTGTTTTCTAAATTATTTTAAACTTTTAAACAGTTTGTCGTTATATTGTAAGAATTTTCGAATTTAACAAAAATTATAGTAAATTATTAAATCTCAAGTATTATATGTATTTAAAACTTATCTCTTTTGATGTTACGTTCGGTATTTTGGTGGTAAATTGTTGTGAAATAGTTACGATTGCAATGGTATGATATTGTTGCAAAAAGGTCGGAAAAGCGATGATAAACCATCCCGTACTACTGGTATTGTGGTTTTTAAGTTATTTTCTTCGCAATATTGTCACATGTTACTCGAAAATTAGTGAATGTTTTGTGTCATCCGTATAAAGGGTCGAACATTAACAACTTTGTAGTTTGTAGCGGTAGTTTTTTAATGTTATTTCTATTACTATTTGGTAGATTTAGATATCACATTGATTATTATTATTTATATATATATAAGTTTAATACAAAATAAAATCGTAATTAGAATCAAAACCAACACCGGATTTGAAGTGTGAGTTAAACCAAAGCGAATATTGAATTTTAAAAATTAATTTATATTTAAAATTCATATCGAAACAAACCAAAAATTCGAACATAAACCATATTAAAAACGTGAAAAATACACGTCAAACAAATTTGACGGAAATGGGTCAACACAAAACTCGACTCGAAGTTGACGCGAAGAAAAATGACATAACTCAGACCTAACACGAAAATGAAAAAGATCCTTACGAAATTAACACGAGCACTAACGACACAAACCGGATAAACTAAATCAGGAACGAATCCTGAGCAGCATTAATTGAGATGTATTGAAAGATGAAATCTAGGGTGAGATTTGGAAAAGGACGTTTGAGATACACCCCTTAAATTACAAATACATGAAAAGGACTTTTGAGGGCTTGTTCAGTAGCAGACAACAAGAGCCCACCACCCCCCTCAACTCTCAAACAAATATCCCCAACACCCCTCTATGTCTTTTCCTTTTCTTTCTCATTTGTTTCAGATAAGAAAAGGTATCCACTTCTAATAAAGGACAAAATGTTTTAACTACTTTTTCAATTGATCAACTTGGAAATAATAAATGCTACCATAAAAGGTTATATCAACCACTTAAAGTAAACCACTTCTTAGATTCAACTTTAGATGTGTTCTTACTGTTTTAACAGTGTAAATTTTTTTGAATAGATTAATGAAAAATGACATGTGTAGCTAAAACACCTTTTTAGATGTTTTTAAGACTCTCAAACATTTAAATAAATAATTGATAAAATGACTAATATACATCGTATTTTAAATATTTATAAGAGTAAAAGTAACTAAGATACTTACTAATAAAGAATATATCATATCCCTTAGATTTATTATGCGAAGAAAGTAAGGAAAATAATTGGTATTGTTTTCAATATATATTTAAGTGAAAGGATATCTAACTATCAAATCAATTGATTAAAATATTATTTATTTAAATATTATATGCTTGTAAAACACGTATATAAGATATTGTGAGTGATATTTATTATTTCATCTAAAGGTTTATCATCATATTTTGAGATTAGATATAATTTTTTCTTTGAGTAAAACCAACATGGTTGGTAAATCAACATGTATTTTTAACATAGATTTATAGTTTTTTGAAAATTCCGATTTTAAAAAGTTTTATTTCAAACTCGAAGATCATAACAAATGTTAAAATAAATAGAGCAAATTAGAAAAAAGAATTGATAGACTACAAATATCATGTTATAATAAATAAGAGGATAAAGTAAAATAATTTAACGGAAGGAAATTTTTCAATAAGACCATCAGCATCCATCACACCTTTCACACAACTACATCAGCATCCCACCATTTTTTCATCATATCACACAAACCCCTGCATCCATCACATGCTTCACATCTTTTTTTTATTCTTTTTTTTCTTTTGTTTAACATAATTTAATTTTTAAAACAATATAATAATTATAAAAAACATTAAATAACAATATAACTTTTAATATTAAAAATAAAAAATTACATAACTTAAAAAGATAAAAATAAAAAGTTTTTTTAAATACAATCTACCACCCGTATTTTTTTTGATAATTTCCTTTCGTTTATTAACCGCATCCAACGCTTCTGCCGTGAGATGATCATGCCGGCCATAGACAAAATCGAAATCTTTGCTTTCTTGTCTTTCTTTCATTATCTGGTTTTTCTCTCTTATCGACTCGGCTACGTTATTCATTTCTTTTATTTTTTCTTGCTCGATTTTCATCACTTCTTCGTTCTCGGATGAGAACTTCCAACGAAATCCTTGAACTCCGCCATCACATCCATGATACCCGAGCCCGAGCCTTTTCCCATGTCTTTTTCTTTGCTAGCTCGTTTAGATTTGTCCCGGCCCGATGGGCGTATCGGCTCGTGAACTTCAACATCATCGTCATGCTCGTCGATGTCTTCTAAGTTGAGGTCAATGTTAACCCCGGCATTGGAAGACGCAGTGTGCGGGGTAGACGGGTCCGAAGACTTGCTCCTTTTAGACGGTCTCGCGGTTTCAACCATCATTTGGGGCACATTTGACCATTTAGGATGATTTTTCAATTTCCTCCATGCCTCCTCGTGAGCAAACGCTTGATTTTTATTTTCTAGCCGATATTGTTTGTTGGCTTTCTTGAGGATGTCCACATCACTCCATCCGGATTGGGGGTTGTTGGCGAAATTATTGTACAAGCCATTGAACAAGGTTATTTTTTCCCCATATCGTTCCACTTGCCCGTGAGTTGGTCTTTGGTGCGTTCAATGTAGTTCATTCTCATTTCGTTGTAAAAATTACGCACCTTCTCCCAAAAGTTTACTACAAATAATAATACATAAATATATTAAATAATAATATATACATTTAAATAATAATATATACATTTAAATAATAATACATAAATATATATATTAAATAATAATATATACGTTTAATAATATATACATAAATACTAATAATACTTACTTGCTTTTTGGTTGTTGCCGGTTACACAATTCTCGGATATTGAAACCCATGCCGTAGCCAACAAAACCTCTTCCCCGGCACTCCACGACACCGCCCTTTTTTTCCTTTTTGCCCGGGATCGGGTTGTGTTTCGGGTGCCACCTCCTCGCGTGGGGTGTCGGGAAAAGCCTCCTCGTCCTCATCTTCCTCCATCTCTGGGTCATCATCACCCGGATACTCACCTTGAAGGAGGTTTGTAAAACTACCTTGAGTCATGTTTTGAAAACCCGAAAAACCCATTTGGAATTGATTCAACAACGGGGGTTGTGGCCGGTAAACTCCACTATGAAAACCACCGGGAATCGGAGTAGGTGAATACATCGGATATTGTTGTATATTTTGGATGTAGTTCGGTGGTAGAGATGACATCCCGAACATGTTATCCGGGGGGTCGGTTGCGAGCTCGTGCCTTTTCCCGTCTTTGAAACCCGTCGTGGGGTTTTGAACGATTGTTTGCCCTTGTCCATTTGTTAAATATATTTTTGAAGAGAGAAAAGATGAACGTAGAGAATAGATGAGATGAGTAAAATTTTGTGTGAAAAAAAGGATTGAATATATGTGTATCTATAGGAGATAAATGGTTTAAAAAAATTTCAAATACCCAACGGCTACCCACGGTCATCACCCTCCCCCTTCTCCTCTCTCACTCGCGCGACCGGGCTCACATATGTGAGTGTGAGGGCTGCTTCACGAGGGGCCGCGATGGTGTTCACCCTCGTGAGCGCCTCTCACGAGCCCCTAACACCACCGATGCACATGGTCTAAGGAAAATAACTCCTGCAAAATGCATGTTAAAGCCCATTAACATCCGTGAAAACTTTAATATTAAATCCATGCTAAAGCCCTTCACTTATAAATGGATTTCGGGTTAACCCACTTCAGTCCAACTGTAAATGGGCTTTCGTCACAAATAACCGCATAGTTCTAATAATTTTCTTTTTATTAATCTTTGTCGAATAAAATGACTAGATAGCTTGAAAACATAATCTTATGACTAACATATTCAATAAGTTAAAAACCTCTTGTTGAATTATGTAATATCCACCAAGAAAAAAAGTACTTACAAAGTATTTAGAGTAACATACTAAAAAGTTATGTCATTACAATCACCCTAAAAGTAACTACCGTAAAGTTTAAAGATAAGAAAAAGTTATTGTAAAATTGAATATTTAGGTGAGAATGAAATAAAAAATTCTAGACATCAATTAGATGTTAATTTATTGGATCTAACGATCGCAATTCACTCATTGTAATTCATGGTCTCAATAATGATTGAGTAATGAATAAAATGAAGAGACACATGTGATCATCTGATCAAATCACATGAGGGATAGTTAACATTCTCACTTAAACATACATTCTCATTTGAATCTCCCACTTAAACACAAAGTATTAGTTTAACATACTAAAGAGTGATGCAATATATGATCACCTTGAGATTACAATCACCCTAAAAAGTAACTACATTAAAGTTTAAACACAATTTAAACATTACTTCGTCTTTTAGTCAAGTTTAGCATATGACCTTCAAGAAACAAGCAATTTAACTTGCCGGGCCATCAATTTATTAAGCCTATAACAATTCTGAATTGGGGAAGTCGGGATTTTATTGTTCTACCTTATAAATGTATTATTAAGTGGAACGATTTTTAATCACAGCCATGTCGAATTGTCGATATAGAATTAATAAAAAAATAACAGCAGCAATACTACTCGATCGATCCGTCTTGTTGATATAGAGCTCAATTGCTACACGAGTCGAAATGTTATTTTAATGGGTTAAAGTCATAAAATAACGGTCTACTTTCCCCATTTTACCATTGTGGCACGCCATTTTTTTTACACTTTTGGCTAGTTAACTTATAAAAAACATGTTGATGTGTTCATTTTGTTTATTTTTACACTTTAATCTCGAAATTCTCCATTAATACATCATGAAAATTTATAATTCTTGATCCTATGAAAAGGTAATCAAGTTATCTTTAAAATAGTACAAAAAATGGCCAAAAAACGAGTTTAAAGCGAATCAATTCTTTAAAAAACACTAAGATGGCCATAACCGACTTTAATAAGCAAATTCTTGGCCTACACTTGATGAAAATTCATGAATTTGGTGTCATTTGAAAGGTAAAATGATTATTTACAAGGTTATGCAAAAAGAATTAGCGAAAACAATCAAAAAATTAGCGAAAACGATGAGAAACCGGCTGGAAAAGTTGCAGGTCGTTTTTTGGCACATTGACACGTTTTTAATAATTTGAATGGCCAAATGTGTAAAAAAAACATGACGTACCGCAATGGTAAAATGAGAAAAATAGAACGTTATTTTATGGTTTTAACCCTATTTTAATAGTGTTTGATCGTTGATCTATATTGTTGTATAGTTCGACTCCTCCAGATTCTTATAAGAAATAATCGGTCGCGTTATTAGTTCCTATTATATTATAGTACAAAAAACGAGACATGGTATTTCTTACATAAGTTTATAAAGGTTAAATTATATAACAATAGAGATATAACTACATCAATCAATCAATATTAAAAATCCATTTTGACTCATGTAGCAATACAAACCACTCATACACATTCAAACTATAATCGTGTAGAATTATAGTCTATCAATATACTCATTATGCTTAATATCTAGAAGTACATGCACTATATACTTTTTAAAATAATAAATCATTGTAGGTAATTTACTTGTTATTGTCTACGTAGGTAACACACTTTATAATTTTGTTTTAAAATAAACACAAAGACTTGTTACATGTACACTCACTTAAAACATAATTAAGTCTCCAATAAATCATTATAAAACTCTAATTAATCTAATTAACTCATATTACTCATCTCTCTCACAACCCTTGATACAATCGTAGATCAGGCCATTGGATTGTATTAGAAGCATCGATTCGGTTTGGTTACTGTTAACTACAAAACCACTCCATAACATAATCACCCGAATAAAATATTATGTAATTTTATATTATTTATCTATACCAATATGAAACCTTAGTAAGTATTATTGTATGTAATATTCAAAAAAAGTACTTTGAGAATGTCGTGTTTTAGAGTTTTTGTTATTATTTCTACGCTTTATAATCTTTTTCTATTATATATCTTCTATAAGACGTCTCTTATTTATTTATTTTTGTTTCACATGAAGTTTTCTTATTTAATTTTATGTCAAGTATTGTTCATTTGTTATACTAAATTCTTGTTCATTTTGTCCAAGTTTATTTTTAACGTCTCACTTCCTTATTACTTAGCTGCCTCATTAAACTCATAACCACCCAATTAACTGATTAACCGCTTCATTAAGAAAACCCAAAACCGATGGGTTTGAATTAAACATAACTAAAACTGTCAGTTATTGTTCAGTGTTAGTCTTAACCGATCCAAATCGACTTATGCTCAGCCATACCCTATATCAAGGCGCATTGTTTGAGACAGATTGCACCCTTGAAACCTCTGGTAGCCAGAGAATATGTTAAGTTCAATCCGACAATGACCGCCGTCCAGACAACTTATCAGACTCCATATCACCGCCATGAACGAATTTCGGTCATGTCACCAAGTTTTGGTGATGATCCAAAAGTGGAAACCACACATAAGGCTAAAATCCTAATCTAGAACTTCAAGTCAAAACCAAAACAGATAAGATTAAAGTCTTCTATTACACGGATACGATACTAGTATATTAGAATATGTTCAATTATAAAATAAAATGAATGCGTGAAGTTTTTTACGACTATATACCCTCATAGTTGTCATTTTTATGCTTTAAATGATCGTAATTTATTTTATGAGCATTTTATAGCTATAAAAACTAGGTAACTTATAATCTAATTAAAAATTATAAACATGAAATAGCCAATTGTAAAAAGTTACCCCATCCTTTTGGGGGCTTTCATTGACCAATCGCACAATCAACAAATTGAGGTCAATAACGTAATTCAATATTAAGGATGTGTATCGAGTTTTGATTCCGTCTCAAACCCCTTTACTAGAGGTATTAAGAATAGCCCGTACCCGATTAACCGGACTTGACCCAACCAGAATAAGACAAATAGTGTCAATGAGCCTTAATTGGGTTGCCCCAACTAGCCAAAATTCTTACTAGGGTCCAGTTTTGGGTTGTTTTCTACAAATTAAATTTTCAGGTTCAGTTAACTGGAGTAACCGATTACTTTTTTCTTAATTTTCCTCTTAAAATTTATCTATAAGAAAGTTATTTATTTGAACAAATATTCATATAATTAATTTATTCCATAATAAACATTAAAATAGACTATTACCTTCGCTTAATTTGGTAGCTTGGATCCAAAATTAAATTTGTGTACAATCAAATTTCAGTGTCTATGACCATGAGCTTATTGCTTACTTGAATCCACTTAATGAATTCAAATACCTATTTACCAATTGTACTATGACGAAAACATAATTATGAAATTATAATCCATTGCTTACTTTGTATGATATTTTGAGTTACTAAAGAAATTGCTTAAAAAAGATTATTACTTTTGGATATATATTAATTAAAATCCCTACCCAGTACTTCCATAAGAGGCTCAACTGCTCGAGTAGCCAATTGTATGAACTCTAAAACAAGTTGACAATGGCGTTTTATTTACTTGGGCTTTAATTGATGATTTAAACCAATGAAAATAGCCAACTAATAAGCGCAAAAGTAATGTAAACCCAAGTCTGTGTTCTACTTCTACACATGAAAATAGCCCATGACATGGCCCATTATTTATAACCCAAATCATCCCCTACTTTCCTTGTTTGTGTGATTTTGTCTCTTAGTAGCTAGGTATTAGAAAACTTGTTGATGTTGTAGATAATTATATATTTTTTGATTTATTTTTAATATTAACAATAATGTAATTATAATAAGTATTATAATTAAAATTTAGAAGCCCAAAAAGGTCTACTCCTTATCATCACGAATCACGCATGAATCACACAAATTAAAAATCGATATCTTGAATCATAAACAGAAATAAAAAAATGAAACCCGAACGTAGCATTGAAACATTCGATGGCTTGAATCACATATCCGATAGATGAATCCACATTCAATATCTTGAATTAACCGATGGTTTGAACTAAAATGTTTGAACTAAAAGCCGTGATCTGTTAGGAAATCAATCTGGTGAGTTTGGTAAGCAATTGATACACGGTCAATAGCTTAAAAACCCATATGAATGCTGGTGTCTGACAAAGAACGGAGTGTGATCGAAACCTAAATTTTATATGAATACAAAAGCAGATGGAATGTATAATAATAATAATAATAATAATAATAATAATAATAATAATAATAATAATAATAATAATAATAATAATAATAATAATAATAATAATAATAATAATAATAATAATAATAATAATAATAATAATAATAATAATAATAATAATAATAATAATAATAATAATAATAATAATAATAATAATAATAATAATAATAATAATAATAATAATAATAATAATAATAATAATAATAATAATAATAATAATAATAATAATAATAATAATAATAATAATAATAATAATAATAATAATAATAATAATAATAATAATAATAATAATAATAATAATAATAATAATAATAATAATAATAATAATAATAATAATAATAATAATAATAATAATAATAATAATAATAATAATAATAATAATAATAATAATAATAATAATAATAATAATAATAATAATAATAATAATAATAATAATAATAATAATAATAATAATAATAATAATAATAATAATAATAATAATAATAATAATAATAATAATAATAATAATAATAATAATAATAATAATAATAATAATAATAATAATAATAATAATAATAATAATAATAATAATAATAATAATAATAATAATAATAATAATAATAATAATAATAATAATAATAATAATAATAATAATAATAATAATAATAATAATAATAATAATAATAATAATAATAATAATAATAATAATAATAATAATAATAATAATAATAATAATAATAATAATAATAATAATAATAATAATAATAATAATAATAATAATAATAATAATAATAATAATAATAATAATAATAATAATAATAATAATAATAATAATAATAATAATAATAATAATAATAATAATAATAATAATAATAATAATAATAATAATAATAATAATAATAATAATAATAATAATAATAATAATAATAATAATAATAATAATAATAATAATAATAATAATAATAATAATAATAATAATAATAATAATAATAATAATAATAATAATAATAATAATAATAATAATAATAATAATAATAATAATAATAATAATAATAATAATAATAATAATAATAATAATAATAATAATAATAATAATAATAATAATAATAATAATAATAATAATAATAATAATAATAATAATAATAATAATAATAATAATAATAATAATAATAATAATAATAATAATAATAATAATAATAATAATAATAATAATAATAATAATAATAATAATAATAATAATAATAATAATAATAATAATAATAATAATAATAATAATAATAATAATAATAATAATAATAATAATAATAATAATAATAATAATAATAATAATAATAATAATAATAATAATAATAATAATAATAATAATAATAATAATAATAATAATAATAATAATAATAATAATAATAATAATAATAATAATAATAATAATAATAATAATAATAATAATAATAATAATAATAATAATAATAATAATAATAATAATAATAATAATAATAATAATAATAATAATAATAATAATAATAATAATAATAATAATAATAATAATAATAATAATAATAATAATAATAATAATAATAATAATAATAATAATAATAATAATAATAATAATAATAATAATAATAATAATAATAATAATAATAATAATAATAATAATAATAATAATAATAATAATAATAATAATAATAATAATAATAATAATAATAATAATAATAATAATAATAATAATAATAATAATAATAATAATAATAATAATAATAATAATAATAATAATAATAATAATAATAATAATAATAATAATAATAATAATAATAATAATAATAATAATAATAATAATAATAATAATAATAATAATAATAATAATAATAATAATAATAATAATAATAATAATAATAATAATAATAATAATAATAATAATAATAATAATAATAATAATAATAATAATAATAATAATAATAATAATAATAATAATAATAATAATAATAATAATAATAATAATAATAATAATAATAATAATAATAATAATAATAATAATAATAATAATAATAATAATAATAATAATAATAATAATAATAATAATAATAATAATAATAATAATAATAATAATAATAATAATAATAATAATAATAATAATAATAATAATAATAATAATAATAATAATAATAATAATAATAATAATAATAATAATAATAATAATAATAATAATAATAATAATAATAATAATAATAATAATAATAATAATAATAATAATAATAATAATAATAATAATAATAATAATAATAATAATAATAATAATAATAATAATAATAATAATAATAATAATAATAATAATAATAATAATAATAATAATAATAATAATAATAATAATAATAATAATAATAATAATAATAATAATAATAATAATAATAATAATAATAATAATAATAATAATAATAATAATAATAATAATAATAATAATAATAATAATAATAATAATAATAATAATAATAATAATAATAATAATAATAATAATAATAATAATAATAATAATAATAATAATAATAATAATAATAATAATAATAATAATAATAATAATAATAATAATAATAATAATAATAATAATAATAATAATAATAATAATAATAATAATAATAATAATAATAATAATAATAATAATAATAATAATAATAATAATAATAATAATAATAATAATAATAATAATAATAATAATAATAATAATAATAATAATAATAATAATAATAATAATAATAATAATAATAATAATAATAATAATAATAATAATAATAATAATAATAATAATAATAATAATAATAATAATAATAATAATAATAATAATAATAATAATAATAATAATAATAATAATAATAATAATAATAATAATAATAATAATAATAATAATAATAATAATAATAATAATAATAATAATAATAATAATAATAATAATAATAATAATAATAATAATAATAATAATAATAATAATAATAATAATAATAATAATAATAATAATAATAATAATAATAATAATAATAATAATAATAATAATAATAATAATAATAATAATAATAATAATAATAATAATAATAATAATAATAATAATAATAATAATAATAATAATAATAATAATAATAATAATAATAATGATAAATAATAATAATAATAATAATAATAATAATAATAATAATAATAATAATAATAATAATAATAATAATAATAATAATAATAATAATAATAATAATAATAATAATAATAATAATAATAATAATAATAATAATAATAATAATAATAATAATAATAATAATAATAATAATAATAATAATAATAATAATAATAATAATAATAATAATAATAATAATAATAATAATAATAATAATAATAATAATAATAATAATAATAATAATAATAATAATAATAATAATAATAATAATAATAATAATAATAATAATAATAATAATAATAATAATAATAATAATAATAATAATAATAATAATAATAATAATAATAATAATAATAATAATAATAATAATAATAATAATAATAATAATAATAATAATAATAATAATAATAATAATAATAATAATAATACCAATAATAATAATAATAATAATAATAATAATAATAATAATAATAATAATAATAATTATTATTATTATTATTATTATTATTATTATTATTATTATTATTATTATTATTATTATTATTATTATTATTAAAGTTATGTTAGAAAACATGGTAACTTACAAGAAACTTACAATCACAAATCATAATATACTACATGGTAGATTTTAAAACTTCAATATATTAAATAGTAGATTTTGGAATTTACCTCAATTTTGTTAAAACTAAAGTATCGCCCAAATGCAAAAGTTTAGAATACGAAAATTATACAAAAAAAATGGAATTTTATGTTCTTTAATATGACATCGATTTTGCTATATTTTCTCGAAGAATTTTTTATGTTTTCCCTAGGATTTTTCCAGCATATATAGTAAAGTCAAATATGCACGATGCATATGTGTATCACATGTTCATATTCTTGGGTTTTGTTCCTGCACATGTGCATCTGGGTGTATATATGTACCTGGTGCATATATGTAGGGGTGTTCATTTCCGGATATCCGAAATTTTCTGATAGTGCATTTCGCTATCCGATATCCGATATCCGTATCCGAAATTTCGGATATCCGAAATTCGGGTATCCGAAATTTCGGATACGGATATCGGATAATCCGAAATATCCAAAATTTCAACTAAACAAGAACTATTTGAGTATTTGATTGTAAACTAAGTTTAAACTTTAAACAGTTAAAGAGTTAAAGAGACGAGTACTAATCAACAAAACAAGAACTTAATCACAAATGATAACAATAACTATTTGAGTATTTTTTGTAAACTAATCAACAAAAGAACTACACTTTTGTAAAGTGTAAACAGTGAAAAGAAGAGTACTAAACACTAATCGAAAATATATCAACAGCAAAGTTAATCACAAATGCTGATGAAGAGGGTATTTTTAAACTTACTATGAACTATTAAGGATATATGATAATATGCAAATCTAAAATCACCAAAATTTCAAGCTTGAAGCTGCCCCAATCGAGTGATTGACAGAGAGACGGAGAACGAGAAGCCAATAGCTTGATATGGAGAAGGAGCGCCGGTCATTGTCGGCTTCAAACATCGCTCGTCGCCTGTGCCGTCGCTCATCTGCCTCGCCATCTGCGTTGTTGTCGTCGCTCGTCCGCCTCGTCGTATGTGACTCTGCCGTTGCTCGTCGCCTGCGTCTCTGCGTCGCCGGTCAGTACTCGGTGGCAGCGTCGATTAAAGGCTCGGTGAAGTAGGTGCCGTCTATCGTGAGGAGTGAGGACCAGAGTAGAGGCGTGAGTTGTGAAAGACTGAAACTAGGGCTTTTTTGCTTCTTATTCTGATATTAATAATAAAAATATTTAAATTAGAAAACACACTAATCGGCTATTTCGGGTATCCGAATATCCGAAATTGTGCAAAAATACTATCCGAATCCGAATCCGAAAATTCGGATATCCGAATTTCGGGTATCCGAAATTTCGGATATCCGAAATTTCGGATATTTTTGGATCGGATTTTTCGGATATTTGGATATCGGATCGGATACGGATATTTTTGAACACCCCTACATATATGAGATTTTTTTAAATTTTATGTTGAACAGATGAAACGATCCAAACATTAAGGTTATAATTAGTAGAACCCATATGCATATGCATATGTGCACAAGGTTTGGTTTGGTTTATATGTTCGACATAAAATCAATAAAATCCATATTTGCACCTATGACCTATGTGCATTCGTGCACATGCATATGTACACAAGGTGCACAATTGCAATGGTGCACAATTGCACTCGTGCCTCTTTGATAGAACAAAATCCAAGAATAGCAATAAGTTCTTGTTTTTTTTTGTATAATTTTCATATTAAAAAAATAGCAATATTTATGTCATATTAAAGATCATAAATTCTTGTTTTTTGTATAATTTTTGTATTCTAAATTTTTTACGTTTGAGAGATATATTAGTTTTAGAAAAATGACGCATAATGTTAAAAGTCCAAATTGGCCCTCATTAATTACCTTAAATAGAGGTTTGTTTTACTTAAATTAAGGTTATTTATTAACAATTATTTAAATATTTGTGATCAATGATTATAATTAGTTCTCACATTATTCGAAATAAAAATAATTCTCAAATAAAATCTTATATATATATATATATATAGGAAAATGTTCATGCGAGAACCATTTTTAGTGCGAGAACCGCGAGAACCAATCTGAGCCGTCCAATTCCCCCTCCTTCAATGTCATTGCCCACCCATGAATTCCTCACATGCACCCTGCCACACTCTATTCCTCCACGCTCTACATCCGTTTAACTTCCCATATGCAAGGAACGGCCGGGATTGGTTTTCGCGGTTCTCGCACTAACAACGGTTCTCGCATGAACCCTCATCTATATATATATATTGTTAGGATCAAGGGAGAACGCTCTTAAATAGAGAACAGAGAGAACACTTTTGAAACTTTGATTTCATTGATCAGATGGTTCAAAAATTGTCACAATTTATTTAGGCATTTGATTCCATTGATCATCGGATTTAAAATATGTCACGTTTTTTTGATAATATGTTCGAATATAATCCTGATGCATCGATGCATACAAAAGTGTTATTTGATGCATCAATGCATCCAAATTTTTAAATTGTTAATAATTATAGAAATAATTTTGATTTTAATATTTAGGATGTAAAGTTGACTTTTGGGTAGCTATGGGTGAACATGAACGTAAAGAAGAAATAATAAATTACAAGTTTACACGTGTTCTATCTGTTCTCTATTTAAAAAGGTTCTCCCTTGAACCTCACCCTATATATATATATATATATATATATATATATATATATATATATAATTAATGTGGTTAATGCCAAGATATGGACATCACTAGTCTTTTAAAAAAAGCCACAACGAATATTGTTAATTTTGTTTTTATAAGTAATGATTAAGTGGTTTCATTAGTTCGGTACATACACCTATAAATTCCTTTAGACAACTAAACATCAAACTTTAAATTTTATTTTATCTTTCTTGGATCAAAGTTCCAAGTGTGTGTTTTGGCTTACCTTAATCAAGTCCTTCTCGATAATATAAAACTAAAAAATCAAAAGAAGGTTGTACTGTATGCCTAAAAATGTAATTTACTTTTGAACTTAGGAATATTAATTCTTGAAAACGGAAGATTGGAATATATTAATTGTTGAAAAATTAATACGTAGAATTGGATGTTCTTATCATCCTTTTTTTTTGTATTTTAATTTACTGATATGTTTAAAGTCATATATATGATTTTATTGAATTACTTGTTTTTAGTGTATACGAAACTCATTAAAAAGTTTTATTTATAGTATTTATAATATATCAACAATATTTGATGTTAAAAAGTTGTGGGTTCAAATCATGTAATGAATAAAACAGTACATCATTAGCTTTAGTTTTAAAAATGTATGATTAGTCGTTTAAAAAAATATACATAATTAGTCAATTCTTTCTATAATTTCATTAAATGAGACTAAAAGAAACTTTAGGCATCTTTTAAGCACATGGTCAAGTGTTTGTTTTACATGAAAAATATATAAAAGGGAATTTTATTGAAGTAAGAGAATTCCTTTGAAGAAAAATTCCAAAGAAAATATGTTTAATATTTTCTGCTTATTATGTCTTTTAGCCCTTGTACCTCAAGTTCAGGAATCCACGTCAAAATGCCCCATCCATTAATTAAACCTTTCTTATCATACCCTCACGGATATTACATTATTTAATCAAATACAGTTGTTGTTTGTTTGCTTGTATACATGAGAAATATACAAAAGCGATCAAATACTTCCATATAATTCCACTCTATCGAATAAGCTCATACAGTCATATGCTTATGTGGGAATCTTCTAGCTTGCATCTTTTTTCTCCGTCTAAATTAAAGATTCAAAACAGATAAAATTTTGTCCTTAAATATGAGTGAATGATAGCCGAAATTGGTCATAATATAAGGAAAACGATAACAACAACCCTACGTTGTATGCGGTAACATAAATATACTCAATGGTATATGCTGTCTTTGGTTATAGTCTAAAAGAAACAATTTGGCATTTGGATTATGGTTTTATTATAAAAGGATTTGCATGTGTAATATTATTCAATGAAGGAAAAGACATATGGAATATTGAGGGTTAAAGAGAGTCAGCTTTATTCTGCAAGTCCTTTGTGTGAGAAGTAGTGAAAATTTGTTAACATTGAGATATTAATAATCAGATGTAATAATCAATGACATTTTGTAGGGTTGTGGACTTGTGGGTAGCTTAAATTGGCATTATACGGAATATGGGTCTTTGGCATATATACAAGTGTAAAACAAGATCTCCATCTTACAATTGCCTGGAGAAAAAGTGACCTTGTTCATCATTGGGGCTACTATTCACTTTAACTAATTTTGACTTTTAATTATAACGTTTTAAAGCTGTGAAAAGAAAATCTTTAAAGATAAATTATCGATTAAAGGTGCAAAACTACTTTGTTCCTTTGAATATGAATATATATATATATATATATATATATATATATATATATATATATATATATATATATGTATATTTTAAACCGCAATATGTATTATATATTATAAGAAAGAATCTAGAAATATACAAGTTATATTAGAGATTCTTGTGAAGTATTTAGGCACCAATATAATAAAAAAAAATAGCTTCCTTTTTAATTTGCCCTTTGTGTTTAGCCAGTAAAAATGAGACTTTGTATTTTGCCAAAGAGGGTGAGCGTAGGAGATTCCTTTTCTTCGAATATCTTGAGTTCCTTAGCAACCAACAAAATCCGAACAGAGAATGCCTCTCGTCTCTGAATATGAATATATAAGATCATCCGCATTGGTTTGGTGGGAGTCAATGAGATAGCCAATAGACCCACTCTAACACCATCGCCCTGTCTTACCCGCGAGTCTCCTTTCTCGCTAGTCTCTAATCCCGTGCCATTTTTCTTTTGTTTTTCCATCACAAATTTTCTCCAATAGACACTTTCAAACCCTTGGATTTTTTACAAAAACTATCGTATACTCTATTCCACTCTCCCATAATACTTCAACTTTCATTTTAAAAACATACGGATCCAAACCAACACAAAAAATACATAATCCCCCTCCGAGGTAACAAATCGAGAAGCGCGAGCTCACTACCGATATTGCCGGAATATAATTTCTAACTACCAACGTTGCCACCAACATATCATGAAAACATATAACAAATGGCTATATTTTCACCGCCGCACCACCTATCATGATGGCTTCCAACAATTTCAACAATTTGGGGGCTACTACCAACCCTACAAAATTACTCCTGTCAGGATCGGATATAAATTATATCAAATAACAAGAACTAACTTTTGAATAACAAATCAAAGTTGAATAAAAGTTAATCTTTAACTATGATCACAATCAACTAAGAAGTTGCGGAATCACACTTAATTGATTAAAGAAGATTTTGAACACAAAAAGATTCAATCAAACAGTAATTTTATTAATCAATGAGAACGATTACAATAGCAAACTTCACCCCCAATCTAACTTATTATGTTAGACGAAGAACACAGATTGTTCTTAGGTTTCAACGAGAAACTTAGAGGCTTAGCACTATTCAGAAAGCAAAATTACAACTTGAAGAACGAATGCAAAAAATATAATCAATGAGTAATTACCAATTATGAATTCTAATCTAGCATATATATACTCCTTGATCTTCCTTGATTTTCTGACAGTTAGGTAATCTTCTATCTTCTGAGATAATCTTGATGATCTTCAAAGTATTTCGAGATATCTTCAAAGATAGGGTTTTTCCATATTTAGCTCAACAGAAACTGTTTAATGAATACAACAGTTCTTGGTTCTTCTAACAGTCTTCAGCTTCAAGGTCTTCAAACAGTTGTAGTAGTTTGTACTAACAGTTCTGAACTCTATATAACAGCTTTAAAGTTCACAGCAACTGTTGGTTACAACTGTCTTCACAATTTCAACTAACAGTTCTAAACTGTTTCTTCAACACTTCTTCTAACAGTTTTGAACTGTTTTCTCAGCACTTATTAACAGTCTTAATCATTTTTGATATTTTCATATATAACAGTTTCAATGACTTAGCCAATTTACCAATAATTTCCCCCTAACTTAAAGTATTGAACAATACACTTAAGTTGTTTGTTTTATGGGTTCAATCATAGACAAATTAACATAAGTAAATAACATATTTATCATTGAATGCAAAATCAAACTGTTTTAATCAAAAATTCAAAAGATAGAAAAATTACTTTTTCTTTGATCTCAAAGATTCAAGTCTATCTTTGAATTTCTGAAGTAGCTCATTCCTTTCTTTAGCTGGACCATAGAACTTGGCTTTCACTAAGTATTGAAGCTTGATCTGACCATGTTCGACAAAATCCATGTCAAACCATTCAGTAATTGCATTTTCCATTACCATGGAGTATACCCTTGGCTTAACATGCACTTTAATAGATTGAATTGGAAAAGTTTCATCAGCCACCAGTATTGACATTATTTTCTTTGGGTTGCAAATACTTGTCAAATGTCTCATCAATAACTTAATCAGAGTTTGCTCAGATCCTCCATAATGCCTTGTTCCATACTCATACAATTCTTGTATGTCCCGCCTAGTAATACTATCCATCATTTGTAAGTAGCCTGTAAACTGTTCAATCTGATCATTCTCCCTTACAATGATTATACCTTCCTTTCCAGTATCAAACCTGACAACATCAAACTTCCATTCTTTAATGTGAGACTTCTGGCCAAGATGTTCTTTTACAAACTTGTTAACACCTTTTTCAACATCTACCAAGAGCCTATCTTGAATTATAGTTTTAACCATTTTAGCTTTGATGGTTTGATCTGTTTGGGTTGGTTGGACAGTTTTGGACTTTTGGGGTTTGGATTGTAGAGGTTGAGACTTCTTCTCAGTTACTGACTTAGGAAGTTGAGGTTGTTGCTTTTTCACAATTCTTTTTCTTTTAACTCCCTTAGCAGCCTTTTCTTGTTTTTCTTCCTCATCAATCTGAGCTGTGATCTCATCAGCTAGCTTCTTTGCTACTTCAAAATCTTTCAATTCTTGTTCCCTTTGCTCAGCTGCTAGCCTTAATGCAAATTCATGATCACGCTCTTCTTGTTGTTGTTTTGAAAGTTTGAGCTTAGGACAAGCAACAACAACTTCCTTACCTTTGCCTAGAACAGGGGGCAACTTGGATTCTTTCTTTCCTTCCAGGATGACTATGCCTTTAAACCCTTTCTTTGGTGGTAAAGATTCTAACGTAGCAACCTTTCCATCAAGCCATCCATCATCTATTTTCTGTGCCATTCTAGAAGAACTTATTCCCAGATATTGAGCACTTATATCAACCAAGTAGTTCTGTTTAACTTTTGACCAAGATTTGAAAATCTCAATGCTTGGAACATTTGCAGTTGATACCATCCTGTTGATTAGTACCCTATCAGCATTTGAGAGCTGTTCTTCTTCTTCTTCATTAACAGTTTGGACACTTGCAACTGTTTGTTCACTTGGTGCAACTGTTTTGCCTTCAGCTGCAACTGTTTGTGTACTAGATGCAACTGTTAGTTCATCCACTGCAGCTGTTTGTTCTGGCACTTCAGCAACTGTTGGTAATGAACTCTCTCCCTCTTTGATTGGAACAGTTGAAGGATGTCTTGCAACAGCTGTCAACTGTTGTAGTACTTGATCATGCAGTTTTAGCACCTCATTAGCATGCTTCAAACTGTTGGTCAAAACCTTAATTTGCTGATCTTGTTGAAGAATCCTTTTGTTTTGTAAGGCAATCTTCTTTTTGAGTTGTATATATGCAGCAAAGAAGGGTGCAATGTTGGAATCCGTCATTGCTTGGTGTTGCATTCTAGCCTCAATGTCAGCCAGTGTTGCCACTGTTAACATATCATTGACAGATAAAACTGGTGGTTCACTCAATTGAGATTCCACACCAGTATCCCTCTTTTCTTGGTACTGGGGATTTCCAGAAACTGTTTGACCAGCCTCTGTTGCCGTGGCTGAGGTCTTAGTCATGTTAACCCTGTCCTGTTCACCCCTTGCGGGTAAAACAGTAGGATCAGCCTCACATACCACATGATCACCCTCTAATGGAGTGATCACCTCCTCATTGTGCCTGGGAGACAGCACAAGGGGTTCCCTTTCGATATTCTGCATAGGTGAATGCACCTGTGCAGGGTTAACAGTTTCAGTTTCATGAACTTTGGTGGAAGGAGCACCAACAGTTCTTTTCCTCTTCTTTGGAAATATTTTTAGTACAGGGGCTTGTGTTATAGCTCGTTCAAAGGAAGCAGAAGGGATTATTTGAGTATCGTGAGCTGTGGGTTCCAGAGGTGGTGGTGTAGCAATAAGTTGGGCTTCATGCTCACCCCTGGCAGCTCTGTTTCTTGAAAGAAACTCCATCATTGCAGAGAGTGGTGGAGTTATGGCACCTGAGAAATTCTTCCCATTAACCATCAACTTGCTCAATGTGGAGGCCACATGAGCAGAGGGAATTAGGACCCTCTTGTGTGCTTTAAGATTTGGGATAAAAGAGTTTAGCAAAACTTGCACAAATCGCGGGTACATCAAAAAGAGACCATATTTGGTTTCTAGATGCTTTACCATTCCATTAAAGATCATTTTTGAGAAATTAAAAGCTTTGTTGTTGGCTAAACAAATGAGTGTGAGAGCAATGTTGCTCCCAAATTCATTCCAGCCAGTTCTCTTAGGGCTCATGCACTGCTGGAGAGTATGGATAATGTACTTCCAGTGCGAGCAAAATTGCCCTTTGTAGAAGGTGCCCTTTCCCCTAAGGCCCTCATATCCCAACTTTATGAGTTCAGCATAAATAAACTCAAGTGATACAGAATCATAATACTCACCATCCTGATCATTCAGTTGTAGTTGTTGGCTTATTATGCTTTCAGAGATGGAGACAGTGATATCATCTACCATAGAGTCGATCCATTTCACTCCATTTTCTTCCCTTAGTGAGGCATTTTTCCAGAACTGATCAATATGAGAGAGATAAATGGTGGGGTTGACCGTAAGAGCATGGTGGAGTGTAGAGAGTGAGAGATAGTCAATCACATCATGGAAAGCACCGAGATGATCGGGTTTGGACAAATATGCGAGCATGTTGTGTTCCTTTACGAATGGAAGGGGAGACATTTTGATTTCGATCGCTGAGAGTTGTTGAGAGATTAGGGTTTGTTTCTGATCAAAGTTCGTTTTGGACGTGTGAGTTGCTTGGTAAGGAGGGAATTGCCTTATATATGTTTCGACTGTTGAATGCAATCCAAAGTTTCCAAAATTCTGCAAAGACCAAAACACCCTTTAATAGCTTAACAGTTGACGGACAAAATGAACTAACAGTTGAGGAACTGTTTTCATAAGATGTAAATGAACTAACAGTTGAAGAACTGTTTTTCATAAGATGTAACAACTGTTATTTAAAAGTTAACTCCCTTTTGTTTGATCATTTATTTGGATTAACTGTTGTTTAGTGTTTACAACTGTTCTCATTTCTCCCCCTTAGTTGACGAATTTCTCCCCCTCAGTTGCACATGGACTTTGCCTAACAGTTGTGGAAGCCATATACTAACAGTTGAAAACTGTTAGTATTTATTGAAACAGAATTGTGCAACTGTCAAACAGACATTAGCTCATATATATCAAATGCTGAAGCAACAATAACAAACCATTAGTGAACACAGTCATCAACATAAGATGTATTTTATTCATGATAATCACAATTGAGCTACAATAATTTTGAGAAAACAAAACTGTCTTTTGCTATAGATCTAAACACAGCTTATATTAACTGTCTTAACTCCGAGATCTACATTTGACAAATTATCGTTAACAGTTTGTATCATCAAATCTGAACTTTAAGGGAAGACACTCATCATCACATTCTTTCTCGTGAATGTCTTCATTATTTAAGAATCGAGTTCAGAATAGCCTCTACAGTGCCGCCATAGCCTTACTGAGAAGCCTGTTATCACAGAATGGTCATGTAATGCACAAGCCATTGTTGGTACTGCTTATCTAATTGTGCAAGGCCGTCTCGTAGGTGTGGGAGAACAATGATCTACACCGTAAGTGTAGACAACTTTCTCCGTTAACAGTTGACATGCCTTAAACAATTTTCAAAACATAAAACCCACCAATGGGTGTGCAGTAGACCTTCTCATCATATGCACCACCAGAGACGATTGTCATAATTTGCCTCGTGGGAAAATGGTGAATGATACCAATTCAACATCAGTGGAACTAGTCATCTATTACAATGACTTCCACTGCCTCATCATCCGAGGCCCTCTGGTGGTTATGAGTATTATTTCTTCGAACATTGAACCACACTACGGAGTTTGTAGTGCCTGCCAGGTTCAAGACGAATCTTAGACAAAATGGTGTAGGCAATTCATGGAAGAGAGTGAAATTTTCAAAATCACCTCTTATACGAATATGATCAATTGGTTTATTTGGCCTACGTGGATCAGGATGCTGTGTCAAGGTGAACCTATCTCGATCATCATGCATCTCAAGAACACATGATGAGTATTGCCAAAGCTCATGCATTCTTACAAATGGGGCAGGAATGGTTACATAACTTTGTCTAACATTGATTTCTTTGAAGTTTATGAGAAAGAAGTTAGTAGCCATTTGCAGAGAGAAGTTTGGGCAAATGTAGGTGTGATTTGTGAAGAATGGATGCAAGGCTATTTATAGATAAACTAGGGAGCATTAATGTCCATTAATAACCATTAATGACCATTAATGTCCAGTAATTTCTATTAATGGCATGCAGTGACTTGTCATATCAAATTCACAACACTACAAAATAGAGTGACTCACCTTTATCAGTCTGAAACTGTTCTCAATAAAGTATTTACCTTTACCACAGAGCAAGGACATTCACGGGTTTGAAAAACTGTTTGTGGAATAGGTAACCATGTATGTCCAAAACTGGGTTGGGATTTGCACTTTTGCTTTTCCCTGAACACTTAAAATCAACAGTTGTTAGATAACAATACTAACAGTTGCAAACTGTTAGCGTGAAAAACATGGAGTAATGAACAACTGTTAGTCCAAGTTAATCATTCCAATGTTTGAGATCAAAAAGTTGAATCTGCTCACATCAAATGCTTTAGTAAACAGATCAGCTAATTGATCATCAGTATGTACTTTCATAACTTGGATTAATTTCTTTTCATTGCAGTCTCTTATGAAGTGAAATCTGATTTCAATGTGCTTGGTTTTAGAATGTTTTACTGGATTATTAACTATGTTAATAGCACTGGTGTTATCAACATAAATTTTAGTATTCAAGAAAGATAAACCATAATCCAGAAGCTGATTTTGGATCCATAAAACCTGTGAACAGCAGCTTGATGCAGCAATATATTCAGTCTCAGCTGTTGAGGTTGAAACTGTTGTTTGTTTCTTGCATTGCCATGAAACCAGCCTTGATCCAAAGAATTGACATCCTCCAGAGGTTGATTTTCTGTCCACATTTGCTCCACCATAGTCACTATCAGAATATGCCACCAAATCAAAAGGTGAATCTTTAGGATACCAAAGTCCCAATTTTGGTTGGCCTTTGAGGTATCTAAAGATCATCTTTACAGCAAACAGGTGTGACATCTTTGGACTGCATTGAAACCTGGCACAAACACAAACATCAAACATTATATCAGGTCTAGAAGCAGTTAAGTACATTAATGAACCAATCATTGACCTATAGAGGTGTATATCTACATCCTCCCCCTCAACATCTGCTCCCAACTGTTTGTGTGTCTCCATTGGAGTACTTGCCAGCTTCACATCTTGATAACCAAACTTGTCCAATATGTCTTTGACATACTTAGATTGGCTTAGAAAAATACTAGTGGGCTTCTGTTTGACTTGTAATCCCAAGAAAAATGTGAGTTCACCCATTGAACTCATCTGAAACCTTTTGTGCATAATGACTTCGAATTCTTTGCACAAGCTGTCATCAGTGGATCCAAAGATTATATCATCAACATAGATTTGAACAAGCAAAATCTCTGTTTTAACAATCTTTGTAAACAATGTTTTGTCAATTGTGCCTCTCTTAAAACCATTCTCAAGAAGGTAGGATGATAATGTCTCATACCAAGCTCTAGGAGCCTGATGTAGTCCATATAGAGCTTTATCCAACCTATATACCCTGTCAGGGTACTTTGAGTCTTCAAATCCAGGAGGTTGACACACATATACCTCCTCATCAATAGTTCTATAGAGAAAAGTAGACTTGACATCCATTTGATACACCTTAAATCCTTTGAAGCTTGCAAAGGCAAGAAATAGTCTAATGGCTTCAATCCTTGCAACAGGTGCAAGGACATCATCATTGTCTATTCCTTCCTCTTGTGTATAACCTTGTGCAACCAGTCTTGCTTTATTCTTGATTACAATCCCTCTTTCATCTTTCTTGTTTCTGAACACCCACTTGGTGCCAATTACTCTTTTGCCTCTTGGAAGCTCAACCAACTTCCAAACTTGCTGAATTTGAAATTGTAAGAGTTCCTCTTGCATTGCTTCCACCCAAGAAGGGTCTTTCAATGCCTCAATTGCTTTCTTTGGTTCTATTTGAGATAGAAAGCAAGCATTCACATCAAATTGGGCAAGATCCACACCACTATTTTCATTTTGCAGCATATTCCTTGTTCTGATAGGAGTGGTTGGATCACCAATTATTTGTGACATTGGATGATTCTTGTGAACTCTTGATGTAGGAATGTTTTCTTCAGTCAGTTCATTCTCTAGATTAGACAGATCAAACTCACATTCACTTGAATTTTCAGCAGTATCACACACTTGATCAGCAACTGTTTGGGATGCAGAGTCAGTGTGTTGTTGAGGATCATGAAATTCCATGTTCTTTGAAGGTTCATCATCAATCAATGGATCAACAGCATTGGAGAACTCTTGTTGAAGCATAGGAATCACAACAAAGTGTTCAGTAACTTTGTTTGAACCAACAGTTGTTGGTTTTGTGCTGACAGTTTCAGAACTGTTTAGGCTGTTGGAAACTGTGTGTTGATTTTCACCAACAGTTGTTGGGGTACCTGCAGCTGTTTCAGTAGAATACTCAAAAGAAAGAGATTTAGACAATGCATCAATATCAAATAACCAATCAGGTCCATTACCTGCAATATTGATCCTATTCTCATTGAAAGAGACATTCATACTCTCTTCTATGATTCTAGTGACATTGTTAAATACTCGATAAGCTTTACTTTGAGTGGAGTATCCTACAAAGAAACCTTCTTCAGCCTTACTCTCAAACTTGCCTAATTATGATTTGGTATTAAGTATAGTGCAAGGACAACCAAATGGTTTGAAGAAGTTGATTAAAGGTTTTCTCTTGAGGAACAACTCATAAGGAGTTTTCCCTTTGGACTTGACTACTTGTACTCTATTCTGAACATAGCAGGCAGTGTTCACTGCTTCTGCCCAGAATGTCATTGGGAGCCTAGAATCAGCTAACATGGATCTAGCAGCCTCTATCAAAGTCCTATTCCTTCTCTCAGCAACTCCATTCTGTTGGGGAGTCATAGGGGCACTAAACTGTCTTTCAATACCTTTACTTTCACAAAAACTGTTTAGCTCATAGTTCTTAAATTCAGAACCATTGTCAGATCTAATGACTTTCACCTTCAAATCAGATTGATTTTCAATTTTAAGAATAAGAGACTTAACTAACTCAGCAGTTTCATCCTTGGTTCTAAGAAATTGAACCCATGTGAACCTGGTGAAATCATCAACTATGGCTAGACAATATGCTTTCTTCCCTATACTCACCACAGATGTAGGACCAAAAAGATCCATATGTAACAATTGTAATGGTGCAGTAATAGAAGAAACTTCTTTGGTCTTATAAGAAGTTTTGTGTTGCTTGCCTTTGAGACATGCTACACAATGATCATCACATGAGAATTCTTTTTGGGGAAAACCTCTTACCAAACTGTTTTTAGCTAACAAGTTCATGGTTTTAAAATTCATGTGACACATCCTTCTATGCCAAATGGCAGACTCATCATGAGATGCCTTTGAGAGTAAACAGCTTACAACATTCTGTTTAGCAATCTTTTGTGTATCTAGACAGTATACATTATCTTTTCTAGGTGTTCTCAAAAGAACATCCTTCTCATTTAGTTTAAAATCTTTTGAAAGAATAATGCATTCTGAATCTGTAAACAAAACTTTGTTTCCGTTGTCACAGATTTGAGATACACTTAACAGATTGTACTTAAGCTGTTCAACAAAGAAAACATCATTAAATGTAAGTGTACCTGCCTCAACAGCTCCTTTACCTGTGATTTTTCCTCCCTTAGCATTTCCTCCAAATGCTACAAATCCACCATTGATGCTTCTGAAATCCTTCAAACAGTGTGGATTTCCAGTCATGTGCCTTTAGCATCCACTATCCACATGCCAGATAGATCCATGATTGGCCCTATGAATGCTCTGCACAAATAAAATCAGTTAGTAGCAGGAAGTACCCAGGCCATGCAGGTCTTGGGTACACCATTTAAGTCATAGTACTTAAACAGAGTTTGGTTCTTTTTGATTTCATCCAAATTAGATTTCTCTAATTTGTGTGAGGAATACTTTGTAAGAACATGTGGTTCCCAACTGTTGTGATTAACAGTGGATACCTTTGAACAAACAGCTGGTGGAGTTGGTAAAACAAATGTATCAACTTGTGATTCCTTTTGATTTTCAGTTTGAAGAACAGTTTTACCTTCTCCAGAATCAGTTTGTTTTTGAATTTTCATCCAAGCCAAACCAACAGTTTTTGGTTTTGTTAAAACAGTTTTGGAACTGTTAGTTGGTTTGGATGTAACAGTTGTAGAACTGTTTGCCTGTTTTGGTTTAACAGTTTTAGAACTGCTATTTTGTCTTTTGGGACTTTTGTTTTGAGTGCCATTGGTCTGTGGGTTATAGTAACAATCTTGAACTAAATGATTAGATCTCCCACAGATGTAGCACTTTTTGGTTTTCACAATAGGTAAACCAGTTCTTTGTGACCAGAATTGGTTTCTATTTCTTTGATTTCCTCTAACAGCTGCAGATTGAGGAAACTTTTGGACATCATGCTTTTGGCATGTGCATGCAGACATTTCAGTATGCCTGTTCTTAGACTTGGGTTTAGCCTGAGATTTTGGAGCTTCCATCTTCTTCCTTGCATACACAACCTCACCAACTTTCTCCTTTCCTTTGGCTTTTGTACTAACAGTTGGGTTTTTTGGCTTAGAACTGTTTGGGTTCTTTTTAGAACTGTTAGTGTAAAGATGGGGATTATTGGCAACAGTTGTGAAACTTTTTATGGTTTGGATAGCTTTTGAAGGTGTTGGCTCAGTGGTGAGGGGTTCTGTGGATGCTTTTACAAACATCACAGGCTTAAAAGATGGTTTAGTGGGTATGGGTTCACAACAGATGTGATTTTCATATGGAATCACCTCATCTTTCTTCACAACTCCCTCATCATCACTTACTTCCTCCACAAATCCTTCCTCATCACTTTCAAATGGTGGATTAGCTGACTTCAGTTCCTCTAGTAATGATTCATTAACATACCTATCAGCTACATCGGACATGGGAGTTATGTAGTTGTGATTATATGGAGGTGGGGTTTCCTTATATCCAAGTCCAGTTTTCACCTTGTCTCTCACTTGAGATTGTAGCAGAGTTTCAAGCTTAAGGTTTGCGGCCTTGAACATTCCAAGATCAATGTCCACACCCTCCAATTTCTTTGTGAGTTCATCCACCTTGCTTTCTTTTTCCACCAATTTCTTTTTCAGACTATCAATCTCATCTTGAAACTGCTCTTTTTCCCACTTATGATATTTTCTATCATAGTCCATTTGTAGTTCATTAGCCTGATAGTCTTTAATTTTCTTTTCAAGATCTTCTATCACAGCAGTATACTCGTACCTTCTCTCCTCCATTTTACTTAGAGCAGCCCATACTTTCTTATTGTGCTCTCTAAACCTCTTAACAATAGCTCTACATTCACCAGGACATAGTTTAGAAGATACCTGTATGTCCTCAGATTCTGGTGAATCTATCTTGATGGAGGAGTCAGTCAATGCCATCAAAGCTTTATTGTTTGTGGCCTCTTCGGCTTGATCACTCCAATCAAACCCATGGCCTTCTTGTGAGACCAATGCCGAGGAGGTTTGATTCTGAGTTAGCCTCTGACCTTGATTCTGGACTTGTCCACCAGATCTGCATTCTCTTGCAAAGTGGCCAAGCTGTTGACATTTGAAGCATCTCACTTTTGACTTGTCAAATCCAGCCTTGCCATCAGCTCTGAAATTCATATTTTGCCTTCCAGTCCTTTTGATGAACCTCTTGGCTCGAACAGTAAGCATGGCCATCTGCCATTTGAGATCCATCTCCTCAAGATCATCAGGGTGCACTTGTTCAAGATCCTCATTGGTAAGGGTTGAATGTGCATGGCTGGCAAGAAAAGCTTCAAGAACAGCATCTGGAGTGTTCACATCTAGTCCAACAGCAGAACTAGTACCTGCACAATTTTCAAAAGAGTTAGTTAAAGAATGGTTTGATTCCGTACCTGAGGATGACAGGAGAGCAGCATTGTGGCTAGGAACAACAGTTTTTCTTTTTCCCTCTATCTGTCCCTCAAACACTATCAAACTATTATAGAGATCATCTAACTCTATGTCTTCAAGAGAATCCTTAGTCCTCCATTGTGCAGCAAACACAGTCCATTCATCACCTAGAGACCTAAGAAACTTTCTATTTATCTCATCTTGATCAAGCCTAACCTTAGCACTCTCCAGTTGGCTCACCAGTTTGTAAAACCTATCAAAGATTTGGGTGATACTCTCATTCTTTCCACTGGTGAAGTTCTCATAGGCTTGTTTAAGAAGATCTCTTTGGTTTCTCTTAGAACTAGCATTCCCAGCAAACCTCTTCTCCAGAGCATTCCAAAGTTCATGAGCATCATCAAATTTATTGAATTGATGTTGATACTCATTGGGAATTGCAATCTGGAGGATGCTGAGGGCTTTCATCTCAATCATTCTATCCTTCTTTTCAGCATCTGTCTTAGGTGGTGGTTTCTTCTTTGGTTTTCCATTCTCATCCAGTTCAATGGGATTAGTGGGAACAGTTTCAATGATTTGCCAAACAGCATAGTCCATTAGTTGGACATGCTGCTTAATTCTTAGTTTCCACATCTCAAAATCAGATGGTTTAAGCATGGGAACACGAATGTTGGACCCAGACCCATTGTTATCAGAAGAACCTCCCGAATCCATTGAAACAAATTGATTGAAAAACAGTTTTGAAAAATAAAGCAAAGTAATGCAAAAACCTTCAACTGGTGATCAAAGGAACCTTAATGATAAGGCTCTGATACCACTTGTCAGGATCGGATATAAATTATATCAAATAACAAGAACTAACTTTTGAATAACAAATCAAAGTTGAATAAAAGTTAATCTTTAACTATGATCACAATCAACTAAGAAGTTGCGGAATCACACTTAATTGATTAAAGAAGATTTTGAACACAAAAAGATTCAATCAAACAGTAATTTTATTAATCAATGAGAACGATTACAATAGCAAACTTCACCCCCAATCTAACTTATTATGTTAGACGAAGAACACAGATTGTTCTTAGGTTTCAACGAGAAACTTAGAGGCTTAGCACTATTCAGAAAGCAAAATTACAACTTGAAGAACGAATGCAAAAAATATAATCAATGAGTAATTACCAATTATGAATTCTAATCTAGCATATATATATACTCCTTGATCTTCCTTGATTTTCTGACAGTTAGGTAATCTTCTATCTTCTGAGATAATCTTGATGATCTTCAAACTATTTCGAGATATCTTCAAAGATAGGGTTTTTCCATATTTAGCTCAACAGAAACTGTTTAATGAATACAACAGTTCTTGGTTCTTCTAACAGTCTTCAGCTTCAAGGTCTTCAAACAGTTGTAGTAGTTTGTACTAACAGTTCTGAACTCTATATAACAGCTTTAAAGTTCACAGCAACTGTTGGTTACAACTGTCTTCACAATTTCAACTAACAGTTCTAAACTGTTTCTTCAACACTTCTTCTAACAGTTTTGAACTGTTTTCTCAGCACTTATTAACAGTCTTAATCATTTTTTATATTTGCATATATAACAGTTTCAATGACTTAGCCAATTTCCCAACAACTCCATCAACCAATAATAACCCGATATTATTGACTCCCGAAGAAGACACGACGTTAACAAATTGATTGGTTCTCGTTTCCAAAGATAGCGTTGTTAGAAATGCTCAAAATGGTGGTAATTAATTTATCCATCCATCTTTATATATTTATATATGTGTATATTAGTTTTACATACATATATAATAAGAATGTTTATTTTAGTTCATATTTAAGTCATAGTCATAAGAGACTAATTTTAGCCTAGATCAATAATATCATTGGTTTTTTTTTTTTTTTTGAACAGCAAAATGATATTCATTCATCAAAATAGCGTTCTTACACACATAGAACCACACATAGTCATCTCACCGCACATAAAGGAACCCCAGATTATAGAACATATACTAGCCCTCTCGTCAAAGGAAAACGCACAACATTATGACACAAACAACCACGTGATAATCTCGATATTCTCAATGTACAAATCGAGAATAGCAACACAATGCCAGATCAATCCACATCCCTCAGTATGTAAATCAACCGTCAGCCTCATCAGCAACTCTCAGGAATATAAAGCACATCTCTACGAAATAACCACCCAATATGTGGCTTAACGGTAGCAGATCACCTCCATGATAACCAGCACACATCTACATGACCCTGCAGCTCCACTAGCACACATGATCCCAGGAACCATGACAATCAATATAACCGTATAGAATGGATACAAAGCCAGAGTTGCTTATATGAACACTCTCACATATGGGGGAAATAAACAACCAACTGGCCGAAAGACTCTCGGGATCAACAGGGTTACTCTACCTATAAGGAATATATAAAATCTTACCCCCTCTCACAAACATACTATCAAACACTTCACCACTACCATGATTAAAACAAGGACTCTGTGGCTCAAAGGTTAATACAGGGAAGGAGAACCCAAACTCACCAAAATATCATTGGTTCAGATTGCATGTTAAAATTTTTGACGGAAGGGTATTTTTTGTAATTCACATGTGATTTTTTACAAAATCACAAGTGATTGTATAACTATCACATGTGATTGCATATTAAAATTTTAGTACTGTGTTTCTACAAGGATTTTATTAAACACATCTCATCATTTTTAATATAACTATATTTATAATTATGTACTAATATATTAATATTTTGTAGGCTTTTTTTGCACGCGTGTATACAATTATTTAAACTCAAAGATGTCTCGGGTCCGAATCAAAGATTAAATAATCTCTAAGTGGAGTGATAGGAACAAAATATTATGAGGTTGAATGGCATAAACAACAATCTAAAGAGTTCATATCATTTGGGTTGGAGTGAGATGGATTACATTGAGAAAACACACACGCAGTATCAAGCAGAAAATTTAAACATCACTTTCACCAACGTGGCGACTTGGAAATCCTAAATGGCAAAAGATACCTCCGATGGATCCCAACCCGAGAGCCTCAAAACGGACCAAGACTAAGTCAGAGTCAAACGTAAACACGACGTATTCCGACGCACGATGTCGGTTCGACCTCAATGAAGAGGATGATGAGTATTTGCCGAATATATTGCTATATATTGCATATGTCTTTTAGTCTTTGTAATTATCCTTTGATATACTTCCCTTAATTGTTGGGAAGTTTGTAATCTTATGTATATTTCATAATGCAATAGAAATTGGTGAGGATTGACATCAAATTACATGGTATTAGAGCCTATTTTTCTTATCTCTCATAGTTTCCCATAACCGTCCCTAGTATTCTTCGCCAATCTCCACTATCTTCATCTTCGTAATATCCAGATCCGATAATGATTTGCAAGTCACTAAACCTCCCTTTCATTTTACTTTTGGTGTCGGTAATATAAATAATTCTACAAGAACCTCAACCAGCGGTGGGGAGGCAGAAAGGTAAACATGTCACATCAACATCCACGAAGGCGATGGATAAGGACAGGGTTATGAAGGGTTTTTTGGAGGTTGTCGAAAAGTTCAATATGGAGAATGAAAGAGTGTTAAGATTGAAGGAGAGAAAGTTGGAATGAATAAAAAGTTAGGATATAGTAATAACAAGTTGGAGGCTATGAATTGCAGAGAGAAACGGAAAAGGGTGAAGTAGATGGAAAATGATATGGACTTGTGCATCCGGTCACATGAGCTTTTAGATAAAAAAACCCTCGAATTCAACAACACCAAACAAGTAACAACAGAATCACAACACAAGGTTCACAAACAAAGCACAGGAACACAAATCAAGAAGATAACCTTCTGTACAAAGAACTAAGTACAGGAACACAAACCAAGAAGATAACCTTCTGTACAAAGAACTAATTCGAAGTATATATCAAACCATATAAAAAACTAAAACGATATACCATGAACTGATGATGAACTCTCAATAAGACTCATTCTTTTATGCGCACCCTTATATTCCCACACTTAAGTCAGTTGCAAATTAAGCCCACTTTGCAAACGAAGCCAACAACATATAAAACATAAATTGGGTCAAATAAACCAGACGCATCAAGACCCACACTTGCATTACACGAGTTATGTAACACAACTAAATAAAAGGCAGCTAATGGGAGAATCCAGGCCACATCCGCACTAGGTGCGCACCCAACCCGGGTCTCAACCCGGTCTCAAGCTAGCCCCCTTCAAGCACAAAAACAGTTCCCAATCTCCATGAGACCAGCTACACTTAACCTACACAAAACAAACTAACTCAGATAACAAAACACTACACAATAAATAAATATATAAAATATACCAATGTTGGTCTTGGAGAATATCATAATTCCAACACCCCCCCTCAAGACCAACAAGGGACTTAATGTCACTCTTAAAAAAGATTAACAAGACTCATTTCAGAGCAAAGGACACCAAGTCGTACTGAAGGCAAAGACTTAGTTTTTTTCCATAAAACACAGATTATGGACCAATTTAATAGCATACTCATTTTCACAGTAAATTGCAACATGACCCAAAGCTTTTTATACCCAAAGAAGTTTCAATATCCAAATGATTTCACAAGTAACAAAGCCAAGAGCTTTGTACTCGCGACAAGGCATATAGCCCAATCTGCATAAAAAAACAGTCATATGATTTGTACCACCTCTCACAACATTTACACTACTACCAGGACTACTTTTCAAGTATCTCAGAACTCTTAAAGTAACAGCACGATGCATTAGAAATATACAAGAAAGAATCTAGAAATATACAAGTTATATTAGAGATTCTTGTGAAGTATTTAGGCACCAATATAATTAAAAAAAAAGCTTCCTTTTTAATTTGCCCTTTGTTTTTAGCCAGTAAAAATGAGACTTTGTATTTTGCCAAAGAGAGTGAGCGTAGGAGATTCCTTTTCTTCGAATATCTTGAGTTCCTTTGTGGCCAAAGTAACCAACAAAATCTGAACAGAGAATGCCTCTCGTCTCTGAATAAGAATATATAAGATCATCCGCATTGGTTTGATGGGAGTCAATGAGATAGCCAATAGACCCACTCTAACACCATCGCCCTGTCTTACCCGCGAGTCTCCTTTCTCGCTAGTCTCTAATCCCATGCCATTTTTCTTTTGTTTTTCCATCACAAATTTTCTCCAATAGATACTTTCAAACCCTTGGATTTTTTACAAAAACTATCGTATACTCTCTTCCACTCTCCCATAATACTTCAACTTTCATTTTAAAAAAATACGGATCCAAACCAACACAAAAAATACATAATCCCCCTCCGAGGTAACAAATCGAGAGGCGCGAGCTCACTACCGATATTGCCGGAATATAATTTCTAACTACCAACGTCGCCACCAACATATCATGAAAACATATAACAAATGGCTATATTTTCACCGCCTCATCACCTATCATGATATGTAAGGGTTAATACTGTTTGCTGGTTAGTACAGGTAAATGGTTAATACATGTGTCAATGTTAGTGCAGGTGATCAACGGTTTGTACAGGTTGTTTTAGTTCATGCAGGTAGCGGTTTTCAAGGAAGGGATAAGGATGATGATTCAAGTTGTTTTCATATTTGCGTAGTATTAGTGATAAACTTTAGTTTGAAATATTCTGGAGTGATAGCTATGAGTAGATAATCTTTGTGTCTATCCATAGCTAAATGATCTCGATAAACATCTATTAATTCGTATGGTTTGTAATCTATTAGTATATATAGATGTTAAGCTACGGTGAAAAGGGGAGTCGAGCCTCAAGGTGAAAAAAACCCTTACAACTGAGATAGAGTTGTAAGTGTATTGATTTTTGATGAATTAATATATTGGGGCTTATGATTGTTATTCACATTCGATAATCAGTGTTCTTGATAATTCAATTAGTTGTTTCCGCAAACTAGTTTGTTTAAATCTTGGATTGTTAATTTGTGTTCGATTCGATCCTGACAAGTGGTATCAGAGCTACGTTGTAGCTTTGGATCCAAGATCATCAAGAACATATCAAAAAACAGAAGTTCTTGGGTGATATAAAACATCATGGGTGACATGGCTGATGGAGTGTTGTTAACAAAAGTTCCAATGTTGAAACCAAACGATTTCGATATGTGGAAGATAAGGATTAAGCAATATATTCTGCTTACAGACTATATGATGTGGGACATCATTGTGACTGGCCCTAAAGGATCGCAAAAGCTTGATGCTGATGGAAACAAGTTACCCAGAGATCCTCCAGCGAATGACTTGGAGAGGAAAGAAAGACAGAGTGAGATGAAGGCTTTGAGGACTCTGTTATTGGCTATTCCAAACGAATATCAGCATCAATTCAGCAGATGTGAGCATGCCAAAGAATTCTGGCAAGCCTTGGAAAAACGGATCTCTGGAACTAAAAGTACAAAACGAAATCAAAGATCTATACTCAAACAACAGTATGAGAACTTTAGTGCCGGTAAGGAAGAAACAATGACACAAACATTTGACAGATTCAACAAATTGGTTGGAGAATTGGCTACTGCAGGAGTAATAATCGACCAAAATGATGTCAACAGAAAGTTTTTAAGGTCACTGGGTGAGGAATGGACTATATACACAGTTGCATCTAGGCAAAGTGATGATCTGGAAGGAAAAGAATTGGATGATCTCTACAATGATCTTAGGGTGTTTGAAGCAGAAGTGGAAACAAAAAGGAAGCCTTCAAGCTTCTCTCAAAATGCAGCATTTGTCTCATCCATTGGTGAAATCACATCTGGTTCTCAAACATCCAGGGTGAATGCAACAAATGATGATGTACTAGAAGCATTTTTTTCAAGTCATGCCAAGTCCACACTGGTGAATGATGATTTAGAACAGATTCATCCAGATGATCTGGAAGAGATGGATATTAAATGGTAAATGGTTATGCTCACATTAAGAGCCAAAAGGTTCATTCAAAGAACTGAGAGAAAAGACTTTGGTATAAAAAGAGATGATAAAGCTGGATTTGACAAAAGCAAGGTTGAGTGTTACAAATGTCACAAACATGGGCACTTTGCAAGAGAATGTAGAGGAGAAAGAATGCAAGAAGGTTCACTTGAAGTATCTACCAACAGGAACATTCAGAGTAACATTTCAACAGCACTGGTGTCACAAGGTGATACTCACTTTGATTGGAGTGAACATGCTGAATTTGCTACATCAAATCAAGCTTTAATGGCAGAAACTTCAACCAAATCAGATGATATGCCAAAAGAGGTAAAACTCAAACTCTGTACTGAAGAATGTCTTCAAACTGTCAAAAAGTACAGAGATCATAACAAAGTTGTATGTGAAACTTTGTCAAAATCTGAGGAAAGAAGCAGAGTAACAAGCTTAATCATTGCTAGTTTTGAGCAACAAGTAAAAACATATGTTAGTAATGAGAAAAGGTATCAAGAAGATATTTGTCAATTAAAAAGGGAAAATGAAAAACTTGTTTTTGAACTAGAAGAAGTCAAAAATCAACTTAACACTGAAATGCAAAGGTCTGAAAAAGGTTAAACTTGACATTGACAAGTTTCAATATGCTTCTAAAACAGCTGAAAACATTATTCAAAGTCAAATTCATTATAAATTAAAATTTGGATTAGGATATAATCAGGTGCCTCCTCCATTCAATCAAACCTACATTCCTCCAACTAAAGAAGTAGTTGAAAAGTACAGGAATGATAAGGATTTTCAAAAAGAGGTCTCTGTTGACCCGAGTTTGAATTACATGAACAAAAGAAAATTGCACACACATCTCATGTCACACAACAAGCATCTTCCTCAGGGCACAAACCATTACAACAGGCAAAGGTAAGAGGGAATCAACGAAACTGGAATCAAAAGATGTCTCAAAACTATGGTGTGATCATAAAGCAAATTAAGCCAAAAACATGTTTTATTTGTAGGAAGTTGAATCATATTGCAAAACAGTGCTTTCATAATCCTTTAAATAAAAAGACAAGGTCTAACTTGTCTCCAAGGCTTAAAAATCCTAGAACACCAAAGCAGATTTTCAAAGGAAAACCTATAGTAATTCAAAAGAATGTGTTTGTGCCTAAAGGAAAGAATGTTGAAAAAGTTAATACAGATAACATAAAACAGGTGACTTCAAACACTAGTCAAAGAACATTTGTTTCAACAAAAGACAATCTTGGTTCAAGATTGATTTCTCATGATGTTGTAAACAATGCTCATTTGAAACATTCACAAGTTTTAAAGTAGTTTACTTATTTCAATGCTGAAGGAAAACCCAAGACCACACAGGCTTGGGTTCCTAAAAGAAACTAACCTGTTTGATGATGTGCAGGGCAAGCCACCCATGAGAAAGAAGAATATATGGCATGTGGATAGTGGCTGCTCTAGGCACATGACTGGAGACAGAGATTGTCTTCAAAAGTTTGAAAAATGTGATGGTGGATATGTTGCCTTTGGAGGAGATGTCAAAGGAGGAAAGATTACTAGCAAAGGACAAGTTTCAAATGGAAAATTAAATTTCTCAGAGGTTTTCTATGTTGAACAATTGAAATACAATTTGCTGAGTGTATCACAAGTGTGTGATAAGAAAAATAGTATTCTGTTTACAGAACAGGAATGTATCATTCTTGCTCCAGGTTTCAAAATACTGGATGAAAGTCAGATTCTGTTAAGAACTCCAAGGAATGAAAATATCTACTGTTTGGATATGGCAATTACATCACCAATCTCAGAAGAAGCTCGTTTTCTATCTAAGGCAACAACTGATGAATTCTCTTTGTGGCATAGAAGAATGTGTCATGTGAATGTCAAAACCATGAACAAATTGGTCAAACAAGGACTGGTGAGAGGGTTACCTCAAAAGGAATTTACTTGCAATGATCATTGTGTTTCATGTTTGAAAGGTAAGCAGCACAAAACCACTCATAAGTCAAAAGAAGTAAACTCAATTACTAATCCTCTATATCTGTTGCATATGGACTTGTTTGGTCCCACAAGTGTAATGAGTATTGGAAAGAAATCTTACTGCTTGGTCATTATTGATGACTACTCAAGATTCACATGGGTGTATTTCCTTAAGAGTAAAGATTAGACAAGTGAAATACTCAAGTTTTTTGTGCTAAGAATTGAAAACCAAAGGGGATCAAAGGTTAAGATGATGAGAAGTGACAATGGAACAGAGTTCAGAAACTCAAGTTTAGAGGAGTTTTGTGTTCAGAAGGGTATTACAAGACAATTTAGTGCACCCAGGACACCTCAACAGAATGGAGTTGCAGAAAGAAGGAACAGAACTCTAATAGAAGCTTCTAGAACCATGCTGGCAGACTCAAAGCTTCCTATCACCTTCTGTGCAGAAGCAGTGAATACAACATGTTATGTGCAAAACAGGGGTCTTGTAGTTAAAGATCATTCAAAAACCTCATATGAACTCTTTCACAACAGAAAACCTTTGACTAGTTTTCTGAAACCATTTGGATGTCCTTGTACTATTCTGAATACAAAGGACTATCTGGGAAAATTTGATAGCAAGGTGAATGAAGGGTTCTTTGTTGGATACTCTACTCACAGCAAGGCATACAACGTTTATAATAGAGTCTCCAAAATTATTGAAGAGAGTGCCAATGTGTCTTTCAATGAACACACCTCAAATGTCTCTGGCACAGGTCCCAACTGGCTTTTTGATATTGATAAGCTCACAAGTTCACTTCATGGATGCAATGCAAGTACACAGGAAGAGTTTTTAAAGGAGGAACATTCAAAAGACTATGTTCTCTTCCCACTGTTGCAGGTTGATCCACCATGTTTCACTGAAGCTTCTTCTTCTCCACAGTCCTCATCTGAAATTCATAACTCAGATGGAGGTTCTTCTCCATCAAATGATGATACAAACAATGACAGTAATAGAAGTGATCCAGAAGAAGACACCACTGTGCAAAACAAGAGTTCCACTGAGTTCCATGATCAACTACAGTCATAGTTAGTACAAGCAGATCTTCCAAGCCTTGAAGATGAAGGTTTTGAGTTAAATGATTCAAATCTGAGTCCTGCCATATAGGTTGAATTTCAACCCTCTTCAAGAATTCAGAAGAATCATCCTATAGAGCAAGTCATTGGTGATATCCATACTCCAATGGAAACAAGAAAGAAGTTCAAAGAATCAATGGAACATGCTAACTTGTGTCTGTTCTCAAGTTTTCTATCTCAAATTGAACCTAAGAAGGCACATGAAGCATTGAAAGATCCATCCTGGATTGAAGCAATGCAGGAAGAACTTCTTCAGTTCAAAATTCAAGAAGTATGGACCTTGGTGTCACTTCCAAAAGGAAAGAGAGCAATTGGTACAAAATAGGTTTTCAGAAACAAGAAAGATGACAGGGGAACTGTGGTCAGAAACAAGGCAAGATTGGTAGCTCAGGGTTATGCACAAGAGGAGGAAATTGATTATGATGAAGTGTTTGTTTCTGTTGCAAGGATTGAGGCTATTCGAATTTTCTTAGCATTTGCATCTTTCAAAAGATTTAAAGTGTATCAGATGGATGTAAATAGTGCCTTTCTGTATGGTAAGATTGAAGAAGAAGTGTATGTATGTCAGCCTCCTGGTTTTGAAGATCCAAAGTTCCCTGATAAGGTTTTTAAGCTGAATAAAGCATTGTATGGTCTTCATCAGGCTCCTAGAGCCTGGTATGACACTTTTTCTGACCATTTACTTGAAAATGGATTCAAAAGGGGCACAATTGACAAAACCTTGTTTATTATGAAAGAGAATGATGATATTTTGTTGGTTCAAATATATGTTGATGATATCATCTTTGGTTCTACACTTCCTTCATTATGCAAAGAGTTTGAAACCATAATGCATCAGAAATTCAAGATGAACTCCATGGGTGAGTTATCATTCTTTTTGGGATTACAAGTAAAGCAACAAGATGATGAAATCTTTTTAAGTCAATCAAAGTATGTGCATGATATTCTGGACAAGTTTGGATACAAGGATACAAAAGTTGCAAGTACCCCTATGGAAACACACAAAACTTTGTCAGCAGATCTTGAGGGGGAGGATGTTGATATTCACCTATACAGGTCTATGATTGGTTCTTTAATGTATCTAACTTCCTCTAGACCTGACATTATGATTGCAGTATGTGTGTGTGCAAGATTTCAAACCAATCCCAAACAGTCTCATCTTCTTGCTGTCAAAAGGATTTTCAGATATTTAAAAGGTCAACCAAATCTTGGCTTATGGTATCCAAAAGACTCTCCTCTGGACTTAATTGCCTACACTGACAGTGATTATGGAGGTGCAAATTTGGATAGAAAATCTACATAAGGAGGATGTCAATTTCTTGGAAACAGGTTGATCTCATGGCAATGCAAGAAACAAACAGCAGTGTCCACTTCTATAGGAGAAGTAGAATATGTAGCAGCCTCAAGTTGTTGTGCCCAAGTTCTTTAGATTCAAAATCATATGCTTGATTATGGTGTTACTTTCCTAAATACTCCTATTTTCATTGACAATAATAGTGCCATTAGCATTGTCAATAATCCTGTTAAACATTCTAAAACAAAACACATTGAAATTCGATATCATTTCATAAGGGATTGCAATGAAAAGAAGCTCATTCATGTTCAAAAGGTTCATACTGATAATCAACTTGCAGATCTCTTTACAAAACCATTTGATGTCAGTAGATTCAATTTCTTAATATACCATATTGGAATGATGATTATTGACAAATAACTTGTGTGTTTCGGGATTATTTTCAATGATTAATTTTTATTTCTGGAATAGATGTTACACTTGTTTGGTTAGTACAGGTGTGCAGGAATAGTACTCGCATATAGGGATAGTACAGGCGTGCAGAACAAACTCTCTCACACAGTTAGTACAGGAAATTAATACAGGCTAACAACCTTCGCGAACTTTTGATGAGATCAACATTTTTTTAAAATTTTCCTTTTTCTTCTCACCCATAACTGCCATCCCTTTTTCTCTCAAAATTCCCATTTTTTTAAAATTTCATATCTCTCATTTTCTTTCTCCGAAAACCTCCTCTGCTACTCTAATTTCCTTCATCATGTCTTCATCTTCTTCAACCTCTCAATCGTCTGAAAATGGTGAACTCAAGTTTGTTGATACTCACAACATGGCAGCATATCTTAAGAAACCGAACCAGTTTGAGGATTTTCATCCTATCGTCGGATTCTTACGAACTTCTCACATCCAATATGCCCTAACAGTAAAACCCATCATCTATATTGATCATCTTCATCAGCTTTGGTCCTCAGCAGAGTTGATAGAAACAAATGGTGTTTACTCCATAAAGTCAAGGGTTGATCAACGGGAGTTAGTTTTTACTGAAGCCCTAGTCCGTCAACATCTTCAACTAAACGATGAATCATGTATTTCCACCTTACCTTCTGATGAAATTTTCTCGACTTTATCTCGCATGGGTTATGAGGGTGATTTGAGAAACATGACCTTCTTAAAAGGTATGTTTGCTCCTCAGTGGCGTTTTTTGTGTCATGTGCTACAACAGTGTATTTCACGTAAGAAGGGAGCATGGCATGAATTTGGCGGGTCCATTGCCACTGCTATGGTATGTTTAGCTACTAGTTGGAGGTTTAACTTTTCGAAAATGATTTTTGATGATATGGTCTGGAACTTGCAACATTCTGCAAATAAGTTTTTAATGTATCCCCGATTTTTACAGACCATCTTTGATAAAGCTTTGCCAAATCTTTCCAAATTATGCTATTTGTTCCCACAAACCAAAAGTTTTTGCTAACATGCGTAGGAAAGGACTACATTTTTCTGGTACAGATACTCCACTGTTCCCTACAATGGTGGAAGTATCCCACACATCTGGTGAGGGGTCAAGCTCTCAGCCTACATCTATGAGTACACCCATTGACACCCAACCCACACCAACCACTACAAATGTTCCTCAGTCTCCTATTGTTTCACCTATACAAACTGCAGCCCATACACAAGCCACTATACAAACTGCTTCACAGGAACCACCTCTAGTGTCTCTTAAGAGAAAAAGGGCTAAGAGAGCTCCTTCCTCTCTGCGTCCTAAATCCCAAACTGCAAACCCTCTTGAAGAGCATTCTTTTCAGGAGAATATCCAAAGGGAAACCATTGAGCAGTCTCCCATGCTCGAGTAGGTGATCTGTAAGGAGAAGGATGATCATATGGAAAGGGCTCACGTTCTTAAGCCTGTACAAAGTGCACCTCAAGACCCTGTGAACATCACTAAGACCCAATACATGGCAACTTCAATGTTTAATGTTTCCTTGGAAGCATTAAACACCGAAGGTCCCAGGTGCCAATAAACCACAGGGGATGTTGGTGTTCAGGCTAGGCCTGAAACCTCATCTTTTCAGTTTATTGATCCTGAAATGGTGATAACCACACTAAATACAGGGGAGAACAGTATGCAACCTGATGAGTTGATGGCAACACACTCTTCCCGTGATCCTTCGAAGGTGGTCAACACACCCAATCAAGGTGAGGATAGCCCTGACTTTAAGAAATTGATGGAATCAAATGCTCTTATCATGAAGGAACTCCAAGCTCAGCGTGACTTGATCCAATCCCAACAGACTGCCTTGACCTCGTTAACAGTCATGGTCAAGAAATTATTGAATACCCCAGCTCCAAAGTTTGTTCTTTTCTCCTCAAGCTCTTCAGATGATGCTCCCAAAAAGGGGGAGAATGAATCACAACCACAACAGGGTGTTGAAGAGGTGTATGTTGACAAAGTTGGTGCTGATGTTGGAGAGAAAGAAGATGTGAATGTGGCAAGCAAATCGAAGCTATCTCAAACTGCAAGGGAGTTTGAAGCAAAGTTAGATGAGATAATTGATGGTGTTGATGGTGATGATGTGCAAGAAACAATAGTGGGGAATGTTCAAAGAGAGGAGGTTGTTAATGTTCAAACAGTGGAGGATGTTAGCGTTCAGAGAGAAGAAAATTTTGTTGTTGATTCTATGCCTGTTGAATCTGTGTTAGTGAAAGAAACCCAAACAGATCAAGTATCTAAAGATGAAATGAATGTTGCAGCAGCTTTGCAACAGTTTAAAGATCAAAGTGGAAAGGAGAAGGATGTGTTTAAGAAGTCTAATCCTCAAACCTCTCAGAAGTTGAAGGGAGTCTCTATTTCAGAACCAAAAGATGGAGCAAGTGTACCATCCAAAGGAAAAGGAAAAGCATTGGGCATCATAACTACAAAGCATGGTCCAAGATATGTTGAGATGGATGAATCCTTCAAGGATAAAGGAAAAGGGGTTGCTGTAGAAAAGGTGAAACTTTCAAAACAGGAACAACTCAAGGCAGATGAGGAGTTGGGTAAGAAGTTGGCTGAAGAATTAAATCAAAACATGCAAGGTCAAATCTAATCTGATGCTGAGCTAGCCAAAAAGATACAGGAAGAGGAGAATGTGCATCTTTCAGAAGAAATTAAGAAAACCAAATCTAAGAAAGTAGATATCAGTGTTGACAGAAGAAGGTTTACTGACTTCTTGAAAGTGAGAGGATACAGTGGAAAACAGTTAGGACCAATGAAGTTTGACAACCTTGTTGATCTTTATGAAAAGGAAAAGAAGAAAGTAGCTAGTCTGGATGAGAAAGAGAGGATGGAAGTTGAAAGAAAAGTGAAGGAAATGCATGATAGCATGGTTGATAGCATTTTGAAACCACTTCCAAAGATTCCACAAAGTTCTGATTCTCAAGGTAAAAAGAAGAAAAGTGATAGTAAGTTGAACCAATAGCCAAACGAACAAGACATATTCCAAAGGAGTCTCAAGCTGATAAAGCTCAAGGTATCACAAAATCATCTCCAAAGAAAGATGTTAAAAGGCCTGAAACAGCAAAATCTATAAGAAGTCCAGAAAAACAGAAAATCAAGGATAAGAAAGTAGAAAGCAAGGAAGAAAAGTTGAAAAAGATGAGAGTGCAGGAAACAGAAGCTGGTGAAAATGTTGAGGAGATTGATTTAACTGAAATGCCAAAGTTCAGTGATGAAACAGCTGCTGGTGATGACATTGGAAATGGTATGTTAGTTCCAAGTGAACCACAGGAACCTATTGATGTTGTGCCATTGGAAGTCAAGAACCCTGAAGTTGTTGATTGGGATGTTATTAGAGTATATCCAAGGCATCATTTAAGAGTGATGAGAGCAGATAAAACAGAAGAAATTTACAGCTCTTTCAGTACAATGGTGAAAGAAATTGGAAGAGTTGAGTTGGATGAGATGTCCAGAGTAGGAAAAAGAAAGAAGTATGATGAAATCAAGGTGACTGATGAACTCTCAATGACTTTGTTCATAGTAATGGAGTATTTAATGCTGATGTATGAGCCTAACAGCATGCAACACATAGTCAAAGGAGGAAATAATGAAGTGATCCGTTGGGAGTTGTACCCACAAAATGGAGTGTATGTGTTGGCAAGGAGAGGTGGATCCAGAGAGTTTTATTTGGTTGATAAAATCTACAAGCATTCTTATCTTACTGTCAAAACCATGTTGCAAGTGAAGTTGATAACAAGGGCTGACACTGCCATTGCGAGAAATCTGGTGAGGGAGATACGGTGGATGGTTGATATGTATGAAAGAAAGAAAGAAAGAGAAGGAAAGGAGTAAGAAGCACTGAGGTTTTGGAAGCATCCTTTATGATTGAACCTTGAAACTTAGGGCTGTTTAGCAATAAGTTTAGGGGGAGATTGTAAGGGTTAATACTGTTTGCTGGTTAGTACAGGTAAATGGTTAATACAGGTGTCAATCTTAGTGCAGGTGATCAACGGTTTGTACAGGTTGTTTTAGTTAATGCAGGCAATGGTTTTCAAGGAAGGGATAAGGATGATGATTCAAGTTGTTTTCATATTTGCGTAGTATTAGTGATAAACTTTAGTTTGAAATATTCTGGAGTGATAGCTATGAGAAGATAATCTTTGTGTCTATCCATAGCTAAATGATCTCGATAAACATCTATTAATTCGTATGGTTTGTTATCTATTAGTATATATAGATGTTAAGCTACGGTGAAAAAGGGAGTCCAGCCTCAAGGTGAAAAAAACCATTACAACTGAGATAGAGTTGTACGTGTATTGATTTTTGATGAATTAATATATTGGGGCTTATGATTGTTATTCACATTCGATAATCAGTGTTCTTGATAATTCAATTAGTTGTTTTCGCAAACTAGTTTGTTTAAATCTTGGATTGTTAATTTGTGTTCGATTCGATCCTGGCATGATAGCTTCCAACAATTTCAACAATTTTGGGGCTACTACCAACCCTACAAAATTACTCCATCAACCAATAATAATCCGATATTATTGACTCCCGAAGAAGAGACGACGTTAACAAATTGATTGGTTCTCGTTTCCAAAGATAGCGTTGTTAGAAATGCTCAAAATGGTGGTAATTAATTTATCCATCCATCTTTATATATTTATATGTGTGTGTATTAGTTTTACATACATATATAATTTTAATAAGAATGTTTATTTTAGTTCATATTTAAGTCATAGTCATATGAGACTAATTTTAGCCTGGATCAATAATATCATTGGTTCAGATTGCATGTGAATTTTTTTGACGGAAGGGTATTTTTTGTAATTCACATGTGATTCTTTACAAAATCACAAGTGATTGTATAACGATCACATGTGATTGCATATTAAAATTTTAGTACTGTGTTTCTACAAGGATTTTATTAAACACATCTCATCATTTTTAATATAACTATATTTATAATTATGTACTAATATATTAATATTTTGTAGGCTTTTTTTTGCACGCGTGTATACAATTATTTAAACTCAAAGATGTCTCGGGTCCGAATCAAAGATTAAATAATCTCTAAGTGGAGTGATAGGAACAAAATATTATGAGGTTGAATGGCATAAACAACAATCTAAAGAGTTCATATTATTTGGGTTGGAGTGAGATGGATTACATTGAGAAAACACACACGCAGTATCAAGCAGAAAATTTAAACATCACTTTCACCAACGTGGAGACTTGGAAATCCTAAATGGAAAAAGATACCTCCGATGGATCCCAACCCGAGAGCCTCAAAACGGACCAAGACTAAGTCAGAGTCAAACGTAAACACGACGTCTTCCGACGCACGATGTCGATTCGACCTCAATGAAGAGGATGATGAGTATTAGTTGAATATATTGCTATATATTGCATATGTCTTTCAGTATTTGTAATTATCCTTTGATATACTTCCCTTAATTGTTGGGAAGTTTGTAATCTTATGTATATTTCATAATGCAATAGAAATTGGTGAGGATTGACATCAAATTACATGGTATTAGAGCCTATTTTTCTTATCTCTCATAGTTTCCCATAACCGTCCCTAGTATTCTTCGCCAATCTCCACTATCTTCATCTTCGTAATATCCAGATCCGATAATGATTTGCAAGTCACTAAACCTCCCTTTCATTTTACTTTTGGTGTCGGTAATATAAATAATTCTACAAGAACCTCAACCAGCGGTGGGGAGGCAGAAAGGTAAACATGTCACATCAACATCCACGAAGGCGATGGATAAGGACAGGGTTATGAAGGGTTTTTTGGAGGTTGTCGAAAAGTTCAATATGGAGAATGAAAGAGTGTTAAGATTGAAGGAGAGAAAGTTGGAATGAATAAAAAGTTAGGATATAGTAATAACAAGTCGGAGGCTATGAATTGCAGAGAGAAACGGAAAAGGGTGAAGTAGATGGAAAATGATATGGACTTGTGCATCCGGTCACATGAGCTTTTAATGGGTGCCATGTTAAATATGGTTCTCTTCCGGAATGAGGCAAATCAACATAAGTATATTTGGGATTAGATTTTTGATATTTGAAATTATGTAGTTTTTAATTTTTTAAAGTTTTATTTTGTGAGATTAAAATATAATTTTAAATGAATGAAATACAATTTTTTATATTATTTCTTGTATTACATTATTAATCATTTATAAAAATTATATTATTCAAATTAATGATGGTTGTAATAAAAAATAATAATGAAAATAAGTGAGAGATGAAAGGGTTGTAGTATAGATGTAAGGTTTTGTAGGATAAAAAGGGATGTAAGAAAAAGAACATGTGTGGCAGTACTGTGGCTTATGTGATATGTGAGAGAGTATGTAATGAGTGTGATGAATGCTCATGTCTAAATATAAACGTATGTATGGTAATTCTTCACATATCTCGAAAAATGACAGAAATCTTACAAAAGTAATTAGTCGAAAAGATATTAACAAAACATAGTTGTGTTTAAGTGAAACAGGTACCAGAACTTTATGACTCTAACCCTTATATAGATGGATACTAAAAGAGCTAAAACCATAGGTATTTTTAAGAAATTGAAATTTTAAAAATTGTGCAAAGTTAGATATCGAGTAAAACATGATGACATAATGTCATAATTAAATAAGTTGAGACATGCCCCCATCTCGGGTTGTGTTTAAGGATTCACATAGGATTTTTACATCATACTCCTGAATGGTTTTATTTATTTATTTATGTTGTTAATCAGAAACCCAAGATCAAAATTATTCCTAAATATGAATTGAGGAAGAAATAAAATACACACACGCTTTTTAAAAACTAGCTACTAGAGATGGAAAACTAAATTCCTAAAGATGTGGGTTGGCCACCCTTAACCTCATACTATGAATTCCTAAATAAGTGAAAATAAATAACAAACAAATCCCCCACTAACTTGGTCGACAACTTGACCCATTAGAATTACCATTATCATTTCCCCATAATTCTAATCATTTTCTTTCAAGTGCATCGGTCTAAGAAGATTTCTAATCCTTGTAATGTCTTGGTTAAAACATCGGTTGCTCTTCCCTACTAATATGTTGTACACTGATTTATCTCTTTCTCAACACCCATTCTTGTATGAATTGGTACAACATATCATTGTGTTTGCTCTAACCATGAAATATGGTTATTTCATTAATTAAGGATATCGTTGACTTATTATTAGCATATACCTCTTTTAACAGATTCTTTAGCCATATGGTGTGGAACACCGTCGCTGAATTTCACAAGAGGATAAAATATTGTGCTACTAAAGAATTAAAATATTGTCTATGTTGTCCCCTTTTGATCATCAAGATCCATTCAATGGTTGTTATCACTAACATGCTAACTTTTCATCACCTCGTCTTTGATATGACAAGTCATAATTTATCATCCCCTTCGTGTATCAAGGAATCGGGTTAAGATCCTCTCATGTTTGGGTCAAACATGACTGGTCATGTTCTCTCACAAACGTACAATAGAGTGAGTCCCTTATTTTAGTTAATAATGGGTCCCCTTTGTAGGATCCACTCTCATGCTTTGTGAGAGAACATGATCAGTCATGTTTGACCCAACATGAGAGGATCCTAACCCCAAGGAATCTATTTAACTGACTTAATGCCCATATTTCTTACAATTGAAACACTCTGTGTGTTTCTTATTCTTGGCGTGTGATAGTTATTTCCAACATCTCGCTATGTGTTAGAACTGCCTTGACCGCCTTTGCCATGGCCTCTATATATGATCGCCTCTGTCACTCGATCCTCGTCCTTTTACTCCTGAGGGGGAGCTTGCACCAGGTAGCTTTCAAGCCTTTTTATCCATTTGTTTTCCTAAGTAACAAATTGGCTTATGCGGTTGCACTGCCATTTGAAAGGTGCAATCTATCTTCATAAGCCTTCAATCACCTGATCCCTTCATCAAAATGACATGATGTCGACATCTAAATATTGTTGAACTCAAGCTACCAACTATAGGTACTTATTAGGAACTGAATCAAGTAACTTATTCACTAGGTAACTATCTTTAATTGTTATCCCATGGCTATTATACTTCGAGATCATTCTGATAAGTTCTCACATAAAATTGTTTATAGTCTCCACAAGCGTCATTTGGAGTACGTCAAATTCACTTTTAAGTATGTGTATCATCGCCTTTTGCACTCTCTCAATCCCAAGGTAATGTGTTTTCGAAGAAGTCAAGACCTCTCTAGCCGTCATTTTCCTTGCAACTTGGAGGAAAATATCCTCCAATTTCATCGCTTACATCCCTATTGTGCACATTTTATGATTCATTGAGATGAGTACCAAACACTAGAACTACATACCGCCACTTTCCTTTTCGATGTTAAATTGGACATGGCTTTAAAGCGAAGATATTTGGTCATAATAGAAAGTTTTGATACCAAGTGTTGGAAATATAAAAATCAGGATCAACGTTATGCCCACAAATGAATCAAGGTAGAAAAAGATGCATACTTTTTTAGGACAATTTTCTCCATATAATCTCATAAACCGAAAACTTATGACAAAATGAAAATGGAAGCTAGAAACAATATTAATTAAACAAGAAACTGGAATGAAAAAGTAACTTGCTAGTCCGCTCTTAACTTCTTACCTTGAGTTCTTGGATAACTGAAAACAAAAAACAAATAAAGTCCCTCCTAACTTGGTCAACAATTTGAGTCATTATAATTATTGTTCACAATTTCAATATTGGTTAAATCAACCTGAGTCTAGGATGAATGACTAACCTTTTGTATATACGTCTATGTGTGTTTGCTCACACATGTTGCATCTAATAAATGCATAATTGCAGAAAACGATGAATCCGGTACAAAGGTAGAGGGATAGATGAAAAATGAAAACATATATAATTGGTATAAAGGTGGATTTAGATGTGGAATAGTGTCTCGATATAGTATAAAGATAGATGTAGTACATAATTAGGGGTTCTGGATTAAATTAAAAAGTGAGTGCACTGATATATGCACCGTAAGGATGGATGTAAAAGTGGTAAATGATGGATACTAAAATTTGGTCCTAAATTTGGTAATACAAATGCTAGAAACAAAAAATATGTAGCAAATAATATTAGGAACAATCTTAGACAATAGTTTGTCAATTAGAGTATTCCTTATCTTAGAAGTCTTTATATCTATTTTGAAAAAAACAAAAAGGCATCTTTACTATGACGGACCCTTAAATATTAGTGAGGGGTAGCACACATATAGAAGTTTGAGTAGGTCTTGATCGTATAAACAAAAATATTTCAGTCAAACTCTAACATTATTTGTAAAAACTAATTAAAAGGATTGAGCTATCTCGTGCTACATAGTACGTGTGTCCATGCATCTTTCCGGTTAAATTGAAGTTTTAAATATTCTTAATTACATTTGATTTAAAACGAGTAACAAATTGGCCCCGCATTGTGCCGGGTGAAAGCATATTCGTATTTACTTTTTTAACTTTATCAAGTTTATGAACATAAGTAAGCTATAAACTGAAATTAATAAGCTATAAAACCCGGCTTATAACTTTACCAAATGTTAATAAACTAATAAATCGAAAAAATAAGTTTATGATGCAGCATTACTAACGTCACTATAAATGTGTGAGCTCCTCTTGAGTCAATGATAATAGCTGATTTTTATGTCTGTTTTATAATTATTTAATGTGGTTTTATTTCAATCTTTTATAAATTTAAATTGACGTATTTTAATATGATATATGTGAGTATATTGATAAAAACTTTAATTAGTTGATGTAGTGTATGAAACGAATGATCTAAAAGAGGTGTGTTTGAAAACCCGTCACCAAATAATTCGAATCCATACTGGGGAGGCGGAAAAGTGTCCATAATTGCTGGTAAAAAAAAACTCTACGTACAAGTTAAGAAATTTAACTAAGATACACATTTTAAAAAAATTCACCTTTTTTAAAATAAGTAATCATTTCACTTATATATAACTATATATGAATTTCTAAAAGAGAAAAAGGTTATAAAAACATAACTTAATTAATTAGTTAATAGGATTTATTAATAAATAAATAAAAAATGGATTAAAGTAAACATTAGATGTGTAAAACATAACTTAATTAATTAGTTAATAGGCTTTATTAATAAAAAATAAAAAATTAATGGATTAAAGTAAACATTAGATGTGTAAGGTAAAACATTAAATGCCTAATGATTCTTTTTCTTTTGATTGGCTTGTAAATATCATGAGAATTTTAAGTTATCATGATATTATATCAAAAGTCTATAATGCCCCTTAATTTTTCATGAGAAAATGGTAATTTAGTTTGTCAATTGATATATAGAAGAATAAGATCTTATATTTTTATAGCTTAATAAATACCTTACTAATGTATTTAATGAATTTAACCTCTATAAATTTGATGGCTTTCTAAATAAGACAATTTCATAAGTAAACTTGTCTGACGTTGTTTCCATATTACAAGATGACGGGTCGAGACAGAGCTCGGGCAAAATAAAATAGATGGAACTTGTTAATTGTGAATTAGAATATGCGTACGAATAAAAATAGAATCTAATTAAATAGAAGTGCGACGTTAAACAAAAAAGTGATGGTTTTTGTATTTGGTAAGTGCAGATAAAAATGGAGCACGACAGGTGCATGTGTTGCATGGTGTTGAGATATAGTTTTCTTCGAAGAGTTCATGGTGTGTGCCGTTTGTGCACACCGTGGAGTGTTCAAAATTTGGCCGTTTTTGTTTCTTGAGTTTATGTATACGGGTTTGGCCCATTTAGCATGCACTTAGGGTTTATAGTTGTCTTATAAACATATGTAGCTAGGCTCTGTTATACCTATGCACATTTGGATGATAGCTGTAAATACTTTGTCATAATAAGAAAAAAAGTCTCTGGTTACTGCATGTGGACATAGGTCCTTTGACAGACCATGTAAAATCTTGGTATTGTGTTTATCTTACTGTTAACGCATCACATGTTCTTGTTAAGATTTCAAGTCAAAGATCTCTCACAAGTGGTATCAACCTTTTACATGTGGTAGGAGAGCTAGGTTTTCCAGGGTGGCTTGCATAATGTTGATTAAAAATGTCATTTATGAAGTTTAGTTTGGAGTACTTACCGGTTTGAACGATTTCAATTTGTGAAAGGTAAATATGAAGGCTCTTCTGGTTCAGTAGAGTTGCATAGTGTCTCTAGAAAGAGAAGGTAAACTTTTAAGGGAGATGAGGAAGGATGTGAAGAGAGATATACTACCAAAAGCATATGTTGAAGTTTTGCTGTATTTGACAAATGAGGTGTTGTATGAGGAGGTGGATCAAACAACGGCTGCTAGTTTATGAGAAAGGCTATAGGAAAAGCTATATTAGAAGTAGTGTATGTATACTCTTCGGATGTCATAAGGAACGCATGCATTGTCCTTGGAGCCGAAAAATTATCCGACATAGTCAAAGCATCACATGGGATTTGGTTTCTGAGAAAATCGCGTGATGTGTGCTCCATTTTCGTGGCTCGTATGAGAAGGTACTCCCTTGAGAAAAGTTGGCATGAAGGAGATGGTCCTTTGAAAATCTCGTTAACTTTCGAAGAGAATTCAAGTGAAGGGAAGATTGTTAGGCATGACTTCGAATTAGCTTGTGAAATGTGGAGAGTTTGAATTTGGCGGGTTTAGTTTCCTGAGTTTATCATATACGGGCTTGACCCATTTAGCAGTTAGGGTTTCTAGTTGTTTTATATAAATTTGAAACTAGGGTTCCATTATACCTTTACATCTTTGGGCGGGTGACATCAGTAAATACTTTCAGTCATAATAAAGAAATATTTGGTTTCTATAATCGTAGATAATTTGTCTACCAAACCACGTAAAATCTTGATAGGTGTTTATCTTATAATAATGTCATTCTAAGCGATTGTTTACATCTCTATTGTTTGTCCAATTTCTATTTAGCATTTATGATACTGTTATTATAAACGCATGTGATATATGATACTGTTATTCTAACCTCATGTCTACATCACTATTATTTGTTCAATTTCTATTTCGCATTTTTGTATTTTATGCGTTATTTTTCTTTTTGAAAGTGAAATTAAATAGTTAAATCAAATATATGGAGAAAAGTTATACAGATGATACCCAAGGGGTATAATGTATTGAACAAGGATACTAATAGTAAAGTTGTATTCTCTATTTATTTAGTAACTAATTATTTTATAATGTGTAAAGAAGGTTGTGGTGGATATGACTAAGGTGGTGGTGTGACCCGATGTGTATGTATGCGAGAGGGATGTATTAAACTATCAATTAATATTATAATAATTTATTTTTTAAATCTTTGTGTTATGTCTTCTAATTATTAAACGACACATGTCTAGTTAAGATTTTTTCATGTTTGAGTCATACATGATTCATTATATTCTTTCTCAAATATGAGAGCGGTCACTTATTTTAGTCATGGTTCTAAAAAGCTCGTCTTGGCTTCGCCATGGTTCCACCAAGGTTTGAAGATTGGCTATGCCACTACGCCAAGTTCCAAGACTTGGATGTAAGGCTTGACGCTAAGGCCCAACTTGACGTGCATTTACCAGTTATAAGTCTTTGTTTTTTTAGGCATGATAAAAGTATTGAGTCAAATAAGTTGAATATATATGGTTATTCAATTATAAGAATTGTTGAATATACTAAAACGAACAAAAGATGGATAAACTATGTTATAAATCTATAATTAGGTGTTTTTGTTTTTTATATAATTGTATACTTATAATTAAAATTATATACAAAATTTTCGTCTTAAGTCGATCACCCTTTAAGAAACACCATGATCTCGCCATGGCTTCCAAGGCTTGAGGCTTGACCATGCCGCCACGTCGTGACTCACGTTAGAACATTGATTTTAGTCAAGAATGAGTCTCTTTGGTAGAATTCACCCGAAAGTTTCATATTTGTGAGAGAACATGATTTATCATGTTGTGAGATCATAACCCGGCCAATAAATTATTTATGCATTTATAGCACAAGACTTTACTACTCAATCTGCGTTATATACTCATCACCAATACATCGCAGGATTATTATTGGTATTTATTGCAAGAGATATAATATTGAAAATCACATAATTATGAGTGAGGTTACCTTGATAGCAATGTCTATTTCGTGATCTTGATGTAGCCCACAAAACTCGAATGTTGCAAAATGGGAAGATATGGAAAATTTCAAGGAGTTTGAGTTGTCCTTGTAAATGCGTGGTGGCACGTTCGAGTTGTCAATTAAGGTGGGGTGCCAAATGAGCCTAATATATATATTACTGGTCTCGTACGAAACTACCAATCAATTTACAAGACAACGACTATAAGAATTATGAAGTGGAAAATAAACTTACTTTTATGGATAGAAATACAATCTCCCTGGCTAGCTATGGTTGTAATTTGTAAGTTATAACACGTATGAAAAATTAATCTTATTTATAGTATTATCGGTTTATATGTGAGTAGCGTAGTATTGTGGTTAATATTAAAGAGATATTTTCATTTAATATGATCTAATGATCTTAGTTAGCTATTACGGAGTTTAAGAAGGTGTAAAAATTGTTTTTGTTTTTGGTGAGTATATCATTTTTCGTCTCAATACATCGTTGACTTACAAAAAGTATAATAATAATAACTAATGGATATGTAAAAAAAGTAGCAAAATAATATAGTGGACAATAATATTGGTGAAAATAGTAGTACTATATCCGGTAAATACGACGGACACAATATCTTTATGATTTTATAAGATGTTAATTCAACGTCGCTTAATTATGAACTAAATTAAATAGATGATGGTTATCTATAAACTTATATATAATTTACAAAAATTTAAAATTAACTGAACATTTAAATTAAAAAATAATATCATTTTATTTTTTACTTGCATGAATTAGTTTTGGTTACTTGTTTAATCAATTTAGTTACGGAATAGTTGTAATGTCACATTATTGTATTTTTTTAATCTTAATTTTATACACGAATCTTATAATATAAGAACGTAAAAAAATCATGATATATAGCTTTTATTACTCTATCAAAAAATTTAATAATATATATAATAACAATTTTTCCGACTAATTTACAAACTTAACAAAATATGTGATTGAAATGAAGTGAAATTGAGTTTAATTACTTTTTTAGATAAACAAATATAATACGGAATCTTATTTCTTAGGAATTCAATTCTACTATTTTTTTTTTATTCTATGAAACAAATAGGCCGTTAGAGGTATTTTCGAAATGAAAATCTTCATTTAAACATTATAATTTGCTAGCTGTTGTGAAGCACAAATCACATGGATGTATGTAGATGTATTAATGGACCCCCTTTCCCCAAAGTATGCATGTGTGCATATGCATATTATCACATGATACTGCCTCCACTCCACTTCTAATTCCTTACATTAGTATTTGCGTCACTACTTATATTTCCGTGGATAAGATTTACACATTTCTAAGCTTCTCGTACTCCTAGGAACACATGATATATTCAATTGGATCCTGTGTTAAATCCCGTAGGGCCATTTAACTATATGTAGTTATGCTTGTTGAAGATGAGTTTTCAGAGTACGCGTAGCGTTCAAAGCCTATTTACATTACTATTACTAAAATCGTTAAAATAACCGTTGGATGTATCCGACATGGTTAGATATATATCGAGAAATCAGGATTCTCTAACACATCATTATCACAGTAATGATGATACTAGTGTGTATACCATAATAAACAAACTCACTAAAAATAAAGGAATAACGACATAGAGCACCCACACTCCTTTTTAAGCAATATCGTTATTATTATCTTCATCACTAGCATGGTTCTTTGGTATCACCGTTGCTTAAAGATCATGATTGGCTTGTGATTTTGTGAAGTTTGTAACAAGCAAGGCCGCTCGTGTTAGCTATAATTTGGGGAGGTCTGTTATAGGGATTTTAAAATTTTCAAATTTGAAAATCTCATCTGAAAATTCGGGTATCCGGATCTTTGAATTTTCGGATTTGTGTTCGGATAATGATATTCTAAAATTTCAAATATTCGTAAATATTATTTTAGTTATTTTAATTGATTATTTTAATTGTTTTCTTAACATATATTCTTTTTAATACATATAGTTTTTTTATTTTAAAGCAAGTTTAATTTATTTTTTTATAAACAAAGTTTAACATATGTTTTAATGCATAAAAATTAAAATAATAAGTGCATTTTGTAACTTTAACATCGTTACATAACTTTTTTGCTTCGTATGGCTAGAAATAGATGCAACAAGCAAATATGTAATATGTTATTTGGTCCACTAAAATAGTTTTAAAAATTGTACTATAAAAAGTTTAAAAAAATAAAAAAATTAAGAAATTTTAGATTATTGAACTGTAAAACCCAAGGTTCGATTATCCTTAATAAAATATTAATAAATGAATAAATGTTATATTAATCGTGAGTTACCTATATGAAATTAGATGTGTTTATAAAACTAGAGGTGATTAAACCGTCAAAATCAAAGATAAGTAAGTCCATGGACCATTTATGTATATGTGTTATAGATGTATATATATTGAGAATCTATGTTTTCTTCTTGTTAACCATACAAACACACATACACACAAAGCATACATACATACGTACAAGCTCTATGCCCATTCCTCCTTTCAATTATGATCAAGAAATCAGTAATATTAGCATCCTACAATCATCATCTCAACACCTAGATCATCAAGTTATGAATAGTTGTTTTGTTTGAAAGCTTGAGCGGGTCAAAAATAATTCATATGGTTGAACCAATGATCAAATGATGTGATTAGTGTTTCTTATTGGTTTTGTTGATGTTATTCACTGTTTTGGGGTGTAGTAAAACACCCATAGCTTGTTTGAATCGACCATTGGTAGAATTAAGGGTCAAAATAGCGTTTGTTCACAGTCGGCTGAGTCTGTAGCCTACACGGTGCGTGTAGCATTGGCATGCCATGTAGTTTAGCTCGTGTAGATCCGCACGCCCCGTGTAGAAACTTAAGATGTTGACAGGTCATGTAGCCTTACATGGTTGTGTAGCATGAGAGGTACACGACTCGTGTATAGATACACGACCCATGTAGTAGTGTGGGTCAACACAGGTCATGTAGCCATGTGAGGTCGTGTGGTGTACGGTACACGACCCGTGTAGGTCATATTTCTAGACATAATGTGTTTTTCATTATATTCTCTTATTTTAAATGTATAGAATCATGATTGGATACCTTACCAAGTGATAAACATAGCTTATTACATAAACTGGTTATTAGGTGAGTCTACTAGACTATTCTTCATATTTACAACATGTGTGCTATCATACTAGAATACCATTCGTGTATTAATCAAATGTGTTGAACAACATACTGCTATGTCCAGTAAGGCTTTGATATAGTACATTACTGTGACTCATGACTGTTGCCCTTGGTCTAGAACTAGAGGCTAGCGTGCCTTTCTTGTTATACGTGTGATATCTCTATGTGATTTTATACATGTGTTTATATGATTAACAGTTTGACATACTCAATAAGCTCTCATAGCTTATTAAATACTATTTTAAATGTTTTTGTAGGACGTGGCAAAGAAAAGGGAAATGCTCCTATTTGACCACTATTTTTATATAAATCTTTTGGAACAATTAACGCCTTATACGCTTCCACTTTTCATTTAAAAATACGTATGTGAATATCGTAAAAAAGGCATTTTATATAAAAATAGTTGTTTTATAAATTGAGGCATTACACGAACTTTGGATATCCAAAATTTAGGATCTGAACTTTTAACCTCTGAAATTTTGGATATTGAAGGAGACTATCAGAAATTTCGCATATCTAGGTTTGAACAAACCTCATTGATGGTAGTGATCGTTAGTTAGTACTGCAAGTGGTTAGTGATATGTTAGTCACTTTTACGTAAGAACTAGTGATGATTGTGATGCTAGTTATGATTAAGGATGCCCTTAGATATGAGTAAAAGGGAGTAGAATTTTAGAAGTGAACAAGCCCTCGGAGTTTAAAAACAAACAACTCTCTACAAACCTTTTGAAAAAGGTCCCTCAGACGATTGACAAACAATATCCCTCGTTACAACAAACATGTTGTGTTATAGTGTAAACGAGTCATGCTGTTTGTGATTTACTTGAATATGACTGCTTAAACAATTACTCTTTTATAATAACTAGCTTAACACAATGTGTATAAACACGAGAGATGTTTAAAGTCAGTTTTAATTTTTTTTGGTTTCTAAGAGCAGTTACATGTATATAAAATACTATTGCAAAACATACATTGTAATATAAAACTAATATGAACATAATTGTTTTTTGTAGAATTTATTAATCGTGATTTCTTCTTAAGAGTTAAATAGTGTTCCAATAAAGGTCTTTTTGAAGATAATGAAGATGATAGTTAATTCTCCATAATTGATAACTATCAAAATGAAGAAGAATTAGAACAACGTGTGTGATGTCGAAATGTAGTAATGTTTATATATTTAAGATATAAATGCTTACAATAGTTACAATCATCCCGTTAATAAACATCTATATTTGAAAAGTAATTAAAATGAAATAATGGGCTGCTAGCATTTCAATCATGTGGTGGTGGATTTAAACATTTTGAATTATTTTAATAATGTTTTTAACTAATAAAAATGTCATTGCAAAGTCTCTAGACTTAATGTTACTATTTACACATATATTGTAGGATAATTAACATATATTATTTTTATATATTATATGTTTACTAAAACTAAACACCTAGATTTATGGAAAGTTTGAAAATTTAAAAAACGTTAGTATCTAAAATTATTTTTAAATTTTGAATAATCACCCTTGATATAAGGAAGTTAAATATATCGAAAATAAGAGGTTGTTATCGGTAATTATAAGAGGTTATTAATAAAATATATGAAATTGAATGTTGTAATTGATAAAAAAAAATTATAATTAAGGAGTAATTATCAGAGGGTTATTAAGAAATTTTGTGAAATAAAAGGTTATAATTGATAAAAAAAATTACTATAATTAAAGATGATGATATCATCATCCTTTTGTTTTAATAAGGTTATAAGATAATAATAATAATAATAATAATAATAATAATAATAATAATAATAATAATAATAATTATTATTATTATTATTATTATTATTATTATTATTATTATTATTATTATTATTATTATTGTTATAAAATATAACATGTTATTTTGCAGGCTTTCTTTTAATTATTTTATTATTTCATTTTCAAAACATTAGTTCCCTGTTTTTCTAATTTACTTCTCTCTAGCAAATGATTATCATTACTTTCCGTGACTTGTATCCAAAAATGTTTATATAAAAAATAGTTCTGAAATTTTAATATTCAATCATATATGATTTAGTATACAATTACATGTGATTTTAAAAGCATCACATGTTACTAACGAAAATGTCACTCCGTCTAAAATTTTAAAATTCAATCTGGACCATTGTTGTGGCTGATTCAAATGTTAAGATTAGTCTCACAGAACTATGAATTAAGTATGAACTATATTAAATATTTTTCTATTTTTCGTAAGAAATAAGCATCTCATAAGCAATTTTACATAACTGATAGTGATATTATATAATCATAAATTTAATTATATATTAATATAAGATAAATAAACATTATATAATATATTTATGGTATTTTTTTAAAGGGTTAAAGTTGCGTAATAGCATGAAACTTGTCTTAATGTTTCAGTATGATACCTAAAGTATTTTTTTTACTCATATGACTATGAAACTTGTTAAAAACGTGTTAATATGCCCATTTTATAACTCGTAACCGGCTTAGCCGGTAAATCAATACTTTTAAACACATTTCAAGTGTCAGCATATGGTAGGAATCTTGTCATATTGTTCCAATATGGTACTTAAAGTTATTTTTTGTTTGTACACATCTAAACATCTTTCAAAAACTTCATTTTTCCTCTATTTTTTACTTTAATAACTCTATCTTTTCTTTGTACTGCAAATTCTGTTTCCTTGTAATCTTGATTGTAATTCTCATTGACTAATTAGGAGAATTTTCACAAACTTCGGTGGAGCTATTACATAGACTACAAACAATTTTGAATGACAAGAAATTGAACTTGTTATATAAAAGAAAAAGTTGGAGTTATTAAAGTAAAAAATGAAGGAAAAATGAAAATTTTGAAGATGTTTATATGTGTACAAAAAAAAAACTTAAAGTACCATATTGGAACAATTGGTCAAAATTCATACCATACTCTAACATTTGAAATGAGTTTAAAATTATGGATTTACCGGCTAAGCCGGTTGCGGGTTAGAAAATGGGCATAATAACACGTTTTTAACAAATTTAATGGTTATATGAGTAAAAAGAATACTTTAGGTACCATATTAAAACATTGAGACAAGTTTCATGTAATTAAGCAACTTTAACCCTTTTTTAAATTCAAGTAATATTTCATTATATCTCGTTTTATCTTATATTAAAATTAAATTTAAATATTCTTTTAATTTAAAGTTAAAATTAAGTTTTATTTTTACTAAAGTAATAAATGACTAGGAGTTTTCAATTAAGGAATTATCTTAATTATATTTCAAAATACGACTATTTAATTACATTAATGAATATTTGTCGTTTATTAATTTTAAGAGAATGTATTAACTATATACAAATCATGTTATTTCTTTATAACTTTCCTATATAGTTCTATTAGTATTATATATATTTACTTGAACTTAATTGTTTTTTGTTTTATGTTATAACCCTTAATATTGAATATCTAATGCAAGAGCATAAAATTATACTTGTGAATATTTTAATTTTGTCAACATCTTGATATGACATCAAATTTTTCTTACAACTTTTTTTATAAAGTTAAGCCATCAAGTTTCTTTTTATTTAATAAAGAAATGTACGTTTATTGTTATTTTAAAATTATATTTAGTTTTGTTTCTGGATGAAAATATTAGAATGGTTTTTTCAAAGAGTTTCTTTGAAGATCTTTATTTAGTTGTGAGAATTAACGATGCTAAATGATAAGCCGAACGTAATACGAAAAAGTTTAGCCTGAATATTTGAATTTGAGAAACAAATTAATATCAATTCGAAACAAATTAATTTTGTGAACCCGCTACAGATTAAAAAAAAAACATTTCACCATATGTATTCAATTCTAATTATTTGAATATTCATATAATTTATTTCAGTTATTATGTTAATGCGTCTATTTATCATTTTTTTTCTAACTACAACACAGTACGGTTCACAAACAACTTGTTCTGTACTATAAATAAACATGCAAAATCCAAATACATTACGTTAAATAACTTTTCTAAAAACACAAGCATTTGATGACTTTAACTATATTATTAAAAGAATAGATTTTTAAGAAAAAAATTTCTTTTTTAAAAATAATTTAACCAATAGTCTTTTCTTTAAAAAATAAATTAAGATTACAAACAAATATGATGTCACCATTCTTAATTTTAACATTCACATTCCTTAATTTAATATTTTTAGTTGATTTTATTTTTGACACCTCGTGAGATATTATGTATATGAATTAATAAAATATTTGTTATAAATTTTCCAATTTTTACCTATACGTGAGTTTTTATTTTTCATATTTCATATTTTTAGGTAAATAATTTTGTTATATTATATATGAAAACAATATTTCAATCTAATATTTACTTGTATGGTTTAGTTTTAAAATAGGTAGATAATCACTTATATATTACTTAAGATTACATGTTTAAATCTCTTTTTGATATTATTAACTTTCACATCAAATATCCTACTATTCTTATCTTTTTCATCTCTTAGATATCATTTATGGAGAATAAACAATATTCTTAATCATCTCTAAAGAGACCTTCATTAGAACAACCTTCAACAAAAAGAAAGAAAAGACGGGTGATAAACACTTCCTATGTACATTTTACAGCTATTTTATATACCCCTTACAATTTCTCACCGTCAAAACTTTTATGTTTTATTTTAAACATCTCCCGTGTTTATATACATGATGATAAACTAGTATTAATTATATAAATTTCTCTTTCCTCTTTAAATATTAAGGTTGCGTTTGATTATAGAAAATTGTTTTCAGTTTTCTTAGAAATATTGTCTAGAAAATAGGTAGAGTTTTTATTTTCAGTTTTCTGTAAAAATAATTAGAAAATATGTTCGGTAAAACCGATGCACTTTTCATATTCTATTTTAAAAAAATTAGAAAACATGTTTAGAAAAAAGTGGAAAAGAGGGGATATAGACTTTTCTAATTTTCTAGAAAATTAGAAAAGTGAAAACTCCTCTTTTTTTGAAAAAATTTAGAAAAAAGTATCAACCAAACATAGTTTTAAAATTTTCACTTTCTATAGATTTTTTTTTCTAAAAAATTAGTATGTTTTTCTAAAACCAAACACACCAATAAATTTTATTTATATTAATCTTATCCATTAATTCATTAAACATTCCACCTTTGCTCCCCTTTAACAAAAAATGTCCTAATTAAAATTAATTATAATTTAATATTCTCTAGAAATCACTACAAGAAAAGTAGACATTAAAAACAAAATTATGTGAAATCGTTCCTTTTGATTTTATTATTTCTTCCTCTACTACTTCTACTACTCTTAGTTCTGTTCTTTTTTTATTTTTTTATAGATGATTTGATTCATCAATGTATATGATTTTTTTTTTAATTTGAATTAAATAATGCATCAAATCATCTACATGATTTGAAAAAAAAACGTAGAGATGATTTGATTCATCAATGCATACACATTTTTTCTGAAAGAAATAGGCTAAGACCGGTTTCTAATTAGAGAAAATAAAATTTTATTTATTTGGTTAACAAGTTAATCTTTTGAAAATAATTTGATTTTAAGAGTTACGATGTAAAATTGATTTTTTTTGGAGAAACTATTTTAAGGGCGTGAGCATTCTTAGGAAAGAAAACTGTTAAATTTTATTTTTGCCCATGTTCTCTCTGTAGTGTTATTTTTTTTAGGAAGGAGACCTCCTCCCCCTATGTTGTAAAAGGGATGTGCAGATCTTTCTGCAACTCTCTTCGGCTTTTTTGGAAGTGTTCTCTTTTGAACTCCACACACACACACACACACACACACACACACACACACACACACACATATATATATATATATATTTATTTATTTAAGAACCGATTTTAGTATGAGTATAGCGAAAACCAATCTTAGTCATTGATATGATAAGTGAAATTCACGAATATAGAGTGTGGGATGATAACATTGAAAAAATATAATTGAATGACTCAAATTAATTCTCGTAATAAAAATGATTCTCAAATAAACTATATATATATATATATATATATATATATATATATATATATATATATATATATATATATATATATATATTGTATGAAATTCTCTCATAAATGGCCAATCAAAGAAACAAATTATGAACATTTAAGAATTAGAAAAGGGAAATTAATTACTGAAGAAAAAGACAAGAAAAACATGAAGAATGTAGAGATAGATATTACCCAGATGGACGTGTTTGTGTGTGCATGGAGATTATTCCATTATGAGACACCATTAAAAGTTGTGTAAATACCTTTTCATTTTTTTGTTTTCAAGCATTTACCTTTTTCTGTGTATGATTATAATTTTGAGATATACCTCCACTTGCCCACTTTTCACTTGTACCTTTTTTTTAATAAGGAACGTACGTACTATATATGTTTAATTCAAATTATCTAAAGAGGGAAGTTTGAAATACAGAATAATAACCAAAAAAATACTTTTCACTATTATATATATGAAATTCAAAATATAATAATTGTTAGTGTATACATGGCCACACATTAAGAAATGTACTCCTTATTTTAATGATGATAAAAATATGAACAAATAATATTATTGCTTATCAAATTTATTCATATGTTCATATGTTAAATTCTTTAAAAGGTTAACAAACCTAAAATTAATGCTCAATTGAAGATCAAATAAGTGTAGACTTCAAATCAACAAGAAAAGAAGAAATCAAGATAAAGAAGCTTTCACGGTCGATCCCACGATCGACCGTGAATCAACCGTCGCTACTCAACTCACAACTCTTAAATATTGTTCTTCTTCAAGTCAACCGAATTCGTACGCAACAAGTGAAGATATCATTTTCAAAGCCGATGAAGAAGATATCTACAAACAAGAGTTTGAAATATATGAGCTTACAATTAAACAAGTTTAAGTTTTTATAAAATTATTTTTATAAAAACTTCTATAAAAATTAACAAACTTTTTATAAAAATCACAAGTTTGGTTAAATAAGTACAAGACTTCTTATTTTGGCAAATACTAAACACAATCTTCCTATGAAACAATACAACACCAAATTTAGGAAAATGAATCTTTCAAAGAAGAAAAAGTCCAACATGCTTTATGCATTTGACTTCTAAATTTCCTATTTGATGTTTAAATTCAAACATAAGAAGTATGTCACCAACCTAACTTTTCTAGGACTCATTTTCAGTGCATTTTAATGGTAAAAATGGGTTGTGTGTGGTTTTGGTAAAAGGCCAACGTCTATATTTGAAAAGGCTAAAAAATGTTCCAGCAGGCCGACGGTCGAAGCCAAGGTCGACCGTGGACCATCTGGACACTTTTTGAACTTTCACCTTTTTCCTTATTTAAACTAACTCAAGTCTTGTGATTTCACTAAGCTCTTGCAATCTGAAATATGGAGATTACATACAAGATCTTATAAGCTCATATACTTTGATATTATTCAATCTTTCAAGATCAAGATCCAAGCAAGAGTGAAAGCCATCAAAGTTCAAACATTACAACTTCATTCATATATTTTGTAATAGTGTGAGGATCAACTCTAGCCTTCCAAATTAGAGTGAAGTAAGGATCATCTCTAGCTTTTAGAATTAGAGAGAAGTAAGGATCAACTCTAGCCTTTAGAATTAGAGTGAAACAAGGGTATCTTTACCTTACTTGCAAGTTTGAAGTGTTAATTTTTGCAAGTGAAAAAGAGAATTGTAAAAGGTTTATCTCTACCTTCAAAGAGAGAAGCTAGTGGAGCAAACTCTTGGTAGTTGAGGCCAAGAAGTGGATGTAGTGCAAGTTTTTTTAACACTTGTATGAACCACTATAAATCTCTTGTCTACTCTTGGTGATATCTCTCTATCTCTACTCTCTTTAAATTCTTATATTAGTTGTGTTGCTATAAATTTCAAGATTATTCTTTATAACACAACTTACTAATTTTTATAAGTGTAAAAATTAGTAAACTAAGTAAAAGAACCTATTCACCCCCCCTTCCCCGCCTCCGCCTCTAGGTTCTAACAATAACTATAATAGGAGATGAAGAATGTGCTAAATGAATCTATCATATAATAAAATATCTTACATGTACATATTGATTGATATTAGAAAATAACTAATATACTAGAATATTCGAGTCATTGTCATATGCCCCAATCTGAAAAAGTTAGGTGATAGAGTGAATAAAACACATGATTTATAAAAAAAAAGAACATAGGCAATAATATTAATATTTAATTCATAATTATCTTATTTTAGCGCTTTAATAGAAGTACTATCAACTTCTTTATTGTAGTCTATATATAACCTAGGGAATTCATGTAATGGGCAAGTCATGGACCCATCTACCACGCGAATGACGGTCGTCAAATTGAACTAGCTCGCGATGATTATAACAAGTATTGAAGTGTTTTTAGACATTTTTTTTTCATTCAATTATAAAATAAAGATGAGTTCAGAATTTAGTATCACGGGCATATTCATGACTACAAATAATTAATCATGAATCAGTCATGCTAATCATCTGGTACTTTATTAATATTACTGAGTGCTTTAAATATAACATGTAATTTGGTTTAAACTAGACAGCTATTTTCTTCAATGATTCTTTAGCCTTTTATATAGAGAAGACTTACATATACTCTTATTAAATCTTCATATTTAAAAATGTCCTGGTCTTTTCTCTTGAAATTACTATTATATACCCTTATTTCAATTTTTTATTTAATTTGTTAATTAATTAATCATCATCATTATTATTACTATCATCATTATAATAAAAAAATTAACAATATCCCCTCACAATATCTCTCTCTCTACCGTCACTGTGGTTTTCCCCCTCCACCAGGGAAGACACCGCCACCGCCAGAGAAGACACCGCCATTGCCGCTAACCACCTCCTCCCTCACAATCTCTCTCCCCCCTCTCTCTGCTCTTAACTCACCCCATCACGAAGACAACCACCATCGCAACATCTTCACCGTCATCACCATCGTTGGGTTTAGTTTGTTTTGATTAGCGATTAGGGTTTGTTCTTGTGAGTGTTACGGATCTGATTAGCAATTGGGGTTTGGTTAAGGTTTGTTCTTGAATGTTCTTGTGTGGTAACTAGGGTTTGTTCTTGATCAGGGTTTGTTCTTGAATGTTCTTGATTAGGGTTTGGTTTGGGTTTGATCTTGAATGTTCTTGCGTGGTTACAGATTTGGGTGTGTTCTTGCGTGTTACAGATCTTGATCGTGAATGTTCTTGTATGGGTGTGTAGGATCGACAGTGATGACCAGTGACCTACGGTGGTGGTGGCTATGACCTACGGTTGTCAGGAGCAAGGTGGTGACTTACATTGGTGGTGGTTACGACCTACGGCAATGGTGGTGACCTACGGTAGTGGTGTAAGGGATCTACGACGATGGTGGTGACTTACACTTGTGTGTGTGTGTGTTACAGTGAAGGACCACACTTGTGGTGCCCTACGGTGGTGGTGCCATGGTGGCGGTGGTGGTGACCTACAGTGGTGGTGCAAGGACCGACGGGGAAGGGATCGACGGGAGGGGGTGTTTGTTTTTCTTTTTTAAATTATTAATAATATCTAATAATTAAAAAAGAAATAAAAATATAAAAGAAAAGTATAAATTAAAAAGAAAAGAGTAATTTAGTTAATTCAGGTGAGCCATGGATCATAGGCGTGACAGATTGTAAATGTCAGTGACCTCTGGTGTAAGAAATGAAGTCTAGGGATGAATGGTGTAATTTGTGACAAACTGCAGGGAAGATCTATGTAATTTTCTCTAATAATAACAACTGTAACCTAGATATATAATTGAAGAGACAGATGAATAAAAGTAATGTAATTTGGATCTCAAACTATGTTTTCAAAAGGAGGTGGTGCAATTGGTGTTATGTGCATGCATATAACACAAGGCTAAAGTGGGGATCAGAACCCGTCAAAAATAACCGATAACCGAAATAACCGACCGACCTGGTCAATCTTCGATTAAATCGGGTCGGTTAAAACGGTTATCGGGTAGGTTTGAGCGGTTAATTCAGGTTACCCGTTTTAATTAGGGTTCGGTTGTTGGTTAAATTGTTATCCATTTGGTATACTCGAATTATCTGAAAAAATAAAAAAAGGAATTTAAACTATTTTCCTATACACTTTGTTAATTACATATATATCCTTTCAAACATTTAAATTGCGTCAATATACTTTTAAAAGTTGTAAAGTCTTATATATGTCTAGATAAATAACTTAATAACAATTAATTAAATCATCTAATAATTTAAAAAATCTCCCTAATATAATCTAAATATAAAATCTTCAATTTTATAAAAAAATTGTATTGTTTAACTTGGTTTAATTTGTAGAATAAAAGTGAGAATTTACTTCTTTGGTTTTGTTTACTTTGTATAACAAGAAATTATATACACTAAAAAAATTTTAAAAAGATTTTAAAAAGATTTATATACATTTGTTAGTTGGTTTGTTTACTGCTTTTGTTTAGGTTGGTTTCATTTTGTGGTGATAATAGTATTTTATTTGCTATTAAAAATAAATCATCATATCAAAAACATAAAATAGACCAAAATTTGTATTTTCGGTTATACCCGATACCCGTTATAACCGAACCGTACCCGAATCTACCCATAACCGATACCCGATTATTTACTACGGTTCAATTAGCGGTTAATATCCTATCATTAAAATACCAAATTAACCGATAACCAAAAAAAATAACCGAATGGCACTCCTAGATCAGACATCCGGTTGCAGTTTGCTACTGATTTGAACATGTCATTCTAATTATCCTTTGATATTTCATTTTCCTTTTTAGCATATATATATATATATATATATGGCTAATCTAGTTGAGTGTAAAAAGTTTACATGAACAGACTTTCTTAGTCGATCTTATTGATGTATCAAGCGACCTGACCATATAATGATAATAATAATTAGGGTTTAGTTCATAAAAGTGTATCCAACTTTACACATTTTGCTATTGTATGTACTGAACTTTCAAACTTACCATTTGATGTATCCAACTTTCAAAAAGGTTCTAAATAATGTATCCGGTAACCTATACAACAGGTAACCGGTAATTTTTTTATTTTTTATTTATTTTTAATATACCAATATATCCACTTCATCCATATTGTTGCCAACTGTGTATATCATGAAGAACATTCATCATCTTCATCCTTTAATCAACAAAAAACCCAAGAAGATGAACCCAGGAAGATGAACCATCAACAAAAACATTACAAATCAAAATCAAAACATAATCAGATTTCAACGAATCAAAAGAACAATAAATATTTTTGTTTTCTAGCTCACTTTGTGGCTTTCTGGCTTCTCTCGATGAACATAACCAAAATCGAGAAACCACGTCGATACCCAAATCGATATACGGAACCAAAATTGAGAAACCAGGTCGATACCCAAATCGATGAACAGAACCAAAATGAAAAATTGAAAACAAAAAATTGAAAATAAAGCTTATACATCATCAACTTACCTTTTGATTTGGTTTGATCTGGGATTTTCAAACGAAAAATTGAAAACGAACAATAAAGCTTATACATCATCAACTTACCTTTCGATGAACAGAACCAGGTCGATACCCTTGATGAACATGAAGCATAACCCTAAATCGAGAAACCCAGATCTAAAGATGAAGAAAAACCCGAAATCGAGAAACCCAAATCTGAACATGAAGCAAAGACCTAACTTGACGGTGGTGGTGGACCGATGGATGAGGATAAATCCCTTGGTAGCAGATCAAACCATCGTCAGATGAAGCCCTAACTTGAATTCGCAACTGGAACAAACCATCGACAAATGAATCGCAACAGATTTAAACTCGTGTTTAAAGATAAATCGAAGCCCTAACTTGACGGTGGTGGTGGTGGTGGTGTCGGAACTCGACGGTGGTGGTGGTGCCGGACCGTGGATGAAGATAAAGCCCTTGGTAGCTTGATGAAGATGGATGAAGATAAACCTTACATGTTATATTCTTCTTCTTCTTATTAATTATTATCATTATTATTAGAATTATTTTTAAATAATGGAAATACACATCAGCTGCCAACTCAACACCATGTCATTGCCACATCAGTTTAACCTGTGTCACATCATCATCTTACCTGCTATAACAGATTGGATACACAAAATGATAATTTTTTAAAAGTTGGATACTCAACTGGTAAGTTTGAAAGTTCAGTACATACAATAGCAAAATGTGTAAAGTTGGATACAGTTTTATAAACTAAACCCTAATAATAATAATAATAATAATAATAATAATAATAATAATAATAATATTAAGTCAATTAGGATTTGTTTGTTGATTGATTGCCCTCGAGTTTACTATGCGAATTTTGATCATATCTCCGACATGCATGACGGTATATGTAATTGTCTTGTATATAATATGCCAGTTGAGTTAACCAAACAAATTCTTTTGAAAATGATGTGGAGAAAGAAGTTAATAATCCATGGATTGGGTGCTCATTTTTGAAGATTCTTGCCATGTATGCCACCTAATTAATCATATCATTTATATGAGGTTTCTTAAAATTTCCTAAAACAAAACTATACATCTATTTCATGTAGAAATGTGAAATAATTAACTTAGCAATTTAGGAATTAATATAATGAATTTTTATATCATAATTTTTAATTTTGTAATTAAATTATGGTATGGGAAAATTTTTATGACTGGCCTTTAGGTGATAACCGAGTTGAAAAACATGTGCGTTGCAATAAGACTTTTTGGTTATATAAAACATAGAAACTAACATTCAAATAGAAATGTTTAACATAAAGGGGACATTAAGGACTTATGATTAGGTTAGGGATTCAAATTAATTCGAGTATTATTAATCGCTACAATTGAATAAATGTTATAATAATAAAGAGCTTTTATGAAATATTCTAACATATAGGATTATTAATTTTTACAACTGAATAAAATAAAAAATTTATAACTGAATAAATATTTTATTAAAAAAGAACTCTCATAGAACTATTCTAACATGTTCTTCTAATACAAAATAACTAAGTATTGAAATCATGATAATATAGAACTTAACTTTGAACTCAAAATATTTAAATAAAGATTTTAAAGTAAATTTTTAATTTTAATAAGTTCATGGTATATTTATGCTATTTGCACCGTTTTCAAATTTATTTAATGTTAACTTAAATGAATTGTCCAACATAATATTTGATATTACTAGCTTTTACAACTAACGAAAATTTACATCAAAAAGAAAAATTTGAATTCTTATAATACTATTTTATTTTTTTAAATAAACTTTAAAACTTCAAATATTAAAGAACATAAGATTTATATGATTTAAAACAAAAATACTTAATGAAACTACTTCTTCAAACTTGAATATTCAAATATATGTAATGCTCTTTTTAACACACATCAATAAAGAAAAAAAAGTTTAAGATGAAGCCATTGAACTACGGAGCAAATTAGACAAGTTAAGTGTTAATTGTACCAATGGTCCTTTAATTATTTTATAGTTGCAAATCTAGTCCTTTTTTTTAGAAAGTTACAAGGATAGTACTTCAAGTGTACAAAAATTACACCCATGGTCCTTTTTAACGTTTTCCGTTAATTAGGTCCATTAGTTTGTAAATTGACTATTCTACCCTTATCCTTATTTTTTATTTATTTTCCTAATAGTTATATAATAATAATAATATTTAGAGTTAATTGCACAACAACCCCTTTCTTTATCTCATTTCTGTCAAACCCTACTATCGCCTCACTCCCCCTTTCTTTCTCTCATCTCCGTCAAACCCTACCACCGCCTCACTCCCCTTCACCGGAAAAGGACACTGACGCCACCCACCAAGTGATCAGCGTCACCGTGGCATCTACTATCGCGCACCATCACAGCCCGTCGCCATCTCCAAAAAATCGTCTCCACTGCTCTCTCTTTCTACACCAAGCCTTCGTCATCTCCAAACAATCGCCTCCACCGTCTCACCTTCCCTCACCGGAGATCTAGTGGTGGTTGGTGGTTTCGACGGCTCTCATCATGCGCCATCATGCGCCGCTCATCTTAGATCTTAGATTTTCAACTGCGATGGCGACGCCTCATCTCCAACACCATCATTGTGGCAGTTTGGCGATGGCGACGGCGACGGTTTAAAGAAAGGGGTTTGTTTTCTAGTGGCATGTTTTGATTTTCTAGTGGTGGTTGGTGGTTTCGATGATTTCAGGCGGTGGTGGTTTCGATGATTTCAGACGGTGGTGGTTTTGAAGATATCAGACAATGGTGGTTTCGATGATTTCAGTCGGTGGTGTTTTTAGATGATTTCAGGCGACGGTGGTTTCAGATGATTTCAAGCGGTGGTGGTTTTAAATGATTTCATGCGGTGATGGGTTTTGATCTGTGTGTGTGGTTTCTGATTGTCCTTGGTGGTTTCGACTTTTCTAGTGGTGGAAAGGTGGCGATTGGTGTTCTTAGATAGTGGTGGTTGTATGTTTTTATGGCGGTTGTATGTTTCATGTGAGTAGGAGAAAGAAGCGTGTGTGTGTGAGAGAGAGAGAGAGAGAGAGAGAGAGAGAGAAGAGTGTGTGTGTGTGTGTGTGTATCAGAGAGAGAGAGAGAGAAAAGTATGTGTAACAGAGAGAGTTGACAGACTTGTAATTAATATTCATTTAAAAAGATTCAAATATTATTTCAAATTAATTAAAATCTTAAAAAATGGTAAAAAGACCTAAATACCCCTGACTTAACAAATTTGATAAACAGAAACGTTAAAAAGGACCAGGAATGTAATTTTTGGGTACTTAAAAGACTATCCTAGCAACTTTTTGAAAAAATGACTAAACCTGCAACTATGGGATAGTTAAAGAACCATTGGTGCAATTAACTCAAAAAATAATTATAAAGGCTAGCATTAACATGGCTTGATCGTGGGTTTGGTGTCCTAACAACAATGTCCTTAACCACTTGAGCTAACGTAACTTTGTTTTCCTTGATGTATAAGATGTAAAATACACTACAAGAAATCAACATCAGATTCGGATTTTCCATGGACCAAATTCCGTGGGAAATTTACAACGGATTTCCCACGGATTTGAGTCAGAAAGCCGATTTTCAACGGATTTCCCAAGGATTCTGTAGGAAAATCCTTGGAAATCCGAGAGAAATGGTTTTCCATGAAGCATTTAGCCACGGTCGATTCCGTGGGAAATAGGAGAGAAACATCCTTTTCCTACGGATTTTCTACTGATTTGTCCGACACAAAAGAAGGTGCTACGTTATAGTGATATATAATCTCTTGTGCACAAAAAGACAAAAAACTACTGTTTATATTTCCTTTTAAATATTAGTATTTATAATATTGTACTTTTAATTGTTTTTTTAATTTCTAGTGTAATAATATTGACCGGCCATTAGGTGATAATTTTGTAATTAAACGATATAAATGATAATATTGTTTTTATAATTAAATTCGAGTTACTTAGTGTTCTTTTCAGTAAACGAGGTGTTTTTTTTCCAAAGTAAATGAATACTTCATTAATGGGTAAATTGCGCGAAAATACAACAAACTATGCCAATATTGTCATTGTATGCAACCAACTTTATTTTCTACCTAAAAATACAAGTAACTTACAAATTTGGTTCATTGTATGCAAGTTACCTATAACAATAAGTAACTTACCAGTTACCTTCCAAAAACAAAAGAAAGTTGGTACCTAAATATACAAACAACTTTCAAATTTTGTTCATTGTATACAATCAACTTTTAAATTTTGTTCATTGTATACAATCAACTTTTAAATTTTGTTCATTGTATACAGTCAAATGACCGGTAACCTGGTAATTAGGTTACCCATTGTATACAATGAACCAAATTTGTAAGTTGCTTGTATTTTTAGGTAGAAAATAAAGTTGGATGCATACAATGGCAATATTGGTATAGTTTGTTGTATTTTCGCGCATTTTACCCCTTCATTAATTAGCTTATACATCAACTTTAGGAGTCAAGGACTGTTATACTATGAAACGATTATTTTTTTTCTGTAGAAAGAATAACTTCTTTTTTCCAATTTAGATTACATCTCGGGCAGCCAAGACAGATGCTCATTGCCTGCGGGCCGGTCCTTGGGGAAGAGTCGGTACGGATCCAAAGGATTCCGGGCGCAGGGTTGGCCCGGTGTAAACAACCTTTTGTGGAATTTAGATAACATCTCATATGAAATTGTTTTAAAAGTAATCAATGATCTAACAATCTTCAATTAATATAAAAACATCCGGTAACTGCAGTTGGTTAATTTCAAATTTTTAGTTAAATTACAAATCAAATTTTCTTTAAATTTCTTCTTCATATATATTCGTGAGAAATTCAATAGAAAACGTTCGTTTTTCTAGTCTGTGTAATATTATTTGTTAAGAATCCGTAAGAAATTAAATAGAATATCTATTCCAAATCCACCAAAAAGTTAAAAATCCATGAAAAATATAATTGTTTGTTATAAATTCATGAAATATATAATTGTTCTGCAAATAGATTGGATATATATATATAATATAGGGGAATGTTCAAACGAGAACTGTTTTTCGTACGAGAACTGCGAGAACCAATCTCAGCCGTTCCTTTGATATGGGAAGTTCATGGATGGAGAGCGTTGAGGAGATCAAGTGTGGCAGAGTTCATGTGAGGAATTCGTGGGTGGGCAATGACATTAAAGGAGGGGGAATTGGACGGCTCAGATTGGTTCTCGCAGTTCTCGTACGAAAAACAGTTCTCGTTTGAACCCTCCCCTATATATATATATATATATATATATATATATAGGGTAAGATTATATTAAAAATCTCCCTTAAACATAGAACCTAAAGAACCTTCTCTGGTAATGACACGTCTCACATAGTTTAAGGGCAAAAAAGAAAATTAAAAAAAAAACAATTTGGCGTCTCACAGCCCTCCCCCCAAGCAACCCACAACAAACTTAAAAAAAACCCCACTTACTTTAAATGATCATTATTCGTTCGTTTTTAACAATTTTAATCAAAAAATTATACCGTTAGATTCAGTTTTTCGTCCTCTTTCAAACAAGACCGGTCTTAATATATTTCAGAAACTTTTTTTTTTGAAATACAAATTTTGCATTTTGAGTTATGTTTATACTAAATGCAAAATGTAGAAAATCGAAAAATGCAAAATATCATCATGCAGGTCATCCATATGCTTACAAAATGCAAAATATGAAAATGCAAAATGCAAAATCCGACAGAAACACTACCTGCTGCCCAAATGCAAACAAAATTTTCATGTTAAATTTTTTTTTTAGAAAAATATGAGAAGAGTGATCTTGTTTGAAAGATTATTAAAAAACTAAAAGATTGGTATAATTTTTTTGTTTAAATTCACAAAACTTAAAAATTTATGAAAATTTAAAGTTTTTAGGGTTTTTTTTAAAATTCCTAGGTTGTTGGGAGGGGCATTTTCTATATTTACCGTTTTATTTTCATAATTTAATACATAATAATTACAGTTTTGCCATTGCTCAATCTCATCTATTGATTTTGATGATCCAGTGGTCCAGATTAGTTCTTTAGGTTCTTTGTTTAACACATTGTTCTTTATTGATCCATTATATATATATATATATATATATATATATATATATATATATATATATATATATATATATATATATATATATAATTCCAAGAAAATATTTAAACCGATTACTCATAGGCAAATATTTTCAAAAATACTTATATAGATACACACACACAAGTTTAATTTATTACTCGTGCTTTACCCGGTGAGTGATAGTAGTGGTACTTAATTGTTTATCTTATGTCTTATGTGTTTGATATTATCCGCAAGTAAAATATCAAATAAAAGTACGTAATCGTAAACTTGTGAATTTTAGTTTGATTGAAACGTAAAATATGTATTACATACATGACTATAGAAAGATCCCAAATATACTTTTTATATTCACAGGGGTTTGCTCAAATGGTGTGTATTGTAATACAACAATAATTTCATGATTTAATCAAGAAACATGTGAGATTGAATTCCATACCTTCAACTTTGATTGAATGGATCGTGATAGTTCTTGATGAACTAGGAATCATGAACTCTGGTAAAAGGTAATCGCAAAGTAGATAATTAAACATAACATAACTTGTGGATCCTGAACGGAACTATAGAATTGAGGGCTAAGCTCAATCATAAACTGACATTAGAAATCAATTATAAACTAACAATTAGACAAGAATCGTGAACTTATGTTGGACTTGGATCGTAAATTGACATTAGATCTAAATCTCAAATTAATACTAGACTCGATACGCAAATCAAGCACCAAAACAAACCATGAACTAAATGTGAATGTGTGTGTGTGTGTGGAATCAACCTTAAGGGTTAAAGGAATCACAAACAGGGTTGATTCCAAATAGGAAAGTCCCCATATTCTCTCATATCATAAAGCGGATAGAACCACTGGATAGCAAAGTGACACTTGGGCACAGTATTTCCAAGTGAATCACAAACCTTATTTTATGAATTTCCATACGAAGTTGAATCCCAATAAAGACACCTCAATCGTAAAATGGCGATATTGGATGAATCACTAAGGCGGTGTTTGGTTCATGGACTTGAAATCATACCGATTCCAAATCCCATGGGATTTCATATCCAATCAAATCTCTTGTTTGGTTTATGTAAAAGACAATGAGATTTCTACGGCAAAGATGATGAAGGAGTCGACTCACCTTCACAACTTGACTAGCTCGGTGACAATGGCGGAGGCGGTGAAGGGCAAGGCGACGGAGGTGGAGGCACTGAAGGGCTATGGCGGAGGCGGTGAAGGGCAACGGTGGCGAAGGCGGAGTCGGTGAAGGACGAAGGTGGCGGAGGTGAAGTCGGTGAAGGACGGTGGCGGAGGCGGAGTGGGTGAAAAGCGGCGACGGAGCCGGGTTCGGTGAAGGGCGACGGTGAAGGAGTGGGAAGCAATGATGGATTATAACGCTAGAGGTAGTGGTGGTGAAGGGTGATGACGGGGGAGGCGGAGACGGTGAAGGGTGATGACGCGGAGGCGGAGGCGGAGATGTGAAAGGGTGACGGCGGAGACATGGAAGGGTGACGGTGGATACGGGGAAGGTTACGACGGTGGCCGGTTAGGGAAGTGACGGAGACGATAGACAATGAGAGATGACAATAGATGCAGAGATGGTACGGCTACGGCGGTGGTCGTGACCGACAATGGTGATGCCGCTTACGATTATGTTGGTGACTGATTAAGGTAGCGACATCGAGAATGAAGCATCGACTGATGTGGTAAAGGCGAACTATGAATTGTTGGTTAGATAGGTCCTGATTTTGAAAACCCACATATGAGGGATTTAGGAATACCATCCCCACCCTCAAGGATTTTGAAATCATACACCTATATGATTCAAAATCTCGATCACTTCCTTCTTATTTTCAACTAAACATGGGATTTCAAAGGATTTGAAATGCAAATCTTGTGAAATCTCTCGAAATCCCACGAAACAAACCCCTAAGTGTAATAAACCAAAATCACAAAGTACTAACTTTAGTGGATAGCAAAGTGGGAGCTAGGTTTGAATCACCAAGTATGATGTGGTACTTGGAATCGCCAAGAGTGACCTCTATTTAAAGGGCTTTTGTATAGTGTACTAGTGTTAATAGGGTATTTAGCTCTAGTTGATGTCTAATGATGTAGAATTTTAATTGTAGGTGACTACTGGTAAACGCAAATCTTTCACATCTTTTATTGTGCTGTTGTTTTTTGTGTTGTAATCAGGTAACTTACACTAACTTGCTTATTATATTAGTGTGAACAGTGCATGTTATTTGTATATGAAAGTGTAACTAATATGTTTAGGCATGATGTGAAGGCTTGTGTTACATTGTGGTGAAAACACAACTCAGACACAGTTACACACTTGAAACCCTTCATACAACGTGGGTAGTTAACTGCGACCAAAAGTATGAAATCGTCGTCAGTGCACTTTTTTGGTATTTTGTGAAATGATATGTACTCATAAATGATTATATTTGATGTGTACATACCTAGTGTGGTATGTAAGTTGTGTGCTCGCTAAATTTTATGCATACTGTTGTTGTTTCCTCTCTTTCCATGACATCACCATGAGAAGACTCCAGCGGTGTGAAGACAACTTACTATTTAAATACCTTCTGTTATTATTTTCCTAAAAAATGTTTTGAACACTTAACTATTTGATATTTGATATTAACCCTAAAAATATCTAGGCATTACATTATCTAGTGATTTGTTGATAACTCATTCAATTTTAGATATATCATGTAATGGAATTGAATCATGGAAAATATTATATAAATGGTCCCGTGAAGGTGAAGAAGATGAGTAGAAGTGCATTGCCTTACACTCAATCCATATATCTTCTATATATAATATAATCTTAATTAATATCTATACATCCATTTCACTACACATTAAATGACAAAATCACAACTCCCACATAAATCCAAACCAGTGGCCGGCCACCCTCACATGCCACCAAATTCCAACACTACGACCATCACCACCACCTCTCCTCCTCCTCTCCTTTATATGACACAATTTCATGAATTCAGACACAAAATTTGCCTTTGAAACCAACGTTCTGTATGCTTCTAAATACTCATTGCAGCCTTCCCTCTTTCACTACCCTATTATGCAACATCATTTTCTCACAATACTAAAGCTGATTTGCCCTTAACCAACATACCTATTTTTTTCCCTCTTCTGAATCTTTAACAAAACCACAATGATCAGTCCATATTACTTAGATTTTTACCCTCTTTTCACCCTACAAATAATGTTTCATATCCCAATATACCCAGAACCCAGAGGTACCACTTTCTAGTCCAGTCACCATCTCTCTTTAATTACTCCCTTTTTCTATCTATACGTACGTTCTCTCCCTCTTTAGTAATTTCTCGTTATGCAGTTTACTGAAACACTACCAGCACCACCTCTTCATCACACCAACAAAACATGCCAAACCTTCACTCCAATGAACCCGAATCAAATCCTGCGAGCGCGGCCTTGGCCCGCGTTTTCATCCCCGAATAAACCACCTGGAACATTCGGGGATGCCAACTGTATGGAGCAGTTGCTTGTGCGTTGCGCGAACGCAATCGAGAGCAACGACGCGACTCTCTCTCAACAAATCTTGTGGGTTCTTAACAACATCGCTCCATCAGATGGAGACTCGAACCAAAGGCTCACTTGCGGCTTTCTAAGGGCGTTAATCGCCCGAGCTGCGAAAACTGGCACTTGCAAGATGCTTACCGCCGCCCTTTCGAATTCAAACATCACAATCCAAACACATAAGTTTTCAATTATTGAACTTGCAAGCTTTGTTGACTTGACTCCATGGCACCGGTTTGGTTTCACAGCCGCCAACGCCGCCATACTTGAAGCAGTTGAAGGATGCTCTACCGTTCACATAATCGATTTAAGTCTTACACATTGCATGCAAATCCCAACTTTAATTGACGCGATGGCCGGAAAAGTTACACCGCCGGTGGTGAAGCTGACGATCGCCGGAGCTACGGAGGATGTACCACCGATGTTGGATCTTTCTTATGATGAGTTAGGTGTTAAATTAGTGAACTTTGCTCGTTCAAGAAACATAATTTTGGAGTTCAATGTTATCCCTTCAAGCTCATCAAATGGATTCTCGTCGCTAATTGAACATGTAAAGATTCAATCTTTAGTTCATGGAAACGAGGCTAATGAAGCACTTATAGTAAACTGTCACATGATGCTTCACTACATTCCCGAAGAAACACAAACACAAACACAAACAACTCCATTTTCTTTTGAAGATGCAACACCAAGAGCTTTGTTCTTGAAACAAATTAGGTCTTTAAACCCTACCCTTGTAGTTTTAGTTGATGAAGATGCAGATTTCACATCAAGTAACTTGGTTTGTAGATTAAGGTCAGCTTTTAATTACTTGTGGATTCCATATGATATAGTGGACACTTTTTTACCAAAAGGGAGCAAACAAAGACAATGGTACGAGGCTGATATTTGTTGGAAGATAGAGAATGTGATAGCGCAAGAAGGGTTGCATAGAGTGGAGCGGCTCGAGCCGAGAGGGCGATGGGTTCAACGAATGCGAAACTCTGGGTTTCGAGGGGTTGGGTTAGGTGAAGATATTGTGGGTGAGGTTAAAGGGATGCTTGATGAACATGCAGCTGGGTGGGGATTGAAGAAGGAAGAAGATGATCTTGTTCTTACTTGGAAAGGACATAATGTGGTATTTGCAACTGCTTGGGTACCAACGTAATATCATATGATATTAATTAAAATTAATTATCACTCATAGTTAATCATCTCGATCTTAATTTTTATCATTTTGGTATGTAGTTTTGATTAATCTTTACTAGATCGATATTTTCTTTTCTTGATTGTTGGTAGCTAGTATGTCGATTCAAGAAGAGTGGTGACTGTTTTAGGCTAATAATTAATAATTAACATATTAATGGTAGGTACGTATATCGTATATCAGATGTTTTTGTCCTTTTGGTACCTTTTATGTTATGTCCATGAGTAAACCAAATGCAGGAATATCTTTAATTCCTATATGTAGGGTTATATTATTATATTCCCTATTAGTACTGTCGTGTATGTCTAGTTTCAGCCATTTATAACCTCCGGTCAACAACGGTGGTGAAGATGGCGGCGGCGGCTGCTAGAGAGTATATATGGCTATCCTATGTAGAGCACACATGTAACACCAGCAAAGTGTTTTATTGGATGTACAGAAAGGGTATGTATATATAGTCTTAAACCTATTTCTAATCATTCTTTCCAACTTTCTTATTTTCTTTATTATCACATCATCGTATTAGTATGTGACTCAAATTTTTAAGAGTTAATTACATAAATTATTCTTGTGATTGTTATGAAATTTAACTTTTAATACATTAACGTTAAAAAAATACGATAATAATTACTATGTTTGCTAATTTGTTTCACTTTTAGTTCTTTACACTAACTTTTAGTTCTTCAAGATCTTCATCGCCGAATGTCACAACCACAGAGCCAGACCACCATCGCACGACGCCACCACCGAATCAAGATTAAAAAGACGGTTACGATAGGTATATATAGAAAACGGCAACAAATAACGGGGAGTGCTGGTGGTTTTGACCGTTTCTTGGTTGGCGACATACAAACAGATCTCAAATCTGCTACAAATATTCCCATTCATCATAGTTAGAGTTTTTTGAGTTAGAGGGGCGGTGGGGGGTCGTGCTATAGGGTGGTAGTGCAACAGTTGCAGAAATCGATGAACAAAGAGGATGCAATGGTGGTGGTTGTGTTGTAGGGCGCAGTGATGGTTGTGTTGTACGGCGATGGCGCAATGGCTGTAGAAAAACCAAGGAAAGGAAGGGAACGGTGGTAATGATGTATTTATGGTCGACGTTGGTGAAGATTGGTGAATTAGAGTGATGAAGAAGTTGATCGATGGTGTTATGAGAGAGAGGGGGTGAGAGGAGAAAGGGAGTTAAGTTTCAGGGGGCGGGGAAGGAAAAACTTTATATGATGTATGGTAGCGAAGTTAGAAAACCATTAAAAGACTGTGTTTGGATAAAGCTTATTTGTTAACAAGGATAAATCGGAAAATGATTGAAATACCCTTAGTTCAACCGGTGACACTTAACAAAAGTTAATATAAAGGATCAAAAGTGAAAGTGTATGACAACTACTGGATATTTAAACTAAACATAGTTTACATTTGTAATTTGTAATTTGAGGTTGTTGTTGACATACAAAAAAGGGAGGCGTGCCCTTTTTTTCTCCCCACTTACATAAGTTAAGAAACCGTAATTTTTAAGAAATTTATTAAAGTTTTTTATTTATTTTAAAGTGTAAGAAAAACTTAAAAACCCATACTTGTTTTATTAAATAATAAAATTTTATCTTGTAAATTAATCATAATATTAAAGTTTTTTGCCTTTATTATTAAGTTTTTATTAATTGATAAAATTATAAATATTCTTTACAAAAAAGGAAAGAAAATTTTTCAGAAAAAGGTAGTTTTGCTCGGTTGAAAAAAATCCAGTGGACTATTGGAAACAATTGGTTTGATTCACCCCGAAACACAGAGGATTGTTATAGGCAGATGGTTTGATTCGTTGCGCAAACAAGAAAGAAAGAGTTTTTTTCGCTCAAGAAGAAGAAGTCGAGAAAGAAGAAACGATCGAAGAATCCCAAATCACCCAAAGAAAATAAAGGAGGGATGGATTCGAAAGAATCAAAGGAAATTGAAGGAGGGATGCCAATGACATTCCAATGCCCGGTTTTAAATTCTACGAATTATACTATTTTGGGCGTGAAGATTAACACACTTTTAAATGTTTATGGATCATGGGAAGCACTCGATCCAAAAGGAGACGTGGATATGAAGACAAAGACAATGGCTATTGCTTATCTTTTTCAAGCTTTGCCCATTACAACTTATTCTACAAGTTGCTCATCATACCATGGCCAAAGATATATAGAAAGACTTGAAGACTTGATTCGTGAGGCTAACAGAGTCAAGGAGGCTAAACTAAAAATATTAGAATCGAAATATGAATCCTTGAAAATGAAAGACTCGGAATCACTTGATGAATTTACAGGAAAGATTAGTCCATTTGTGTTACAAGCAAACAATCTTAGATCTACAATAGAGAACAAAAGATTTGTTCAAAAACTCCTAGGATCTGCATAGGCAAATTTTATTCAAATTGTTTTTGCAATTGATAAATTTGCCGATCTTAATACCATATCATTTCAAGAAGCTGTTGGAAGATTAGAAGCCTATGAAGAACACATAAAAGGCCAAACAAAGAAGAAGATACACATGATGGACTTCTGTATGCCAAAACAGACGGAAAAGATGAAGACAAATAGCATAGATGTGAACGTTGTTGTTATAAGAAGTCAATTCAAGATATTAAAAGAAGAGGACGAGGTAGAACTTAGAAATCATGAAGGAACAAAGATGAAACCAACACCAAAAGACAAGAGTCATATAAAATGCTTCAAATGCAATAAATCTGAACACTTTTAATATAAATGCACAAAGAATGATGGGGAGGTTAATTTAACTCAATGAAGACGACGCACCAACAATTGGTGCAACGCTACTATAGACAAGCTTTGAAGAATAGATTATCTCACTTAAACTATATTTAGTTTAAGGCCGAGTATTGTATCTTTAAACTAAACTTAGTTTATTTATGTAATTTGTGATATATTAGGGATTAGATTGTAATTAGTAGAAACTTGAATAGGTGTGTCATTTGAGGCTCACATGGACCACCATAATGTAGCGACGGCAAAATTGTTGCTGTCAGCCACAACCGCCGCCGTCAACAACCGTTTAACACCGTTAGGAAGTTTAGAAACAGTTATTTTATGGCTCTATATATATGTATCGATATGTACAAGAACAAGTTTGTAAAGTGTGTGAATTTCTTAGAAATATATCAAGAACTTTGGGGGATTATTACTATTATTTCAATTTCGATCCAACAAAAACCACATTCACCATTTATGTAATTAACTCAATATAGTTAATAGAAGATAAGTGCTTTCTAATAGATAAAAGTTTTTGAGGAATTTGATTTTGTATCAAATTGGGGTTATATAGTCTTACTTTATTTCACCATTGTTTAGGTTTTGATTTGGGTTAGTGTGTTCCTTATATCGGTTGTGTTTGTATGTGTCCTTCAATCAGATCTCATATTTCTTTCTCCCTTCAATTGTAGCTGTTTGTTTCAATTTAATATTTGAATTAAACGCAATAGGTTGGATCTGTGTTTATGTGTGGTTCAACTAATGGAGTTGTAGGTTAACAGAGAGAGAATGCCAGAATGGTGGCCGGAAATGAAGCATATGGCTAGAATAATAGTGGCGGGTGGTAATAGGGGTGTTCATATAGCGAATAAAAAAGATAGAATATTTATTCAAAAACAATTTTTAACTAACCAAACTTATTTCATATCTATAAAAACTATATTTAAAAATAAAAGTAACTTTCACCGTATATAAACATTATAAACAAACTTGAACTTAAGTCAAAAACAACTATACATAAGTCTAACGTAACCTCTATAAATTTATTATGTATATAAACATTATATACACATTTATAAATTATACGAAGCTTGATAAGAGCTCAAGCTGAACTACTGAACGCTCGGCTCGTTATATATGTCCAACACATTTTTAGGCTCAAGTTCAAACTCGAACTCAATAAAAGCTCGATTCAAACATGTTATAAATTTGAGAAGCTCAATTTATATGCAAACCTAAATTATAAGTATGAAAATTAGAAAAGATCAATTTGACAGAGGAAAGTTAAATAGTTAAAATGCAATTAATATAAAATAAACTTTTGTTTAAAGATATTTTTTTGTATTTCTAGAAACATAAGGCAAACGAGTTAGCTTTATATTCGTGCGTTACGACGAAATTTTAGGGTAAACACAATGTAGAAATAATAACATTGACACTACTAGAAAAACAGGGAGTTTCCGAGGACAGAATCCCTCGGAAATTCCTCGGAAAATGGCCATTTCCGAGGAATTTCCGAGAAAATTCTGCCCTCGGAAAAACCCTCCTCGGAAATCAGTTCCGAGAAATTTCCGAGGGAACTTTCCGACGCATTTCCGAGGACATACATTTCCGAGGGAATTCCGTCGACATAATTTTCCGAGGGATTTCCGAGATAATGAGTTTCCAAGGGAATTCCGAGGAAAATTTTCCAAGAGCTTTCCGAGGGGTAGTTTCCGATAGATTTCCGAGAACACTTTCCGAGAAATTTCCGAGGACCATTTTCCGATAGTTTTCCGAGGACAAGTTTCTAAGGGTTTTCCAAGGACACCAAGGCTCGCAAATCTAATAGAAAATCCTCGCCAAATTGCAAGTTTTCTAAAAGTATCAATTCTTAATTTCTTTTGTAATACATAAAATTTCCACTCGATATAATAATAAATCATTCGTACAAAAATTAAACACCATTATATTTAATTTAATGGAGTTAGATAAACTACAATACCAAAGTAGATAAAATATCTAAAGTATGATCCATATTCAAAAAAATATCAAACAATCATGTTTTGATTAACAAATACAAATAATATGGCTCCTACGTGAATAAAGGATGGTCTCGAAATTGAAACTGTTGAATCATCACAAAAGTCAAGGTTGTCGCTTGTTCTGCAATGCTTTCATTTGTTGTTTTGTAGACAACCCTTGTGCTTCCATATCTTGTTTTAATGTTTGTTCACTTTCCTGAAATGTTCTTTCACTCTTTGTATCTACAATTAGTAAACACATAAAAAATACACAAAATTACTACCTGAATATGACTAAATAATACATAATAAAGAATAACTAAAATTAAACAATATTAGTATCTTATTACACGTAATTTATATCCAATATAACAAACTACCCTTATATGACCACTTCATACCAACATGAACTAGTGTAATACCCTAACAGGTGTTAAACATCATACCAATTTTGACTCATGGCTCGTCTCATGACTAGACTCGTAAGAGTCACTTGATCTAATTGACAATAATGTGGGTGCAACAAAAGTGTGTTTGGTGCATTAAGAAGAATCAAACTTTGTGATGCTTTCACTTTTGACCAAAAGAAAAAGGATGAAAACAACTATCGAAAATCATATAAAACAAATGGAAATAATAGTAATAATAATAATAGTATAATTATTATTATTATCATTGTAAATAAATGTTACTTTATAGTTTTGTATCTATCGATTAACGCTTAACCCTTATTAGTTATATGCTGAATTTAAAATGTGTTGAATAAATAAACTTTGTTTTGGACCCGAAGCATTTTTTTGGACCCAAAGTAACTTAATTAGCGGTTGATCTTTACTTAAGAACATATGTCTTTTTAATACTCATCAAATATGCAACCCAATAACCCACGTCTTAGTTCACTTTTAAGTTTTAACGTAGGTACATTACTATAAATATACTAATTTATGCTTAATGATACACATAGATACATGTATTTGTATAATTATGACTCTATGTTTGATAATTTGTGTTCTAAAGTGACAAATATATAAAAATTACTTTTTAGCCCTCGGAAATTTCCGAGGGCTTTCCAAGGACGAAAATCATTTTTTTCATATTTTACATTATTTTTAAATGCAAAACATAAATAAGCACATGCATGTTTCATAATAAACATAATCAAACAAATAAATCATAATAGGATACTAACATACTATACACATCATGATGACACATACAAATCACAAACACGTTTATATACACACATTTGTTTACGAACATTCATTCATATAGGTACCTTACTATAAATATACTAATTTATGTTTAATGATACACCTAGATACATGTATTTGTATAAGTATGCCTCTATGTTTGATAATTTGTGTTCTAAAGTGACAATTATATAAAATTACATTTTAGCCCTCGGAAAACCCTCGGAAATTTCCGAGGGCTTTCCAAGGACGAAGATCATTTTTTTCATATTTTACACTATTTTTAAATGCAAAACATAAATAAGCAAATGCATGTTTCATAATAAACATAATCAAACAAATAAATCATAATAGGATACTAACATACTATACACATCATGATGACACATACAAATCACAAACACGTTTATATACACGCATTTGTTTACGAACATTCATTCATATAGGTACCTTACTATAAATATACTAATTTATGTTTAATGATACACCTAGATACATGTATTTGTATAAGTATGCCTCTATGTTTGATAATTTGTGTTCTAAAGTGACAAATATATAAAAATTACATTTTAGCCCTCGGAAATTTCCTAATGCTTTCCAAGGACGAAAATCATTTTTTTCATATTTTACACTATTTTTAAATGCAAAACATAAATAAGCACATGCATGTTTCATAATAAACATAATCAAACAAATAAATCATAATAGGATACTAACATACTATACACATCATGATGACACATACAAATCATAAACACGTTTATATACACGCATTTGTTTACAAACATTCATTCATATAGGTACCTTACTATAAATATACTAATTTATACTTAATGATACACCTAGATACATGTATTTGTATAAGTATGCCTCTATGTTTGATAATTTGTTTTCTAAAGTGACAAATATATAAAAATTACATTTAGCCCTCGGAAAGCCCTCAGAAATCTCTCGCTATCTTTTTCGAGGGTGTATTTCCTCGGAAGTCTCTCGGAAAATTTGAGAGGAATTTCCAAGGGCATGTTAGCTCTCGGAAATATGTCGGAAATCTCTCGGAAATATCTCGAGATGTTTTCCGACGGTGTATTTCCTCGGAAGTCTCTCGGAAAATTTGCGAGGAATTTCTGAGGCATTTCCCTCCCTCAGAAATTTATCGGAAAACTCTAGGTAACTTAACGTCCTCGGAAATATGTAGGAATTTCCTCGGAAAACTTTCCGAGGGAATCAACGCCCTCGGAAATCGCGCTGTTTTCTAGTATAATAAATATTTAAATAAAGATATAACATTGAATAATAAATATTTAAAATAAAACATAAAAAAGTTTAAACTATTGACATATATAATACATAATTTGGTTTATGTTCAAATCAACTCGAGTTTTATTTTTATGTTTGTTTGAGCCCTTTAAAATATATGTTAGTATTTACCATCGAAGGTTATATATTAAAATTATAAAAAAATATATATTAATTGTTTTAACTAATATCATGTAAAAGTAAATTTTTATATGGGAAATTAAAAAGGGAAATATAAGATAAAAAAGGAAAAAGTTAAAAATAAATATTGGTTTATTTTTGTAGGTTGAAAAACAAATAATTATATAAAATTAATCTTCTAATATATACAAAAGAATAATTTGATAAAATTTATTATACGATCTGAGCTATTTATTTAAATAAATATTTAATCTTGACTATTCATTCACTTAAAATCAAAAAATCAATTTTGACTTTTTAGAGTCAAATTTATTAGAGATAATTTTATATATGTCTTTATTAAATCATATAAAATCGTATTTACCCACCTTAATTTACAAAAATCATATTGACTCATTGTAATATTTCAAAATATCATATTCAATCAAATTCTTAGTTTTATCATTCTAAAGTAATTTATAATTATTTTAATTATTTTTTAATTATAACCAATAATGTTTAACTTTATTACTCTTATTGTAAAAATAATGATTGATGGTTTATAAAAGAAATACAATCACGTCTCTTCGTATCATGCTGTCATGTTTCTGTCGTCAAGTCTGCTCTCTTGCTCTCGTCTATGTTTCCACCGCTAGTTAGAGTGTTGATGTCGTACGTCATCATTTTTTTAAATTCTTAATTAACTCGCGTTTTATTATTATTTAATACATTGTTATTAAGGTTTAATATTATTTATCATTTAAACCAACCCGTGTATAACACGGACATTTAGTCTAGTTATTATAATATAATAATAAGATTAAACTGTAAATTTATGTTAATTTATGTGACTTCCTGGTCAGCCTTAGATGGCGTGAGAGAAATAATAAATGTGGAGGACAGCGAAAAAAATAAACATAGAGATGCTTGGCACGTTTTGAACTCAAGACCACAATCATTATATATAGATTATAAACATACTAACATAGGTATTGTTATATTTCCTGTCTAATGTATAATACCTAACTTTTTGAGGATTAATCAATACAACATATGAGTGTTTTCTTTAAAGATACTTTTTTTCGGTTATATACTTAAAAAAAACATCCTGTAATTTTTCTTTTTCTAATTGACACGATTAACGTGTAAGAGTACTAGTTATTGAACAAGTCTCATTAGCAGAACCCCAAGTTAACAAATATTTATGTGGTTATTGATGACAACAAATCGCTTCCACTTCTAAAAATCATTATAAGTTCTATCATTCGCCAACAATTTTTTTATAGAAGATGATTTATGCACAACAATTTTACTATACACAAATAAAAATGTTTTCTTAAACGATAATACCTCAAAAATGTGGATAAGAAAGACAGATAGAGCGCTATAAGAGTATTAAAAAACATAATTATTGTGTATAGGAAATTTCTAGAATAACAAGAGTGATCAAAAGATTTAACCCGTGCAATATACACAAGCAAGACTAGTTCAATAATAAGAATTTAAGCGTTAAGCCCAAATAGCAACGGCCCAAGTGTCATAAAGATTCAGTAAACCTTGAGCCCACTAGCCCAGTAAACCCAAGTCCAACAAGAAGTTATAAAGAAAGTAGCAATCATATGCGCAAAATAAAAGCATAAGCATCAACAACCATGGCCTTGTTGCAGCAACAAAACAAGTTATCAACAAATGATGAAGACAAATATGTAAGATCTTAGGATGCTACTTGCATAGTAGATCCAGCCCTTACTATCAAAGTGTCTTTACCAAGATAGGAAGAGATTGGCGACGCCGTCTCCTGCTTGAGGATCAGATCCTCCTGACCAAATGGCTGAAGAAAACTATGCAATGATGATATATGGAAAAATGACTTATGTGTTCCTGTACTTTCAGTTCTGATAAAGAAAAAACAATATTCAATCACATCATCACTATAGGAAAAGTTACAAACGTGTTAACTATTAACCGTGCCTTACTCATGTCTAGCCATCGGCACACACGAGCTTTTCCATGTTGGTTCCAGCACCTCATTTTTTAGAACAGCCAACACAAGCTCAACTATTTCACTACAATAATCAAATCATGTGAATCCATATTCAAAAAGGAAGTAGCAACAAGCAAATAATGATTTTTTCAGCTTAGGTTTTCATACGGAGTTCACAGCCCAACGAAATCTGGTGTACTACAAGTCCACAAGGTTATGTGTTCAAGTCTTGCAGTAGACAAAAGAAGGTGTAGATTTAAGAATTAAGATTAAATCTATAAAGTGTGTGTGTGTGTTCTACCGGTTTAAAAAAAATATAAAGTTTAGTATTTATTCTTTACCTATTTCTATTTTAGAATTACAAACAATAGCTATCAGTTTTCTCATATATTACCATTAATAGTAACCGCCTTCCAAAAATAGGTGGCTTAGCTCGATCTTGTGATTTCTACACTTTGCTTATCATCCAGCAGCCCAAAATTCCATACTAACATAACAATATATCGGTTATTAATTAGTCAAGCAATTAAAATATGTTGTATGCTAATTTTAGGTGAAGTCTGCAGAATGTATTGGAGATATGGTTTGGTGTTCATGAAGAAATAATAAATCAAACAACAGGAAGAAACAGTTGCATATATATAGACAATAATAAGTCTTGCCAATTTAATTGCATGAAAGTAATCAATTTTCTCACCCAAGATATCATCAAACTCTGCTACTCAAGACTAATAGAGATTGGCACACATTCATGGCCATGAACTTCTTGTCATAAAATTGCATGCAAAATATATCTCAAATCCAAACAACAGTATCTTCATCAGCACTTATAATTGGCCTGTTCTATAATCGGATCTGTTGATTAAAGGGAACTATATCAGCAAGCTCTGAAAAGTTATACCAATAATTATTAAGACACAAGATATCATTTATAATCATTATTTGCATAAAATACTAGAGTTAGAAATCCATTTTGCTTTTATGAGTCGTAAACACACGTACTATTGTATTGATTGCCCAATTAAGGTAAAATCTATCTAAAAAGACTTCAAGACCCAAAACAGATACCTAATGCAGATAATTTTTCATTTTTGGAGAACAAATGCATCAGTAAAAAGTAGCAATATAAGAGGGTAAGAGAAAACATTCGCTAGTTAAACTATTTGTAGATAAATAGAAGGAAACTTATACACAAAATAGAAATTTTAAAAGTCCAATACACAATAATAAAACTTGACAAGCTGGATACATGTTGGTGAACTGAACCCTATAATTAAATACCAAAATGATATACTATTGTTTAACTATAAATATTTATTGTTTATTTTAAGTTTTAACGGTTTGGTACTTTTGTTTGATGGGTTATATTGCCCTAAGATGTCACTCCCTAAATTGAATTCATAATCTTCTTTTCAAAATTTTAAATTATAAGTATTAAAAAAATTATAATGTTACATTTTTAACCTAAACGGGTCACTTTCGGGTTGACAAGTTGACCCTAAACCGACCCATTTATTTTTGTGGGTCCGAGTCACTTTTTCGTGTTGGCCCAAAATTTGCCAGACTTACTACCAACAACCATTGGGTTCCCTCACTATCAAGTGTGCAATATATTCACAATACATCATGAACTGTTGTATAGGTTGTTTGGTTGAATTATACTTAATACACTTCACAAGTAACTTTGCTAACATCCAATGCATACTACACAAGTCTAAAGATTTCCCTCAACTTTATCAACATTATGTTGATGATACATGTTCTTATCCAATTCAAGTATCTTCCAACAGACTCATAAGTTGTCAGCTACAAGAACTACTTTCTTAAATTCTTTTTACAAAGCATCTCAACTCTTGCTTAATGTTTACAATTCATTTAAGGTCTTCCATTAAATCATCGAAGTTTTTTTAGCATTACTAGCGTCTTACTCGCGCAATGCCGCGACGGTGAATAGTTTTTGTTTTACAATATGTCACTTTCAAGAATGTAAAGATATGTTATTCGCACGAGTCAATGTCACAAAAAAGTTTTCTTCAAAAACATGTCCACTTTTTTCAATTTTTCTTTTATTTGCATCAACTATATTATTAATTTTTAAAATAAATCTAAAATACATTAAAATAAGAAAAAAGATTTTGGAAATTGTTTAAATTCCTCCAAATAAGCTCCCTTGGAAAACTATCTTATGCATTCTCTACATCTAAGAACACTATATGCAAATTTCGTTGTCTTTCCCTATGATTTTCACAAGGCTATCAAATGAACTACTTCTATCGACGATCTCCCTGGCATAAACCCGAATTGATTTTCGCATACTATACCAACATCGTCATTGCCGCCACCGACTATTAGTACTAACGGTTGCTATCACCATAATCAATCACTAGCACAACTTACTATTACCATAAACAACGATCAACACCACCGACTTCCACCACCATTACTACCGCCGCCATCAACCAGTACAACACACACACACACATATATATATACAATTATACATACATACATATATATATACATACATATATATATATATATATATATATATATATATATATATATAATCTGTTAGAATATTATTCCTTAAGGATTAGAAGTGTAAATACATATAAAATAGGTTTAGCTATTTCCATGTATAGCTCTCTCATTTTTTATATATTTTTTGTAATCATCGTTCTTGGGTATTAATTAGAATTCTGACTTCACATGGTATCAGAGCCATTGTGAAACCCTAATCCGCTGCCCTCACCATATTCCACCTTCGTGTATATGATTCCGATGGTTATCCTGGTGTATCTGATTTTATTTATTTATTTATTTTTCTTCCTCTGTTGCTAACCTTCGATTGATTCAGTCGATGCTTGATTCTGTCGATTGATTCAGTTACTGCTTTGATTGATTCTGTTCGCTGGTTGCTTCTTCGATTGGTATATCTGATTGCTTAAGTCGCTGGTTACTTCCTTGATTCTATCGCTAGTTGCTTCTGGGCTTATCGATTCTCGATCTCAGTGATTATCTATCGTGTAACCCTATCGACAGTCGCCCTTTTTGCCTTGCGTCGAAGCCATTTGCTTTCGATCCGTTTGCTTCAAGTCGTTTGTTCAAGCAGTTTACTTCAAGCCATTTTTTCAAGCAGTTTGCTTCAAGCCATTTGCTTCAAACTATTTGTTTCAAGCCATTTGCTATTTGTTTGCCATTAATTGTGTATCATGGGTGATGTTATTGATCCTCCAGCAACCACACAATCATTTATCATGGGAAGCTCGCCAATTACTTCGGATAAGCTGACTGGGTCAGCCAACTATTTCTCTGGTACAAGTACACAATCATGTACTACTACTGAAACCAGTCCACACAACAGTCTTATGGGTCTTTTCATGCATTTGGGACTGATTATAGTCCAAGGAATTTAGTAATACAAACAATACATATGTCTACAATCGAGTATGATGCATTTCTGAAGTATCAAGCAGCACAACAATCTATTCCTAGTGCCACAAGACAATCTAGTAATTACTCGGCCTTTGCTGTCCAAGGCCAGTCTATGGGCTCATGGATTGTTGATTCAGGTGCTACTAATCATTTGTGTGGTAACAAAAATCTTTTTTCTGCTCTTACGTATTCAGATACTTAAATACCTATTACTGTTGCTGATGGAAATAAAACAGCAGTTAACGGAATTGGCAAAACCCAACCTATTTCATCATTGTCCTTAGACTCTGTTTTATATGTGCCTAAAAGCCCCTTTAATCTTCTATCTATCAGTCGTATCACTAAAACTCACTCTTGTTCAATAACCTTTACACCTGATTCTGTTTTCTTACAGGACCTAAGCACCGGACGGATCATTGGTGAAGGGCATGAGTCACACGGACACTATTACTTAGGGGGATCTCATCCATCCATTGCAGCAAGTGCGGTGTCTCCACACTATTACCATCATCTTTATGGCCACCCTTCTCTCTCTAAGTTAAAGAAGATCGTGCCAAGTTTGTCTCCATTATCATCCTTAGAGTGTGAGTCGTGTCAGTTAGGAAAACACACCCGTGGTGTTTTTCCTAAATGAGCAAATAATAGAGTTGATTCTCCTTTTTCCCTGGTTCATACTGTGTGGGGTCCTAGTAGAGTCTCTTCAACTTTGGGTTTCAATAATTTTGTCACTTTTATTGATGATTATTCTCGTTTCACTTGGATATTCTTAATAAAACAACGTTCCGAATTATTTCCAATTTTCCAAGAATTTTGTGCTGAAATAAAAACCCAATTTGGTGTAACCATTCGTACCTTGAGAAGTGATAACGCCCTTGAATATTTCTCCACACCCTTCAAAGAGTTTATGGCTTCCCAAGGCATGTTACATGAATCTTCATCTCCTAGAACTCCATAGCAAAATGGTGTGGCCGAAAGGAAAAACCGACATCTAATTAAAACAACCCGCACCTTATTGTTGCATGCTAAACTCCCATTAAAATTTTGGGCTGATACTGTTATGACTGCATGCTACCTAATCAATCGCATGCCATCATCAGTCTTACAAAATCAGACCCCATTCTATGTTTTGTTTCCAAATCAAACCCCATATCACATTCCTCTACATCCAATTGGCTCACTGTGTTTTGTTCATTGTCTGGATCCTAGTAAAGATAAATTAGCTCCTAAGGCACTAAAATGTGTCTTTCTGGGTTATTCTCGGTTACAGAAGGGCTACAAGTGTTACTCTCCAAGCTTAAACAAATATTTCATGGTTGTAGATGTAACATTCTTTGATCGTCAACTCTATTTTTCCGTTGATCAACAGGAGTCTTCCAACATTGATCATTCCTCTTCCTGTCCTTACATCATTACCTGCTGACAACCTGCCAAATCCTTCCAATACTGATCCTCCGTGTCCTTGTACTACTGATCCTCCGTTAAAAACCTATCAACGACGTCCTCGCCCCACTGTTCCGACGGATGAACATGCAGATTCTCCTGACAATGGTACCTCTGACTCATCTCCTTCACCAATTGATCCACTGGCTTCGGTTCTGTCAGAAGATGGTCTACCTGTTGCCCAACGGAAAGGTACAAGATTGTTAGTGCTAATATATTATCAGTATTTTAGTTAGTGCCTGATAGTGAAATGGGCCCCTTTGGGGTTTAGGGTTTGCTTGTATATATGTATTCTTTGTAACTTCATTTTGTTTTATCAATATAGAAAAGAAACTTTTACTCTAATAACATGGTATCAGAGCAGGTCACTCCTGCTCAACTCCAGTTCCCGTCACTTAGTTAAATCGACCCCTCAGAGGTTCTCAGTTATTCTCACCGCCCCTGTAGAAGTTCTCGGTGACTTCCGGCGACCTGACCCAAGCCGTCCGATCATTTTCCGACGTCCCACGCTCCACCAGCCGCTGCTGCCTTCTGTTCACGCGCCGGCGCGTGAGCAGCCGTCCGGCACACGACTTCCAGTTTTCGGTTCTTGAGTCGGTTTCCGTCCCTGATCCTATTTCCGGTGAGATTCTGTTCGTTATCTTCAGTTGGTTGTATGTATTCATCTGGGTTTTGTCTGGTCTGAACAAAGGTCCTGAATCTGATTCTGCAAGCTATATAGATACATCTGATACTATCTGTTGTGCACTTATTATCTGTGTTTTGAGAGATATCTAGCTGGTTTGACCATCTGTGGTGCTCCTGTTTGATTTTTATTTCTTCTTTATCATCTGGAAAATGGCTATTGGGGATGATTCTGATGATAAGCATTCAGGTAGTGGTTCCCGTATACCTGACTTGATCCCAACAGCTACTAGACTTACCGATAACAAGCTGAATGGTGCTAACTTTTTTGAGTGGAGCAAAACTGTTCGTCTGTATGTTCGAAGCATGGGGATGGGTTCCCATCTAACTTCTGACCCACCAGCTGATGGTGACCGTGGCCGTGATTTGTGGTTACAAAATGATGCACGCCTGTTCTTACAGATTATTAACTCTGTTGAGCCCTCTGTCTCATCTCTGGTCAGTCATTGCGAATATGTGAAAGAGTTAATTGACTACCTTAACTTCTTGTATTTTGGACAAAGCAATATCTCTCGAATTTACAGTGTTTGCAAAGCCTTTCATCGTGGAGAACAACAAGAACGGTCGTTAACCTCTTATGTTATGGAGTTCAAGAAGACATATGAGGAACTGAACTCTCTTCTCCCATTGAGTGCTGATGTAAAGACTATGCAAACTCAAAGGGAACAAATAGCTGTGATTAGTTTTCTGACTGGCTTACGACCGGAGTTCGACTCCATCAGATCTCAGTTCTTGAATGAATCTGAAATACCTTCTCTTAAAGAAACATTTGCTCGGGTCCTTAGAAATGAGAATCTTCAGCCTACTCCGCTTCCTGATCATAACACAGCTCTAGCTGGATATCGTGGTGGATTTCGTGGAGGATCTCGTGGAGGTTATAGGGGTGGTTCAAGAGGAGGTCACCAGGACCGAACAATCGATTCTCGTGAACCTCAGTTTGATTCTAGTAATGTTGAATGTCACTACTGTCATGAAATGGGTCACACTAAATTTACTTGCAAGAAACGCCTGGCAAATAATCAGAGGAACTCATCTGCACACATTGCTAGTACACCTGATGACACAGCCACAACACCAAAGGATGAGAATCCCTCTACTTCAACTGCTACATTTGCTGAGACAGGTAAATCTAGTAAATGTTTAGTATCTTCTGCCTACAAGTGGGTCATTGATTCAGGTGCCTCAGATCACATGACAGGTAATCATAACCTTCTCTCTGATTTCAATAAACACCGATCATCCAGTCAAGTCATTGTTGCTGATGGAACTATCTCTCAAGTTATTGGTTCTGGCACAATAAAACTTACCCCATCTGTCTCCTTGTCATCAGTTTTGAGTTTACCAAATTTTTCGTTCAACCTATTATCTGTGAGCAAAATTACTCATAATTTGAATTGTAGCATCTCATTTTCCCCTGATCATTGTGTCTTTCAGGATCTGTTGACGAAAAAGATTATTGGTAGAGGACGGGAATCTGATGGCCTATATATATTTGAACATCAACAACCATACTCTTTAACGTGCTCCAGTTCCTTATCTCCGTTTGAAGTTCATTGTAGACCGGGTCATCCCTCCTTACAGAGTTTGAAGAAATTGTTTCCTGAATTTTCTTATTTATCTTCTCTTCAATGTGAGTCATGTCAGTTTGCTAAACATCGGCGTGTTCATTTAGGTTCTAGGATAAACAAGCGGGCTGCGTCCCCATTTGAATTAGTACATTCTGATGTTTGGGGTCCATGTCCTGTAATGTCCAAAACCGGGTTTAGGTATTTTGTTACCTTTGTTGATGATTCTCTCGAACTACTTGGCTTTATTTAATGAAAAACCGCTCAGAAGTATTTACTCATTTTTGTTCCTTTTGTGCTGAAATTAAAACACAATTTAAAGTCTCTGTTAAAACCTTACGCAGTGATAATGCAAAAGAATACATGTCTCAGTCTGTTCAGTCTTACATGCTTCAAAATGGTATTCTTCATGAATCTTCCTGTGCTGATACTCCAGCTCAAAATGAAGTTGCTGAGCGAAAGAATCGTCACCTACTTGAGGTGGCTAGAGCTCTTTTATTCCAAATGACAGTTCCTAAATCCTTTTGGACTGATGCTGTTTCCACAGCTTGCTTCCTCATCAATCGACTGCCTTCCACTGTCTTGGATGGCGAAATCCCGTTCTCTGTTTTATTCCCTACGAAACCTTTGTTCCCTATAGATCCAAAGATCTTTGGTAGTACATGTTTTGTTCGTGACACTCGACCATGTTTAACTAAACTTGATCCAAAGTCGTTGAAGTGTGTCTTTCTCGGTTATTCTAGAATTCAAAAGGGTTATAGGTGTTTCTCTCCCACACTTAATAGGTACATTGTCTCTCGAGATGTTACCTTTCATGAAGATCTCCCGTTCTTTCCTATGTCTGGTTCATGTCATGAAAGAGATACTAATGATGATGTTTTGTTATACACTGTTCCTACTCCTGAGTCCCCGGTCTCTTCTACATCCCATCCTGAGGTTGCGAGACCGCCAATTGTTCATGTATATCATAGGCGTCAAAGATCTCCTGATCCTGTACCCGTGTCCTCTTTGCTTGCAGATCCGCCTATCCATGAGTCCGAGTTGTCAGAGGACCCGTCTCTTGATATATCATCTCAAGACTCTGATCATGATGTTCCCATTGCGCTACGGAAAGGTAAGCGTTCATATACTTACCCTATTGCTTCATTTGTTTCCTATAATAAGCTTTCAGTGTCCTCTCATTCCTTGGTTTCTACCATTGACTCTGTTTCCATTCCGACAACTGTCGGTGAGGCTTTGAACCATCCTGGGTGGCGGGATGCTATGATTGATGAAATGAATGCTCTTGATCATAATGGTACGTGGACTTTGGTAGAGTTACCTACTGAAAAGAAGACTATTGGATGTAAATGGGTATTCACTGTTAAGGTTAATCCAGATGGATCTGTAGCTAGATTAAAATCTCGGTTGGTTGCCAAAGGATATGCCCAGACTTATGGGGTTGACTACTCAGAGACATTTTCTCCTGTTGCTAAGTTATCATTTGTTCGGTTGTTTATGTCCCTGGCTGCTACTTATAACTGGCCTCTCATCAATTGGATGTGAAGAATGCCTTCTTACATGGGGATTTACATGAGGAGGTTTACATGGAGCAACCTCCGGGGTTTGTTGCTCAGGGGGAGTATGGTAAAGTTTGCAAATTGCGAAAGGCCTTGTATGGCTTAAAGCAGTCTCCTCGTGCCTGGTTTGGACGATTCAGTACCGTAGTGACCAAGTTTGGCTTACGAAGGAGCTCCTATGATCACTCGGCGTTCTTTACTTCATCTGACTCCAGATGTATCCTGTTAGTAGTGTATGTTGATGATATAGTTGTTACTGGCAGTGACGAAAATGGAATTAAGAAATTGAAAGAATTCCTCTCATCTCAATTCCAAACTAAGGACCTTGGTCCATTGAAATACTTTCTGGGAATTGAGGTCTCTCGTAATCGCAAAGGAATTTGTTTGTCTCAACGCAAATATTGCTTAGACATACTGAGTGATTCCGGTTTGGTCAAGGCAAAACCTTGTGAGGCTCCTATGATCCCAAATGTTAAGTTGAAAGCGGATGACGGTGAGCTGCTTGAAAATTCAGAAAAATATAGAAGGATCGTGGGAAGACTAAATTATTTGACAATTACACGTCCAGACATTGCCTTTTCTGTGAGTATGGTAAGCCAGTTTATGTCATCTCCAAGAACATTGGGATGCTATCTGTCACATTTTGAAATATCTTAAAGGCGCTCCTGGTTACGGCATCAAATACCAAAACAATGGTCATCATGTCATAGAGGGATTCACTGATGTTGATTATGGTGGAGATCCTACAAGCAGACGATCTACAACCGGCTATTGTGTTTTTGTAGGAGGTAATCTTGTTTCTTGGAAGAGCAAGAAACAAAATGTAGTTTCTCGCTCGAGTGCTGAATCCGAGTATAGAGCTATGGCTCAGGCTACTTGTGAACTTATATGGTTACGTAATCTTCTTGATGAAATCGGGTTTCCTCAGTCAAAACCAATGAACCTATGGTGTGATAATCAAGCGGCTATTCATATCGCCAACAATCCAGTATTTCATGAGAGAACCAAGCACATAGAAGTGTATTGTCATTTTACTCGAGACAAGATAGATGATGGAACGATTGCAACATCTCATGTGAGGACAGGAGACCAGCTAGCTGATGGTTTTACTAAAGCATTACCTGGAAATAGAGTCAAGTACATTTGTAACAAGCTGGGCATGATTAACATATATGCTCCAGCTTGAGGGGGAGTGTTAGTGCTAATATATTATCAGTATTTTAGTTAGGGCCTGGCCTGATAGTGAAATGGGTCCCTTTAAGGTTTAGGGTTTGCTTGTATATATGTATTCTTTGTAACTTCATTTTGTTTTATCAATATAGAAAAGAAACTTTTACTCTAATAACAAAGATCTACTGCAAATCCTTATCCCATATACAATTATGTCAATTATAATCGTTTATCAACGACATATTATGCTTGTATTGCAAGTCTTGCCTCTGTTACTATTCCTAAGAGTGTAGGTGACGCTTTATCTCATCCCGGTTGGCGTCAGGCTATGGTTGATGAAATGACAGCCTTACACTCTAATGGAACATGGGAGTTGGTTCCGTTACCTCCGGGTAAATCAAAAGTTGGATGTCTTTTGATATTCACTCCAAAAGTCGGACCGGATGGCCAAATTGATCGATTAAAAGCCCGACTGGTGACCAAAGGGTATAAACAAATATTTGGTCTTGATTATAGTGATACATTTTCTCCTGTTGCCAAAATGACTAGTATCCGCATTCTTCTATCCATGGCTGCTATGCGTGATTGGCCTCTACACCAACTTGACATTAAAAACGCTTTCCTCCATGGTGATCTGCATGAAGAGGTTTATATGGAGCAACCTCCTGGATTTGTTGCTCAGGGGGAGTCCGGATTGGTTTGCAGACTAAAGAAGTCCCTCTATGGCCTAAAACAATCTCCGAGATCCTGGTTTGGGATTGAAACAGAGTGAAGCGGATCATTCAGTCTTCTATCACCTTTCAGGGACACGGTGTACCTATCTGGTAGTGTACGTCGACGACATAGTTATCACCGGAAATGATCATGATAGGATACGACAACTTAAAGACCATCTTTTCAAGCATTTCCAAACAAAAGAAATGGGCAATCTCAGGTACTTCCTAGGTATTGAAGTTGCAAAATCGAAAGATGGAATTTCAATATCCCAAAGGAAGTATGCTTTAGACATTCTGGAAGAAGCTCATCTAACGGATTGCAAGCCTGTTGAGTCTCCAATGAATCCTAATGTTAAACTTCTACCTGGACAGGGGGAGCTTTTAACAGATCAAGAGAAATATCGGAGACTAGTTGGTCGGCTTAATTATCTCACAGTAACTCGACAACTGGTCTTTTGCTGTGAGTATAGTCAGTCAGTTTCTAAATGCTCCGTGTGATACTCATTGGAAAGCCGCTTTACGGATCCTGAAATACATCAAAGAAGCTCCAGGAATGGGTCTGTTGTATGAAAATAAGGGGAACATGGAGGTACTTTGCTACACTGATGCAGACTATGGTGGTTGTCCTTTCAGTCGAAGGTCAACCTAACCTCAGGTTATTGTGTCCTCTTTGGGGGTAATCTAGTTTCTTGGAAAAGTAAGAAACAAAATGCGGTAGCAAGATCAAGTGCAGAAGCCGAGTATCGAGCAATGGCCAATGCAACATGTGAGCTCATATGGATCAAGCAACTTCTTGAAGAACTAAAGTTTTGCAAGGTATCACCAATGAAGCTCATTTGTGACAATCAAGCTGCACTTCATATTGCCTCCAACCCAGTTTTCCATGAGAGAACAAAACATATCGAGATCGACTGTCACTTCATTAGAGAAAAACTGCTAGATTTCAATCATCACAGAATTGGTTAATTCAAGTGACCAGCTAGCAGATGGTTTTACAAAATCTCTAAGAGGCCCTCGTGTTGAATACATATATGACAAGCTTTGAGCTTATGATATATACGCTCCAGCTTGAGGGGGAGTGTTAGAATATTATTCCTTAAGGATTAGAAGTGTAAATATATATAAAGTAGGTTTAGCTATTTCCATGTATAGCGCTCTCATTTTTTTTTATATTTTTTGTAATCATCGTTCTTGGGTATCAATGAGAATTATTAATCTTCACAATTGCTCTCTCACTTCACATAATCATTACCTATATTAACCAAACAATACCAATGGTATGTAGGGTACAAGCATTTCATTATTAAACTCTTGTATATCGTAATACAAATCTTCATGCATATTATTACTCGTATGTGCTACACTTGATTACCTCTAGTTTTTTTTCTTCTTTTATTCCTATCAATTCACTTCTTATAATCACTACCACTAACTTTCATCCTTAAACCCGTGTATTTTGGAATATTAATCTTCGTGCATAGAATTACTCATAACTGGTACTAGATTACATCCTAGTTTTCTTAGCTTCTTGCGTTCCTATCCTGTCAACCATATAAGGAAATAATCTATATAATGTATTTATACTTGAATCAACTACAAATAATATTCATTGCCCTGCATAACTCACTTTGATCACAAGTTCACAATCATCACTAGTTTGAACCTTAAAACTATAGGCTCCTCGGTTTGGAAGACTTTTCACCTAATCACTTGATAGCCAAATCAGCTATATCTTTACTTTATCTTATCCATCTTAATTCTTAGATGTATATATATCACAGCCATGTTGCACTTAGTATTTTATGTACTTTTTGACAACCATGTTGCTCTTCTAGAAACCATCGATTGTAGCTAGAACCTCTAATGTGTGTGCCAATTGCATATGACAATCTTTATGTGTAATCGATTGATTAAAGGATAATTAACAATCAATATTGATCAAGTCTTGCTTGGTTAGAACAAAGAGACTAAATGAGTTAATAATTAATCTCAAGACCATAGGATTAGTGTTTTGCTTAATTATAGGGTTAGATATTTTGATTACTAAGTCCAACTACTTACAATCGCTTATACTCTAATGTCCATTGCATGTTCTAATTGAAATTAACTTAATAAAAAGAAAAAAACGAATCTAGGATTGCTTGATTCGAACAAAGAGACTAAATGAGTTAATAATTAATCTCATGACCATAGGATTAGTGTTTTGCTTAATATAGGGTTAGATATTTTGATTACTAAGTCCAACTACTTACAATCGCTTATACTCTAATGTCCGTTGCATGTTCTAATTGAAATCAACTAATCAAAAAGAGGAAAACGAATCTAGGAAGGGAAGCTTCAACCCATAGTTTAAACCTTCAAAGTTCTTTGATTTTTAATCTCTTTGATTGTTTTAGTAGATTCCTTGCCAATTAGTTCATAAAATTGGTGTTTAATTAGTTAAAATTATTTATATATAAAAATCCCAAAAATCACTCTTTTCATGCTTTTAATTAGTTTAAAAATTAAATCGGTTTAAGTAAATTCAAAATCATACTCGTTTTGTGTTCGACACTCGATCTTACCAAAACTATAATACGATTAGATTCTCTTGTCTATTTGTGTTATAGTTGGTGCCTTGGTATTTCCAATTTAATAAATTTAAAACCGGTACGTAAAACGCACATCACTTCCTAAGAACCCTTTTATTTATAATCTGTTTCATGCATTTGACTCTCTTAGCTCCAAGTTACCACTTGATCAAATACTACTACTAGCATTGCATCTTTTTTTTAGCAATACTTTTACTAGTTTCTCATCAATTCACTTCACTTCATGCATATAATTACTCTCAATCAATACTTCAATCCTCACTAGTTTTTTTGCTTCTTTTAATCATATCCTTGCATCAGCTACAGATGGTATATAATACTCTCCACAAATCAATTAGCTACAGATGGTATATAATACTCTCCACAAATCAATTTGATCACAAGTTCACAATCATTTGTATGTAGTCCAAGAATATCATAACTCCAAAATTTTTACTTAAATATGTCAGCTACAAGAACCACTTTCTCAAATCAAAACTCACTTAAGTATGTCTCCTATAGATCTTCAAATCATGTCTAAAGCATATTCATAGTCCCAATTTCGAGTTATATTCATTTGAAATATACATTTCATTTCCTCGTTCTAATCACTTTATTCCACAACCTTTTCATTAAGTCTCTCAAACATTAACTTGCTACTTTAGATCTATTAGTAGTCGTGCTAACTTGCTACTTTTTGGCCAGATTAAACATCAATCCATATCAATTTATTTCCCCTGGTTGCCCTTTGTTATTACCACTACATAGCATGAAAATTGGACTGCCGAATATCTTCAATACACATCTGCCCATTGTCAGTCAACTACTTGTTTCCTTGGACCACATTTTAAACAAAAGAAGGGATTTGAATTATATCGTGATATATATTTCCCAAATCTCAGTCAGATACTTATAGAACTATCATGTCTTAAAGCATCTTCCAAACTCCCGATAAATCGCTTACACTCTACTAGCTAGTTCTTTAAAATCCATAGATTCATAGAATTTTACAATATTTGACTTCCTAGGAACCCTTTATTTTCATACATTTGACTGGTTAGTTACAACTAGAACAAGCACTGCTGCCAGCCTACCAGTATTATTGCATCCTCTCCTAGTTATACGTCAGTAGTCAAATCAAATGTCAATTCCTTATGTGTCTCTTTTAAATTTACATAGCGTGCCTTCTACAACTACTACTTTATCATCAATTTACTTCATTTCATCTCTATTACTAGCTTAAACACATCCATTTTGGAATATGGATCTTCATGCATATAATTACTTGAAACCACTACTTACTTAAATCTGTCAGCTACAAGAACCACTTTCTTAAATCAAATTTGACTTGAGTATGTCTCCTATAAATCTTCAAATCATGTCTAAAGCATCTTCCTACTCCCAATTTCGAGTTAAATTCATTTGAAATATACATTTCATTTCCTCGTTCTAATCACTTTATTCCACAATATTTTCATTATGTCTCTAACATTAACTTGCTACTTTATATCTATTAGTGGTCGTAATTCGTGCTACTTTTTGGCCATATTAAACATCAAACCATATCATTTTTCGTCCGTGGTTGCCCTTTATTATTACCAGTTTACCACTACATGCCATTGGACTGCTGAATATCTTCAATACACATCTGCCCATTTTCAGTGAACTACTTGTTTCCTTGGTCCACATTTTAAGCAGAAGGGATTTGGATTTTCATGTCAATCATATTCCCCAAATCTCAGTCAGGTACTTACAAAAATATCATGTCTTAAAGCATCTTCCAACTCCCGTAATTCGCCTTACACTCTGCTAGCTAGTTCTTTAAATCCACAGAATTTTACAATATGACTTCCTAGGAACCCTTTAGGTTCATACATTACAACTAGATCAAACACTGCTACCAGAAGTATTGCATCCTCTAATAGTTATATGTCAAAAGTCAAATCAAATGTCTATTCACTCATGTGTCTCTTTTAAATTTCAATATCATGCCTTCTACAACTACTAGTTTATCATCAATTCACTTCATTTCATCTCTAATACTAGCTTAAACACATCCATATTGGAATATGGATCTTCGTGCATATAATTACTTGAAACCACTACGTACTTGAGTCCTAATTTTTTTCTCTTTATTGCCTACTAGCTTTTACTTCTTTTATTCCTCTCCACCTATCATTATGAACACAAATTCACAATCATCACTATTTTGAACCTTAAATAACATGCTAATCAGTTGTCTCTGACTTATGTAGTCCAAGAATACCATTACTCCTAAAATTTCACTTAAATCTATCTCTAAGCATCTTCAGACTCCCAACTTCGTGTTTAATTCATGTGAATCTGTACTTCATTTCCTCAATCAAATCACCCTGTTCCAAAATTATTGTAATTATATATCTCTTAATTCACATCCATTAGCAGTCGTACTTAATTCTCTCAAACATTAACTTGCTACTTTAGATCTATTAGTAGTCGTGCTAACTTGCTACTTTTTGGCCAGATTAAACATCAATCCATATCAATTTATTTCCCCTGGTTGCCCTTTGTTATTACCACTACATAGCATGAAAATTGGACTGCCGAATATCTTCAATACACATCTGCCCATTGTCAGTCAACTACTTGTTTCCTTGGACCACATTTTAAACAAAAGAAGGGATTTGAATTATATCGTGATATATATTTCCCAAATCTAAGTCAGATACTTATAGAACTATCATGTCTTAAAGCATCTTCCAAACTCCCGATAAATCGCTTACACTCTACTAGCTAGTTCTTTAAAATCCATAGATACTAGAATTTTACAATATTTGACTTCCTAGGAAACCTTTATTTTCATACATTTGACTCGTTAGTTATAACTAGATCAAGCACTGCTGTCAGCCTACCAGTATTATTGCATCCTCTCCTAGTTATACGTCAGTAGTCAAATCAAATGTCAATTCCTTATGTGTGTCTCTTTTAAATTTACATAGCGTGCCTTCTACAACTACTACTTTATCATCAATTTACTTCATTTCATCTCTATTACTAGCTTAAACACATCCATTTTGGAATATGGATCTTCATGCATATAATTACTTGAAACCACTACTTACTTGAGTCTTAATTTTATTCTCATTATTGCCTACTAGCTTTTATTTGTTTTATTCCTCTCCACCTATCATTATGAACACAAGTTCACAATCATCACTATTTCGAACCTTAAAATAACAGGCTAATCAGTTGTCTCTGACTTATGTAGTCCAAGAATACCATAACTCCTAAAATTTCACTTAAATCTATCTCTAAGCATTTTCAGACTCCCAACTTCATTTTAATTCATGTGAATCTGCACTTCATTTCCTCAATCAAATCACCCTGTTCCAAAATTATTGTAATTATATATCTCTTAATTCACATCCATTAGCATTCGTACTTAAGTTGCCCATATTCTGGTCATAACTAACATCAAACATATCATTCTTTTTGTCCCTGGTTGCCCTATGTTATTACCCCTACATACCATGAAAATTTAAAGTACCCTAATATTCGACCACCTAAGAACCTTATATCAAATATCTTCAATACACATATTTTCAAGTTATAGTCAACCACTTACCTCATTAGTCCACACTTTAAGCAGAAGAAGGGGTTTGATTTCTAACTTCAATTAACTTCTTCCAAAAACTCAAGGATTAGATTTGGTGAAGAAAACTGTTTTGAAATGATGGCCGATAAGAGTTAGACAAATAACTGAAGGAATGAGGTGAAAATGATGATGAGAACGATTTGATCAAAAACTCAAAAAATGAATTTAATTTCAAAAAACATTTGATGCGAGATCCTGAGTTAAAATTAGCATTTTAGAAATACAGCAGTGGTAAAAGAATGCATGTTGACAGGTATTGATAAAGTGAGAATACATAAAAGCTTTCGTTAAAGAAAATAAATTCTATAAAGATATGTTGTATAGATTGCAGCCAAGTTAAACTGAAATGTTGCAAAACAAACCCATGGACTTGAACTTGTCTATAGAGAGACCATTCAAAATGCATGAACTCGTTTGCTAAATAGTAGAAACTTAATGCAATTGAATGCAAGGATGAATCTATAAATTCTTATAATAAAGATAAGGCTTTGGTAATGGGTAAAAAAACATTAAAGGGATGAATTCGGTTTCCAAAAAAGAATATGAGAAATCAAAATGTTGTAACATGATTTCTACAAAAAAGAATTTAAAATAAATTGAGAAAATAAATTACAATATAATGAAATAAATTTGAGTTAGTTTAAAATAAAGTAATACTGCAAAAAAGAATTTAAAAAAAGAACAGGCTAGTTCTACTTGGAATTTTAGTTGATTTCTACATTTCTTCTGCAGACCAGTAGATCCTTAGGTTCATTACAATATAATGAAATAAATTATACTAAAGAACTCAGAGCACCTGAATACATTCTACACATCCTCCAAGAGCCCAATATTTCCATTTCTCTACAAAGTTCACTCCTCTTATGTCTCTAAAGAACACACAAATAAGCGATAGACCCTCAATCATTGTCTACGCTTTATGACAAACTAATTCTGCTTGTTCTCTCTTTGAAGAAGAATTAATTTTTATTGTACCAACACTACTCATTTAAAAAACAAGGTTTTCATTTAAAGATGATGAAACTATAATAGTAAAAACCTAAAATTTGTCTGTTTCCTAATCAGAAATAGATGATCATTGTAAAAAAAAAACCTCATTAAACTATATTTAATAATTGTAAACAATAAAATAACAATCAACTAGAAGGCAACTGGGGACATGTAGATGGTACCTGATCTTGCACTTTGCATTGTCCAAGACTGAAAAACCACATGGAAACAGCCTCTTAGGAACAACTTAATTTATGTTCACTTTGTAATACGGTAAAAGCATAGAAACAAAAATCCTGCAAATGCAATTCAACAATAGAATATCTAAACAACACAGATATTTAAACAAAAAACGAGAGGAAGTGTTTTTAGCAATAATAAATGAATAACAAGTACCAAAATATGATTACGCTATCTAAGTTTGTGAAAAACAAGAGATTACAGAATATATATTTAAGAAGTTCAACTTAAAAAGCTAATATCTTAACTTCATTTAGACACAGAAGTTCAACCTAGATAATTACTACCCTAACCTCAATTATACACAGGCTGCCTCAAATCATTTGCAGAGTTTGATGAATTTTCCAGAAAAAAATGAGAAAAGTCCATAAAAAAAAGGTGAAGAAAAAAACCCACATGGGCTGTTAGCCTGTTATAAAGTCTTAACTTGCCCATGGCCCTCAACTATCTTTATCCTAGTTGATTATGAATCTAAAACATGTAAGCAAAACTATTTAACACCGCTTCTGTCAATGGAAGAGACCAAACTATAGCAAAAAAAGTTGTGACAAACCTGTCATATATAGGGGAAGTTTTGATTAAGTCTTTAACTGTATTTGGCTTGAGAGTCTTCCTTGAACACTTGAACATGAAAATTTTATGCTAAACTACATAATGACCCATATATGTGTCTGTGAAGAATGAAAATAACTGAGGGAAATGCAAAAGGGTAAATTTTGCTACTTTGGATTTTAGATGTCAACGCCAATATGTTCAAAAAGTATCAATGTTCTCAATTTCTCATAAACTTAATAACTCATACTTGCTCTTCTTCGAATAAATTACAATGTCACTCTTTTTATCATCATAATGTCATTTCACTTAACATTACCAAGTATAATTTTTTGCAGCTATACAAGCAATCTATCAACATCAAGTTCACTTGCTAATCCTTATTCAGTAATCACTTGATAGCCTAAATCAGCTATATCGTTACTTGATCTTATCCATCTTAATTCTTCAATGTACATATATCATAGCCATGTTGTACTTAGTATTTTATGTACTTTTTGACAACCATGTTGCTCTTCTAGAAACCATCGAAATTGTATGTACTTTTAGCACAACCATGTTGCTCTTCTAGAAACCATCAAGTTTTACTTGCATCACCTTGAAACATACTAATCATCTCCAATACTCAACATTCTTGATTATCTTCAAAGTTTTAGTCTTTTTTAAAGTTTCTTAATGGAGACTACTAAACCCTCAACCAGCATACATTTAACCAAAGTTATTTAGGCTTTATGCCACAAACTAAGAACGCTATTGAAAAAACTTAATTTACTTGTTCTCTCTTTGCAGAAAACTTACATTCTTAAAGCTGTGTTTTTTTCTCAGTGAGGAGCTAGATTGCATACATATTTTATATTTGAAAGGAATCTAAAACAATAACCAACATTAAATTAAAACCACTTCTGTCACAGAAAAAAAAGAACGTTACTAACCAGCCAAAGACAGGGAGGTTTTGATCAAGCTCTTAATGTGTTTGGCATCATAGGTATTCCTACAACAAGTAATAATCATAATTAAAACAGATAGGTGAATGCACGTAATGACCACAGAAAACAAATGAAAAAGAAATTTACAATGGGAAAAGAGATGATAATCAAGATGAAATGAAATACTAAAATATCCATTATGAAAATATTATCCAGAGATGAACATATTCGTAGCGATGGAAACGCTTACTCACCCGATTATATATGATTTCCCCTGATCCAAGATATCCATTATGAAAATTGATTAGAATGAAGTGGCGAATATTATACCTGAAGAATGGAGGATCGAACTCTAGAATCTTGGAGGATGAACCTCGTAAGATCGCGGAGCGAACTCATTAGGTTTTGATATCGTTGAACATGAACAGGGTTTAGCGCCAAACCCTGGAAACATTCTTCGGGGTTTCGATCGAACATTTTGATCTCTGTTGAAATGAAAATTAATGAAGAGGGTTTCAAAGGTATGCATGCTTTTATAATAGTAGAGTCGACGATCGATCGGTAAGTCGGTCGATTCCAAAACGAATTGGAGAATCGTGTGTATAATAGGACCGTTTGATATGATTTTTAGAAGATACGATCGAATATTGTACCAATAAAAATTTCTCGATTCCAAAAGGAATTGGAGAATCGTGTGTATTGAAGATACGATCGAATATCGTACCAATAAAGATTTCAAGAAAATATTGTACCAATAAATATTCAAGAAAATAAATTATATATTATAAATACTTTTTAGGTGTTTGTTTTTCCTATTTCTGTTTTTTAGAAACAAAACCATCAAAAAATTGAATTTTTTGCTACGGTGATTTTTTATTTTCTGTATTAATAATAATTGTTATTTAGTATGTTCTTAAATTATTATTATAAATTCAAAGAAATGTATAAGAGAAAAAAACATACTTTGTATCAAGGAGAATTATTAATTATGAAGTGTGAAGTGATTTTGTACATTTCTTATTGCACTTCCAATTGTGTGGTGTGCAAGTGGCTTTTTAGTTCATTTTAATTTTTTGTGTCATCATTCAAGCTTTAAACTTACCATATGTGGTTCTTAGAGGTATCCACTCTTCCATGTTTAAAATATAGGCAGTGATATTTCTGCCGATAATTTTAATCCATTTACTGAAATTTTATGCAATTTTACCTTTATACCCTTGTTTTATGTTTTTTACACAACTTGTTAGCTATAGTGTTATACAAGGAGAGAGAGAAAGAAGCATCCTCCTACTATCCACACCCACAAAATTGAAACCAGCGCACAAAACATGGCATTGCCGGTTACCCAAATCTCCCACCGTCGTAACAGATCTTTTTTTCACTCATGTTCTGGTTTGTTGCCGACTTTAATAGCCGATGCAATAGTTGCCATTTCTTGTTTCTTGGTTGCTAATTCTTCTAGCGGCGAACGGTGAACGACAATAGAAGCAACACTTCAACAGTGACCGGAGATGGATTCAATAGCTTACAGAAACTAATGGATTAACGGAGCAACAGGGATGACCGTAAAAGAGATTCGGATTTTGGCTTGAAATCCCTCCGGACATCTTTTTGTTTTTGGCAAGAAAAGGACGAAATCAAGTAGAAATGGCCGGCGGCAACGCACGGGTGGCCGGGGGAGCGTGACAGTCGGCAACGGCGTTTGCGGCGGCAAGAACACCATTGTGATAGAAAAGAATAAAAGATTTTTGGTGACACCAAGTGGTGAACCGTGGCACCTCCGGCACCGGCGATTTTTGGTGTACTTCCTCTCGTCGAGTCGAAGGCGGTGTTGAAAATATGTTTCAGATTAAATAAGAGAGATTAACAATGTTCCCAAACAATATGATCAAATGATATGAACAAACAATGTATATAAAGATTAAACTTTATTTGTTCTTATCACTTCTACAAACTAAAATAATCCGATTTTATTATAATTACCAAGTTGTTTTCCAACCTTGATGATCCTCCTCGATCAATCAGAAAGAAAGGTAGAAGGAGAGTGTCCCGTTATCGGACTATTTAAATACAATGCTCAAATGTAAACACCAACCTGATGATCTTCGTTCAAAAGGAAGCAAGAACCGATGAACTGCACGGATTAACTCCTGCCCTTAAAGGTGTTTACGTTCCTCTATTCGCTGTAAGCCTCAAACGTAACGACCCAGGATTTGATGCAGCCTCACAAACAATTTCTAACAGCACTAGAAATCGTTTACTGGAAGAATGATGCAGAAACCGAAAAAACGCAGCAGGGAGGAGAAGCAATTTCGCAGAGCAGAGAAATGATATTTTCGAAGTGTATCTGGAGGGGCTGCTGAAGTCGAATATATATAGCAGAACCCAGCTCCAAGTCGGTTGCGATTTTCGGGGCTGTTCCTGAAATCGTGGGCTGACTCCCCACGTTTCGGAACTGATAAGAGAACAGGTCATGCCCGACCCGTCTGCTGGACGAACCAAATACCCGAAACCCGACTCACTTTACCGAAAAACAAAAGCTCCTTAGCTCCTAGCGACGATGCGTACGTGCGAAGTGCAAAGTGCGCCTACACGCGCCACTCCCGGGCACGCGGCTCCGGCTCGGGGCGCGTGTGGGGATACCCCTACTAGACCCCCACCATTTGGTTTGAATACTAAGGGAGGGAAATCCCTTATAAACCCACCAAATGTTTGTTCTCCCTCCTATGTGGGACACAAACTTGACAACATTCAATTTTGTGTTTTCACATAAAATTTCAACAATCCCCCACCATGTTGACAAGTTTTCTGACATTCAGATATGAGATATCACATAGGTGTCACGAAGATTAAACCTTGTTTGATGCAAGTGAACAAAGATAAGTCGATTCAATGGTATCCTATGGATTTAAACCAAGAACCTGGTGACCCCTCCGGCTCACCTACACACATCACATAATATCTTCCAGTTTTCACTGAGCGCGTATATGGCCATGCGCTATAAATCCTTTTCATGACCCTCTAGAAGATAAACCACAAATCTTCATTCAAGGCGGCACCACCTCTAGGTCATATAGGCAAAGTTTTACATCATCTTCGTTGCTTAGATGCCTCCAAAACTTTGTTAAGAGAATAATCTCAACCTAATTCTCGGCAACGACGCACTATCATTACCACACATGGATCTATCACATTTGATAGTGCCTTCTATCGATTAAGTGACTCGTTGTTACCCTTTAAACTTGAGAGATAGGAGCACTAAATTCAAGTTGGGTTTCCATCACTAACCGATTCTACTGTGGTGTTAGACCCATGTCTCTTGTGGTAGTTCCAACCAAATCTCTCGTCAGAGGTTTGGTTAGTGGATCTGCCAAGTTCTTACTCGACTTGACAAAGACAACTTTGATGGTACCGTTCTCAATAATTGTCTCACAAAATCGTGACGAAGACCAACATGTCTTGACTTCCCATTATACACTGCATTGTATACTCTAGACAGTGTGGCCTCACTGTCACAGTACATGGGAATTGAAGGCATAGGAACATCCCACAGACGAATGTCCAATAGTAGATCTCTAATCCACTCTGCCTCTTTGCCCGCCGCAGCTAAGGCTATCAACTCGGCTTCCATAGTCGAGTGTGCTATACACGTCTGTTTCTTGCTCGCCCAAGAAATAGCTCCTCCAGCTAAGATAAAAATCCAACCACTTGTGGATTTTGAATAACTGGTTTTATCAATCCAGCTAGCATCAGAATACCCTTCTAGTATACCGGGAGATGACGCGTATGTCAATTCAAGAGTAATGGTCCATTTCAGGTACCCCAATACTCTGCTTACTGCTTTCCAGTGCTCTACACCAGGGTTAACAGTATACTGACTCAGTTTGCTTACGGCAAAAGCAATGTCAGGTCAAGTGCAATGTGTAGCATACATCATGCTACCAATTGCACTAGCATACTCTAGTTGAGCCACTGCTCGACCAGAGTTGACACTAAGTTTCACACTTGAATCAAAGGGAGTATTAAACTCCTTTAAATCCAAATGCTGAAACTTTGCCAGAATTTTCTCTATGTAGTAAGACTGACTTAGAGAAATCTGGTTGCCTACTCATTTCACCTTAATACCAAGAATGGTATCAACTTCTCCAAGATCTTTCATCTTAAAGTTCGAGGAGAGAAATTTCTTCGTCTCAGAAATACCTTCTAGGTGATTGCTAACGATCAACATATCGTCAACATATAGGCAAATGATTACCGTGTAATCAGAAGTGCATTTGGTATAAATACACCTATCAGCACCGTTGTGCCAAAAACCGAAGGCAGTCACAGTGGTATCAAATCTCTCATGCCACTATTTAGGTTCTTGCTGCCCATACAAGGATTTAATAAGTCTACACACTTTGTTTTCCTGTCCGGGTATCACAAACCCTTCAGGTTGTTCCAAATAAATCTCCTCATTTAAGTATCCGTTAAGAAAAGTTGTCTTCACATCCATTTGATGAATGTACAGTCCTTTCAAAGCGGATATTGCTATAAGAGTTCTAATAGAACTAATTCTAGCAACTGGAGCATAGGTGTCAAAATAATCAATGTCTTCTCTCTGCCTATACCCCTTTGCAACTAATCTTGCTTTATAGGCAGATATGGATCCGTTTGGGTGGTATTTCTTCTTAAATATCCACTTAGATCCAATGGGTTTCTTTCCCTTGGGAAGATCAGCTAACTCCCAAGTTCCATTACCCAAGATTGAGTCCATCTCATCATTCACAGCTTCCTTCCACAAAGGAGCATCTCTAGATGACATAGCCTCAGTAAAGGTCTTAGGGTCATCATCCAAGTTAATGGCGAAAATGACCCGTCTCGTCACTTTCTTTTGTGTCCCTTCAACCAAATAAGACAAGAAATCATCTCCAAGATTTCTTTCTTTTCTAACTCTAGTACTTCTCCTTGGCTCTTCTATAACTCGAGAAGGCTCGGGAACATCTCGAGAAGTACTAGGAGTACAGTGGGGTTTGAGTTTTCAACATCTTTTGAAAACTTATCTTCGAAGAATTCCACATCTCTGGATTCTACGATAACACCTGATTCTTTATCCAAAAGTCTGTAGGCTTTGCTATTCATCGCATAACCAACGAATATGCTCTTAATAGCTCGGTCTCCCAGTTTGGATCTATTAGGATCAGGCGTGCGGTAGTAAGCCAAACACCCCCAGACTCTCATATAGTCGATGTTTGGTTTTCTCCCTTTCCACAACTCATATGGACTAGTAGGAATCACACGACTAGTGATCCTATTGTGCACATGACATGCAGTTAGTAGAGCCTCACCCCAAAGATTGGTTCGCAAACCCGATTGGTTCAACATACAGTTGACCATCTCAACTAGGGTTCTATTCTTTCTCTCAGCCAAACCATTCTGTTGGGGAGTGAAGAGTGAAGTTCGTTCATGTTTAATGCCATTCTCTTCGCAGAATGCATCAAACTCTCTCGTGAAGTATTCTCCACCTCTATCAGAACTTCTCTAGTTGATTCTCAATCTCTTCCTTGTATATTTTAAATGCATCAAAAGCCTCATCTTTTGATCTCATCAAATAAACATATAAATAACGGCTAGAGTCATCACAAAATGTGATGAAATACCTCCTACCTCCTCGTATAAGTATTCCATTTAGTTCACATATATCAGAATGAATCAACTCAAGTAATGATGTATTTCTTTTGACAGAAGGAAATGGTTTCTTTGTAAATTTAGATTTAACACAAGTTTCACATTTCCCAAAATCCTCTTTATCAAATTTTAACATACCTTTACTTTGCATTTTTTCAATATTTTTAACATTTGTATGTGCTAAACGTTTATGCCATAAAGAAATAGAACAAACAAAATAACCAGAATAATCAACTTCATTAGCAAATGGTAAAGGTACATCATAGCTTCCAACACTGGAAGTTACATCATTACTTGCAACATGAGAAACAATTACATTATTAACTTCACCACTACTAGCTAAAGCTAAACGATACATGCCCCCACAAGACACAGTCTTCCCAATGTAGGTGCCGCTTTTGCTGATCTCGATATGGTTGTCTTCAATCACCATCTTGAAACCAGCCTCATCAAACTTATGAGCAGAAATCAGCCCCTTGCTGATAGTAGGAACATGGAGTGCATCCTTGAGAGTGACTGTGCGACCTCTCTTGAAACTCAGAGTCACATCGCCGAACCCAAGAACCTCAGCACGATGACCATCTGCACATACCACTACCGTCCCCGGAGGCGCAGGACGGTAGGTGTGGAAATCGGTCATTTGTCCGCTAACATGAATAGTGGCCCCAGTGTCCACAAACCAACCACGAGCCGCAACCACTCTGGTTAAAGAGGAGATCATATAGACCCCTCCCAAATCCACATTAGCAACAAAATGTTCCTCACCTTCAACCGCATTAGCCGCAGGTCTGGACTTCCGATCCTTGCAGTCTCGCGCATAGTACCCTGTCTCTCCGCAGACATGACATGGTGCAGAAAATTTCTTCGGCTGGCTAGAGGAGTTGGCCTTGTTCTGCTGATTAGCCGGTTTCTTGAAACTAGGCTTGTTAGGGCCAAGATTCTTTCCCTTATTCGGGACCCACGGCTGCTTGTTCTTAGACCCAGAACCCCCAGCAACATGATGCACACTCGGACCAGCCTTATTACGCTTGTCCCTATTGCGCGTTTCCTCCTCAATGCGGAGGTGCTTCAATAGGTCATCCAAGCTGTAATCTTCAGACTTGTGCATCATTCGCTTGGAAAAATCTTTCCAAGAAGGCGGCAATTTTGCAATGATTGCCCCAACCTGAAAGAGCTCTGGGAGGACAACTGAAAGCGCTCTCAATTTGTTAACTAAAACCTGGAGCTCATTAACCTGCTCCATGATCGGTTTGTCGTCAACCATACGAAAGTCTAAGTATTTCGACACAAGGTACTTATTAATACCTTCTTCATGTGCCTTGTACTTAGCCTCCAATGATTTCCACAAGTCCCTCGGATCCGTAACTTGCGCGTACAGATCGAACAATCGGTCGGAGAGTGAGTTCTTAATGTGCCCCAGGCACAGATCCTCATCCTCCTTCCTCTTCATCCTCTGCTTTTCCAAATCAGAAATCTCTTTCTGATCTGGCTCACTCCCCTCCTTGGGAATGGGGTTAGCAGGGATGGGAGGCAAGCTAGGGTCCAGATTATAATACAACTTCAGGACCATCAGCATGAACTTGACCTTCTCCACCCAACGGGTGTAGTTCTGCCCATCAAAGCGGTCAAACTTCACAAACTCTTGGTTCATGAAGCGAAGGTTGGCTGAAGGCAATTCAGAGTCTATTGATTGTTGTAGTTAATCTGAAAACAAAATAGTTTCACAAAAAACTATCAAAAGATAAACACCTTTAAGAATGTTGAAAATATGTTTCAGATTAAATAAGAGAGATTAACAATGTTCCCAAACAATATGATCAAATGATATGAACAAACAATGTATATAAAGATTAAACTTTATTTGTTCTTATCACTTCTACAAACTAAAATAATCCGATTTTATTATAATTACCAAGTTGTTTGCCAACCCTGATGATCCTCCTCGATCAATCAGAAAGAAAGGTAGAAGGAGAGTGTCCCGTTATCGGACTATTTAAATACAATGCTCAAATGTAAACACCAACCTGATGATCTTCGTTCAAAAGGAAGCAAGAACCGATGAACTGCACGGATTAACTCCTGCCCTTAAAGGTGTTTACATTGCTCTATTCGCTGTAAGCCTCAAACGTAACGACCCAGGATTTGATGCAGCCTCACAAACGATTTCTAACAGCACTAGAAATCGTTTACTGGAAGAATGATGCAGAAACCGAAAAAACACAGCAGGGAGGAGAAGCAATTTCGCAGAGCAGAGAGATGATTTTTTCGAAGTATATCTGGAGGGGCTGCTGAAGTCGAATATATATAGCAGATCCCAGCTCCAAGTCGGTTGCGATTTTCGGGGCTGTTCCTGAAATCGTGGGCTGACTCCCCACGTTTCGGAACTGATCAGAGAACAGGTCCTGCCCGACCCGTCTGCTGGACGAACCAAATACCCGAAACCCGACTCACTTTACCGAAAAACAAAAGCTCCTTAGCTCCTAGCGACGATGCGTAAGTGCGAAGTGCAAAGTGCGCCTACACGCGCCACTCGTGGGCGCGCGGCTCCGGCTCGGCGCGCGTGTGGGGATACCCCTACTAGACCCCCACCATTTGGTTTGAATACTAAGGGAGGGAAATCCCTTATAAACCCACCAAATGTTTGTTCTCCCTCCTATGTGGGACACAAACTTGACAACATTCAATTTTGTGTTTTCACATAAAATTCCAACAAGCGGTAGTGTGAGATAATTCGTGGTGGACTGTTTGGAAGAAGTGCGGTGAACGGCAAAAAGAAACGCATGGCAGACTTTGCTTTGTTTGGGTTTTTCTTCATGGGGAAGAATCTCTCTTTTCTAACCGTGAATTTTGACTTTTGAGTCATTAAATTAATATGTTAATATGAAGGGCAAAGATATCTTTGTGCACGAGGATAAAAAAGCTCTGTGGATGTATCACTGCCCTTAAAATATCGAGCCTTAATGTATTTAAAATCTACTAAATAAATCATGAGCGACATAATTTTCACTAAACAATACAAATTCATGATGCCTATATTGTCGGTGATAATTCTTTTGGAGGACCAGAACAACTATAAAGTCGTACTATTCTTGGACAGATGAAGAAAAAATGTTATGCGTTAGATGATAATGCCAAAAGCATAGTGGATAATTCTCTTATTAACTCCATATGAGATACACTTCGCATAATCTCGAAAGTACAAATCTGACCGAGGTGAAGAAGAAGACAAATCTTAATACAACATATGCGAATTTATTTGCTTTGTAAGATAAAAGATTATCTCATATATATATAGAATCAGGATCAAATAAAAAGAGTTTTAAGATAAAAAGAGTAAGAAGAAATATAAGTTTGATATGTGGCATAACTAATTAAAACCAACAAAAGGGCAAAAGAGGAACTTTAAAATATTTTATCTCTCTTCCTATACCCACTAACCCACGTCCCTTTTCTCTTAATCGTTTCTATCGATAACCCTAATCCTCGACAGAAGAAATCGCCCCTAGCTTCTGTCGATAATCCTCATCCTCGACAGCAGAATTCGCCCCCTCGAAAGCAGATATTGACATTACCTACAGTGCACCGCCACCTGTGCACCACGTGTCTCCAGCGCCGCCGCCGCCTGTGCACCATGTATCTCCAGCACCACCACTCCCGTCGTTGTTCGCCGATCTTCACGGCAGTTCCCAGCCACACAATAGGGTTTCGCCGCTGTTCGCCGCCACAAATTAGAGTTTCGCCACTGTTCGCCGCCACGTATTAGGTTTCGTTCGTTGTCGCCGCCACAGATTAGGTTTTCGTCGCTGTCGCCGCTGTTCGCCGCCACCACCACATATTAGGGTTTCGCCGTCACTGCCATATCCGTGGATCGTTGCTTTTCTTTTTGAGGTGATTCAAGATTGATTCAACGAGGTGATTGTACATCATGTTTGAACTACTTCGGCGATGAACTATTCCGTCTCGCCATCTCTGTCGCGATGAATTACTTCGCCCTCTCCTGTGCATCAGATTTACAGAGTATGTATGCGTTTGGTGGTTTTTAAAGTAGGTTTTTGGGATTGTATTGTGTGATTCTGTTGTTTTGATTTCTGGTTGGAATTCAAAAACCAGATTTATGGAGTACGTGATTCTCCTGTGCCTGTGCATCGCGATGGCTATATATGCACAAAGTTTGCTTTGATTTATGTTGTTGTCTCTGTAATTTATAGAAGATTATATAAAATTGGCTGTGCATCAACTTATTATTGATGATTTCTTGGGTATCAATTTGATTCTGCATCAAATAATCTTGATGCTTTTTTAGTTGAATTTTTGAATTTCATTTGTGCATCTGGTGAAGAACAATGTGCATCAATGTAATTTTGGAAATTTTCAGCAGAACGTAAATTAATTAAAAACAATATTGAAAATTTAAAACTTTAATGGACGATTATACCCTTAACTGCATTTTTTTAATTAATATAAAAAGAAAAAAGCCATTTTTATAGGAGTAGTTATAGGAAAATTGAGTGGCTGAGATTTCTCCCTACCCTTTGTACCTTTATTCTCTTTTTATAATATCTCTTCCCTATATATATATATATATATATATATATATATATATATATATATATATATATATATATATATATATATATATATGTGTGTGTGTGTGTGTGTGTGTGTGTGTGTGTGTGTGTGAAAAAGTTCATGCGAGAACCATTTTTAGTGCGAGAACCAATCTCAACCGTCCAATTCCATCTCTTTCAATGTCATTGCCCATCCATGAATTCTTCGCATGCACTATGCCACATTCTATCCCTCCACGCTCTCCGATCCATGAACTTCCCATATCCAAGGAACGGCTGAGATTGGTTCTCGCGGTTCTTGCACTAACAACGGTTCTCGAATAAACCTTCTCTCTCTCTCTCTCTATATATATATATATATATATATATATATATATATATGGTAAGGTTATTATATAAAGAATCTCCCTTAAACATATAATCTAAAAACCCCCGTGATGATGACACGTGTCACATTGTTTAGGGGCAAAAATGGAAAAAAATTACCGTCACCTCACCCCTCTCTAGCGCCCCCATATTTAAAAAAAACATTTACTTTAAATGATCATAACTCGTTCGTTTTTAAGAATTTTAACAAAAAAAAATTATATAATTAGATTCAGTTTTTCGTCCTCTTTCAAACAAGACCGGACTTGATATATTTTTGAAATTTTTTTTTTAAATGCAAAGTTTGCATTTTGAGCTGGGTTCATTTTAAATGTAAAATGCAAAAAATCGAAAAATGCAAAATATGAACATGCAGGTCATCCTGATGCTTCCAAAATGCAAAATTATGAAAATGCAAAATGCAAACCAAAAAGTGATTCAATGAAAAACGCAGCACAAAATACAAAATTACACATTCAAACCCAAAATGCAAAATCCGTAGAACCTAAATGCAAAATGCAAAAAAACGAAAAACACAAAATATAAACATGCAGGTCATCTAGATGCTTCCAAAATGCAAAAATTATGAAAATGCAAAATGCAAATCCAACATTATTCAATAAAATGCAGTCCAAAATGCAAAATTACACATTCAAACAAAAAATGCAAAATGCAAAATCCGTACAGAAACACTACATGTTGCCCAAAATGCAAACAAAAATTTCATTTTCAAAAAGAAAATTAGAAAATGAAAAGAGTGATCTTGTTTGAAAGAGGATTAAAAAAACTAAAAGATTGGTATAATTTTTTTAAATTCACAAAACTTAAAAAGTTATGACAATTTAAAGTTTTTGAGTTTTTTTTAAAAAAATCATGGGTTGTTGTGGTGTGGGGGGTTCCATGTTTGCCATTTTCTTCCTATATTAATACATGATAATTACAATTTTGTCATTGTTAAATCTCATCCATTGATTTTGATTATCCAATGGTCCAGATTGGTTTTTTTTAGGGTTTTTATTTAACATAGGGTTCTATGTTGATGCAATATATATATATATATATATATATATATATATATATATATATATATATATATATATATATATATATATGTATATATATGTGTGTGTGTGTGTATGTATATATATAGGCAAAAGTTCAAACGAGAACTGTTTTTCGTACGAGAACTGCGAGTACCAATCTGAGCCGTCTAATTCCCTTTCCTTCAATGTCATTGCCCACCCATGAATTCATCACATGCACCCTGTCACACTTGATCCCCCACGCTCCACATCCATGAGTTCCACTTTATCAGATCAACGACTAAGATTGGTTCTCACAGTTCTCGTACGAAAAACAGTTCTCGTTTGAATCTTCTCATATATATATATATATATATATATATATATATATATATATATATATAAGTTCATTTGAGAACCATTCTTAGTACGAGAACCGCGAGAACCAATCCGAGCTGTCCAATTTCCTCTCCTTCAATGTCATTGTCCACCCATGAATTTCTTACATACACCATGCCACACTCTATCCCTCCACGTTCTCTATTCATGAATACCCATATCCAAGGAACAGCTGAGATTGGTTATTGCGATTCTCGCACTAACAACGGTTCTCGAATGAACTTTCCCCTTAAATTAATGATATAAGCTTTATGTTAGTCTTGTATTTAAGTTGATTAATTGGGCTGATATTACGGTGTCCTTGACTTGATGTTTCCATTTGATGTGTAGTTTGTCGGTCGTAAATATATAATTATTTTTTCTTTAAACAAAATATATCACAAGTTACTAAAAATAATTTATAAACAACTTATAATTAATTACATTAGTATACAATTTTTATAAACCCCTCAAAATATTCATCTAACCCTCTCTCAAAGAATTTAAAATCAATATTTCGAAATTTAAATTGAATAATTTGAAATTAAAATTTCTTATCCACGTTTTTAATCTTTCCAAAAGTGTTTTGAGAATGAAATAATTTTAAAATTAAAGGTTATGATTGGTTAATTAAGACTCAATTTATAGTTATTTTTGGAAAATTTGCATGCCTTTTATATATATTTATAGATATAGATAGATAGATAGATATAGATTTTAAATTAGATTAGATGTTTATATATTTTAACATATTAGAATTTGAAATCGGCCTAAACTATGCATTCATCTATTTTTGTCAATGAAATCGAATGATTCATACGATTGAGGATATAACCATTTGGGAACGTTGGTAATTATGTGATGTTAACGGAATTATATATGAAAATCCTTTTCTCAATCAATCGTTTGTCATATATTTTGGTCCAAAATCATTTCATTTTGCAAAACTAATGAACTTCAAACAGAAAATGCACGCTAAGCATCGTATGTTATAGAGAGGTGATATATCATTTTACTTCATCTTCCTACTTATCGTCCTACTTACAAGATTAATACAAGCTAGCGTAAACATCAATGAAGATCAAAACAACTGTCCATTCTCACATAATACCATCTGAAAGCCAAATGCTGGTCAAAGTGCAATACAAATTATTGAATTAAGAGGAAGAATAAGTGCACGAATATAATATTTGTTTGTCTTCAAATTATTAATAAGTTAATAACGATATTACTTGCATCTTCTACATGTAAATTCAAATTTATCGAAGTCCATACGAAGGCACTCGGACATTGATAGATGAAAAGTTACGAGGACTAGAAATTGAAGGAAATATAAGGACTTTGAATTCATTAGTATCAAAGAAAATGGCGTTTATAAGAGTAGAGTTTAGTCAGATCCCAGTAAGAATGACTTTTGGACAAAATGGGGATTGATTTGCCCTCAAGTTTATGTCTTAGATGTCAAAGTTCGGTAGAAACGTTTAATCATGCGTTACTCAATTGTGCCGATGTGAAGAGGTGTTCGGAACACAATTTTTCGTTGGTGGGGTGCTAGAGATTGCAAGACTTATTAGAAAACGGAAAATGAAGGCGGAGGAGTACTTAGGCCAAAGACTGTGGGAGGTGACGGTATGGACAAACTTGTACAAAGTATGGAGATCGCACGGAATGAAAATCATATACAAAGCACGTAATAGCAACTCAACTGACGAGTTTTGAGGTATCCAATGCAGAATGTACTTCGCGATAGCACAAAGGAACCAGAAGAAAGTAGGGACGTGGAAAGAATGGATCATAAACCCAAGCGGGGAGAGAAATCTTAGTTAGAAAGTTTAGTTGAGTTGTTGTGGAGAAGAATCTTATCTTTTCATTTAAGAGATTTGTTTGATTTAAAATTCCAAAAACAAACAAAATATATGACTGTAAAAGTATCCATAAATCTGTAATTTTGGTTGGTGTATAGCGGTTTATTTATAATAATAATTTTTATCAAAGTCCATGAGGTTGTTGGGCCCTCCTCGGTTGGCCAGAATATTGGTTGTAAAGTTGCAATGAATGTGATTTCTTTGAACCATAGTTTATCACTCTCAAAGTCTTAAATGGTGAAACTCTTGTCAAGTTATGTATTTATGTGGGCTTGAGACTTTGAGAGTGATAAAGTGTGTTCCAAAGAGATCACATTCATTACAAGTCTACAACAAATATTCTGGCCAATCATATCGTCAGGAGAGTCGAGGAAGATGGAAGGGTTACTGGTGGATGGTTGGAGTTAAAGGTGGAGTGGCATGGTCGTCGGTCAATGGTCTTGTCAGAAGGTCGCCGATGTTGTCGTCGGTTATCAGCAAGTTGATGGCCGAAGGTAAGCACAAGGGAGAGAAGATGAACATAACTGAATTTCTTATGGGGTAGGAAGGAATCGGAATTTAGAATTTTAAAGTTTGAGGATCCTAATCCACTCCTATAAAGATGAACAAAACATATAAAGGGTGAAAATCCCAGTCCTTTAACCATAATTGAGTCACGTTTCTTAGTAAAGAACTAATCTCTTACAAGGCTAATAAATTTTGGGTCGACATGGAAACGTGACAAAAACTCCAAACAAGTAAACTCAAAGTTGGCGCAAAAAGAATCAAGCGGGGTTTTCATATTTGAGTCCCTCTGCTTTCCGGTTGTTCCTTCATATCTGAGTCCAAGATGATCTCAGACCTGTTTTCGGAACATAACTTGACACACAACAGATAAATGGAGATACAGAGAGCTATCGATCGACAGTCCGTTGAAAGAGAGTGAGAGACAGTACTAATAATAAGAAATAAAGGGCAAAGGGAAGAAGTTTGAGGACTTGAAGAGTGAAGTTTGGAGATTGAGGTTGCACAAGAAAAGAAGGTTTATTTCACATAATATCAATCAAGTTTGAAAACTTTTATATTAAAATCATCAATGAAAAATTTTACAATATGAAATAAAGAAGGGATGGCATTAGTGGAAGAGTTTTCAAACTTGTTCACTATTTTATAAATTTTCCCCAAGAAAAGAAAGATCAAAAGAAATAGTTAAAAGAAGGCACATAATACAATACAAAAATAAAATCTTAAATGTGATTTCTAAAACTTTAATTAAATTTGTTTCTTTACTCTTTTGTAATCATCTCTATATTTTAGTATAAATATTTTCACTTGTTTATATGATATATTGCATATTAAAGTTAACTCAAATTAGTTTAAATATTTATTGGTTAAGATATTGTAAAAGATGTACTAAATTACAATACTTATTGCTCTACGGTATTTAAAAAATATATATTACAGGTTGTTTTGAAAAGGATCTAACTACTTTATAAAGTAGTAGAGATAAATCAACAAATTAGACTCATGAAATATATATAGAAATTATAAATTTATAATAAGGCATAACAAAATGTTTAAAATCAATTTTTTGCTGCAATGTACTAAGGAGGTTTTATGGTTTCGCTTATGTTTTTTTGAGTTATTTAAAAATTTTATAAAATCCACTTCAAGATAAGAAATAAAACAATACGTCTTAAAAAAAAGTTAAAAAAAAAAAATCGTAATACTAATTTATTCCTGGGCCCTGGCCCAAACAATGATAAGTCGGAAGAGTCGCTTATATGTTCTGTCGGGCGTCGGCCACCTTATCCAAAAAATAATGCAACCCGATTTCTTAGGGGTCGAATTGAAGTAACACGTTTCCTATTTTCCCCAAAAACATGTAAACTCTTTTCTTGCATTTGTTACACCGTTTCACTTTTTAGGGTGTTTGGTTTGGGGTTTTAGAAGATAGAATACGAATGGTAATCATTGATGTTGTTTGTTAAGGTGGAATATAATAAATCATTATCCATTATTGAATAACGAAACATTTCCCAGTAAATTTGAGGTAATCATTCAGGATAATGGATTCAGGTACGAATGCCGCCACCGATCACTGACACCATCACTGACCACCACCAATATCGTTGCCACTATCCTATGACGTCACCACCGACTACCTTCGTCGCCGCCGCCGCCACCATCACCACCGGCGGCAACCACTACACCGTCGTAACACATCAACTATCAACACCATCACCAATATCGGTACCACCACCCTCAAGCACCACCACAAACCGCCACCATCGCCGCCAACGGCTGCAACCACGCACTACACCATCGTACCACATCAACTATCAACACCACCACCAATATTGCTACCACCACCTTCTAACACCACCACCAACCACCATCGTCACCGCCGCGCCATCACCAACTGCCACCGTCGTTACTACAGGCAGCAACCACTATACCATAGTAACACGTCAACTATCAACACCACCACCAATATCGCAACAACCACCTTCTAGCACCACCACCTACCGCCACCGTCACCGCTGCCACCACCAATTGTCGCCGCTACCGCCACTGGTAGCAACCACTACACCATCTTAACACATCAACAATCAACACCACCACCAATATCGCCACCACCATTCTCTAGCACCACTACCGACCACCACCGTCGCTGTTGCCGCCGCCACAACCACTACACCCTCATAACTTGTCGCAAAATCACCACCACTGCCACCCTTACACAACACACACATATGTGTATATAATGATTACCTATATTAACCAAACTGTTGGAACCTAGAGGGGGGTGAATAGATTCTTTTACTTAGTTTACCAATTTTTCTCAAATAAAAACGTGTAAGTTGTGTTTTAAAAGATTTAACTTGAAGTTTATAGCACAACAAATATATACTTGAAATAAAGAGAGTAAGGATAGAGAGATATCACCAATTAGAAGACAAGAGATTTATAGTGGTTCATGCAAGTGTTAACAAACTTGCACTACATCCACTTCTTGGCATCACCCACCAAGAGTTTGCTCCACTAAAGCTTCTCTCTTTCAAGGTAGAGATAAACCTTTACACTTCTCTCTTTAGTTTACAAGAAATACTCTTCTCTCTTGCAAACAAGGCTAAGATGAGCCTAGCTTCACTCTAATTTGATGGCTAGAGTTAATCCTTACTTCTCTCTAATTATGTAGGCTAGAGATAATCCTCACTTCACTCTAATTAGAAAGGCTAGAGTTGATCCTCACACTATTACAAATGATATAATGATAATGTAATGATTGAGCTTTGAAGACTTTTCACTCTTGCTCTTGATCTTGATCTTGATCTTGTAGATGATATATCTTTTGATTGGAATATAAGCTCACAAGATCTTAGAATATGTTTTGTGTTTTTCTAATGTCAAGAGTTGAGTAATGAATGAGGTTTGAGTTGGTTTAAATAAGGAAAAAGAAGTAAGCTCAAAAAGTGTCCAGACATCTCACGGTCGATCCACGGTCGACCGTGGCTAAAACCGTCAGCCTACTGGAGCATTTTTTAGCCTTTCAAATATAGACGTTGGGCTTTTACCAAAGTCACACACAACTCAATTTTACCATAAAAATTCACTGAAAAAGAGTTTGGCAAAAGTTAGGTTGATTCCATACTTCTTAAGTTTGAATTTTAACACAAAAATGGAACTTTGAAAACCAATACAAAAAGCATGTTGGAATTTTTCTTATTTGAGAGATTCCTTTGCTAAATATGATGTTGTATTGTTTCAAAGATGTATTATGTTTGGGATTTGCTAAAATAAGAAGTCTTGTATTAATTCAACCAAGCTTGTGAATTTTATAAAAAAATTATCAATTTTTATAAAAGTTTTTATAAAGATTATTTTAAAAACTTAAACATGTTCAATTATTTATTTTGTGCATGTTGGAATTTTTCTTCTTTGAGAGATTCCTTTGCTAAATATGGTGTTGTATTGTTTCAAAGATGTATTATGTTTGGGATTTGCCAAAATAAGAAGTCTTGTATTAATTCAACCAAGTTTGTGAATTTTATAAAAAAATTATCAATTTTTATAAAAGTTTTTATAAAGATTATTGATTTATAAAAACTTAAACATGTTCAATTATTTATTTTGTGAGCTTATATAATTTGAACGTTTTCTTGTAGGATATCTACGACAACGCCTTTTAAGATGACATCTTCAATTGTCGAGTACGAGATCCGTTGACTTCAAGCGAGCCGATTTTTCAGCGATGGTTGACTCACGGTCGACCGTGGGGTAGACCGTGAGTGGTTGACTTTTTCTTTTGATCTTGTTATCTTCATTTCTTGTTGATTTAAAGTCTTCACTTGTTTGATCTTCACTTAATCATCAATTTGAGGTTTGTTAGCATTGAAGAATATAGATATGAACATATGAATAATTTTGATAAGCAATAGTATCACATGTTAATATTTTCATCATCATCAAAACAAGGAGTGCACTTTTAAATGTATGATTATGTATGCACCAACACAAACAATATCAATGGTATTGATAATACTAGGAAATGCTCATTGCATTCCTTTGTATTCTCTTACCCTTTGCCATTCTCATTCCCCTCTAATTAACCAAGCGCCCCCTTAATATTATTATTATTGCTAGTCTTTGTTTAAAAAAATAATATATAATATAAACTAATAAAATATATCAAATAATTATAAAAGATGAAGGAAATGAGAATTTTAGAAAATGATAACATAAGGCGATATGGTTATACTTTCTTGTATAAGTTATCGATTATTCAATTTTAATTTAAGAAAAGTCAAATTAAAAATTAACTTTTGATTAAATGGTAGTTAAGTTTAAATAATTAAATTTATTTTATTAGCTAGAATTATCCAATAAAATTAGGGTTAAAGTCACTGAACACAAAGAGGCTTTCCCCAATGTTCTGATATGACACATTAACTTTTTTTTACACATATGGTCATTTAACTTGTAAGAAACCTGTTATTATAGCCATTTTGGTGATTTTGACCTGCAATAGCAGGTCACCTTCTTCCCCAATTTCCTTCACTTCGAATACAAACTTTGAAGCCAAAATTCTCCTTGTACACTTAACGAAAATCAATGATTATTGACTCTATGGAAAGGTAATCGAGTTTTCTATCAAGTAGTACAAAAAAAACCGAATAAAAACGAGTTTAAAATGTGTCAATTCATCGAAATACCATAAGGGTGTCGAATTGGTATTTACCGACTTTAATTAGCAATAACTTGGCCTACACTTGATGGTTTTTCATGAATTTGGTGTCCATTGAAAGGTAAAAAGATTATCTACGTCAATCTATAAAAAGAATGACGTAAAACGATCAAGAATCGAGCAAAAAAAACAATCTTTTTTCTGCCCTGTAATTTATCATTATATCTTTCAAATGACACCTAATTCATGAATTTTTGTAAAAAAAAACGAGATTTTGAGTTCGAAATTCTCTCTCAATACTTGACAAAAATTCATGAATTAGGTGTCATTTGAAAGATATAATGATAAATTACAAGATTCTACAAAAAATCACAAAAAACGACCAAAAATCGACCCAAAAATCGCAAAAAACGGGCTGAAACCGACTTGGCAGGTTACAGGTCGCGTTTTGGCCATATCGACACGGTTTTGGTAAGTTAAATGGTCATATGTGTAAAAGAAAGTTAATGTGTCATATCAGAACATTGGAAAAAGTCTGTTTGTCTTAAGCAACTTTAACCCATAAAATTAATGCATGTATTTTTGCTTAATGAGAGCGCAACAAACTGACAACAACTCACCATAGGTAAAGGCAGAGTTTCCTTTAAATGTCTTATGATTGTGTGCTCTTATTACTGTAGTGAATTGATAGCCTATGTTATTTGCCACTTTGTGGTGAAAAAACCGGAGGTGGAGCATTTGTATGTACCTTGTGATACAATAACAACACTAATACTCAATTACATTATAGTAGGGTATAGAAGAGGTAAAAAGTAGATAATCATACTTTATCCGTAAATAGAGAGATTGTTTTCTGAAATCGACCTCCGGCTATAAAAAGAAGGAAAGTAAAAAGTAAAAACAATTGAAAGAAAAATTGAAAAAAGGAATTAAAAATTTAAAATATTAATAATAATAATAATAATAATAATAAAATACAAATAAATAAATAAAATAAAATAAATGTGTAAATATATAAATAATAGATATATTATAGGGGTGTCGAAAATAACCGAACCCGAATAACCCGACCGAACTGAACCAAATTCGGGTTAATCGGGTCGGTTAAATCGGTTTTCGGGTCTCTTATTCGGGTAACCCGATTAACGGTTGCCTTATTCGGGTCGGGTGGCGGTTTGAAAAAAAGGAATTCGGGTGACCCGATTAAGAATGGGTCAACCACACTACAAGCCCACAATTCACAAAACATCGTAGACAATTTGTAGCCGAATTCATTCTTAACGAAATTACTCAAGATTTTATGATTCTAGACTTTTAGTAATAAATAACAGATAATCTTACACGTTTTACTTAAAACGAAATTATATGCTTTTACTTTTTAATTTACTAAAAGTTGCATTATCTAATTATAACATTATGTATTTTTCTAGAGCTACGAAAAATTAATTTCTGATTTGATCGTGTGATTATCGGATGAAAGTGCAGTGCAAGAAGGTAACAAAACATGTTTTGCATAAACTTCTTTCAAGTGTTATTAATCTCACAATGATTGTCTAATTTTCACAATGATTGAATAAAATAATCACATTGCCTAATTTCACAATGATTGAAACATAAAATGGCAAGTAATAAATTCTTATTCAGTTGTACCCGAATAACCCAAAACCCGAACCGACCCGAACTACCCGAAAACCGAATAACCCGATCCTTATTCGGTTCGGTTAGCGGGTAACATTTCATCACCTCAAAAACCGAATAACCCGACCCGAATAACCCGAAAACCGATTAACCCGACTGAAGAACACCCCTAGATATATATACTCTAAAATCGAAATAAACTAAAAAAGATTAATTAGTAAATAATTAAATAGTAATTAGTATTCTAAAAACACCGTAAAGATATAAAGGATTAAAACAAGAAGTTGAAATTGGGTCAGTTATAGAACAAAGTTAGGATTAAAAACATCTTAACTAACATATGTAGATAGGCATAACCTAATCAAGCAAACTAATTTCATCTCCTAAGCCTAAGACTGTCAAATCTTACGTCTTTTTATCCTTGCATTCTAATCCTCCTTCTCCAAGAGCACATATTTGAGATCATGTTCTTAAAGAGATAAAATAAAATTGTGCATGCTTTTTAAAAAACAGAAAAAGCAAAGAACCAAGAGTGTTTGCAGTTTAAACCTCATAGGCTCATACCACAGCATCATTCTATTTATAGTCAAGTTTTACAAAATATGATACCATTCAAAATACAAATAACATAATCCACCTTCAAGACTTATGATAAGTTTTATAAAATTATGTATTACATCAAAACAACTAATTAAAGCATAGAGGCTAAAAGGTGCATACAAAAGCCATGAAGCAACCCAAAAGATTACTTCAAGAAATGGAATGCCTTCTGTCTTTCCTTATCTTATTCTTCATTCCAGTAATGGATGGAGAAACCCCATGATCAAACCATAAAAGTGGACGAAACTTAGCAAATCTTTTTGACAAAGAGCTAACGAATGATCTTTTACGCAATGATGACTTATCAGGATACGATCTTTCAACGTCTTTTAATCTCGTTTTCATTTTCAGAAGCTCAAATTTAAGATCATGATTTTCTTTTTGCAAGCTTGAAAGATCATCTGGTAAAGAGTTTAATCTAGATTCATCATCAATCGTTGCTCTTAAACGCTGCTGTTCATAGTAAAGAACTTGAACCACGGATTCTGCAGAAAGCCGGTCATTTTGAGCAGCATGACTACACGCCTCACTCGTTAGCTTTTCACAGTTTATCAAACTGCAGAGCTTCTTTCTTTCTGCATTCCCTAAAGCTGGATGAGCCTGCAAGATTCAAACAGATATCCTAAATTCTAATCTTATACAATCTTTTCTATAATTAATGCAAAAAGATCATACCTTTAAGTAGGTATCAATGGCTTTATACATTCCATCCTCTATTACTCTTTCTTGATTCGGTATAAGTTCAGCAAGATTTATAAATTTTGACAACGGTAAGTTACAATCAGAAGCTATTTCAGTAAGATAGCTCTCCATAAGCTTCATAACATGTTCTGTATCATCTCGAGTGGCCTCAAATTCACAATAATTCATCAAGATTCGTTGTACCGTGTCAGCATCAAATAATGTGTCACCATCAAATCGAAAAGAAGGGATCAATATATCATCCAAGACAGCTTGTCCAAGTTGTAACCCCATTCTTTTCTCCAAATCTAACCTACATGCCACTGTTGTTTCAAGCTGTATCGAAGACCGAAGTAACATTGAAAGGAAACTAATAGATACTGCATTCCTTTCCCTTGGCAAGAGGCTAACTATTGTTTCCAAAACAACCCTCTTCTCATTTTCTTGATTCGCCTCACTCTTGTTCTTTGCCTTTCCTAATAACTGCTGCTCAATAAAATAGAAGAGTTAAAAAGTTATAATGTTGCAAAATTTGCCTCAATTTGCCAAAATTTGCAGTGTGTGAAAGCGTACAAGAGTGAGAACAAAAGAACTTACAAAACCTTGAAGACATTTACGAGCATAAAGCATTAGAACTGGACCAAGTGCATACTTATCAAATCCCCTTGAAATTATGGCGAGAAGAACCCTTTGAAACGTATGGATTCTAAGAACAACCAAGTCTTCCGCCCACCAATCGACAATTTCTTTTAAGTGATATAAAGACGATGAACAAGAATCTAAACCTTCACTACTGCACTCTGCGCTAGCCAACAAAGAACTTTGGCTTTCTTTAGTCACTATGAGTGCAATAGTATCTACACAACGAGTGATCATTTTCACATTTTCAGCGATCGGTAAGAAGCTTTCTGATGATTGCAAGATAGAAACAGCACCAGCCAATGATTTAAGTCCCACTTCAGTTAGATAAGCCTCAGTTCTTGCTACAAGGTTTCCAACTGCATATTCCTCTGTCATTTCAAGATATTCAGCTACACATCTTGCCATTGCAATGTTATTAATCGATAATTCGAAGTTTATTCCATAACAAAACTTTGCTGCAAGTTCGAATCCTTCAGGCCCTCCTGGGATATCATTGATTTTGACTACATGATCAGAATCTTTGGAGTTTGATAGCAATTTCCTCATATAACCACACTTTGACACCAATGGAAACTGCAGTGATCAAAGAAGCAAGTTTTAAAGATCAAGATCAAAACTTTATCTGCAATATGAAAGTGTACCTTGTGTAACGGAAAGGAAACGGCTTGTACGTGGATTGTAACATCGCTCGAGATCTCCTGGGAGAAAATCCTACAAATTTTAGGTAAAAAAGAAAGATTTTTAAGTTTTAAAGATCTTTGTGGGAACTTTATCTCATAAGCATCATATCAAATGAAAACCGAAAACATGAAACTAAAGAAGATGAAGGAATTTAACGCAAACCATGTACTAGTTCTCTTCATGGTATTATTCATGAGTTCCTTTTTCTTAGTAGGATTCATGTCAAGAACTGTCGGCATTGCAGCTCCATCTTGTTTAGCATCCACCATGACAATGATTGGGCAATCTTTATTTTAACCATGATCCAAACTTCTATATAAATAACAAAACAAAATAACTTCACTACCAATATATGAACATTTTACTGTGGCTTTACAAGGTTGGATTATGACCCAACCTTTGTATATGTGACCTTTATTCATGGATGTTCTTGATTGCCAAACAATCAACATCTGTAAGGAAATACCCAATATGGGTATAGGCATTTGGCCTAAAACGAGCAAGACTAAGGGATATAAAAGTCTTTCTGTAGAGATTGTGGGTCTTTTGAGAAAAATAAAGGTAAATAATTCAAGTGAAATGACTGTAATTTGTATTTTTGTAGTGGTGGGTGCAAAGGGCTATACGCCTATACAATAATTGACGAAAGATTGGATGTTTCTTGTAATGGCCTTCGTTGGCATTTCATCGGACATATTGCCGGACGGATTCGAGATTCAATACAAGAAAAGCTAGCCAAAACACACAGGGGACTCACCTAACTTCTATGATAATATTCGATATAAACTTCTTATAGAATCTATATATCTATATCTATATCTATCTATATATATATTAAAAGAAAATCAAATATGGGAAAGATTCCATAAATAAAATTTAATTAACCAATGAAAACCTTTTATTTTCTTAATTTTGACCAAAATTTTGAATTTTGACTTCTATTATTAGAATATGTTTGTTCGTAAGAACGAACAGGTACATGTAGAGCAGTAGAGTGGAGTGGAGATGGATTGGATGTTTCGTCTCCCATTGCGGTGGCTAACCCCGGGCGAGGAAACGGTGTCCATAGCGGGGGTGACATGAGGATCTCGTGGTGTATTAACCCATAGTCGTTATAAGGAGATGAAGGTGAGGATGATGATCCTCTTTATCCTATGAACTCCATGATTAATTGTAAGAAGATGAGAAGAGAGTGGATGCATATGGAGGGCATCTCTATGTGGGTGTTGACAGGAAAAAGGGGAGTGCCCCTTGAACCTTGGTTCCCTCCCTATATATAGGGAGGTGTCTAGGGTAAAATGGGGCCAAGCCCAATGGGTATACCATATGTTTGGGCCTTACCTAAGGCCCAAACATAGGGTACACCAACAAGTCCTCCTAGTTTGGTGCGACTGTGCAATACATGTCGTGGCAAACTACTTCAATCAAGTGGGTCAAACCAGAGATCCTTTATGACATCCAATCAAATTCGAGACATACCAACAGGTGTTGGAGTATGCTTTGTTGTGATTTGTGCATGAACACATATTGGGTGCTAGTGCTAGTTCAATGTTAGTGTTGCCCTGATAATTTGATCAGGATGGTATCTGACAGATTTCACATTTACGCTATTGTTGAGTGTTCGGATGATAGCTATGCTTGTAGCCCAGAACGAGTAGTAGCCAATGACTATACTTATGCCATTTAGGAAGCGCATGGCTCCACTTTACCAGGCTGTGTGGTGATACCCTGCAGTCGTGCTGTAAGTTATGTATTTCATTTTTCAACATGTATGTGGTGACTGATGGAAAGTGACCATACTTACGCCGTTAGGGGGAATCAATGGCTACGCCCTACCAGACGGTGTGGTTGTGATGTATGTATGTATGTAATGGGCAAATGCCCTAGTTTATATGAAATGAATGGGGGAAGTCCCCCATTGCTTTTGTCTTTTGTACAAGTTATTGAAACCTGTTATTGATGATATGTTGGGCAATGCCCAAGTTTATAGTCCAGAGCTAGTGATGGTCGATGACCATACATGCGCCTTCAGGGGAGTCCATGACTCCGCCTTACTAGACTTTCCGGAGCTAGTAATGGCCAATGACTATACCTACGCCTTCGGGGGAACCGATGACTCCGCCCTACCGGACTTTGAATAGTATGAGAAGTCGTAAATAATGGTAAACCACATTTATGTTAGACTTTCAGATCTGTTTTGTTTTATATTGGTAGCATGCTACATGCTACTTTTGTCACAGTAATAAGAGCCGTGCAGGCGTATGAGCCGTGAAGGCGTATGAGCCGTGCAGGCGTATGAGCCGTGTCTTGGAGGCGTATGAGCCGTGTCTTGGAGGCGTATGAGCCGTGTCTTGGAGGCGTATGAGCCTTGTCTTGGAGGCGTATGAGTCTTGTCTTGCATGAGGGTGTACCTGCACTAATGCATAGAAATGTAATTTCTAGGGACGGACGTCATACCGTCTCGTAGTCCCAATCCCCAGTTCATTGTTAGCAACTACTAGTAGTAGTAATAAACTTAGAAGTTTGTATCTCAAATAACAATAATTATGCTCATGTAAAGATGTGAAGCTCAAACAGTATTAACTCAAGCATGCACGTAGTTTGCATCTCAAATAACAATAAACTTATAGTAAATCCTGTTAGATACATAATTATGCTCATGTAACAATGAACATCCAGACTTTAAGAAGCCGTTTTTACATGATGACTGTAGAACCATTAAGGACATAGGGTAATTGTCAGGGCTTCAGGTAGTTTCCCGATACTAGGGTAACGTCGATACATGTACCCTGTATCGCCTTTTACTTAAGAATTAAATCATTAGATTATAGTTGTCAGCCCTTGTAGGTTTGGTTTGTGTTCGCAGCTTTATTTAAGCTACAGCAGGTGAGGCAGTCGTAGTAGCACATGATGGTGATTCCCAGAGTATGCATTCCCCCAGTTTGATGCTAGTAATTAGTTAGTGGCGTTAAACTACCATAAAGGCATGAGTGTGTAGCTGGTATGCCATACATACCCCATAATTTATGCGTTAATGTAATGCGTCATAACAGGCAAGTGTATACAAAGCGACGTATCGCATATGATTTAGGCGTACTTGTAAATAACAGTTGCCAATGAATCTTGTGTGAAAACGAAGGTGACGTATCGCCTGGTGTGCGTAATCTGTACGGCCCGAGAAGGGTGCGTATGTCTTAGCTATGTGAAGTCATGTAAAGGTAATCATTAGAACGTTATCCTGATGATGTTATTAGTCTTATAGCAGCACTAAATTTATAGTAAGGTATCTTTGTTTGCTCATAACGATGAACAAGTGAAATGTAGTGTGATTGCGCATTCCCGTCTAGATCATTAGCAGGATGTGCGAGTGCCTTACGTGTTTGACCTAACTGGTGAATACGCCTGAACCGTTGGATCATCATCCAAGTGTCAAGGGTCGAATAAATGTAATCATTATGGATTCTGTTAAATCTGTTGGATAAAGGTATAAGAACATTTTTAATTCGTACAAAAGCCTGATGAATGTACTCTGGCGTTACGTCCACCGTACTTATCATTAAATGCGGATAGATATGCAGATCTACTTCTTGGGAGTATGGAATTTTCCTATGGTTCAGAGGTCCGATCCTCTGGGAGACATAGCTCTAGGACATGGGTAAGGTAAATGCTTCGTAAGGTTCATCGCATTAGTAAGCTATAGGCTCTAGGACAGGGGGTGTATCCTGGAGTATCATATTTGGGACCTTACCCCATTTATAGTAAGATGACAAGGTGTGTGATTCTGCTACGTTCTCGAAGGAGGATGAGCCTTGGCAGGAGAAGGTGGTCTCCTATTTACAGTTGAGGAGGTCCTTGAAGGAACCGTCTGGATGATGGAAAAGTGGCATGATCTCCCATTGGGGACTAGAAAGGTCATACCTCTCTGCTGTAGGCGGGATTTGCTTCCCACCGCCTATGTCAGCCAATCATGAGGAGGTTACGTGTGTCAGTTATTTCAGACGTGGCACGCCTGTCTCAGCCAATAGTGTTTTGACACATGTGGTGATTGTGCCAGGCCTGATGTTGACTCTTTAGAGGCCTAGAGGCCTGGTATGTTGTGTACAGGTCAGGCCTGTTCTGGTGATATGCTCGTGAGGGTCACGTTGATCAGGTTTATGGATGTGTCCAGGTCAGGGCATATAGAGTAATAATTAAATGAATCGATCAAGTATGGTAAACTCGCAATCATCTCGATCTGTGAAAGTGTTGCACACTTCAGGTAATGTTTTGTAACTAATGAGGATTGTTTGCCTTTGCGGACGTTAAGGTACGTCATCAAGTCTCCCAGTCTAGTTTGTCATGACTAGTCATGGTAGGCTAGACTCAGTCCTGGAATGTAGGCTATTTCGTCGTTTGTTGCTGTTCAGCTGTCTTCCATTAGGTGTTATTTGACAGCCAGTAAGGGCGCGTGCCGTGTGCGCATGGTCTGCCATTCAGCATGGATATGGTTATTAGGTGTACGTGTTTTGTACGAGTTCATAATCACCAAATAGGTTGTTAGTGATGGCTAAGTATTGTACGTTTGAGTGACGATATGTCAATTATAGTAATGACTGTGTGGCCTGGCCGTGAAGGAGAGTTCTATGAGTAGCAGAGACGTGAATTTCATAATGTATCACTAGTCTGTACACCAAATGTTCCCATGCGAGTTTCTCTAACGATAAGGTAAGGCTGTTATATGAGGGAAAATATATAGGGGTGTTTTTATAAATTATATATTTATATTTAAGAAATGTATTTAATTTTATATATTTGTAGTTTTTCTTTATAACTTTTAATATATTATGATTGGTATAAATATAATTATATATTTATAACCGTCTCATTTTTAACTACGTTTTGATATAAATTTTACCGTAATAGCACAAAACTAAAAAAATACTTTTTTTGTTAGTAAAAAATATATTTTATAACCATTGAAAAAAGGGAATTACTATCTTTAATTTTGTATTTGAAATGTAATGACACTTAATCTTTTTCTAAATGCGAATATGTATTTTTCTTGCTTATCTTCTTTATAAAACTATAAACCGGTGAACATATTTATGGCTAATTTTTATGGTGTAAATCACTAAATCATTAATCCTTTTTTATGAGGTATTTGACTTAGTGTATATGATAATATATATCTACAACATATTCATGAGGTGTACTACCTTCTATGAGATAGTTTATGTTTGTGAATATATAAATCAATTATCTTTTTCATTGACATAATTATACAACGTTAAACTCTTAATCTGATTTCCGATGCCAACGATTTCATATAAAATATTGGTTAAAGTGTGAGGTATTGTTAATCACAATATTTAAAAATAAATAACTGCCAGTGCTTTACATGTCAAAAAAGAAGATTATGAGCATGACATCCGAATTTTGAGAAGATATTATCATAAGCTCACGAAGTAATTTGTGTATTCGTTTAATTTATAATTCAGATTTTATGTAATAATAATGAAAAAATTTAACTCAATTATTTTATAAAATAATCTATAAGATTTTGAAATTAAGAAGTATTAATTATTTATATTTAGATTTTTGACTCATATTTTTACTATGTTTTTAATAATATTTTATAAAAATAATTAAGACTAACCGTATATCACGTGTGCGTCTAACAAATGAAGAAGTTGATCATATAAATTATTACATGATATCAATGAACATTTTTTTTATCTAAATTATTTTTAAGAGATAATAATTTTGTTCTCACAAATGAAGAGGTTGAACACATAAATGATTACATGCTATCAATATTAAACACTATGGAGGTATTATATTCCGAATTAGATAATATATGTTAAAGACTTAAGGTGAACTTTCTTATCATGTTTAAGAATCATTGTATACACCAAATATACCTAATTCCCTAAAGGTTTCATCTTAGTGACGATAATAGTAGCCTGACAAATAAAATTATGAATGTAGTATACAAAGAAGCACTACTGAAAATATGAAAACCCGGTCTTAATTCAATTTTTGAACATTCGATAAATATGTGTTTTTATTAGTTATTATTTCTATGAATATGATTCTGTTTGTTTATATTATGTTATATATTTTATTTATGCTTTATTACATGTTAAGTGTTTTAGTTTTTTGAATCTTACCCGTGCGTGCACGGGTCATTTCACTAGTATATTTAGAAACAAAACAGAAGATTTTTTTTATAGAATTCGGTTTGATCACCATATGTTTCTCGCCTATGGTTTTTTCTAGTATACATGGTGATGGTATTTTTCATATCGACTAATGAGTAAACTTACATTTAGACTAAGGGTTTAGCTAACAGCTGATCAACTGTTAAACTAAAAGAGAATATAAATTAATCAATCTAGATGATTAGTTGATCAGAGTTGTTTAACTAATTATTCAGAGTTACAAGGTTGTCAAAAAGAGACAAAGTGTTGATAACTTGTTGCTCAGCTGTTAAAAATGATTGTTCAAGTGATCAAACTGGTTGCTCAGGTGATTGTCTTCTATACTTATCTTTGTTGAATTATGTGCAGAGATAATTAACGGGCATATTGTATCCAATGTTATAAGAGACTAAAGGGTCACACTGCTACACACCCAATTCAGAACAGTTGGATTTCACCATAATCTGTGTGGAAATAATTAATCAGTTAGATTAGTTATTAAAGAGATAAACGAGTAATTAATCAGTAGTATTAATTATTGAAAAGAGAGATATAAATAATTATCCAGTTTGGATTAATTATTAGAAAGGAATAAATAATAAATAGTTATTTATTATTTAAAGGGAATTAAATATTAAGTTTTAATATTTAACGGACCAGTTAATTAATAGTTAATTAATTAACTAGTAAAGTCCAGGGGGTCATAGTGAAGAGATAGAAAGTTTAATTAAAACAGTGAGCTTTTAATTAAACGGGCTTAGGTCCAATCTAATCCTTATAAATATATCCTTAAAGGCTTAAGGATTAAGTGAAGAGGCATAAAGGATTAGAAAAGATAACCCTAGCCACCTCTCTCCCTCACCCTCTCGATCTCAGCCTTCCTCTCTATCTCTCTCGTCGCTCGATCTCTCTCTCGGTTCTCACTTGTTTTCGTCGTAGTCGAACAAGGTAAACACCCGAAAGGTGTTTTGCGGTTTTGGTGATTAACGCAAAAGGACACACACACACTCTCAGTTTCGAGTGTTGAAGGTTTGGTGATCCAGGAGCGGTCTAGCAGCCAGTTCAATCGGAGGTGCAGTAGTGGTGGACTATTTTTAGCAATCCCATTGTTTTTCTGATTAGGTATATTCCTCGTAACCTTATCTGTGGATTGTTTTGCAAGAACCTATGTTGATCATTTAAAGAATAAAGATCCTAACCCTTTTTGGGGTTTAGAGGGTTGTGTTCAATCCAGTTCCGCTTTTAGGATTGAACTAGTAGAATCAAACCCAGGATTGACCAGTTTGAGTCATATGGTGGTTTGGTCAGGTTCAAAACACTTCAGTGGTATCAGAGCCTCGGCTCTATGATCCATAGTTTCTAGTTTTTTATCGGTTTTAGATTAAGGTTTTATTCTTGATTCTCTACTTCATTCTTGGTATTTTCGAAAATCAAGAAGGTAGCAAAACAGTTTGTTTTGTTATCAGTTTTATCCTATTAATCAGAAAATTCAAACAGTTAGTTTGAATGGTTAAAAGAATTATGATTTTTTTGAATACGAATAAGTTTGAATTAAGATTAAATTAAACAGTTTGTTTAATCAGTTAAACCTAGTTAATCTAATCTGTTGGTTTGTTTAATAGTTATATGATCTTTTTCATCTTATTCTTCTCCTTTTAAGTTTTTCGAAAACCATAGGGATAAGAACAAGTTTTCTGTTTTTATCCGGTTCATAAAAGGTCTGATTTTAACCAGTTAGGTTTAAACCAGGTTTGTGTTTAAACGGTTAAAAAGGATAAACTTTTGTCTAAAACTAGACTTTGACCAGTTTTTGAACTTTTGTTTAAAAAGGGTGAAATCAAGTTTTAGGATAATTAATTATTAATAAAACAAGTTTTGTTGATATTAATAATTAATAGTTTTTGGTTTTTGAATTAAATCCAGTTTTTAATCAGTATATTAAAACAGTTAGTTTTAATAGGTTAAAAAGGATTTGGAATATTTTTTGTTAAATTGGAAAACGCGAACTGAAACTGTGACCATAACTGTTAGCGGTGCTCCACGGTGAAAATTACTGATTTAATTACATGTTTTATATTAAACGGGGGTACATGTTTCCCCGTTACCTGACGGGGATCCCTGTTTAAATCCTTGCGATTTTTGAAGCGGGGACGAGGATGGTTTTCTTAAATGAGGATGAGGGGACCAATTCCTACCCCGAGCTCACCCCGTTGCCATTCCTTGACCTCTTTTCATGTCCCAAATGAATTAGAAATGAGTTACTAATAGTTGTACTTAAGTTTGGCTTCGATTTTGTTGAGTTAGGATAAAAGATTTTTGATGTGTACTGATGAGACCTTTTTCTCGGTGCAAAGCACCTGGACATTATGGGGGCGAAGCATCTTCTCACAAGTCGAAGACCCGACCAAGAAACCCCCATCAATTATTAGGGAATTCTTTGAGGCATGAGTGCGTGACGCATACCCTTTCGTGGTGCGAGACCCTTGTGCAACCCCCACCCATTAGTTTTTCGCATCCTAAGTGTTAGTTATGATCTTAAGATGACTTCTAACGATCCATGTTCATGTTTTAAGTGCTTTAATCTCCAGATTAACCATTATTACAAAGGTCTTGATCACTAGGTTTACAGGTACTGATGTGTGAAATCTAGTTGTAAAATTCAAGTCCAAAATCACCTAAGTTTCACCACACACTACTAGCAAGTATGACTGTATCATGCAATAATATAACTCAGGTAAGTAATGGGTATCGTATTCACTAGAGAACTAATAAAAAGCAAATAACTCAACTAATGAAGCAAAATGACCAAATAAAGGACATGTACTCACCTTAATCTCTCCCTCTAGTTCAATATGCCTTAAGATCAGTTTAATTGATTACCTGGATAGACTTTACTACACTCAATTTCCGATTTCATGTAGTTATTATGTAGAAGACTAGACAAACAACTTCCTATTGATCATCTAACCTAAAACCAACCTAGTTCATAATCTATCAACCAAGTTAAATTAGATTTAACTAAACCCAACTATGTCCGTGATGGTAAAGTTCAGATCTTCAAGTTTTGGTTATCGAAACTAGATTCTGATTACTTTCCTGAGTAAAAAACAATTCACAGACAAATCGTTTAAAGAGTAACATACATCAAATAAACTTCCTATTTACATTTAATATGAGCCATGAATTCAGAAACGAAGATTAAAACCATAAAGATCGAAACTTTGATTAAATAAACATGAAACTAGAATCAATCCAAACATAATCAAATAAATCAAGCCATATATCCATAGGGTTTGATCATAAGATGAATACATAAGAAGATTAGCCCATAATTCGGCTTAGAACAAATAAAATCCCAAGAAACACATGATTAATCAAGAAAAGAACACAAATCTAGACCAACCGAATGAAATTTGATAAATATTGATGTTTGATCTTCAATCCTTGGCCTCCAATGGTGTTTTGATGCTCAAAAAGTGGTGAAAAGTCGTGCATCGAATTCCTAGGGCCGGCCAATGGGTATATATAGTGATTAATTATTTAAAATTTGAATTTTAAATAGAAGATAATGTTGACCGAGGGGCTCATGGCACGACCTAATCCTCATCGCGGCGCGATCCTTTGTATTTGAGAGATGCCATAAAACTGAAATTGTAGCCCTCTGAGTCTAGTTTTCGTGGCCGCTTGAATCACCTCAACCCGAGTTCGTATGAGTGAGATATGATCAAAACAGTGAAGGTGTGTCGGAGTTGACAACTTTTTTCATTTGATTAATTTCCTCTCATTTAAGCTTCAAATAACTTCAAGTGTCGATTTTTTTCATTTTTCGACCTTTTTCCGCCGTTTCTTTGACTTTCCCACCCTATTTAGCCTGAAACTATATTAAAACATATATTAGTGTATATTTTGCTAATGTTCCAATAAAATAGAGTGTAAAACTTATAATATTTACGGATAAAAACCTAGTTAAATCCGGAAATATCAGGTACCAACTCCTCTTTAGGATTGAGTTGAGCTTGAAAACCTTGTATTGGTCTTAAATAGTGGTGGAATTGAGTTTTGATCCTTACCCAACTCAGGGGAGTCCCCATATGAAATCCAACCCAATCAGCTCTTTGTCATTACTATGATCCCCGCTTCTCTCTCTCTCTCTCTCTCCTTTTTTAGTGTTGTCGATTGAAAAGTTTTCTTTTCCTTTTCAACCCTTGCAAACAACCATTATCACTCATTTTTTACACCAAACTTATTATTTTCATCTACGTACATTTCTCTTTTCCTGAATTTCATTATATATTATTGTCAATCGAAAGATGGAATCATCTTTATATTCTTTTTCATCATTTTCATCTTCGTCATACATCTTCACCTTCCTCATCAATGGAGTGTAACAGTTTTCTTATCACAACCAAAGCATTAACCCCCTTGTTTGATGACGGAGCTGAATGTTAGTGGCGAAAATAGAGAGCTATTAGATAAGAAATAGTGAAACTACATACATCGCTGAGAATCTCGTATGATGACATCAAAGGTACCGGATAAGAAGACAAATATTCCTACAATAGTTTATGATCTAGAGATGATGAGAGAGAGAGATAGAGAGAGTTTCCTTCTCAGATTAGGATGGGATGTAACGGGTAAAAGGAGTTTCACTCCATTACAAACATGCACATCCACAATTCATTAAATAGCATGTGACACCACCGCTAACGCATTCCATAAGCACATGACGATGTCACAAGAATCAACACTGATGTAACGCCCCAAAGTTAGTAAGTTCCTAAATGTGTGTTTAGCAAGTTGTCCTTTTATGTGTTTATGTGATTTAAAACTAGAAGGGCTAAAATTGTCAAGAGTGTAAAGTAGTTAAGTTCAGGGGCAGTTTTGCCATTGTTTGAAAGTTAGATTTATATAAGTCTTGTTTGACTCATTTGAAGTCAAAAACCACAGGAACCAAAACAACACATACGATACACACATACGTGAGTTCTAGCCACCCAAGTTCTGTCGATTTTGAACAGCGGTCACGAAGGTTTAGTAGCTGTATTTCGATCCTAGTTAGTCACCAAGATTCAGGTATGTGTGGTTTAATTGATTTTGAAGTTCTTGAGGTTACAGGAATGATTCTTGGATGAATCATTGAGTTTTGATGTTTTAAGTTAAAGTATGTGTAGAAAGGTTGCTAGTAGTGTTAAGGAACTTGTTTGAAAGATTGAATATGAGTTTGGTCAGATTTAAAGTGCTTAAAATCGATTTATTGCTGCTGTCGTCGAACAGAGCAGAAAGATCTGCAGTGCCGACTGTCCTTGCGACCGCAAGGGTTATCCCTTGCGGTCGCAAGCAATGGTTTTGTGTTTTGGGATGTTTAGTCTCTTGCGGCCGTAAGTATGATTACTTGCGACTGTAAGGCAGTGTTTTAGAGTTTTGGTTGTGTAGACCCTTGCGATCGCATAGGATTACCTTTGCGATCGTAAGGAGGTAGTTAAGGACCCTTGCGGTAGCATGGGTAATGCTTGCGGTCGCAAGCAGTCTTCCATAATTCAGTTTAGTTATTTGATCAGTATCTTTTGTAAGTTGAGTACAGAGGTTACAGAAGTATTGTTTATTGTTTGTAGGCAATAAGAGTTGACGTTTCAGCGATAGAGAATAGCTGTTTAATTGCGGCTAAGGTGAGTGTACTTACCTTTAATCATATTAGCATATGTATATGCATTAAGTAGCTAGTATATCAATTTTATGCTTGATATATGATTTGATTATGTGAGATTCAGTAGCACTATGCTGCAGTGTTTAGTATGATCAGCATACATATATATGCACAAGGTGATCAGTATGTAATCCGTGTTGTGATATGTTTATGTAATGAGTTAAGACTATTGTTTAAAGGTACAATAGCACCCATATATAGTATTCAGTACAGAGATAGGGGTATATTGAGATCCTTATACCCAAAGAGAGTGTCAGGAATTGATTACGCACGAGGTGTAATCGTACCATGGACCAGTTAACAGTTAGAACAGTTTTGCAGGTGTTCAGTTTGGATGTGAGACATCCCAGAAGAGTTACTCATGCTTTAAGTGTTTATCTGTTCAGTTTGTATGCTCACTAAGCGAAAGCTTATGTTTTAGTATGTTGTGCATGCAGGTAACCAGTTCCGGCAAGGGTAAGGCCCCAGTGCTTTGCAGAGTTGGATAGCTCCAATATTTTAAACAGAGTACTTTTAACACTACTTTTTATGAAACTGTTAGCACTAAAGTGATGTAAGCTTGTTTTCCGCAAACTCTGATGTTTTAGAGTGCTAATCAGTAGCATCGAATTTTTAAAGCTATTTAGAAAAGTGGTGTTACAACTTGGTATCAGAGCCAAGGTTCAAGGGATTTGGGCACACACGAGTGTGATGTCTGAACTTAAACTGTGGTTTTGAGGTCAGGAGGAGCTATCCCTGGGGCAGTAGTCTTGGTGAGCATACAATAAGTAGAAGTTTATGATTTGTTATTAGTTTTCAGATCGAGCATGAGTATCAATGTTTTGCATGTGTAATAGTTATGTGACTAAGTACTAATCGACATTATGTTTATATGATATTAGAGAAAAGAAGAATGTTTAACAGATGTAATTAGTTATGCCATATACTTGACCTAAGCTTGTGAATCGGGGTATTCCATGACGGTATTAAGAACAATTGTGTATAATATGTTCCTCACAATGACTGGCCAGTGTATGTAAAGAACATGTGATATGCAGTTGAGCTTAAGATTGTCATGTCAGTACCTTGTGAATTAAGTGAGGGGTGATACGTGACAGTACAGTATGTGTGAATAAGACAAGAACATAATATGAGATAAATGTAGTATTAATAATATTACATACCTTATTATGAGAAACAGAGAAAGTTGTTATGGTAGTATATGTTAAAGATATTTGATCATGAGTATATAATAGGTGGTTAGAATTGATATGAGTTAGATATAGCAGCCTGAGGCTAGTATATTTCAGGAGACCAGAGATACATATGTTTCAGAGGCAATTCTTATTTTACTCCAGTAGACCTTCGAGTAACCCTTTAGAGGGAGTTGTTACAGAGGGATTGCAATATTTTGATATCAGTTTAGTAAAAAGGATAACAGTGATAACATAGGGTAAAGTCCTATATGTAACGTTCCAAATATTACCAACCAAGTGGTTGAGTAAGTTTTAGAAGGAAAGAAAGTTATATTATCGTAGTATATAGATACAGCTGTATAGATTATGGTTAAAGTACTAGTAAGAGTTAAAGCTAAGAAAGAACCCGTTGTAGGGGTAGATGTGTAAAGATTGTTCAGCATGCGAATTACCTAGTTGGAGGGAAGATTTTAGATCCAGTTGTGAGTAGTGATGATTAATAGAGATGGAATGAGATTTTCCGTATTAGGAGGTGTCTGTCAGGGAGAAAAGCTATGTACGCGTTGAGTTTGTTATGTGAGATAGTGAAAGACTGGTGGACCATGTTATTGTAGAGAAAGTTAGAAGCATAGATTGAGGCTATACCATGGCCTTAGTTTAAAGAATTGTGTAGAATATAACTGTACTAGAAGCTTGCTTAGAACAAATCATAAAAGAATTTCGAATTTGATAACAGACGATAGAGTTGGTGAATGGCATCACCTAGAAATTTTTAAGAATGTGTAGTTTTGTTCAGAGTAAGTTGGTATAGAAGTTTTGTAATACAGTGGTATAGTCTGATGTTAGAAATGATACGAGTGAAGTTTAACGGCAGTTATTTGCAATGAAGTGGATGAGATGATAAGTCTTACATGGAAGAAAGAAAAGTAATTGAGAGAGCAGAGAATAGTGAACGCAGAGAGAAAGGTTAAGCCGGTAACAGTGTTAAGTAATAAGCCGACGTTTGTACTACATCATGGAGGGTTAGGTGCACCACTCAGATATACAAAGTGTGAAAAGTAGAGGCATGATGCCAAAACAAAAAAAAAATTGAAATCGTTTACCTTAAGTGTGTTATCAGGTTACTAGTTTGGACATTATTGTCCTAAGTTATTAGTGACATAGAGTAAGTCAGTTAAATTTTAGCCTAGTTTTGTTATAACAAGGATCAATACTAGAAAAGCATATGTGACCTGGTCAAAACATAGAATGTTCCAGTTTATAGTTAAAGAAATAAAGATTGAACCTATTGTGATAGCAGACAGACGCAATAGATGAGACTACTATTCTGAATAGTAAGTGTAAGTAAAAAGTGATAGAGATAAAAATCGTCAGTTTCAATTTAACATATGTTCGCAATGAAAGAATTTTGAACAGTTATTAGCATTGATTAATTGAGTTAATAGCAAGTTCAGGTACTCAGAGATCAGAGAGCAGTGCGGGCTTAGACCCCACGTGGGGAAGAACTATTGAACATAAGTAATAGTAAAAGAGTCAGTGTTCCAGTTACTTGTCAGCAAAATGAGAAAGTACTTGATGCTTAATTGTATAACTTGTTTAGCTTATGTGGAAAAGTGTAGTATAAAAGACAGTCATAGTAGATTTAATAGATACCACCAGTGGTGACTACTCAGATGTATTTTTAAAAGAATTATCAGTAATTCTAGAGTTTTAATAAGTAGAATTTAGTACTAGTATTGTGTCAGGAATAGAACCAAAGAGTTAAGGTGTTGTACAGATTGGTCCTAGAGAAGTAAGAGTTAATGGTTTAACGGTAATAGTTAACAGATAAGGGTTTAGCCCGATCCATTAGTCCTTCGTGAGGTGCATTAATACAGGTAGTCGTAAAGAAAAATAGATAGTCAGAATGTGTATAGATTACAAAGGACACTATAAGTTACAAAAAAGAATCAGTACCCAATTTAAGAAGTAGATAATCTGTTGGATTAGTTTCAGAGTGTAGAATGGTTTTCAGGGATAGAGTTGTGGTCAAAGTACCATCAGATGAAAGTCAGAGAGCAGGGTAGAATCAAGGAAGTTCTCAGAATATGACTCCCCACAAGTATGAAGTGATTATTCGACCCAGGTTTTGAAACTAGTAGTAGTTGGAAAGTTAATTTAGTAAGAATTCTAGACATCACTTCGATACTCGATCAAGTTAAAGTAGTACAGCGTGAAGTAGTTAGAGAGGGTGATCAGAAGAAAGAGTCTATTTAAAGATTGAGGTCCAAGTTTGTCAAGAGATATGAGCAGGAATTACTAGTAGCCAGGGATAGAATGTGTTTTAGCAAAGAAGGTTGAGAAAATTTTGAATTATCCACATGTTAGAGTAGAGTATCAGAAATTTTATGAAAAGTAGCAGTTAGATATAAAATGACAGTATAATGATTTAGATAGAGATACACGGTTATCTTTAAGTTCTGGAGTAAATTTCAAAAAGATATACGAACTAAGTTATATCTTAGCACAATATTCCACCCTTGTGAGGTTGGGTAAAGTAAGAGGAATATATCAACACAGAGAGATATGCTCAGTGAAGGGTTTTGAAGGGTATAAAAACATGCACAGCGGAATAAAACCCCCTCCAGTGATCTCATCTAACTCGTACAGAAACTAAAAGAGGAAGAGGGTTAGAAAGTTATACCTTTATGCAAACAAAACTTTCTTTTAAGCCTCTAGACAGCTGCAGGTTATCCATCGCTACTGCACCACCTCGAACTGGCTGCTAGACCGCCTAAGGATTAAACCTCGGATCAAATAACCGTGACCTCTGTGTGTGTGTATCCGTCGCCGTCGACCACCGCCTCTCGGTGGTTGGTCCTCGGTTTACCGCCGCCGTCGAACTCCACGAGAGAGAGAAAGAGCGCCGCCGAGTGAGAGAGAGAAGGAGAGGTTTTTAGGGTTATTTCTTGTCTTGTGATTAACTTCTTGATTAATAAGGCTTAAACGAATTTATATATAATAAACCATTATAAGGCCTAAGCCCGTTTAATTAAAGCCCAGCTTTAATTAAACTATTAATCAATTACAGAATATACCCTCGACTTTTCTAATTAATTAATAACTATTAATTAATTGGTCTCGTTAATATTTAAACTAAATATTAACTTCTCTTTTAAATAATAAATAACTTTTATTATTTCTCTCTTTCTCAATAAATAATTAAACTATTAATTATTATGATACACAAACAGGTAAAATCCAACAGGTTCTATTTGGGTGTGCAGCGGTGTGATCCTTTAGTGTCACATAGTATTGGACACGATAGTACATGTTATCTATCGCTGCATATAATCTAACAGACTCCCACTTATGCAAGATAAGTAACACTCCTTGTACATCGTTGGCCTAAGGAGGTCCCTAGCCAGACACTTAGGTTAACCAGACTATGAGATCTCTTACATATAGAGATATAATCCAAACCTTGGATTATCTAGGCTTTTCCTTTTGCATCGCGATATTCCGTAATGTGAGTATTTGACATGGAGCAGGGATCTCATCTAATACTCAGATTTTCTCGAATCTGATTTCGACACTCTGCAGTTACGGTTTCCCGAATGAATAACTATCATTCTAACCGAGCGCGGCCACACATTTTCAATAGTCTTAATCGTCGAGGAGCTCAGAAAATATCTCTCCTAAAAAGGAGGTGCAAATCACATCTTGACTATTTGCAATTTGAGCACATGACTTCCGCTGCACCTAGACAAGCCCCTTATGATCACCCTGTTACGGCGTGACGTTAGAACATGCTAAAGTACAGAAGTTACCACGCCCCAAACCAAATATCTCAGGTCTAAGGACAACCTATCAAGTTTACTTATGTTAACGCTCCATGAAGTAAACTCGATGTGGATCACCCCAATATTTATCCCCTGATAAATATCTGTGAATATTTGGTCACAACCTTGTGCTTTTACTCATGCCCGAATAAATCATCAAATATTCATAATAGCGTTACCTCCCTAATGTAGCTCCCACTACATTAAGTAGCTACGGGCATTTAGACAATTCATAACTTGACTTGTCAAGGATAGGTTAAACATGCTAAAAAAAAGGACAACTACGAAACATTATGCAAATACCTCCTATTTCAATCCCATGAAATGTAAATACATAATAAAAGGTTTCAAGTTACATCCCTAGTAATAATTAAAAACACGAACTAGCTGCTATGTTCCAAGTACTTCATTCCTATAGAACTCGCATGCCTCTCATGCTTAGCCCTAGCTAGCGGCTTCGTCAACGGGTCAGCAACGTTGTCGTCCGTTGGTATCTTTTGCAATCTAATATCATCTCTTCCAATGATCTCTCGGATGAGGTGATATTTCCTGAGTACGTGCCTAGTCCGCTGATGATCTCTAGGCTCTTTAGCTTGCGCTACAGCCCCTGAGTTGTCACAGAATATATCGATCGGTCTAGAGATCCTGGCAACAACTCTAAGATCCGAGATAAAATTCTTCAGCCAGACAGCTTCCTTTGCCGCATCACTTGCCGCAATATACTTTGCCTCTGTAGTAGAATCTACTATTGTATCTTGCTTCTGACTCTTACAAGATATGGCTCATCCGTTTAGGGTAAAGACAAATCCTGACTGCGACCTGAAGTCGTCTCTGTCGGTCTGGAAACTAGCATCAGAGTAACCAGTTACACTGAGTTCATCCATCGAACCTCCATATACTAGGAATATGTATTTCGTCCTTCTCAGATACTTGAGAATATTCTTGACAGCTACTCAATGGGTTTCACCAGGATTTTGCTGATATCTACTCGTGACACTGTTAGAATAGGCAACATCGGGTCTAGTACATAGCATGACATACATAATTGAACCAACTGCCGAGGCATATGGTATCAATTTCATCTTGTCCTGATCTTGACTAGACACAGGACACTGAGCCTTGCTCAAAATCGCGCCAGATTGCATAGGAATAAATCCTTTCTTGGATCCATCCATCTTGAATCTTTTCACGACTTTGTCAATATAAGTACTTTGACTAAGTCCGATAAGCCGCTTAGATCTATTCCTATAGATCTTTATACCTAGTATATAAGCAGCTTCTCCCAAGTCTTTCATCTGGAAACATTTACCTAACCAGGATTTTACTCCTTGTAATACTGGTATACTGTTTCCTATTAACAGTATGTCGTCTACATACAAGACTAGGAAGGTTACCGCGCTCCCACTGAATTTAGTGTAAACACACGACTCGAACTCACTTTTGGTAAAACCAAACTCTTTGATGCGCTCATCAAAGTGTAAGTTCCAGCTCCTAGATGCTTGCTTTAGTCCATAAATGGATTTAAGCAACTTGCATACTTTATTAGGGTTCTTTGGATCTGAAAAACCATCCGGTTGTATCATATATACATCCTCTGTCAGTTTCCCGTTAAGGAAAGCGGTTTTGACATCCATCTGCCATATCTCATAGTCAAAATATTCTGATATGGCCATAAGAATCCTAATAGTCTTAAGCATTGCCACTGGGGAAAAAGTTTCATCATAGTCAACACCATGAGTTTGTGTGAAACCTTTTACCACTAGCCTTGCTTTAAAAGTATGCACCTTTCCATCCATGTCTGTCTTCTTCTTGAAGACCCATTTGCACCTAACAACTTTACTGTGTTGAGGCAAATCTATTAACTGCCAAACTTGGTTGTCATACATGGATTGCATCTCTGACTTCATGGCTTCTAGCCATTTCTCATATTCTAAACCTGAGGCAGCGTCTAGGTAGGTAGTGGGTTCTAATAGATCCCCTTCGTCTTGAGCAACTAGGAATCCCAGATACCTATCTGGCTCATTACGAGGCCTACTAGACCTGCGAAGGTCTTGTGTCTGCACCTCTTCCTCAACCACAGACTCGGGTTGAGGTTCAACAATTCTCTGTTGAACTACAGGTTCAACAATCGGTGGTGGTGTAATCTCCTCCTCTTCAATTTCTTGAAGCTCTATTTCTTTTCTTGGAGTCTCTGAGTTTAGAAACTTCTCCTCCAAAAACACCCCTTTACGAGCAACAAAGACTTTGTTCTCATCTGGGTTGTAGAAATAGTATCCCATGGTTTCCTTGGGATAGCCCACGAAGATACACTTATCTGATTTGGGATTGAGTTTATCCGTGAATGTTCGCTTGACATACACCTCACATCCCCAAACCTTTAGAAAAGACATTTTGGGCTTTTTCCCTGTCCATACCTCGAACGGTGTCTTTTCAACCGATTTGGTTGGAACCCGGTTCAGCATGAACGCTGCTGTCTCGAGTGCGTGTCCCCAAAACGACAATGGTAGTGAACTTCGACTCATCATTGAGCATACCATGTCAAGCAGTGTACGATTCCTCTTTTCTGATACACCATTCATCTGAGGTGTATACGGAGGTGTGAGTTGTGAAACAATCCCAACATTCCTTCAAATGATCGTCGAATTCCTGACTCAGATACTCGCCACCTCGATCCGACCGAAGCGACTTTATCTTCTTGTCCAGCTGATTTTGTACCTCATTCTGAAACTGTTTGAACTTGTCAAAACTTTCAGATTTAAGTCTCATGAGGTAGACATAACCGAACCTATTGAAGTCGTCAGTAAAGGTTATGAAATACCGGTATCCTCATCTAGCCTTCGGAGTAAAAGGTCCGCACACATCTGTGTGTATAATCCCTAATAACTCGCCGGCCCTTTCATTCTCACTGTTGAAAGGCTGCTTTGTCATTTTACCAGACAAACAAGATTCGCAAACATCATATGACTCCAAGTCAAATGGTTCTAGAATTCCGTCATCTCGGAGCTTCTCTATGCGTTTCTCGTTTATATGTCCTAAACGCAATGCCAGAGGTAAGTTTGATTCAAGTTACTCTTGGATCTCTTTCTTATATGATAGATGTCTTTGTTATCTAGATTTAACGTATATAGACCATTTTCTGGAGTAGCTTTAAAGAAGAGAATATCATTTTTAAAACATGAAATAACCTTTTCATTCATAACATAAGCAAATCCTCGGTCTATTAGTAAATCAAACGAGATAACATTTTTAATTAGTCTTGGAACATAATAACAAGGTTCTAGTTCTAAGACCATGCCCGAGGGAAAACTAAGACAATATGTCCCTACAGCTTCGGCACCAACCATGGAGCCTTCGCCTACCGGCAGGTTCATATCTCCTTGTCTCGGTTTCTTACTTCTCTTGAATCCCTGCAAATGATTGCATATGTGATGACCACATCCGGTATCCAATACCCATGATTCATAAGAAGTAATAAGACAATCTATCATAAAGATACATGTATCATTGGGCGAACCAATGTCCAGCTGATCTATGTCTAGTGAGTGCTCGCATGAATCCTTGCTACCACAGTCTGGGCAACAAATTTCTCCAAGTTCTTCCAGCCAGTCATCCTCCTGCATAGGGTCCACAACTGTTGACTCTAGCTGCTTTGGATTCAACTCATCGCTAATGCACATAAGGATTTCATGCAACCCCGCGACAGTAATCTCAAAATCTCCGAGGACATACATTACTCTTTTCTGGTAATAGTCCGACAAGGAACCAAACAAGAGCATAACTAGCTCATGTGGTTTTGATTTTGATCCAAAACTCTCATAGCAATCTAAGAGCCTTCTCATGTTAATGAGATGATCGCTAATAGGCTGACTTTCTTTCATCTTGGCTGAAAGAATTTCCCTCATTAAAAGCATGCGACATATCCGTTCACTAAACTTGAACTTCTGCTCCAGTCCTTGAACAACCTCGTAAGATGACCTCTCACGGAGATCGTCCGTAAACTCGGATGATGCGGTGAGAACGAGAATCGACATAACATCAGATTCGTCAGCCAGATACTGATAGTAAGTGTCATACTCACTATCCTGGGCATCTACTCCTGGTCGCTCTGGAGGCAATGTCGCAATGATGTGAAGGGTTTTGAAGGGTATAAAAACATGCACAGCGGAATAAAACCCACTCCAGTGATCTTATCTAACTCGTACAGAAACTAAAAGAGGAAGAGGGTTAGAAAGTTATACCTTTATGCAAACAAAACTTTCTTTTAAGCCTCTAGACAGCTGCAGGTTATCCACCGCTACTACACCACCTCGAACTGGCTGCTAGACCGCCTAAGGATTAAATCTCGGATCAAATAACCGTGACCCGTGTGTGTATGTATCTTTCGCCGTCGACCACCGCCGCTCGATGGTTGGTCCTCGGTTTACCGCTGCCGTCGAACTTCACGAGAGAGAGAGAGAGAGAGCCGCCGAGTGGGAGAGAGAGAGAAGGAGAGGTTTTTAGGGTTATTTCTTGTCTTGTGATTAACTTCTTGATTAATAAGGCTTAAATAAGTTTCTATATAATAAACCATTATAAGGCCTAAGCCCGTTTAATGAGGATGAACAGACCTGTATGTATTTTGAATCGATCAAAGAATGGTCAGAAGGCGACGTGGATACTAGTGCTCTAAGATGGATTAGGGTAGAGTGTATTCCTCTACATATCTTTAAAATACGGTTTTTTGAGGCATTAGGTGAGCGTTGGGGTACTTTTGTTATGGTCGATGATGACACAAGGTTAAGAAGAAGGGTGGATATGGCTAGAATTTTGGTTCGTACAGAGAGAACTGGATTTCCGAAGGTTGCTAACATAAATGTTGATGGTGAGGTTCATCGACTCATCCTATTCGACGAGGGTTGCGTGGTTTCCGTACCTTCCGTCATGTCGGAGCGTGAAGCAGAAATGGAGGATGTGTACCCATCGAAGCCTAGCAATAATCTGAGAATAAGTCAAATTAATAACGGGGAGGAGACTTCTAATTCAAGGTCGCCGGAATCAATGGGTGGTGGTGCGATTGGTAGTAGCGCTCCGGTACAGGTAGAAGTCGAAGAGTTGATTGATCGAAATAGGGACAAAGAAAAGCGTGAAGAGCAGGTTTTCGTGGGTAATGATGATAGAAGCATTGATGGCAAAGGCGATGAGGGGATCGAGGGCTGCGCTCCAACCGTTGAGATAGATACGGATCTGCCTTTTGGAGGAAGCGATGGGGGGCCTGACAAGATGGACTTTATAATTAATAAGAGGAATGAGTCATTACTTCATTTTGAAGATAGGTCCCATGTTTTTAATATTGAAGTTCCAGCAAAAATAAATTGTAAGGATTTCGTTGATGGGCCCAGGTTAGTTAAAGAAAATTAATCTAAGGATTTATTTAATGAAGTAGCTCATGAGCTTTCTCCTAATCTAAATTTGGGTAATGGTCAAGATCAAGGAGTGGATGGTTTGTGGAGGGGGGATGAACCTTTTTTGATGGAAAATATTGATAGTGAAAGTAAGCTAGTTAATGTTCAGATACATGAACTCTTTGAAGATAATGAGCGGGTGTGCGGGAATGTGGTTGCGGATTTAGTTTCGTCGGATGAGGGTTATGAAGACCGCAGGAAAGAGCTATTGATGGACAGAAGCCTTTCAACAGATGAGTGGATTGATTTAGCTTTTCAAAGTAGGAAAGGTAGAAAAAAGAGGCGGGGGCAAAAATTAGTGAAAGGTAAAGGGGACAGGATTTCGTCAAAAAGTAAGTCGAAGAAGATGGTTCCCGAGAGTATCTCGGCGTCGGGAGAAAAGCAGTGCAGGCAGGTAGATTCAGAGGAGGAAGCTGAGAAGATTTTGGGTATTATTGCAGATATGGGTTTTCAACTAAAAGTTTCGAGGGATGAGGTGAAGAGGCGTCTGAAAGAGGAACGTTGCGTGATACAGGGTATGTAATTTACCTTTTGTATTTGTTTTTGTGGTTATATTTTTTACCATGATTATGTCTCTTAATGTTAATGGGGTAGGGAAGGGGTCTAAGAAAAGAGCCGTAGCTAAGGTTATCCGTAAGATTGGCCCTAGGATAGTGTTCCTTCAAGAAACAAAGGTCATTGACCATAATGCTAGGTTAGGAAGTATTCTCTGGAAGGGTGCAAATGTAGGATCGGAATGGGTAAACGCGGTGGGTAGAGGTGGTGGGATTTTGACATTATGGGATCGGTCCTATTTTGATTTAAAAAACGTTTTTAAAGGTCAAAACAATTTGTGCTTGAGAGGCGTGTGGATACCTTTTAATATAGAATTAGTGTTATGTAATGTTTACGCTCCGAATGATAGAGGTGAGAGGAAAGGCCTTTTTGAGGAGTTAAAAATCTTTAGAGAACAACATCAGGTGTTATGGGTGTTGGGTGGGGACTGGAACGAAATTGTGGATATAGAGGAGAGATCGTCGTGCTCTAAACTAGACGGATGTATGAGGGATTTCATTGACTTCATCGAATCAGAGCGGCTACTGAACCTTCCTATGTCTAACGGTAAGTTCACCTGGAGCAATAACCAAAGGCAACTGGTGTCCAGTAGGTTGGATAGGTTCCTGTTTGATACCGAATTCCTGGAGCGGGTCCCAAAGGTGCTTCAATGGGTAACGGAGGATAGGGTTTCAGACCATTTCCCGGTAGTATTAGGTGAGAGGGATGTTGTCTGGGGACCTACTCCGTTTAGAATGTTTAATTGGTGGGTTAAAGAAGAGGGTTTTAGAGAGTGTGTGAAGAGTGCTTGGGGTGATAGTAGATCGTGCAGTATAGCCGTTAGGTTAAAAAATGTCAAAGTAGCTATAAAAAAGAAGTTTAGGATCAATAGAGATTCTTTGTCGGATAGAATAAATAGCTGTGAGAAGGATCTAGTTGAGATAGAAGCCCGAAGGGAGGCCTGTCCAGAAGATGAGGAGCTTTGGATTAGGTGGAAACAAATAAAAGACAAGATGTGGCACTTGAGACAAAAAGAATTTGAACAGGCAAGACAGAAATCACGACTTCTGTGGTTGCAGAAAGGGGACTGCAATTCTAAGTTCTTTCACCTTATGTCTAAATCGAGGATTAGGAGAAATTTAATTAGTGAGATTGTGGTGGAGGGTAGGATATTAAAGGACCCTGCGTCGGTAAAAGAGGGGATTGCAGATTTTTTCGAAAAACATTTTGATAGGAAAGGATGTTGTATAGAGACCGTGAGTTTGGGAGTAAAGAAACTCTCGGATGAAAGTGCGAGATGGTTAGAGAGAAGTTTTGATAAGGAAGAGGTTAAGTTAGCCGTATGGAGTTGCAACGGTGATAAGGCCCCTAGGCCGGATGGTTTTAACTTGCACTTCTTCAAAGAACATTGGGATCTCATTGGGGATGATTTGGTCCGTATGTTGGAAGCTTTTTATGTGGACGGTTTCTTGCCTAGGGATTTAGGTGAGGCCTTTATTACACTCATCCCCAAAGTCAGTTCTCCTACCACTGTAAAGGAGTTCAGACCGATCTCACTGGTGGGTAGTGTGTATAAGATCGTCACGAAACTGCTGGCTAGAAGGTTGAGTGTAGTCTTTTTAGAGGTGCTAGGGGATTATCAGTTTGCCTTCACAAAAGGTAGACAGATACTGGATTGTGTCATGATAGTGGAAGAAGTTATACACGAGATGAAATCTAAGAAGGAGGAAGGTGTTCTATTGAAGCTGGATTTTGAGAAAGCTTATGATTCAGTTGAATGGGATTATCTGTTGGGTGTGTTGAGAGAGATGAACTTTGGGAAGAAATGGATTTCATGGGTCCTAGGGTGCCTCAAGATATCTTCTCTATCAGTACTGGTTAACGGGTCGCCTTCCCGTAGGTTCCCTATGAAAAGAGGCCTTAAGCAGGGTGATCCGTTATCACCGCTATTATTCAATATCGCCGTGGAGGGTATTAATGCTCTATTACGGAGTGGGGTAGGGCTAGGTCTTTTTGAAGGGTTTAGATTATCCGGGCGGTCTACCATGTCAATTTCCCATATTCAGTTTGCGGATGACACAATGCTGATTAGTAAGATGGATATTGATCAGCTCAAGAACATGTGTTATGTGCTGAAAGTATTCCATCTCATGTCTGGGTTGAGTTTGAATATGGGAAAGTGCGTAGTATACGGTGTTAATGTAGAAGAGGGGTGTCTGTCCTGGGTTGAGGAACTATTAGGGTGTCAGGTAGGTAGCCTTCCCTGTTCTTACTTGGGTTTAACTATTGGTGGGAACCCTAAGAAGTCAGCTTTTTGGGAGCCTGTTGTTCAAAAGGTGAGAAGTAGACTAGCAATGTGGAAAACAAAGTTTTTGTCAAAGGCTGGTAAAGTCACCATGATCAAATCAGTTTTAAACAATTTACCGTTGTATTACATGTCCTTATTTCGTATACCAGTTGGAGTTTACAAGGAACTAGAGAAATTGAGAAGACAGTTTCTTTGGTCTAAGAGTGGGGATAGAAAGGGTATGTGTATGGTGGGTTGGGACTTAGTACAGAAACCTAAGAAGGCTGGGGGTCTAGGAATTGGCGATCTGCAATTGAAAAACCTCGCTATGCTGTCTAAATGGTTGTGGAGATACTGGGTTGGGGAGAGCTCTGTTTGGAAAACAGTAGTAAACTGCAAGTATGGGGAGTTTTCGCTTGGTCTTAGGGGTTTAGGTGTTTCTTCCTATAAGTTATCTGGTATCTGGAAGAACATTGTGTTTGTGTCTAGCTCGGAGCATAAGTTGAGCAAGATAATCTATGATGGTTTCGTGGCTAAGTTAGGGAATGGTGAGTTATTCGATTTTTGGCACGATAGATGGTGTGGTGATTTTGATCTTAAGAGTAGGTTTCCTAGAGTGCATGCTCTTGCAAATAACAAGGAAGAAAGAGTGTGTAGATTTGGGGAGTGGAGACGTTAGTGTTGGGTTTGGACAATTAAGCTAAGGAGAAAGGTCTTCGACTGGGAAGTGGGTATATACAATGAGTTTATGGACTTACTAAACTCCCAGTGCCCTAAAAGGTTTCAAAAGGATAAGGTGGTGTGGAAGTTTGATAGAAGTGGGGATTTTTCAGTTGGTAGCTTGTTAAATAAGATTAGTGAAGGTAAAGGGGAGCACGGACTCGCTAATGTGTGGAAGCATTGGGGACCTCCCAAGGTCCGCCTTTTTGTGTGGCAAGCGGTGTGGAATGGTATTCCTACAAGGTCGGTGCTAGTAAGAAGAAGTGTGTTAAGGCCGGAGGAGAATATGTGCCCGCTCTGTGCCCTAGAGGGGGAGACCACAGAACATTTACTGTTGCACTGCAACAAATCGTGGGAGCTATGGTCCAATGTGATGAGTATGGTAGGGATATCTTGGGTAGTGCCTAAGAGTTTAGTGGATTTAGTAGTATCATGGCCTAATGTGTGTAGCAATAAGTGGATCCGGAAAGTATGGATGTTAGTGTTGTATGGTGTGTTATGGTCATTATGGTCTGAGAGGAATAGTATCATTTTTTATAACAAAAGTGCGTCAGTGGAGAAATTAGCGGATATGGTGTGGTTTAGAGTTGGGCAATGGTGTTTCGCGAAGTGGCCTACGCTGGCAGGCTCATCATTAGATATGTGTATAAGACCAGTGGAGGTTCTCAGGGGCGATAACTTGTTATCAGTTTATAGTTATAGCTCCATTGGGGTTGGGTCTGAGAGGGTAGCTTTGTATATTGATGGGTCGGTTAACGAGCGTGGGGACTGTGCGGGTATTGGTGGTTTCTTTAGGGGTTCGAGTAGTAGGTTGCTTTTTGGCGCGTTCTCCAAGTCTATTTCAACGTTAAATCCGTTAATAGCTGAGATGGAAGCTATGTTCTTCGGGCTGTTAGTTTTTAGGAACAATAGAGTAGTGGACTCAGGGTTAGTTCTAATTTATTCTGATTCTTTGCAAGCAGTAAATATAGTTAATGATGTACTTGATCCTCCTGCGTCAGTGATAGATGTTCTAAGCAGAATTAAAACTCTACTAAAGATGTTTGAGGAGGTTGAGGTACAGCATATTCTTAGGGAGTTTAATAGGGAGGCCGATGCTTTGGCTAAAAGAGGCGCAGGAAGGGCAGCAACGTGGATTGCGTGGACGTAGACTGGGTCGGGGTTGAAGGTCGTTAAGCTCCATGCGGTTATGGGGGGCGGGTGATTGGTTCTTGGCATTTTGTATTGAGTATTAACTATGCTGGATCTCTAGTGTTTTGCTTTGCAGGATGCAATGGAGGGTGATGTATGATGGTATCTATATGTGACAAGGGTGGGTGATGGGTATGCGTAGTGTGGTGTTTTGTCTGGGTGGTCACTGTCAAAGCGCTCTAATGTGGTGGCTATCGGTTTATAAGGTTTTGGTGGAGGCTATGGGGTGAGTGGTCTCTGTTTCAATGATTTGGTTGGTGTCTTGTGTGAGTTTTTCTGTGTTTTAATAGTTTTAAGGTTGTAATCTCGTGTCTCTGTGCGGATGGGTGTGTGTGGGGTCTATTTACTATTACTTGTTTTGCGTTCTGGTGGGTATATAACTGTTGGTACTAGTTTTATTCTCAACACCAGGTTTATTGGGTGGGTTTGGGTGGCAGTTATAAGGGTGGTGTGGTAGGTTAGTGGCTGTGGCTATACTTTCCTAATTGGAGCTTCCATGGTGGCACTATAGTATTGCACACACTTTTCACATTGCAATCCTCCGTATTTTAGCCATGGTCATAGGTTAGTTTCGGGGGTTTGTTTTGGTGCAGGAGGTCTTGCCCTTTCATTACCTGGCGTGATAAGGGGGGCATTCCAATCCATGTTGATTTGCTAGGCCATCTTTGTGCTTGCCGAGTAAATCCTTCTTTCTAGCCCTAGAGTTTCGTGTTGTTCTTGTGGGATTTTGCTTGTGATGTAGACTATTTGATGCAATTCATATTTTGAGGGGTATATAGTTGTTGGTACTAGTTATATCCTCATTACCAGGTTTCCATGGGTGGGTTTGGGCGGCAGTTATAAGGGTGGTGTGGTAGGTTAGTGGCTGTGGCTATACTTTCTTAAATGGAGTTTCCATGGCGGCACTATATTATTGCACACACTTTTCCACATTGCAATCCTCCGTCTTGTAGCCATGGTCATAGGCTAGTGTCGTGGGGGTTTGATTTGGTGCAAGAGGTTTGCACTTTTGTTACCTGGCGTGATAAGGGGGGCATTACAATCCATGTCGATTTGCTAGGCCATCTTTGTACTAGCCGAGCAAATCCTTCTTTCTAGCCTCATAGCTTCGTGTTCTTCCTATGGGATATTTTGCTTGTGATGATGACTGTTTGACGTGACTCATGTTTTGAGAGGTGGTAAAGGCGGGGAGCTGCCCATGTGTGACAATGACCCACTTTACCTGACTACTATGTACCATAGGAATATGATACGTATTTAGGATGGGGGTAGCTTGGTGTTGTGTAAAGGTGGTTTTGGTAGTGGCCGGGTGTTTGAGAGGGGCCCTCTAGGGTGTGGAGCAATAAGGGGGTTTGTTTTGGTATAATTACGGTGATCCAGGAGGCGCGGAGGTGGTTGACTGTGTGAAGGGTAACATTACCCTAATATGCCTGTTGAGCCCCAGAGTTTTTTTCTTTTACTTTTATTACGGGTAGGTGGTGATGTGGCATTATGGTTACTTATGTGAGGGGGAGTGTTGTCACTACTAGTCTTATTTAGATTGCTTTTTGGCGGTATATACGGAACCTTGAGGATCGCTCTTCTGATGTTGATGCTGGTGGTGTAAGGGTTTGTGCTTCGTGCTGTTCGGTGCTGGAGGGACTATGGGACTGCGGTTGTTTCGACGGCCAGAGAGTTATGGAGCGAATCTACTTACAGTCGTGGGAGATTACATGTGGCTAGGTGTGATGTCATGTGGGTCATTTTAGTGAGTTTGGATGTATGTGCTTCATGGGTATTACTTTGCTATGTGAGGTCTGTGAAAGTGAGTAATAGCTATGTAATTATGTGATCCGTACTAGGATCTTAATGATGAATGAAACTAAGCTCTGTTGTTAAAAAAAAAAAGATTCAAAAAGAAAGATAAGCTAGGATAGTAGTTTATTGGTCCTTTGAGGATTATCTCAAGGATAGAGAGAGTAATGTATATGCCAGAATTTATAGTAAAGATGTCTTAGATAGTATAACATGTTTAACTACCATTGTAAGTATGTATCAGAGGCACCAGTAGTTGTCCGGACGAGACAAGAGATGAGAAATCCAGTTGCATAGAACAGCCAGTGGTTATATTTTTAGAGAAAGTTGATAACTGTGCAGTAGACAGATGAGATAGTAAAGATACAGTAGGAACATGAGAAAGGATTAGATTACACATAGGTGTAATTATACTATGTTGTGTATGTAATACTTGATTTATGCTCAGTATGCAGTAGACCTTCTACTTTAGTAGCAGATAGAGATGCAATAGTATACGGAGATAAAGAGATATAAGACTATTGTTAGTGCGCTACGGTAACATTCAGTATGACTTGAAGCACATTTAATAGCTTTATTGAAAAAGAAAAGTTGCGAGTTGTGTAACAAAACAGATAAGATTGGTAAAGTTACAGTGGAAATACTGAAAGAGATCAGATACACCTAGGTGTATACATGTTTTATGTATGTTATGTATATGATATGTTATTTTATGTTCAGTTTGTGATAGACCTTCTACATTAGTAGCGGGTAGATGTATTATTTAAGACTATCGTCAGTGCGCTGCGATAACATTCAGAGTTGAGAAGATGTAAGACTACCGCTAGTGCTCTACGGTAGCATTCAGTGTGTTATGACGTTAAAGTTTTTGTGTGTACAGTTGATTTCGGGGACGAAATCGTCCCAAGTGGGGAAGAGTTGTAACGCCCCAAAGTTAGTAAGTTCCTAAATGTGTGTTTAGCAAGTTGTCCTTTTATGTGTTTATGTGATTTAAAACTAGAAGGGCTAAAATTGTCAAGAGTGTAAAGTAATTAAGTTCAGGAGTTGTTTTGCCATTGTTTGAAAGTTAGATTTATGTGAGTCTTGTTTGACTCATTTGAAGTCAAAACCCACAGGAACCAAAACAACACATACGACACACACACACATACGTGAGTTCTAGCAACCCAAGTTCTGTCGATTTTGAACAGCGGTCACGAAGGTTTAGTAGCTGTATTTCGATCCTAGTTAGTCACCAAGATTCAAGTATGTGTGGTTTAATTGATTTTGAAGTTCTTGAGGTTAAAGGAATGATTCTTGGATGAAAGTTTTGATGTTTTAAGTTAAAGTATATGTAGAAAGGTTGCTAGTAGTGTTAAAGAACTTGTTTGAAAGATTGAATCTGAGTTTGGTCAGATTTAAAGTGCTTAAAATCGATTTATTGCTGCTGTCGTCGAACATAGCAGAAAGATCTGCAGTGCCGACTGTCCTTGCGACCACAAGGGTTATCCCTTGCGATCGCAAGCAGTGGTTTTGTGTTTTGGGATGTTTAGTCTCTTGCGGCCGTAAGTATGATTACTTGCGACCGTAAGGCAGTGTTTTAGAGTTTTAGTTGTGTAGACCCTTGCGATCGCATAGGATTACCTTTGCGATCGTAAGGAGGTAGTTAAGGACCCTTGCGGTCGCATGGGTAATGTTTGCGGTCGCAAGCAGTCTTCCAGAATTCAATTTAGTTATTTGATCAGTATCTTTTGTAAGTTGAGTACAGAGGTTACAGAAGTATTGTTTATTACCTGTAGGCAATAAGAGTTGACGTTTCAGCGATAGAGAATAGCTGTTTAATTGCGGCTAAGGTGAGTCTACTTACCTTTAATCATATTAGCATATGTATATGCATTAAGTAGCTAGTATATCAATTTTATGCTTGATATATGATTTGATTATGTGAGATTCAGTAGCACTATGCTGCAGTGTTTAGTATGATCAGCATACATATATATGCACAAGGTGATCAGTATGTTATCCGTGTTGTGATATATTTATGTAATGAGTTAAGACTATTGTTTAAAGGTACAATAGCACCCAGATATAGTATTCAGTACAGAGATAGGGGTATATTGAGATCCTTATACCCAAACAGAGTGTCAGGAATTGATTACGCGCGAGGTGTAATCGTACCCTAGACCAGTTAACAGTTAGAACAGTTTTGCAGGTGTTCAGCTTGGATGTGAGACATCCTAGAAGAGTTACTCTTGCTTTAAGTGTTTATCTATTCAGTTTTTATGCTCACTAAGCGAAAGCTTATGTTTTAGTATGTTGTGCATGCAGGTAACCAGTTCCGGCAAGGGTAAGGCCCGAGTGCTTTGCAGAGTTGGATAGCTCCAAGCTTTTAAACAGAGTACTTTTAACACTACTTTTTTTATGAAACTATTAGCACTAAAGTGATGTAAGCTTGTTTTCCACAAACTCTGATGTTTTAGAGTGTTAATCAGTAGCAAACGAATTTTTAAAGCTATTTTAGAAAAAGTGGTGTTACAACTGAACGAGTACTTGAAGATGCCTGATAGAATTCCACAAGAAGACATATGGTGGAAGTTCAACGCTGTGCAAGAATTAGCAAGGAATAATGTGGAACGAGCATTTGGTGTCCCTAAACAACGTTAACACATAATGCAAAACCCGAAACGAGAATGATCTTCTATAAAAATAAGAAAATCATGAAGCTGTGCATCATATTTCATAATATAATATTAGAAGGCAAAAGTCGTGCTATTCGAAGATATGATGAAAGCGATATTCCACCAACTTATGAAGAAGAAGAAACTAATGTCTAACAATACCAAACTAATCTTTGGGAAATATGTAACTAAGAAATGCATAACAAATTAAACTTCACTCAGATTTGCTAAAACATATCGTAAGAACACACCTACTCGACGATGACGACTAGATATTTGTAATTTTTATTTAGGTTTATGATTTTTCACTTTCATGCATATACGTCTTTTTAATTTATTAAATCTTGATTTTATTACATCATTTATTATTATTTTAATTAATTAGATGTATTCAAACTAATATTTATTTGTCTAAAATCAAAGGGATGTGTGTAAAGGATATAAATAAAGATGAATAATGAGAAGTAATACATGTACAAAAGAAAGATTAAAAAAGACAAGGAATACCAATAGAGTGGGGGGGGGGGGGGGTCCCTAGCTTGATAGATTGAAAAAACCAACGAACCAAATTAAACTGAATCAAGACTGGAGCCGGTTATAATCGATTTTCGGTCCTAGTTTCTAATAAATTTTAGGTTTAGATACAGTCCGGTTTTAAATTAATCAATCTCACCCTTACAATATAGAAACGTAAAAAAGTAGGGTTTAGTGTATCCAACTTGTCACTTTTTACTATTGTATGTATCAAACTTTCAAAATTACTATTTAATGTATTGCACTTGTCAAAAATTACAATATTATGTATCTGGTTTAGGTAACCAGTCATTTACTAATTTTTTTTGTTTTTTTATTGCCATGTCATTAATTTATAGCCACATCAGTTTCTTTATTACTTAAAAGAGAAAATGAAGAACATAAAGATGCTTCTTGAAGATGAAACCAAGATAAAGAAAGAGATGAAGATAACCAAATTAAAAAAATGAAATCGAACATAACATATTGTGTTTGAAGCTCGATGATAACAAAAACAAGGGGTTTTGATTTCGATTTCCAATTTCACCATCCATCTGTTTGAAAACCATAAACAGTAAAAAAAACCCTAATATGAAAACCCTAACATCCAAGATGAAAACCCTAAAATTGAATAGATGAAAACCCAAAACGAAAACCAACATGAAGAAGCTTAAAAACTAACCTTAAAAGAAACCTAGATCAAGAAGCAAAACGAAGAACAAAACCGTATAATAGATGTGAGTAGATCGTTTGACTAAACCCAAATGAACACAAACTTGAAATAAACGCATACCTCCAACCCCAAATCAAGAGGCAAAACGAAGAAGAAACTCTTAGCATATCTGAAACAATCACAGACACATGGAATGGAATCATCGAAGATTGGGGTTAAATCGAAGCAAGAACTATTCGTTTTTGATTTTGGAAAATTAGTCTCTAATGGAAGTCACTCAAGAAATCGTAATCAGCACGATCAAACATTAGGGTTAAATCAAAACCAGAATCATTTGAAATTGGAATCTCAAATGAAATCATAATCCGATTCGTAAGTTCAAAGTTGCAAAACCATTTTTGCTTCTTGGTAAGCCAACTGAAAATTAATGAAGGAAACCAAATTTTTTTTTTTTTTTGTAAATAATGAAAAGCAAGTGATTTTGGAAAGCCAACAGATGAAGGAAGTTTCACATTTCCAAAACCATTATTTTTTTATATTATTATTATTATTATTATTATTATTATTATTATTATTATTATTATTATTATTATTATGTTTTGAATTAATTTTTAAAGAGTTAATTACTGATTTGGTCCCTGTGGTTTGCACTTTTCTACTGGCTTAGTCCCTAACTTTGAAAAACTACGCGGATGGTCCCTACTGTAGCAAAGTTGTTGCACGTTTGGTCCCTCTTCAACTTGAAATGACCAATTTGCCCTTAACCTTTTAATTTTTCATTTTCTTTTAATTCTTAATCAATATTTAAATTATATTTAATATTTATTTCTTTTTTATAAATAATTAAAACCAGAATTAATTTCTCTAACCACCCTCTCTCTCCCCTCTCTCTCTCTCTCTTCTCTTACTCTCTCTCTCCCTCTCACACACCCATACACACACACTCTCTTTCTCCTTCCCAAACACGTTCTCTCCACCTCCACCGCCCAACTTCACCTCTGCAATCGCCGTCGTCCATCTCCACATCTGACATCACCACCGCCACAACCTCCTACACTCCTACCACCCTCGATCCATCATTTCTCTCTTTCTCTCTTTCTACAATCGCCACCAACCTAATGGGTTTCTCTCTCTTTTTCTCTCTCTCTCTCTCTCTCTCTGCAATCCATTGTTCACCATGTTAGGGTTTCTTGATTCAGATCTTGTTCTTCATTTGCGATTAGGGTTCTTCATTTGCAGATCTTGTTCAGATCTTGTTTTTCATTTGCGATTAGGGTTCTTCATTTGCAGATCTTGTTCAGATATTGTTCTTCATTTGTGATTAGGTTCTTCATCTGCAGATCTTGTTCTTCATTTGTGATTAGGTTCTTCATTTGCAGATCTTGTTCGGATCTTGTTCTTCATTTGCGATTAGGGTTCATTTGCAGATCTTTTTCTTCGTCATTTAGTCGCATTCTCTCTCTCGCTCACCAGGTTAGGGTTTCGTGATTCAGATCGTCTTCTTCATTTGCAGATCTTGCTCTTCATTTGCAAATGTTGTTTGTCATTTGCGGATCTTGTTTGTTATTCACCATTTCACCGCTAGGGTTCTTGATTTTGGGATTTTGGGATTTGGATGTAAACTATTTGGGATTTTTGTAAACGATTTGGGTTCGTGATTTTGGTGGCTGGTGGTTGGTGGTGGTTGATAGCGGAGGCGATGGCGGTGGAAGAAGGAAGAAGGAAGGTGGTTGGTGGCAGTGGTAATAAGCTATAGGCTGTAAGCGGCGGTGGTAGGCTGTAGGTGGCAGTGGTGGTGGTGGTGGAATGAAAGGGTTGTAGTGGTGGTGGTGATCTATTATGTGACCCGAGAGAGAGAGAGAGACAGTAAGAGAGAAGAGAGAGATAGAGAGAGAGTAAGAGAGTTCTGGTATTTAATAATTAAAAAAATAAATAAATATTAAATAATGTTTAAATATTGATTAATAATTAAAAGAAAATGAAAAATTAAAAGGGTAAGGGCAAATTGGTCATTTCAAGTTGAAGAGGGACCAAACGTGAAACAACTTTGCTACAGTAGGGACCATACGCGTAGTTTTTCAAAGTTAGGGACCAAACAGTAGAAAAGTGCAAACCACATAGACCAAATCAGTAATTAACTCATTTTTAAAAGAAGGAAACCAAGTCACCTACCAAATCACCGCCACGTCATCATCACCTCAAATTAACCTACGCCACATCAGCATCTTACCTCTTATACTAAGTTAGATATATAAAATGGTAAAATTGACAAGTCCAGTACATTAAATGGTAACTTTGAAAGTTTGATATATACAATAGCAAAATGTGACAAGTTGGATATATATATATTTAGGAACTAAACCCAAAAAAGTATCTGCCATTTCTATTAAAATTTTAAAACCCTTCCTTTAGAGTAAAGTATATACTTACTATTAAAAAAGTTATGAAATTGATGAAGATGATAATTTTATTTTTAAAATGATTCATTTATGAAAAATATAACATTATTAAAGTATTGTTACAAATAAGAATATATATTTGGGTAAGAATGAGAGACTTAATCCTGGCTTTTCATTTAATTCGATTGGATTCTTTACATGTGCCTCTCATTTTATTCATTACCCAACCATGAATTGCGATGTCCATGAATTGCGATGTCCATGTATTGTGACGGGAGAATTACGACCGTTAAATCTTATAGATTAATATCTGATTGATGGCTAAAATTTATTTTCCGGTTCTCACCTAAATATCAAGTTTTACAATAACCCTTATATATATATATATATATATATATATATATATATATATATATATATATATATATATATATATATATATATATGCAAAAGTTAAACGAGAAGTGTTTTTCGTACGAGAATTGCGAGAACCAATTTGAGCCGTCCTATTCTCCCTATTTTAATGTCAAAACCCACCCATGAATTCCACGCATGCACTCTGCCACACTTGATCCCCTCCACACTCTACATCCATGAATTCCACTTATTAAATCAACGGCTAAGATTGGTTTTCGCAGTTCTCGTACGAAAAACAGTTCTCGTTTAAACCATCTTTTATATATATATATATATATATATATATATATATATATATATATAGGGAATAGGGAGGAGATCATGTAAAAAGAGTTTTAAGGTACAAATGGTAGGGAGAAATCTCAGCCCTTGAATCATTGAAAAGTCAAGATTGAAAAGTCAAAATAAAAAAGAAAAAACGTGAATTAAATAAATAGAAAAAGGGTATATTAGTAAAAGCCAAAAAATGAACGTGGGTAGTTACACCAAATCTGTAGAAACCACTTTTCCTTCCTCCACCACATTCTTCTTCTCCGATCAAATTCATTAAACCCTAATCTTGATGCACAATTAAACCCAACAAAATAATTCATTCCTTTATACAACATATTCACAAACATAAACAACAAGAATTTTTTGGTGCACAAAATTTACACTGATTCACAGAATTAACATAACAGATGAAAAAAAAACAGAAAAATAGTGAGGTTTCAGCATCTAAAGGAGGAAACGGGGATGAATAAAATGCCACAATCGAATACCTTTGATGCACAAATATTCGTGGCAGTGATGGTCGGCGACTTCACGGCGACGGCAAAGGCGTCGGCTTCAGCGCCGGTGGTCGGGGACAGCTACTAGATCTGGTACATAGAAGATGCACAATCAGATGGCTTTCAACGACGGCGACGGAACTTCACTAGATCTGGTACATAGCAGATGCACATCGGTGAAATATATATATCAACGGCGGCGGAATACACTCGTGTGGCGGTGGTGGTCGTCAACGTCACATAGACAGAGATTTGGCATCGCTTGCGAAGGAGGATGCATTGGAGGTGACGGCGACGGTATGGAGGACTTGTGGTCGACGGCTGCGCAGGAAAAAAATCGGAGAAGAGGGCATGGTAGATGTGGTTTACGGTGAAGGAAGTGGGAGGCATATGCGACGGTTGTTCAGACATTGATGCTGCTGGCGAGAATGCGGAGAGTAGGCGGAGGAGACTCATGGGTGCTGCTTGTTTCGTTGTTGTCTTCACCGGAGGGGACGTCGATGGTGGAGGGGGGCGATTAGGGTTCTCGAATTAGGGGAGGGGAGGGAGACAGAAACTGAATCAAGTGAGAGAGAGAGAAAATGGGTTAAACGTGGGTGGCCTTGGAGAGATAAAAAAATGTCTTATACCCATTATACCCTTTTTTATCCTTTTAACATATATGCCATGTGTCGCATCTACGTTTCTCCTTACCCTTTTTACCTTAAAACTATTTTTATTTGATCCTGATTATATATATATATATATATATATATATATATATATATATATATATATATATATATATATATATATATATATATATATATATATATATATATATAGTGACGGATGCAAAGTATAGCTATATATGGGGGTGAGTTGCCCCCGTCCACTTTTGTGAGCATTACTTGTTATATACAAATTTTGCATTAGGCTCGTTTTAATTAAGTACTTAGGCCTTATGTTTCTAGCCCATTTTACAAATCAGGAACTCTTTTTATAATTGATGGCATGCATATTTAAAAATGATTACTTGATTATATGAAAATGGCAAATTCCTAATCCCAAAATCTAAATTGGTATTGTTAAACTTTTAAAACATTGTCTTGAAATTGATTATTTGATTTTGGTTAGGAAATTTAAAATTAATTATTTAATTTAGTGTTATAATTTAGATTTATGGCTGACTCTTATGTTTAATAAGGAGAGGAGATGAAAAGAAAAGAAATGAAATTCTTTTCTTTCAAATCCTCTTACCTTTGTAAGGATAGATTTTATAGTAACATTAGCGTAAACTCTCCATTCAAATCATTTCTTTCCTTATTAAACGTAACTCGAGAATACAACTCATTTAGGTTTCTTGAACATTTTCTTGGCTCTCAATTTTGATTATTAATCTTGACCCAACCCGTTATCTTACCATCTTTACGAATATGCCTCCGTATAAAAATTTTCTGGATCCCGCCACTGTATATATCTTACTCCTTTATAATGCATTTATCCTTAAAAACTCTTAATTTTTAAGTAAGTTGAAAATACTAAAATACCCCTATGAACTAATTAAAGTAACTATTTAGTGAAGTTAATGATAATTTAATATATTATTTTCATAACTAAACCTTCCAAAAAAAGAATATCTAAAAAATCAAATTAAGCAAATTAACATAATAATTAAAAGAATTAATAATTATAGCTTTCATAGTAAATATTCTGTTATATAATAATATTTTAACTTAATTAATAAAAATTACGTATAGTCATATAACCTAAATTTATAAAATTTCTAGATTTTTTTATTTATAATGCTAACACACTTGTTAGATTTTATCATCCATATGAAATTTTATTGACCAATTATTATTTAAAAAAGAAACATACTACCTCTATTATAAAAACAGACAAGTTATCGAAAAAATAGTCGCCGCCGCTGCATTGCGCGGGTATGATGCTAGTATATATATATATATATATATATATATATATATATATATATATATATATATATATATATATATATATATATATATATATATATATATATAGAAAGAGAGAGAAAGAGATAGATACAGATATATTCATTAAATGAATCAACTTCACAAACGACTGGAAATATCATCCTGTTAAAAAGAATGTATTGTTTGCATTACATAATATTAACACAATTGAGACACGGTTCAAACCAGGCTAGATCGACTGGTATCCTGACCGACTAATCTGGTCTGAACCAAGACCACCACCACACTCTGAACGGTCCAGTTTTCAGTGTAGCAGTATTTGGCTACTTCTAGTGTTCGGTCCAAAAACCAAATAAAAATGTGTTGGAGTCGGTCTGATCACCGTCTATAGGTATAAATATCATTTAAATTATATATCATCGGTTGCTGATATATATGTCTTAAAACATAGTCATGTGACATTAATGATTTGTGCATGCATGATGCAGATGGGCTCCTTCACTGGTACGTCTAGTTCATATCAAATATTGAACAGATATCTTCCAAATGTTGACTCATCATTCTTAACTATTTAGCTAGATTAATGGATAACAATTAACAAAAACAATGTGTGTGTATATATATATATACACACTATATTGCAATATGTCGTTTTCAAAAAATGTAATGATATGTAATTCGCGTGATTTAGTGTCTCGAAAAATTTTCAATAACGCTCCGTTTTTCTTTTAGTTTTCTTATATTTGTATCAATTATTTTATTAATTTTAATTTTTTCTAATAAACATTAAAATAAGAAAAAAGATTTATATTTATGAAATAAGAAGAAAGAAGTTAATAAGATTTTAAAAATTATGTTGATATGAGTGGATAAATGTGTTTGTGTGAGAGAGTGTGTTAAGTATATTTTTAATAAATAAAAGGTTAAAGTAGATTAGGAAGGTGAAGTGGTTAAAAATTGAATTGATAAGAGTAATTTAGATAAAAAGAATGGCGCGGATTTATTGTTGATTGAATTGTAAGAAATTTTAAGAGTAAAAGGAGAGAGTGTGTTAAATGGTTTATATAGTAGTATAGATATTAAAATATACAACAAATTTTTAGGTGTACGTTTCGATTTTTCTTAGCTCGAAGCCGTAATAATTCGTTGTATAATTGTTACAAAACAATCGAATATTATAAATCGAATTGTGCACTTGTCCCACGTGTTGCAGCGGTGAAAAATAAGAAGAAAATTAAGCACTTCTTTTTAAGACACGTAAAAATGATTATATTTTGATCCGAGTATAAGGCCACCCGTACCACCTCCGGTTGTGGTATCGGGTTCGGCCAGGTAACTCAAAAACACCCATACGGGTGAAACGGGTGTGGCTAGCGGGCTTTGGAGCCGGGTATAAACACCCGATTGTTGCAACGGATTATATATTTTTTTTTTAATTTTAACCCTTTATGTAAAAAAAAAGAATTTTTTTTTTGAAAATTGAAACCAACAGTTATATTGTTTTTTTTTTTTTTTTAATTTTAACCCTTTATATACAACCAACTTTCACCCATTTTCAAATCATCTTCTTCATATTCATTTTCTCAAAACTCTCTCAAACACTCTACCAAACACTTTCTCAAACATTTTCACAAACATTTTCACACGTATATTTTGAATACGTTAATATCGAGGAAGTACTCGGCTACGAAGTGTAACACCGGGTTTCACGAGCTTAAAATCAGAATAATTTAAACTATTTAAGTATGTTTATCAAAGACGTGCAGCGGAAATTAAACACTGATTTAAGTGTTTCTATCCGACTTGGCAAATATGAACATTAAAACCAAGTCTTAAAACAAACCGGTATTACCATACTATAAACCGACCATCGGATCACAGATATAAATAACAGCAGAGTGTTCCAGAAGAGCTAAATACAATTACCCACAAGCACCCGTCTCACCAGGCTGCCTAAACATCACCTGTAAAAAGGATAAATCATGAACCGGTTAGCTACACTAGCTAGTGAGCACAGATTAACACATAAGCATCAATAAGCAGGTTATTCCAACTACGGGACAGCACATAAAGCTATCCTAACACATAGTGTCGCGCCAACGAGTCAGTAGGAATCATATCTTGCAGGGTGGGAACCCCGCTCAACGATTCAAACTGGGGACCATCAGCAACAACTATCCGCAATGGTGGGGGAGCGAAGACCAGTCCACCAAACGCGTTACGAAGCTCGAAGCTCAACATCTTGGATCTCAACTGAAGTTAATATCCCAACTCACGTTAAGGAGCGGCGGTTTGCAAGACCACCCCGGCGTGCTGCACACCGGGGTACCGTTGATCCCCATTATTCCATCAAAGGGATCCAACCTTCGGAAAGAAAGCTGACCTTAACCATGCCATAATTAGTCCGGACAGGTACCACATATACAACTAGAACCCGTAGTGGGTTCAAATATACGCATGCGATTTATGTCCAACGTGTAAAGCAACTTATCATGATAATAGCATATAACAACATGGTATAACATACCTCATATACGCATGTGTGCAACATGGTCAACATATATCAATAAACAACAGACAACGCTACTTACCGAGACTCATAGGAAAACCGGTACTCACCTCGAGGTTACAGGAGGCAGATATGAATTCGGGAATCCCAGGAGCACACGGAGTCGTCCGAATCACCTAACACATCATGTGTAGGTTCAGTCAACGTCTATAAGTACTATCAACGCTTCTACGTAAACGTACAACGAACAACAAGCAACAGACAATCTGGAACAGCTCATACGGCCGTAGTAGATATGTCCTACGGCCGCAGGACACCTTCCAGACACCTCCAACGGCCGTAGGAATACATCCTACGCCCGCAAGAGTTCCTTTCCAAGAAACAATATCCTACGGCCGAAGGGACCATACCCTACGCCCGTAGGAGTGATTCTTTGGGTAGCAACGGTCGTAGGTTATGTACCTACGCCCGTAGGCTTCTTTCCTTCACCCGTAGGTGGTAAACCACACAAAATACATTACTACGGCCGCAGAGAACCCTGCCTACGGCCGTAGTGACTATGATCACCCCCCTACGGCCGTAGGTAACATCTGCTTCGGCCGTAGGAACATCTGTTACAGCAGAATTCGTCCCTGTTCTTCGACAGCTTCTGTTTCTCGGATTTTTGACCCCAATTCCAACCCAAACTCAACTTTAATTGTTTCTACAACTTACTTAGCAATCATATACGAATTCTAACATGTTTTACACATAAAAACTACACCAAAACCCACTTGAATCCATTAAAATGGTTTTACATATCACTTCAACTCAACTAGGTTTAATACACCAAAGCTTACCAACAAGTGAGGAAGATGACACGAAATCAGTGGAGATTGCTACTGGAATCGACACAATTCAACTTTCCTTGATTTCCTCTTTCAAATCTTCAAAGGTTTCACGTGTGTGTGTGTGCTCTAGCATATACGTATGTATGTGTGTATGTTTTGTGAAGGCAGGGGATAAGAATCCCCTTTAAACCGACCTTGGTTGGTTTAATACCCCGTGTGGGTATTTCGTTCTCCTACTCAACTTAATACACGACTTAGGTTTATCCGTTTTAACTAACGGAGATATTTTCGGAATCATTATCCGAAACCGTTCAACTATTTACCAATTCTATCTATTAACAACATATTTCCAACTTTAGCTACATAACCACGTGTACCTACAAATAACAACAATTAAGCAACAAAACAACTTAAACAACTTGGTTAAAGTCAATGTACAACTTAACAAACACGAGGTACAACTATTTACAACTAGGCCCCATTTTGGGGTGTTACACGAAGCACAACTTTAAAATTAATTAATCACAAACTAAGGATAATTTAAATAGATATGTAGGTCATAGAGAACTCACCACAACCACTCCATCTATCATTTTCTATTCATCAATTGTCTCTTAACGAGTAAGTATTATTCGCGCTTCGTGGGATGAAGTTACTATTTCATTTTTTCTAAGTTTATATTACTTATTTTATTATATTATTAAATTAAATGCGTCCAAATAACTCTATAAATAATAATTTAAAAAACTTCAGGATTTAACTACAACTTCTATCACTAATGTTAATATAAACGAGCAGTAGGTTAAACATTGAAATATATTATAGAAAAATGACAACAAAAAAACTTACTTTTTATTTAACTTTGTAAACATTTGGATAAAGTATTTGATTAAGAGAAAACGTAAAAAAATCATAGTTTTAAACATTATATATTCTTAACCATCGGGCATTCGAAATAAGAATTATTATGAGATCAGATTATTCTTTATTTTATGTTTACCAATAAGCATTTTACAACTTTATTCGTAACAAAATGTTTGATATGTATTATTTTACTTTACATGTATATTTTATAAAATCAAAGTAATATAACTTTTACTAAGAATGTTTAAAATCAAAAAACTAAAAAACCATATAATAAACTATTTTTATAAAGTCATTCTATTTTCCATGAAAACTAATAAAATTTAAAATGATTTAAAAATAGAAGGATATTCTTAAAATTACTTGCACTTAAAAAGGCTGGCTCCATAATTATAAAAAAATTTGAAAGGGGGGAGGAGGATAACATTCGAACTCTCCACTAACTGGATATAGGCATTGTGTAATAACCACTTGGGCCGCTAGGCTTATTCTTAAAATTCATTGGAAATCTAATATATATAAACTAAATGAAAGTTGGGTGCACATGATATGATATGAGTTTCACCATTATATAATCCGTGTGTTATTACGGATTTTAATAAAATATTCATCGCGTAGAGTAAAAGGTTGTTCTCTTTGAGATATGGGGTTTGACTGTTTACCGAAATGTATGCATTGACATACAAACACATTGAAAGTTTTTTCTATTAGTGTAGCATAAAGAGAGAGTTCTACTAAATATTCCTATCCATCTTCTTATTAATTACTAAATCAAACAATTATCAAAATGAATAAAAAAAACATGAAAAATTTATTAAATCACTTTGTCATAACTAAATATCTTAATTAAGTTGATTAAATTTTATCTAATTATATATAAGTAAAAGAAAATTAATATTTAAATGAATATGCCATAGAGATGAAATAAAAAAAGTTATCATCTAAATCTTTTTACTGATGTAAATTAGTTACATGATGTGATATATATAAATATATTATCTATATTAAAACATATAATTTAATGATTTAATTGATTAAAATAACATGGATAAAAACATTAGGGTGTTGTGGACTTGACTACCAACATCCTGACGCCATATCAGATAATTTATCGGTACTCGTTATTCATTTGGTCACATTTGAAGTTTTAAAATAATATCTAGAAAAAATGTGTATTAAATTGCTTGTAGCTTAGTAGTATTTGGTGGTTGTGAAGTAGTGTCATATCCTAAGAAGTTGTAGGTTCAAGTCCGACCGTTGACGATGAAGTAGATTTGAAAGTAGTTTTAGTGTGTATCTGTATTTGCCTTTAAAAAAATTATAGAAAAATGTGTGAGGAATTGCATTTGTCCTTTTCTTTTTTTCAACATCAAAGGTATCGTATTATTTTTCTAAAGTTAATTATTGATATGGTTCCTGTGGTTTAGGCAAATTATCATTGTTAGTCATTTACTTCCAAAATTGATCTGTTTGGTCTCTGTGAATGTCATTTTGTCACCCTCTTGATCCTTTAGCAAACGGACATCCATTTGCTGACGTTAGTGGACTATTTGCACGGGTATTTGTGTCATTTGGTAAAAATAGTCCACTAACGTCTGCAAATGGACGTCCGTTTACTAAAGGATCAAGAGGGTGAGAAAATGACATTCACAGGGACCAAACACATCAATTTTGGAAATAAAGGACTAAAAAGGATCTTTTGCATAAACTACAAGAACCATTTCAGTAATTAACTTATTTTTTTATTTCTATATATTCTTTTAATTACAATATTAAAATTAAACTAAGTATTAGAATTGATAAATGAATTAGCAGATTTTACATGTTATCATAAAATACTATAAGTTTATTTATTTGACCATTAATAAGGTTTTTATGGATGGAGTTAAGTTGCATGTTATTCATAAGCGGTGAAATTAAATTAACTTTCAAAGATACGATTTGGGTATAGTTTATGGTAAGCACTACAAGAAAAAGAGGCTTTTGCGGCGACTTGTTGTGTATAATTTATCTTGTGAAATCCTTCATGCTCTCAAGCATAGTCTCCCATCCATGCATGATCTAAATGCCTCACCTTTTTCGAGTCTAATTAGGCAAACGGTACACTTTGATAGGGAGTGTGACAACGTACACACATCCTTTACTCCATACTATAGGGCCTTCTCCTCGTTTGCAAGATTAAAATTGACTTATAATGTCGTTTTTGATGTTTCTTCCCCTTTTTCAACATGCTTGTCAAACTCTTTTTATATACAATTGCCCATTGCCAGTTGATCCGTGAATATTTTATATTTTAAATTTGTCCATTGCCAGTTGATGATATGTGAGTGTTATTGAATTAAAGCAAATGTGAGAGTATGAGTGTTCTTTATTATGAACAAATATTAATGATGATGACACCCAACTTGCATGTTGTTCATTGGTGATGAACATTGGGCAGACCCAATTTTCAAGAATCCGATGCATTGTTTTATGTCAACTGTGAATCTTGATAAATGGTTATATCACTCGTCCTCAGACTTGAGATGCAAGTAGGTTTTGAGTGAGTGAAATGTCAATCTTTGATGTGATCAAACGCAATCATGTATAAGGCTGCTATAAAAATCATTTTGAGAAAGGATATGAAGCTCACGACGAGCACGTGCAGTCAAGATAGGATTTGTTCCTCAGTAATAGAGTAAGATACTTCTGGGCCCCTCGATGAATTCAATAGATATATGTGTACGGCCTTACCTAATGGTCATTAGGATGATACCTAATGAGTTTGGTAATCTATTTAATATCTAGACCGAGAAAAGAAATTGTATAAATAAGTAGAATGACACGTGTGCCATGTCTAATACTATGCATAGTATTTGAAACAAAAGGATAATTGGTTTATACACCATTTAAAATAAGACGTTTAAGAAACCAATCTCATGTGTCTAGGGGCATTGGCGTGTTGCTAGAAACCTTTGCTTGTATAGTTACTTGTTATTATTACCTGCGCAAGTGGGAGCTGATGGTTTATGCTCATGTCATAATATAATTATATGACTAGATACACATGAGCCTAAGGGGTCACACACTTATACACTGAGATACCAATTGATAATAATAATAATAATAATATAACTAGTGTATTTATATTGTTATATAATCTAAGTAATGTGAAAATATTAAAGGAGCCTAATTGATTAAGTATGACTTAATATAAATTGTTATTGGGCTTAATTTTTATAAAGGGGCCATTAATTAAAAGGAGGAAAGCCCTAAAAGGATTAAGGCTATAAATAAGTAGATGATTAGCATGATTTGAATAACCCTAATCTCTCCCTCTCTCTTTCTTGTTTTCGGCCGCCAACCACCACACACCCCTAGGGTGTTTTCGATTTTGATCAAGCAACCAAGAAGGTTTGTTCTTGGTGGTTCAAGCATTACAAAAGGACTAACATCCATTGATGATCAAGGAAGTATAGTGTGGACTACATTAGAGGTATTCTACTTTGAATACTAGGGTTTCAAGGCTACACTCAAGATTTCGGTTCATATCTCCTAATCGTGATTTAAGGTATATGATTTTATCTTTTCATTTGATTATAGTGGCAATACGTAGAACCGACTATTTGTGATATTATCCGCTACGTTAATATGAATGTTATATATATATTATTTTTCTGTCTATCAACAATGGTATCATGAGCCATCATATGTGCCATGTGATTAACGATGTATACGTAAAAGTGGTTTAAAAATCGTTTTTTGTTGGTTTATGTGGTTCGAAAATCTGGACAACCCTAGGCTGGGATTTTTCGACCATATGATGGTCTAAAAATATTGGATTTTACAAACCTTAAAGCCATTTGTTACCTATACTAATCGTAGATAAATTATTGTATTGTTTTCTTCGATTTAGTTGGCTTGTTCTATTCTTATTGTAAGTTTTTTTTGAGATACATGGTTAAATCATAAAATTTTATCATGGACCAAGCCAACATATTCATGATTGAATATTATGATGTTTGATGTGCAAAACCGATGAAAACCTAGACCTTTTGGTGTGCCTTGTCCTTGATTTACCGTATTATGGTTTGTTATGTTTTGGGTGCCGAGTTTTGGCCTTTGTAATTCTTTAATTTTTTTCGTCACTTGTAGCCATTGTTTGAGCAATTTTATTACTTAATATTGTAGTAGGAAAAATGTATCTTAGTTCAAAATTGTAACCGTTGCTCAACATGGAATAGCGCTGAAATTAAAGTCAAAGGCGAATTTTCGTAGCTGCTGGACAACCTATATGAAAATTGAAATTCCCGGAGTTTGACGGCTCGGTTTGAGCTGATTCTTTTTTCTGGAGTTTCACAAGACATAGACCTACAACTTTCGTTTGATTATAGTGGCAATACGTAGATACAACTATTGGTGATATATTATCCGATGTGTTTATATGAATGTTATATATATTATTTTTCTGTCTATCACCAACAATTATTGTTTGTATCAAACTTTTAATTTGTTGTCATTGTATGTATTTAGTTACATAAAACAGGAAAAAAATATATTGATTTAGTACATACAATAGAAAGTTTGATACATACAATAGTGACAAACTAAATGTTTGATACACACAATAAGAAATTATAAAATTCGATACACACAATAGTAAAACGTGACAAATTGAATACATTTTGATAAACTAAACACTTTTTAGATATCTACCATTTTACCAATATTGCACCACAAGGTTTCTTTAGCCTAAATATATTGACAACAATTAACTTAAAGGACCATCATAACGTAGCTATTTTGATTCTATGATATTACACAAAAGTTATTTACTTATTCTTGCCGGAAATTTTACATCAAGAGGAAATAAAGATGACTATAGATTCACACGTGAATTTACTCAAACATCATATGTTATATGTTATATGATGAATTCATGGATGGAAAGCGTGAGAATAGAATGTGGTAGGGTGTATGTGATCATGAATTCATGGATGGAAATAATATTGAAGGAGGTGAAGTTAGACGGCTGAATTAAGTCTCACATTTCCAATTAATTTAAGGTTTTCATTTAAACTTTCCGATATATATATATATATATATATATATATATATATATATAATATATATATATATATATATATAGGTAAAAGTTCAAACGAGAACTGTTTTACGTACGAGAACTGCGAGAACCAATCTGAGCCGTCCAATTCCCACTCCTTTAATGTCATTGCCCACTCATGAATTCTTCACATGCACCCTGCCACACTTGATCCCCTCCACGCTCTCCATCCATGAACTTCCCATATCCAAGGAACGGCTGAGATTGGTTCTCGCAGTTCTCGTACGAAAAACAGTTCTCGTTTGAACCCTCCCCTATATATATATATATATATATATATATATATATATATATATATATATATGGGAGGGTTCATGCGAGAACCGTTGTTAGTGCGAGAACCAATCTCAACCGTTCCTTGGATATGAGAAGTATCATGGATGGAGAGCGTGGAGGGATAGGGTGTGGCAGGGTGCATGTGAGGAATTCATGGGTGGGCAATGACATTGAAGGAGGAGGAATTGGACGGCTTAGATTGGTTCTCGCGGTTCTCGCGCTAACAACGGTTCTCGCATAAACTTTTGTCTCTCTCTCTCTCTCTCTCTCTCTCTCTCTCTCTCTCTCTCTCTCTCTATATATATATATATATATATATATATATATATATATATATATATATATATATATAACCGATCAGTGATCCATTTACAATTAGCCTTCCTAGCTTACGTAACCTCTGGATAGTGTGCTATGCTATCTTTGTCTTGATATCTATCTTAATTCACTTCTTGGTCATCCTTAAGGACTTGAAGACATGAATATGGCTTTGCATGAGAAAAGACACGTGTGTTATGCATCAACACTTATTTTAAAGCTTTCTTGGTTTGTGTACCTCCTTCTCATGGTTGGACTTGAAACACATGTATATATTTTTCATTTTAGAATTCACCGATCGCTGCTGATTATATTTTTTTATACCGCTACGACTATAAAGTAATGGATTATTTGTAATTATTTTTACTCCTCAAATTATCCCCTATAAATGGACCGGTTTAGAGTACTATGCAAAACCCCGACAATTAACGCGAACCAACAACAAACGGTCTCATATTAACACACAACAAAAAATATCAGACTCTTCTTGACCCGGTTTCTAATTTCGCCTGGTTAAGAAAATATTTATTTAATTATGTATAATCAGTGGCAAAAGAAGAAATTAAGATATGTTTTGTTCCACTCAAATTAGTACGTAATTTTCTTTTATGTTTAGGCGTTTACATATATCATAGGAAAACATATATGTTTTTCATCCGCTAAAAAATAACAATTTATAAAAATAGCACGAACCAAAAACCAAATTTGTAAATCAATAATATATAAAAGTTAGTGTCTTAACAAAAAAATAAAACAACAAAATGGTCAATCCATGACAAGTTTTTAAATTATTCAAGAAATATTAAAATATTTCTTGATCATATATTGTATCAAACTAGAAGTTTTCCTCCTCGACTTGTCGCCGAAGTTTAAACTCATGCACGTTCAAATGAATAGAAAAAAATTCATGATAAACGCCCATTAGAAAGTCTTAGACTTTAAATAATCATCTTCTAATATAAATAAAAGACCAATTAGAAAAAAAATATTAAATGATCTAAACCCTTCATTTATCAAAAAATTTAATCTTAACCTTTAATTTGTTTAGAATTAAAATTCAATTTAAACTTTATAAAGTCAAAGTAATACAAACTTAAAGATAGGATGATCATATTTGGTTACTATTAGTTTAATTGGACAAAAAATTAATTATTCAAATTTAATTACAATAAATAAGATAGGATGATCTTGAAGTGTTTTAATGAGTTTTAAATCCATTTACAAACGTGTAAAATTTAAAAATCAATCCATAAAACTTAATCCACCTTCAAATGAATTGCTGCCGTATCTATTTAAATAAATTCTAATTTTAAAAAATATTGATGTCGTATATTGTTATTTTTTTAAATTCTCATTTCAATCGCGTGTTATGATTATTTAATATGTTTTTATTAATTTTTAATATTTATTATATTTTAAACTAACTCGTGTATCACACGAATATTAGTCTAGTTACTCAAATATATATATAATGTTAAAACAGAAAAAACAAAAGAAAATAATAATCATAAACCGAATATGTTAATCTTCAACAGATTTTTTTATGAAAAAAAAAACATCTCAAGATCTAGAATATTGATGATCATTACCTAACTATTGACATATAATACATATATTTAAATGGTTAATTATCATTTAGAATAATCATTTATGTATGCAATCATTAATAAAAATTCGTTAGAGTAACATACAATTGATAATTGGTTTTTGAATATATAATTAAAAAAAGAAAAATGGAAGATGTATAATTTTAAGAATATTGGTAGCTAGGAAGCGATATAATTGAAAAAGAAGTAAAGAGTAAAGAAAAAAAAGAGAATAAAATTAATAACGAAGAGGTTTAGAAGTTGGCTGGAAATTTAATGTAAGAAAAGGCTATTGGTGTGAATCGATCTTGGCTATATTTGATCATTAAAATTTAAAATACCTTGAATAAACCTTAAACAAAAAAAGCCTGTATTAGCACACCCCATTTATAAACAGTATCCAGACACATCATTACTTCCTGCATGTAGTATATATTTATAATATAATTTAACATAAAAAGACAAAAAAACTCACGAATTTCTGTGTATATATGCATGCACACTATGATTTGTACGCCTCAAACCAGCCTGTGTATCCATCTAGCAATGGAAGTGAACGATTTTATTACGTCTTTGTTATTATTATTTTTGTTATTTTTAGCTTCTGTTCTCTACGTTTCTCCAAGTAAACAATATTCCGGTCGACTTCCGCCGGGTTTTTTGGGACTTCCGGTGATCGGTCAAACCTTTGACCTTCTAAAGGCCTTGAAAGCCAACAAAGTCGAGGAGTGGTTTCAAGATAGAGTAGCTAGATATGGTCATATGTGTAAAGCCAATATTTTTGGATACCCAACTATTATTTTACATGGTTTAAATGCAAATAGGTTTGTATACACTTGTGATGAAAAAATACTCACCAACTCTCAACCACCATCCATGGCGAGGATCTTTGGTATGAAAAATATAGTAGAGTTGACTGGAGATGACTACCATCGAGTTAGAGGACCCATGGTTTCGTTTCTGAAGGTTCAAGTGTTGAAGCAATATGTTGCGAAAGCAGATTATGAAATCCAAAACCACCTTCACACGTACTGGCATGGTAAAAACGAGGTCCAGGTAAAGCAGTATGTAGTGTTGTGTGAGTTCTGTTGTAAAAAACAGATTATTATCTTGTTTTGAAGTTAGTATAATCTAGAGTTTATATATTATTAATGTATTGCTGTTTAACTAGCTAGTAGTTAAAATTTCAAAATGTTATACACACATTAATATTGTCAACCAATTGATCATGCCGAATTCAATTATTCACTAGTTTTCTTTCGTGACGACATAGGTGCAACACCTGGTTAAGATGTTAACCTTCAACGTAATATGTTCGCTTCTATTTGGGATAGAAAGAGGGCCGAAAAGAGATCAAATGCTACCACTTTTCAAAGATATGATGGCAAGTGTTCTATCAATTCCTGTCAATTTGCCCTTCACTCAATTCAACCGTGGGCTTAGAGCAAGAAAGAAATTGGTAAAGTTGCTTGAAGGTATTATACATGAGAAAAGGGAGGCACTTAAAGAGAAAAAACATCATGAAGATAACTCACATAAAAATGATGTCATTGCTTCATTTCTCAGCATTCAAGATGTTGATGGCTCAAGAATGATGTCTGATGAGGAGATCATTGATAACATGGTCCTTGTGATGGTTGCTGGATATGATACTACTTCTGTTCTCCTTACCTTTTTCATCAGACTTTTGGCTAACAATGAATCTGTATTCTCTAATATATATAACGGTAAAACATCTTCATCTCTTATTTGTGGTAACTACTACTGAAAACTGTATGTTATGATTATTTCTAGGTCTTAATTATAGTATCTTACAAGCTGCATTTATTCAAATTAAGTGTCATAAATCGTAAATGCATTTTTTGCTGCCATGCAACATATTTTATAAGCGTATTATTTATCGAGTTGAGATTGTAGAACAAGAAGAAATTTCCAGGAGCAAAGAGCCAGGAGAAGCTCTTACATGGGAAGATCTTAGCAAGATGAGCTACACATGGAGAGTAGCATCTGAGGTACTTCGAATATACACGCCTGCAATTTTAACTTTCAGACGAGCTGCACAAGATATCGAGTATGGAGGCTACATAATTCCTAAGGGATGGCAGGTATGACAAGAAAACGCTTAGCGATTGTGTATATATATTATTAATTTTCTCCATATAAATAACTAAAACATGATATTAGGGTATCAAGTGACAAGTGCAGTTTTTTAAGAATTTTAAGATAATTCTTAATCACTAAATTAGTGAATTATATTAACCTTTTAGTAAATATCCATTTCAATTTTTTTTTTTAAATTGTGAAAAAAATTATTTAAAACTTTTTTAGATAATGTATGTTTATTAAATTACCATAAATCTATTTTATATTTTACATTAAACCTTTACCATTTTTCAAAATCTGCCTTTCCAGAAAAAAAATTGACTGTATCATAGAAAAACATATCTAATTAATTAAATGTTATTAAAAGACGATAATTAATACAGCTAATTACTTATTAGTGCAACAAATTTCTGATATCTTTTATCCGGTATTTTTTATTTTTTATTTAAATTCAATACAAAGTATATCTAAATCATATATATATAATTTTTATATTTAAAAGTTCGAATTTTATTCAATAACGTATATAATCGTTAAGCAACAATAAGACATTCTAACTTCTACTGATCGATAATTTATTAATATTGCACATTAATATATTCACTGCTATGAATAAACAAAATATGGTTAAAGTTAATAATTGTGTATTTACTTGTATGTATAAGAAGGTTTCAAACAAGAACTGGTTTTAATACGAAAATCAATTTTAACCTTTAATTAATGTGCTTATTAATTACTCACTAATAAAGTAATATGGGTTATTTGGTGAACATTTCCCTTACTAATTAAAAATGGTCCATCTTGGTGTTATTTACGGGTGATAAATATATAAATGATCAAAATACTACTATTAATAAGTTATTAATGGTATTATAAATAGTTTTCATAAATACTTTTCTCTCTGTGTGTGTACTGTGTCTATATATATATGTATATATATATATATATATATATATATATATATATATATATATATATATATGTTTTTAGAACCATTTTTAATGCGAGTATCGCGAGTATCATTTGTAATCACAATTAATGGTCATTAGTGAGGGTTTTTGTTCTTTTATATATTTTTCAACCATGAATTGCGTCCGAGTGAACCTTTATTAAAACGCAAATCTTGATTTTCACGAAATAGCTCTCATTAATACGTCATTAATGTGGTATTAATAGCTCATTAATGAGTCATCATTTTTATTGACCATTAATTTATTTAATCAATAGTCAATATTGGTTTTCGCAATACTCAGCTCGTAATAAAACAATCACATAACTACCTAATATGTGTTTTAGGTGATGTTGTCTGCATCCATGACCCATATGGATGATAACATTTTCCAAAACCCAACCATATTCGATCCGGATCGTTTTGGAAAACAAGCACCATCACCACCACCTTTCAGTTTGTTGGCATTCGGAGCCGGGCCAAGAATGTGTCCAGGTAAGGAGCTTGCGAAAATGGAAGCTTTAGTTATGATTCATCGCTTGGTGACACAATTTAAGTGGGAACTTGTTAAGAAAGATGAATCTTTTATAAGAATCCCAATGCCAGAATTCGAGCAAGGTTTGTTAGTTAGGATCAAGCCTGTAAAATGAACATTATAATAGTGTCACATATATAAAGTGAATGTTAGGGGGATTATACGTATAATCCTGAAGAAATAACTACTGGCCGGGTCAAAAATGTATTATGCTAATTAAGATCTTAATTATGAATACTTTATTGTTTATGAATTAGATTTAGCAGTTTACTAACCTTGAATCTTGATGCCATGAGAAACCATATAACATCCACAGACATTATCACTAGTCTGATTTATTAGAAGAAATTAAAATGAGAACATTTAATCAAAAAATAAAGCTCCCATTTCATAATGCATGATGCATAAATTAAGCCATAACAAAAGGTTCATGCGTCAAACTAGGAAATAATTTATAAAGGCATAAATAAACATCATGGCGAGTATCAATTTACAGAAAACTAATAATATAACACAACAACAACAAAACAGTTACTTAATCTAGCCTAAGTAAGGTACGGGTGATGTAAAATATAAACAATTATACATATATCTGTAGATAAAGAGACTACATTCTGAAAGACCTCTGACAATCAGATGATAAAAAAACCAATAATATAAGAAACTGTCAATTTTTGTTGGAATTTTGAAATGGCAAGTATCATTTTATAGACTTATGTGTTAATTTATATTATGAAACTATTATGGTACTTATGAATATGTATTAATTAAAAGTAAGTATTAGGGGTGTTTGTAATACATTAATTTGATCATCTTTCTCTTGTCAATCATCATGCCTATATCAAATACCCACAACCCCCATCGACACCCCCAAAACCGAACATTGTATCAGAGCCAATGGCTCGATTCGAGGGAGAACTCTGAAAGTCTTGATGCCACTGCATATTGGACAAGTCGCCATATATAGTCAATCTGCAGATTTATTGTTTGCAGAAAATTGAAACCTTCTAATATGAAGGTCGTACTTTCGAAACATCAGAAGAAACACTTTTTTGGTGGCAACGATGTTTGTTCGACATCAAAGGTAAAATGCCCAACTTCAAGAACAGGTTTATCATCATGGAAAATGAACGGAAAGAGAGGGCAGTCGAGTAGGAGTGTTGGAAATGCTGTGATTTTCAATTGGAATTTGAAGAAGACAATGAAAGAAAATAAAAAAAGGAATACTATGACCGTGAATAATTGAGGCAGAAAGTTCATGAAATTTTATGGTTCGAGGGGAAGTATCATATTGATGGAGAAAATGGGGATAAAGACACCCCGACATGCAACTGTTGTCATGATAAGGGCCACTTTGCATAGGAGTGCCCGAAAAGGAATCGAATCTTGCATAAACATCTCACACATGTTGAAAGGCAATCATAAACTAAGATTACCTCGTGAAAGGAACCGATAAGGGGAATTGGAACAAGAATTGGTATGCTAATACCAAGATTAATCAACACTTGACACCCGAAAAGGATCTTTTTACCGTGTACAAAGAAAATTATGTGATCAACAAGCATATGATACTCCAATCACCATACATGGAATTAGTTAAGTTGAAATCGAAAGCATGTCCTTTTCATTTGTCATTCCATATGTGTCTCATGCACTGGACATTATTTTAAATGCCCTTAGTATGAGTATATTGATATTACAAGGATTTGATTTGAAGATGGAGGGCAATACTTGCATCATCACGCATATGGGACACGACCGACATCTACATGGGATTTAATCATCAAATTCAGAAGACTTGATAGATAACTCAACGGTACAAAAGTTCCTTTAACCATTGGAAATTTTACCGACTTTATTTCGTTTATGGTGCTAACCAATAGAGATCATATCTGCTACAATAACAAAGCCTTGGTTGCTAGGAAATTTAAGGAATCAATTGAGTGGTTCAATCAAATGAAGGAAAGAATTGATGTAGCCTTACCACCGAATGTTGCGGGTCTAGACATATGCTTGTTTAATCTCTACAAAATGATCATCCGATCAGGTGGATACCAAATGATCACACAAAGAAACGAATGGACATAGATCGCTATGAGTCTTGGATATCCCGCTAGTTATGACTGGGCTTTTCAGGAGTTGTACAACAAGTATCTATCGGAGCCTCAAGAATTGTATGATTTTTGTTTGATTGGGTTCGTCCAAATCTTGAATGTTGGAGGAAGTGTTGGAAAGAGCCAACCAGTTGATTTGAACAACTTTGTTAGTAACAAAGGATTGCAAGTGACATTGGTAGGGACCAAGAGATCACGCATGTTCGGGAGGCAGAAAGGAACCATGTCATAGTTGATAAAGAAAAAGAGAAGCCAACTGTAATGGATCGTGACTCAATCTCAAAGGTGGATGACAAAGATTTCGTCCTCATCAAATAAGGAACATGAAGGAAACAAGACAAATGACAATTGACACTTAAGAGTGAGGGAATGTTGGAATTATTAATTGTCAAGTATCATTTTATAGACGTATGTTAATTTGTATGATGTAATTATTATGGTACTTATGAATATGTATTAATTAATAGCAAGGATTAGGGGTGTTGGTATGGTTGGCGGGAAAGAAAACACCATCGGAGGTTGGCGTCAGGGTGGCACCACCAACTGTCGCTACCTGTGTGGTAACCGCCGGCCACCCTCCTCTATAAATAGTGGTGTTTGTAATACATCTAAATAGACTAGTTGTCATCCTACAAGGCCTCTGCAATTACATATCAAAACAGAAATACTTATAATATATGCTAAAACTTATTATTTATAAACCCAACGACGAAGGACAAGTAAGTTAGGAATCACTTCGGTACAATTGAACTAGAATCTAATTAAGGGAGCATGACATGGAGTCTTCGTCAAATGTGTTTTTAACGGTATGATCTGGTCGTGGGCGTAGGTCGTTTGTTAGCCGAACCATGTAAATTCTTGATGTTTGTTTTTTCTGTTATCGCTCATCTTATAACGTTTCTTGTTAAGGTTTTCAAGTGTGATCCTAACAAGTGGTATTTAATTCTTCCAAAGTCAAAATATTTTCTGAAGATAAACGAATATAAAAAGCATTACCTCGTTTGATCTTTTGTACATCTTCCAAAATTTCTACAACATCCATCGACATTGAATGTGCGAATCTAATTTTCTATTCAAATAGTAAGAATTAAAGGATTCCAAGATGCTTTTAAGAACCTTCCGCAACGTTTATTCAATGATGATAAGAATCACAAGACTCGGATATAAAATGTTATTGCTATGGCCGGACATAAATTCTTAGATAGTCTTCGTATAGTTCATACAATTTCTTTTTATCTATCTCAACATAGATAATCAATCCTTCCTATTCTCCGTATACATCCACAAGCAAGAGTTCCATGTAATCTATGATGAGTCACCTCAAGCGTCCAAGAACACAAGTATATGTATTAGCATATTACATTTCTTTCCATAACACTTGTCATATTGAAAGGTTTTGACTGGGCGGAAAACATGCAAATCTGTCATATCATGTAAGCCACCATTGTATCATTTGCACACTAATTAGTAAATAAATAAAGTAGTCAAGACTCTAGACGAATACATGTAAGCAACCATTGAATCATTTGCACACAAGTTAGTAACTAAATAAACTAAGTAAACACGAATTGAATATCTTAGTATATAGAAAACCTTGTGGCGAAGCACGTACTTCAGCTTCAATCCTTCGTTTGGCACCGTAAGAACCTTGCATATATCCCTGGTGCTATCCAATGAACTCCAAGAACACACAAACTCTCTTTCTCACTCGTGGTATGATTCGGAGTGTGAAAGCATTTATTAGAACAAGGTTTCATGTAGCACGCGTTTCTTGGCATCTTTAGGGATAATTTCGTTTATATCCTAGGAAACTTCCTTAATTACGTATATATCCTTGTAAAAACTGAAATTACATATATATCCTTACAAAACCCATAAACTCACAAATATACCCAAACACTTAATTTAATATTAGTTTTTATAATTTAAAATCTAAAAAACAAAATTAAATTTTATCCTAATATGATTTCTTGATATTAAAAATGTAATTGACTTGAAGATTACAAGAATACCCTTATGCTATGTACATCAATTGAACTTTAAATCCATCGATAGAACTGTAAACCCAAATCAAAACACCCATCAAAATCCAGAACAAGGTGTCGGATCTGAACTTACGTCGATCGATTGAAGCTACCCATCGAAACCCAGAACAAGGCCCCAAATCCGGAACTTACACCGATCGATTGAAGCTTGATTCGAAGGAGATACAGTCGAGTTCAGATGCGATGTCGATGGGTGAACAAAGGAGGTTCGATTGAACCCTACAATCACTATGATGCCGGTCGAGGATGCTTGAACAGAGGATCTAAATTCGCAGGTGCGAGATGTATTAATTCGACAGAGGATGCTTGAAAAAAGTTTGTAGTTCGATTGAACCCTAACTTCACTAATCGACAGTTTATGCTTGAATTATATGAAAATCAATCGAGAATTTCTTGTAAATTAGCACCCTCTGTACGACAGTTAATACTTGTAGCATTGATAAAATCTTTATCAAATTTGGATTTTATGCTTTCATCACAGTATTGGTTTTCTTTGATGGTTGAAGTTATTTAACCTGCATATTTGTTCATATTTTTATGCATCGCAGATTCTTTCAGATGGGTATTTGGGCCTGGTTCATAGTATATAATGAAAAACAAAAAATATGTTTGTACTCGTACTCTAAAAGTTCGACTGAGGAAGGAGATAGAAACTATATATTCGACTGAATTATACTTGATAATCGTATGTAAGAGATGAAATGGTAGTGGATAATGAGTGAGCAGGTGACCTGCATAGTTATCACTAGAGGAAATTTTAATGGGTATTTTTGTAATTTTAGTAAGAAATTAAATTAGGATAATACTTATTTTTGTTTGTTTGATTTTAAATTGAAAAATTAATATTAAATTAAATGTTTGGATATATTTGTGAGTTTTTAGGTTTTGTAAGGATATATATGTAATTCCAATATTTACAAGGATATATACGTAATTAAACAAGTTTCTAAGGATATAAATGAAATTATCCCTTAATCCAAATTTTAAATTATAATGTTAAAGAATAACAAATACAAATTCACATATATATACCTGTTGCACTAAAAGATATTAATAGAAATTTAAGAAAAATGAAGTTTATAAAATCAGTTACTTCATATATAAACTCTAGACTAAAGAAATGATGTAAGTAATGGTAAAAAATATTTTGATCCTTAGAAACCAACGTCCCATTAGGGGTGAGCAAGAAAAACCGAAACTGAACCAAAAACCAAGCCGAAAAACCGAACCAAAACTAAAACCGACGGTATTGGTTTTTAAAATTATAAAAACCGATTTTTTCAGTTTGGTTCGGTTTTATGTTTCAAAACCGACCATAAAAACCGAACCGAACCAAAATGAAAAAACCGAACCGTTTAAAACTGAACCAAACCGAACCGTTAGAGTTAAGGGTCATACATGTACATTTACATAGCAGTTTAACGTAACTCAAATCCCTTACCTTCCCCTTATTTTCACTTTTTCCCCAAATATCCCAAGTCGGCACTCACAATCCAACAATCAACACACCAATCGCTCGAATCTTGAAGATCAAATCGACAGGCCAATCTTGAATTTTGAATCGACAAACCAAATTGACTCTTGAATCTTGATTCTTTGAAGTTTGAACCTAGAAGATCTTGATGGAAGTTTGAATCTAGAAATCTCGACATACCATACGACGACGTTCGCTCTCCCTTCGTCGAGTGTTGTGACCAAAAATTTGAAAAACAAAAAACCGAACCGAAAACCAAAAACCAAACCGAAAAACCGAAAACCAAAAACCAAACCAAACCGAATGGTTTTGGTTTTATCAAAAACCAAAATTTTCGGTTTGGTTTCGGTTTTACCCCAAAACCGAACCAAACCGAACCGTGCACACCCCTATGTCCCATCCCTAAAACCACAATTTTTACTTACTAATTGGTTAAAAACCCTTTATCTTCTCTTGAAAGTTATCTTCTCTTGTTAAAAGCTATCCCAACCATTTCCATTTAAAAGTCATGATAGTGATGTCAACTGGCCACCACTTAAATATATCTTGAGATTTCAAATTCTCATAACTATCAATTTCTCATGATATATCAATACAATTACTAAAATGCCCTTAAATATATCATGAGATTTCGTTAAATAACTTTGTGAATTGATGTATATTACAATAACCAACAACCGGAACCCAAAGGTAACTTTTATAGTGTGAAACAAATAGGGTTTGATAGTCCCAATTTAAATTGACATATTTTCGACAAAATTAACAATAGAAAAAATATTTTAGTAGTTTTTTATAATTAAGAAATGAATGTCTATTGGTAATTCCGGTGCTTTTGGCGCTCTTTTTTTTAGCAACAGAATTTTGTAATTCTTTGCATTGGTAATTTTTGACGTTTTAAAGGGAAATTTTCCGCTTTTATGTACTAATGGATTGTTCTCATATTTCTATTGGTGAATGGTTAAAAATATTAATAACAAGTTAAATAGTGGTAAATCACATAGCATAGGATATTACTTAGACTCATTTTAGATTAATAGAGGTAAATCATGGTTAATTAATCACATATCATAGGGTAAATCGTTAAGATGAGTTTAGATTTACTCGATAAGAAGACAAAGTTCATCAAAATTGTGTAATTAAAGACAAAGATAATTTACATGTTGAGAAGGATATCAAGTTAAGGGGGAGCGGATATATCAAGTGCAGTTGACTTAATAAATTTTCAGTGTTACTATTTTAAAATAGTTTTACTTTTAGTTGTATTTCCTAAAATATAAGGTAGATTTAGTTAATACCTTTTGGGTTTATAAACAATAAATTAACTCTAATCTCTTTAAGCAATTCATGTGTATCTTTTAAGGTCTCATTTCCCTCTAACGCATACCTACGAGATCATCATTGTGATAATTACTTTAATATTAAATTAATACTTGATACAATTTGATCCTACAGTGTCATATATAGTAAATATTGGTAATTAATACAACTTAGACATGAGTAATTGTATAGTCGATCACAATCACATGTAATTGCATCGGTTAGGTTGTTGGGCAGAAACCAAAATATAATATATATGTCAAACTTCTTGGCTACTTTCATCCAAACTGCCTCGATATAATACTACAGAGCGGACCGCATTGCCTGAACCCATTATCCCTCTTTCTAGCAGCTTATCTGTAGTTGGAAGCATGCCTATTCTCGTCTGCCATAAAGCATCGGGGCTGTGTCTTTCTGTATATGTCTCCTTTATAAACCTACTGGTAGTGAAGTTGCCTAAGTCTCAAATTTCCACACGGCACAATCAACCTTGGACCAGCTGCTAATAATCATGGCATTAAGGATGTTTGATTAATGTAGGCAAATCATGGTCAATCAAAATATCATAGGCCGGTGTCATCTACGTACGGTTAATATTTTGGTTAACTTAACATGTTGCATGTCATTTCGGTCTTGTTACACAATCATACGTAAACTCATTTATGGTCAACAGTTTGTTGCAAGAAAGTGTGTTAAAGATTTAAAGTGATTAGGTAAATTCATTTGGCACTTATACGATTAATTTCAGGTTTTGCTTCAACGTTCATGTTTCAGTTTAATAATTCAGAAGAAAGACAGAGCTGAGAATTTAAAAGAGAAAATGAGATTCATAGTTGATCATTTTAATTCGATAATTCTTGTCAAATATTAAAGATAATCTTCTAAATATGCATGATAATTTTCAAAAAGTTGTGCATCACCATCGGTTGTTAACTACAAGAAAAATGGGTTTGCGACGACAAAAACGTCGCTAGAAAGTCAATTTATCGTTGCTGAAACTCTTCTGCGACGACATGTCGTCACATTTTGGCGTCGCCTTACCTCCGTAGCTGAAACTTTTTCACAACGACATCTCTAACTTTATGCGACAACAATAGGGAAAGATTCTGGAGACGGTGAGAGCCTAACAATAGGGCAAGATTCTGGAGACGGTAGGGTTTACGCAGAAGCTTTTTTTCCTTATAAAGGGTTAAGAAGTTTTTAATTGCCAAGGCACATATAAAATAAATAATACATACTTATTGCAACAATATGTCGTCGCAAAAGGGTATATATCGTCGCTTAATCATCTAAAAAATATGGCGGTCAATTTCACCGCCTAAATTTCATTGTTGGTGGGAAATGTATTAAATAAAAAATCAAAATAACCTTTGGCAACGACAATGTACGTGGCTGAAGGTCAAAAATCAATTTTCGTAAGGTCAAAGTCAAAAAGTAAGCTTTTTTATCTTGTAGTGAGTCTCTTGCAACGACATTGTGTCGTTGCAGAAGCTTTTTAGTATTATTTTCCTATTTTCCTTGTAGTGGTTTGTTAAGAACCAAAACTTTGATCTACGGTTTTAGAAAGAGTTTTTATACAAAAATTCTATAAAAACTCTTGTCATATATGATTTTCATTTAGTAAGTACGAAAGGTGTGAGTTTTATAAAGAGTTTTTATACAAAAATTGGTCAAAAACACAAGTGAAAGTGGTTAGATTTCTTGATTCATGTTTGGTTTTGGTGTATAAAAAGACTTTAAGAAGGAATTTCAAGGGTTATACTAGATCAAATTTCTTGATTCTTGGGTCTAGTGATAAACACGTTAAGTAAGAATTTTAGCACACAAAATTAAGAAAACGGCGAGGAAACAACTGATTTTAGCTTGAAAGTTGCAGCATGCATGTGGTTCGACTATCATCGTTAACTAATTAAAGAACACATGATGTGTAACAAGTTTCGTCGGAAGAAAACTATCAGCGTAATTAGTTTACTATATTAAGATATGTCGTAAATAGTGGGAGGTTCAAATGAGAACCTTAAATAAATTGAGAATATGAGACTAATTCCTAGCCGTCCAAATTCCCCCTCCTTCAATGTCATTGCCCACCCATGGATTCCTCACATGCACCCTGCCACACTCTATCTCCTCACGCTCTCCATCCATGAATTACACTTACAAAATGAACAGCCGAGATTGAGTCTCTCATTCTCAATTTAATTATCATTCTCATCTGAACCTTCAACGTCGTAAATAATCCTTAATTTAGTGAAAAATGACTTTTTTTTATTTGTCGTTGCTCTTACTTTTTATTATCTCACTTACGCGCTACAGGATTTAACCCTAAAATTTTTGTTAAATAGTTTAACCCGTTAAGTTTATTAAAAAAATAACATGTATAATAAGTAAAGTAAGTAGAATAAAAAAAATATACAGAAGTTAAAGGATTAATTAATTTTATAATTATATTTTACATTTAAATGATTTAAAAATAATTTAATGATCAAATCATAAAAGTTTAAAATTTTATAGTAAAATTATTTAATAAAAATTTAACTTAAATTTGATAATTAAGCCATTATTAACTATTACCAATCCAACATTTTTTAGTTAAACAAGTAAATATTACCCGCGCTTCGTGGCGGGATAAATATATTATCTCATCTACTGTAAAATTATATTGTTACTTTAATTTTTAATGAAATTCGTCTAAACGACACTATAAATAACACTTTAAAAAGCTTCAAACTTTTAGGCTTGATTAATCACTAATATTAATATCAATAACTATTATTTTAAAATAAATTATTTTAAATGTAAACAATAAAATATAATAATAATAACAATAATTATTATTATTATTATTATAATAATAATAATAATAATAATAATAATAATAATAATAATAATAATAATAATAATAATAATAATAGTAATAGTAAGTAGTAGTAATAATAATAATATACTAATAATAATAATAATAGTAAATAAAAATAATAATAATTTCTTACTTAAGGATAAAACTTTTTCCTACTAAAGGACAAAAAGTTTTCTCCTAAAATGTAATAGTTATATAATAAGGATTATAATTATAAAAGTATTGGATGAAGAGCAGAAAAAAACACTTTATCAGCATACATAGTTTGAGTAATTAAATGCAGCACTAGATAAGATTTGACATTTGTTTTGGTCCATTTGCTTTGCTCATCTAAATGAGTCACGATGACAACGCATTCCAGATTTTATATCATATATATTATGATAAGACTAAATATTCGTATGATATACGGGTTGATTTAAGAGATAATAAATATTAAATATTAATAAAAACATATTAAACAATAAAAAAACACGAGTTAAATGAAAATTAAAAAAATAACCCACGGTAGAAACATCGACAAGAGTGGGAGGGAAGACTTGACGACAGAAATTTAGTATCATGATACGAATAGATGTGATTGTATTTCTTATATAAATTATCAATCATTATTGTTACAATTAAAGGTTATAATTAAAAATGAATCTAGAATAATTATAAAATATTTTAGAATGATAAATCTAAGAATTTGGTTAAATATAATATTGTGAAGTATTATAAAAGATAAGGGCTAATTGCGCGAAAATATAATAAACTATGGCTAAATTGCCATTGTATACAACTAACTTCATTTTTTATCGAAAAATACAAACAACTTACAATTATGATTCATTGTATACAATCAGTGACCTGATTATCAGGTTGCAGGTTTTTTTCATGAATTTTGAATTTTTTTAATGAGCAAATTCATATCTTCTTGGTGTTCTTCAAAGTTCAATTCAAATGTTCTTCATGTTTATCATCCTTATGCATCAAAATTAATCATAATATTATTTATCTTAAACAAATATGGAACTAACTTGTTTATCTAAATTAATTAATTAAACCAAAACATGAACATCATATTCAACCGTAAAGTGGATACATAAAACGATTTTGACATTTAAAACACCTCTGCATAACCCAGATCCGTCTGAACCGCCTCATTCTTGCCGTCGCACGCCGCCGTCTGCACCGCCTCCATCTCGCCGTCGCACCGCCTCCGTCTCGCCGTCGCACCACCGCTGTCACCTTCAACCCACCACTACCGCCCTCTCAATCCTTCAAACGCCACCACCGCCGTCACCTACAACCCACCACCACCACCGTCACCTTTAACCCACCACCACTACATCTCTATTCGAAAACCCTAAATTCGAACAACCACCACAAGAGAAACCCTAATCCAAATCTCACTGTCACCTTCAACCGGCCTGCATAACCGAAACCCAGATCTGCATAACCGAAACCCATATCTCGCGGTGCCGGCTACCATGCTACGATGTGGCGAGAGAGAGAGCAACGTGAGAGAAAGCCAGATCTCGCCGTCAACAGTGGGTGGTGGTCTAGGAGGCGGCGGTGCAGGGAAATTTTGAGAGGAGGAGCAACGTGAGAGAGAGAGAGAGAAGTTGTAGAGAGAAAAAACCATTTAAAACTTTAAATCTTTTGTAGCATATAAATCTTGATCATAACCCACAAATTAAAAAAAATTAAAAAATTAGTCGCCGGAATCTGTAAATAGTTGCCGGAATCTGGAAATAGTTGCCGGAAACTGGTTGGTATAAGGTGATCTCCAATAGCATGTCATCTTGCATACAATGAACAAAAATTTAAAGTTTGTCGTATTTTTTGATAAAAAATGAAGTTGGTTGTATACAATGGCAATTTAGGCATAGTTTTTTGTATTTTCGCGCAATTTGCCCAAAAGATAAATATAATATTTTGAAATATTATAAAGGGTAATATGATATTTTGAAATATTATAAAAGGTAAATATAATATTCAAAAATATTGTAAAGGGTAAATATGATATTTGTAAACTAAAGTAGGCAAATACGATTTTATATTATTTAATAAGGGTATGTATGAAATTATATCTAAAAAATGTTGACTCTATAAAGTCAAAATTGATTTTTTGACTCTAAAAAGTCAAAATCAAAATTTAGAATTATAGAAATTAACAACTAAGATTAAATCTTTTATTAATTTAAGGGTCTAGATTATCTAATAATTTTTTTCAAATTAGTCTTTTATGTATGTTGGAAGATACTTTATTTTATCATTATGACACTTCTGAAAATTATTTGAGATGGGTAATGATTTATACGTATTTTTTATAGCATATAACACTAAAGACTTTTATATCATATAACACTTTTATGTCTCAAACAACTCACTATCTATATATTGTTCTTATACATAAATCTAAAGGTATAATAATCCAAAAATCCTTTTAAAATATGTAAGTTGCTAGAACAATAATGATACCTAACTTCATAACAGGGTATGAGAGAAATATAAAAACAGTTAGACCATGATATGAGTATAACATCCAATTTCATCTCTCCTAATCAAATACCATATATCAACGTCACATTATTTTCTTTTTTTCTTTTCTCTTTTATATTTCAAACCCAAGTATACCATAACTCAACTAACTCAATCTTTTTCCTCCCATTGCTCTCTCTTATACGGCCTAAAGAAAGAAAGAAATGGCTTAGGTGAATCAGGTGTGGGGAACCGACTATAACACTGTACTTTTTTATTAACATAAAACTGTGTGCGAAAACTAATTACATATATTTACATTAAAAATATAAAATAACTACAATAATTATCATGTTTTAAGTTTACAAAAATGTCACTACAGCGTTAATTATAAAATCGGGCTCTTTACAAACATAGACATCAGAGTAGTGGTCTGTCCATTTTCCCAGCCATCATCTTTTAGAAACTCACCACGGAGGATCTGCAAAATTAACTAGTGGGGAATTAGCACAAAGCTAAGTGAGGGAACAAATATCTAAACATATACAAGGCAAACATGCCCAAACACAAAGCTCATAATCCTAAGCGAACCGGCAGTGTTGCAAGCACCTACAACCAAGGTCGGCCAAAACCAAAGTTTACCGATAGCCCTGCTAACATGGACAATAGTACTAGCACCCTTGGATACAACAAATGCATGTCAAGATCTAATACTGTAAATCCCTAAGCAACAGGCCCAGCCGAAATCCCACGACGCTGATCTCCAAAACAACATGTATACATATTAAACAAGACATACAGTCCAATGAGCAAAGTTACAATCAGGATATCATATCCTGTATATCCGAAGATATATATCCATTCACCACAGTCTGCACAGCTGTAGTTCACTCACTTGACTAACTCACTGAGTTTTCTCAGTTCCTGAGAAGATGTAAACACAAGTCAGTATATAATCCATAATACTGCTTCTGAAACAAGTAAACATACTTAGTAAATCATAAAGCACATATGCATTAACAAGTATAATACCATTCTCCAATTGAGGTTTCATAAATCGAGGAATTTCTAAGTTAGTATGAAAACCGTATAAACCATGCGGTTTCTTCATCATACGGTTTTATCATCATAAGCTCCAAAAACCGAATAAGTCCAAAACCGGATAAGAGTTAAGGAAAATGTCCAAGTCCAAATCCCGGATAATCCATGCGGATTTATCATAATTCTGGATGCAAGCCATAATCCCGGATAAGCAAAGGCTATGTGTTCAGTTTTAGTCAAATCCCGGATCAAATCATAAATTCCGATTAAGCAAAGGAAGTTTCATGCGGTTTTATTCCATTCCCGGATGTCATGCGGTTTCTCGAAAAACCGGATAGATATAAGTTCATAATTCCGTATGAAGTTAAGGCAATGTCATCCGGTTTTCATAAATCCCGCATCACACATGCGGTTTCCTTGAATCCCGGATATCCATTCGGTTTTCTCCAAGTGTTAGGCAACATTTAGTTTTCATTCGGTTTTCTAGTTCAATTCCCGTATAATTATCCGGATTCTTCACATCCCGAATATAATCCATGCGGTATTCAAATTCCCGAATATTCTATGCGGTATTTACAGAATCCCGCATAATTCATCACAAATCCCGAATCATTCAAGTGTTCTTGCTATTTAAATCAATTCCTTCAATTCTGATCTAATTTTATATACATGCATAATAATCTAAGTTTCCAGAAATCATTTTTAAACACATAAACAACATGAATTCATACAAGAAACTAACATGCATTCATCCTAATTTATCAAATCATAAACATCATGCGGTTTTCACTTATTTCTCATAAACCGAATATAATCAACAAATTATACATTTAAGCTAACCTTCTGGATCAGATTTATATCAGAATTCCAAATTACAATTTCAAAGATTGAAGAAATGAAGATGATCCCCCTTTGTTCTTGTTCTTTGGCCGAGAATCACCGACACACACACACACTTTTCTAATGTTTTGCATGTAATGGTGATAGTGTAGTGGGTTAAGTGGTGACTAAGTAACTCAAGTCTTGACACCTAATAATCCACTTACTCAAATTTTAAATTAATTATCAATTTCTAATTTATAATAATTAAAATGACAAGATTAATTATCACAGAACACATAAGGATAAATAATCCACATAATCAATATTTAAAATCTCAAGATTAGTAACTAATTACCTTATTAAATCTAAGCCGGTTGAGAGGGTGTTACACTGACCCTTAACCCAAAAGGGGGTGAAGGCCGAGCCGGGCTACCCGAAGAAGCCCAAGAAACCCGATTAAATTCAGATCACCCTATACAAGTGGTCTAATACTCTATCTTAATATATAAAAACTGTTTGATAAAAGACAACCGACTTATAAAACTGGATCAACTAGGGGAACTAAATAGATAATCACTCAAATTAACAATATATATATATATATATATATATATATATATATATATATACACACACACTATAGGGTAAAAAGGTTTAGAAAAATTATACCCTCGGACTGCTATAGGGTGATATACAACTACTGCACTCGTGAACCTGGTCGCTAGATCGCCTAAAATAATACCCGCAACAAATGGTCGCGTCCTGTGTGTGTCTCGAAAAACCGCCGCCGCCACCAAACCTTTTAATTATACATTTAATCTCCTAAATAGTAAATAATTATTTATTATTTATTTCCTTGATAATTAATTAACTATTAATTATCATCATACAAAGTATCATTCCATTATTTTGGTTCGAGTTGGGTATACAGTCGTCGGACCCTTTAGTGACACAGCGCTCGGATATTATGACTACACTATCTCTGTACATAATTTATCAATAACAACTATCACAACGATTGAGAACCTTACAAATGAATCTCTATTCTCAATAATAGTTATGTCATCATGTTGTTGGTTCGGAACTGCCACCAACTAGGCACCTAGTCTACATCAGGTTCAATATGTGCCAATATCTGAAGCGATCACCAAGGTCACAAATTTGTGCCACAGTATTATGTTAAATCCGAGTCTTACTACACACGACAGTAAGGTAAACATAATCTCATCTTAATCACATTGTCACATATTGAATATGTGACTTGGCACATTCTGTGTGCATGAGCATCTAGTACACTTACCTTGATAATTAATCACATATATTAACAGCTTGAATCAAATATGCAAAGTTCTTCTTTCTACATAACATTTATTTGCGTTAATAAACTATGTTTATACTCTGTAACATGACACGACACGACCATGACAAACCTGTGTTACCATGACCAACACCGTTGTGTCAACTGGTCATGGATATGTTTGTAAGGTTTTAACATGCTCCATGTTAATTAAAGTCATGCATGGTTGTGTCTGCCATCACGACCTGATGGCAAGACTTACCCAAAATGGATATGCTCGTGTCCCTTGCACTATCAGAAGGTTTCTTCATTCAAACAAATAGTGGCAATTAAGGTTAAGTATTTATTGGTTATAATGAAAAATATATATGATTATAAATTATTCTAAAGTAATAAAACATAGAATTCAGTTAAATATGATATTTTGAAATGTTATAAACCGCAAATATTATATTTGTAGATCTGGATGGGGAAAAACGATATTTTAAGGTTTAGAAAGATAATAACACCAACAATTATATAAAAATTCATTAATATTACAATTATATATATATATATATATATATATATATATATATATAGGAAGAAGTTCATTTGAGAGTCATTCTTAGTGCGAGAACCGCGGAGACCAATTTGAGCCATCCAATTTCGCCTCTTTCATTGTCATTGCCCACCCATGAATTCCTTACATGCATCCTCCCACACTCTATCCCTCCACACTCTCCATCTATGAACTTCTCATATCCAAGGAACGGCTGAGATTGGTACTCGCGGTTCTCGCATTAACAACGGTTCTCGAATGAACCCTCCCTTATACATACATACATATATATACATATATATATATATATATATATATATATATATTATCAAATATATGTTAATTTTGATTACTTATATAATAGATCTCTAAAATTTTTATATTAATTGATAATACAATACAATATGTAATACACAATTTATCAAAATTCTTATTATAGATTTAAGGGTAATAAAAATGTATCCAACTTGACATCTTTTGCTATTGTGTGTATCAAACTTACAAACTTACCATTTAATGTACTAATGTTTTTGAAAATTACCGATTTATATATCATATAACCTTCTAAGCAGGTAGCAGGTAATTTAATCATTTTTTATTTATTTTTTATAACCATGAATTGCCACATCATTAACTAATGACACGTCAACAATCTGTGTATCAGTCAATACATCTTCATCTTCAAGAAGCAAATGAAGGAATGAAGCAGATGAACATGGTGATAGGATTTATGTGCATAACCATCGAACCCTGATGATACGCCCAATGCCATAAAACACTCAAGGGTCACACATGTGAGGGTACGTAATTCAAGAAGGAAAAATTCACGCTGTGGGAGATGGCTGTTATGACAGTTAGTCATAAACCATTATTGAGAGTTTAGAAAATAACCAGGTTAATACAATTAACAAGAATATATATGTTTATTAGTTAATAAATATATATTGTTAATTATTGGATTAATATCTTGGATATTATCAATAAGGGTTATTATTATTAATTGTTATTATTATTTAAGAAGATAAAATATATTAAAGGGATATATATATTGATATATTTTATATTAATAATAAAAGGTTTAAAAAGGTTACCTAATTAGAGACAACTAGTTACTTATCTATAAATAGGGGTTTAAACCTAGACAATTAGGTTAATCATCAATTAATAGAAAAAATCACTCTCTCTCCCTCCCTCTTGGTTTCGGCGGCCGAACACCGCAGGGCAAAGGGGTTTTCGACTTTTTGGTGTTTCAAGTAGCCAAGAAGATCAAGAACAGATTTGTGTGGATTAAGCATTTCTAGCAGGCACTTGTGGTACCTCATTACGGGTTGATTAGCATTGAGCAACCTAAGTATGATCTTCATCTAATGTATTCTTGATGCCCTGTAGTTAAATCGATGGACTATATGTATGTATATACATATTTCGATTTCCAGTTATGGTTATAGGATTGATTGCATGATTAGTTTCAAGTTTGATCCAATCTTGTTTTTCTATGGTGATGTTTTGTGAAAATGGCTATGTGTTAATCATCATATTTTTCGAAAACCATATAATTGATGTATACACATGTGACAAACTAATATCTTTAATCCTTTAGGGTTTTAGGATTATGTTTATTATTTTGTTTTCGCTTTTATGAATAATAACTGTTTCTGTTTGTTTACAATTCTGAGTTGGTTCAAACCAGTTTGGTTATGAATCAGGAAAACTCAAGTATGAATTGTGACCTGTAAAACCAACACATGGAAGCTAAAAATCAAATAGAGATTCATACACATATACACAAGAAGCTAAAAATCTTGTATGGTTCCATGAATCATAAAATCAAAATTTTGCAGGGTCAAATAAGAACAACAATCAAAAGTTTACAACAAACTAAAATCAAAAGTTTACAAAAGAACCTAGTTATGAACCCTAAATCTGATACGAAGGAACCTCAATTTATGAACCTAAATTTTTTAATCTTCAACGCATACCTTTGAATTATGAACCCAGTTTACAACAATCAAATGTTAAAATCAACAGTTTACAAAATAACCAAGATTTAAGAACCCTAAATCTGAAATACGAAGGAACCAGATTTATGAACCTAGATTTTTTAATCTTTAACGCATACCTTTGAAGAACCCAAATCAAAAACCCGGATTCGAAATACGAAGGAACCGATTAGTATATGAACCTCGTCGTAACAAGACGATGAACGGTCGTTTAGGAACCCTAAAATTGCAAATCTAGACGGTGGTGGTGGTGTTGGAACTAGACGGTGGTGGTGTTGGAACAAATCGCCAGTGGTGGAACAAATGTGGAGATCGGAACAAATGCAGATGAAAATCGAAGCATACAAAATGGGAGATGAAATCTGTCATCACCCCATACAAAAGCCCTAAATCGAATCATACAAAAACCCGAAGTCTCACCGGAATCAAAAACCCTAACCACGCAGATGATGAACGTTGATTGCAGATGAAAATGAAATAAGAATCACATCTCTTTTTTATTCTTAAAACAACATATTAATCGAATGGCAGATGAATTGTTCAACGTTCAAACAGTCAACCATCTTTATTTTTATTATTATTATTATTTATATATTAATAAAATAATAATTTTCTTTTTTATTTATTTTAAACCATGAATAATACATGTCAGATGCTATGTCACCAGCCAAATCAGCAAAACCGACGCCACGGGAGCCTGTAACCTACTATAGTAGGTTTGGTACACAAAATGGTAAGTTTAAAATGTCCGGTACATTAAATGGTAAGTTTGAAAGTCTAGTATATACAATAACAAAATGTGACAAGTTAGATACATTTTTAGTAACTAAACCCTAGATTTAATGCTAAAAAATTCATAATATAAATCTAATATTAATAATTCTTAAAAAATGTAAGAATCCGTATATAAAAATTTTCTTTAACACTTTAAACTTATTAAATATGTCGCACAACATTTTAGTATAATAACTCAAAATATGAATAATTGACTTATTTTGTTTAATTATAATATATATTTGTATTACTTAGACCTTTAAAAATGAAAATTGATATTTTAACTTTAGATAGATGAATAATCAATGTTATATAATTAATAGATTAATAAACTGTGGGATATACGGGTTGGTTTAAGAATAATTATTGTTAAACATTAATAAAATGTTACATAATTATAAGACGCGAAAGATTAGAGAGTTTTAAAAATGATGACATAAGACATCAACACCAAAAACAGCTATGGAAGTGTCGACACAAGAAAGCATACATGATCGCAAAAATGTTGTATCATAATACGAAAAAATGTGATTTTACTTTTTGTACAAAACAACGATTATTATTGTTAAAATTATAAACAATACGGTGAAATATTTATTTGTTATACTTAAAAAAAGTTTAAAATGACTAATATATTTTAAAATGATAAAACTAAGAATTGGATAAATATGATATTTTAAAAGTTTATAGGAATAAATGATATATAAAAATTAAGACGGTGAAATACGATATTTTAAGGTTTGATAATGGCATATATGAAATTATCTATAATAATTATGATTTAATAAAATAAAATTGACTTTGAAAGCCATAATTAGATTGAATTTTTAATTTAAATTAAAGGCTGAAATGTAATTTAATTAACTATTAATTATTTATTCCACAAGATATATATTTTAAAATATAACCTAAATATAATTTTGTATATAAATTAATAATTTTTTAATTTTAGTAATGTTTTATTTATCTTGTATCTCACTACCTTATCTTATATTAGAATTGAATTTGGATAATTTTTTTGGATATTTTATTTATCTTATATTGGTTAGTAACATTAGTTTGACTCTAAAAAGTCAAAATCAAAATTTTAGAATTGAATAAATGAACGGTTAAGATTAAATCTTTTATTAAATTAACTAGCTTAACACCCCGTGTATAAACACGGAGAATGATTAAAATAAATATTTAAATGTTTCTTGTATTATAAGTACTAATATATGGTAAAATAATTGTAAATCATATAAGAATATCATAATAATAAACATCACAAACATTGTTATAAAAATAGAACGCTTGAACAATATGCATGCTTTAAGGTTTTTGATGTGAAAACAACTAATTTAAAGGCATTTAAGAAAATAAATGAGCATGTTAGTGAAAAATATTTTAAAAAATAATATAATGACATCATAATACTATATTTTTAAAAGAAAAAATTAAAATTAAAGATAAATTTTATTTTGTTTTAATTAATTGGTCAAACTCATTTTTTGAAATGTTATATCTAACGTCTTTTAAATTTTAATTTTGTTTAATATATGTTAAAGATGGATATAATTGCTGAAAAAGATTCTAAAAATAAGATGATAATGTTAATTAAGGGTTATCTTTATTTAATTTACATTAGTTTGACTTTAAAAAATCAAAATCAAAATTTTAGAATTAAAGGGATTAACGGTTAAGATTAAATCATTTATTAAATTAAGGGTCCAGATCATCTAATATTTTTTTTCAAATTAGCCTTTTATATATATTAGAAGATGGTTTAGATTATCTAATAATTTTTTTTTTCAATTAGTCTTTTATATATATATTGGAAGATAGTAATTTATTACATTAAAGATTAAGATTATAATAAATTTTATCTAAATTACTCTTGTATTTATATCAGAAGATTCACCTTTTTTCCGTTATAAAAAAATTATTATCATAAATGCTCGAGGGACGGTAATATGTAGATTTGGTAATATCAAACACCTCACGATATACATGATGTCATAATAATAATTTTTCGCCTTTAAATTACTCGTGAAATGAAACACCATCTTTTGTTTTTCACATTTTTAGCGTTTTTAATTAAATATTAGGTGCTAACCTTAATCTACATTAATATTGTCTTACTAAATTATATGTGCCTAAATGATAATATTCCCTTTTCTCATTTTTAATATATATATATATATATATATATATATATATATATATATATATATATATATATATATATATATATATATATATATATATATATATATATATATATATATATATATATATATATATATATATATATATATATATATATATTATATATAAAAGCTTATAAGATCATGTAGACCGGACCATATTAAGCGAATCTTTAGAAAACTAGATCGACCCAGTACCAGACTGAATTTATACACTTTTATTATGTATTGAACTAAAGGAATTTAGAAGAACATTATTTTCTTTTGTGTATGTTCATGACAATGGAGTAGTACAAATACATTATTTATTTAATGGATTGAAGATGACTCCTAATTGGCTAATTCAACCAACCAAAATTGACACACTACCATTTTGGGCGTTGTTATTAAAGATTTGGCACCTAAAGAGCAACTACTCATAAATATCACATGGAACTTGGCGAAGGTTGCTTTTAGTCCTTTATATGTATTATCTTTTCCCTTTTGGACCCCAATGTACTCATTATGTTTCTCTACTTGATGTTGGATTCAATCATTCACTATTTATTATAATACATTTTTTGTTATTTGTTATTTATGATATCATGTTCATGAGATAATATAATACAAGAATTGGATTTACTATTTATTTTTTCTGTATTGACGTTCAATTAAACATGAATAAATGGGTGTACTCGAGTTTGTGTGAATGGATGTGATTCTCTCTCATCACATAGTGACGTCAAACGAGTGTTAACATGATATCTTTGGTGTGAGTGTGGTCACGTGACATTTCAGTCTTTTTTTTTTCTCTCTCTCTCTCTCTTTTTGTTATTTTTGTTGGTCTAATATAGTAAGAGTTTGATGTGGTTAAAAAAAAGAGTTTGATGTGGTGTTTAGCAGTTTAGGTGATGGTAATGAGAAGAAAGAAAAAACTAATTGAGCATTGTGTAGTGGTGTGAGATACATATAGTACGTATGTGATCACCTAACTCCCTCGATTGTTGGGAACTTGCTTGCATCTAGAATTAAAAACCACCCCAAGAACTCGTATGCCTTTAGCTCGGATACAACCACTAGCCTATGTCCGAAAGATCGAGGGTTGATATGATCTCTTTAGTAGTTATACATCGCGTATGAAGAAAAACATGGAGATGCATAAAAGATTTGGTTGATTGTAGATTTGTAGTAGATAGAAAGAATATAAAGCTTTGAGTATCTTAAACAGGTTCTAAAAATGGAGAATTATATGTATTGTTCATGGTGAGTGAAGTTTTGTTTATTTAAGTTCATTAGATCAAAATTACACTTAAACTTGATCGTATAAAATAACCACTTCACTTACAAATTGTTTGTTACTCCTATAAAGAACGTGAGATAATTAAAGAATTATAAAGTCAAAGCTGGAAACTGAATAAGCACAATATAATTAAACAACCAAATACTAATTCTTACTTTTTATGTTGACTTATTGTAATTAGCAGGTTAACATTTCGACTACCGGGTAACCTTGGTTTTTATAAGTATTTAATTTATATATATATATATATATATATATATATATATATATATATATATATATATATATATATATATATATATATATATATGGGAGGGTTCCATTGAGAACCGATTTTAGTTCGAGAACCGCGATAACCAATCTTAGATGTTAATTTGGTAAGTGGATTTCATGGATGGAGAGCGTGGGGGATCAAGTGTGGCAGGGTGTATGTGAGGAATTCATGGGTGGGCAATGACATTGAAAGAGAGGGAACGGGACGGCTCAAATTGGTTCTCACGGTTCTCGCACTAAAATTGGTTTTCAATAGAACTTCTTCCTATATATATATATATATATATATATATATATATATATATATATATATATATATATATATATATTTATGGAGAGAGAGTAGGGTTCATGCGAAAAGTTATATTTTTTACGAGAAGCGTGAGAATCAATCATAGCCTTTTATTTCTATTTGATCTAATGGATTGAATTAATCATATATTTTTTATTAATTAAATTAAGAAGTGCATGATAGTAAACAAAATGTATTCTCTCCAATCAATTTTTCTCTCCTATCTTCTCTGAATCTCTCTCATTCTTTTTAAGAAATTATTTACAAATATTACTAATAACTTATGTCTTTACAATGTCCACCGGTGAATTAGCCAAAGATTTATGAGTTTTTCATCATTAATACTGTGTTTACTATTGAACACATATTTAGTGGTCTACCAACTAAAAACCCCAAATGTATTCAGATCACAGTAAGAAGCCTATGTTCATTATAGAACTATTAGTCTAAGGGCTTAACAGAAATTGATTTACGATTAGAACATATAGTTGTTTTTTTACATTTTAGTGGATGTTCACCACTGAACATATTAAAACAAGGTTTATGTATGTGTTTATAATGTCTTATTAGTTGTTCATTACTGAATATATATAAACAAAAATGTTTTCAAAAACCTGAGCCAATGTCGTTATGTTAACTAAAAAAACAGGTATGTTGCGCTTAATAGTGAACAAAGCAAAGAAACACTTTAATTACGGGTGCTTTAATTTCAATGATAATAAACTCTGTTTACAAGTAAAACAAAAGAATGATCAGCATAAGAAACCAAATGGCCAACTAAAACATATATAATTTATAAATGACTGAAAACATGTGCTACGCCAAAGAAGAACCTGTCTCATGATTGGTATGTATATGAAAAAAAAATTACCTTTAAACCATTGAAATACAAAAATGGACCAAAATTTGAAGATAATATATAAAAGAGAAAACCAATTCCCCAAACACTTCAAAAAACCCAATTATGTTTTTGACTAAAAAAATAATAATCCTAGATCTTCAAGCAAATATATGCAAAAACACGATTGAAGGTGAAAGGAGACAAAATGTCGATGTACAATGGGGGCTATGCTTCAATTTATAGATATAATTGCTTCAATATTCATCTTGTTCTTTCTCCATCTTGAAACTCCAACAGCGCCAACGTCCTCTCGCCGAGAAACATTAACAAAGTGATGGTGTAGCATATCTTTGATATGGGGATGCCGATGGTGTATTAAAAGAGTATAGGGAGAGGCTGACTGGCGACATTCGGGTCGACGATGAATGGCATAGGTTTGGGGGCGGCGGTGGATCGACTTTGTTGGTAGATTTAGAGAGAGAGAGAGAAATCCTTTAAGCTTCGAAATGAGATTATATGGTGTATTGGCGGCCGTAGGTTTTTAACAAATGAGAATTAGTCATTAGGAAAGGTTGCAAATGCTAAAATTACCCTTCTTATTTTTAACATAATACCATTTATGTTTGTTTTATTTGCGAAAATGCCACTATGCATAAGAACCATTTTAGAAACTATTCTCACACTTCTCGCAAAATAAGAGTTTCTCGCATGAACCCTCCTCTATACGTTTATGGTTATAGTAATTATGAAATCGTTAATTGTAACACATGTTATATTTAATAAGGAAGATATTAGTGTTGTGAGTTCTTCAAAATACTTATCAAATTATGGGTGAGTGCTTTGATTAGATACAGTATAAAGCACCCGTACAAAAAATGTTTACTACCTGTGCTGTTGATTCAACACACTTTCAGTATAGTGTCCGGGGCATGATGACCTAACGCCATCCTCACCTTCTTGCGGATTATCACCGGTAATCGGCGGTTCGAGAAAAGCTTTTCTTAAAGAGATAAATGCTTTGTCTTTGTAATCTATAAAACTAACTACCATTCATAATATGAATTTTAAATCTAAATTGACTTATGATGTATGTTTGGTATAAAAAGAGAGGTCGAATTAGTAGCAACATTTTTTAAACATTTTGTTGGTTCATCGATGTATTAATTATGATTGGAATGTTTTATTTATTCATACCATTTTATTTTACTCACCTCAGGATTAAATATGTAATTCACTCATTCTCTTCTCTATATATCTTTTCATTTATTTTGACACTTGTGTTAATCTAAGCCGTCCAATTCCCCCTTCTTTAATGTCATTGTCCACCCATGAATTCCTCACATGCACCCTGCCACACTTGATCCTCTCCACGCTCTCCATCCATGAACTTCCAATATCCATGGAACGGTTGAGATTGGTTCTCGCAGTTCTCGTACGAAAAACAGTTCTCGTTTGAACCCTCCCCTATATATATATATATATATATATATATATATATATATATATATATATATATATATATATATATATATATATATATATATATATATATATAGAGAAAAAAGTTCATGCGAGAACCGCGAGAACCAATCTGAGCCGTCCAATTCCCCATCTTTCAATGTCATTGCCCACCCATGAATTCCTCACATGCACCCTGCCATACTCTATCCCTCCACGCTCACCATCCATGAAACTTCTCATATCCAAGGAACGGCCGAGATTGGTTCTCGCGGTTCTCGCACTAACAACGGTTCTCGCATGAACCCTCCCATATATATATATATATATAGGAGGGTTCATGCAAAAAGTGTTTTATTTGCGAAAAGTGCGAGAACCAATTATAGTCATCGAAAAGTGCGAAAAAGTGTTTTATTTCCCATATATATATATATATATATATATATATATATATATATATATATATATATATATATATATATATATATATATATATATATATGAGACGGTTCAAAAGAGAACCAGTTTTCGTATGAGAATTGCGAGAACCAATTATAATCATTGATCAAAGAGATTGAGAGTCCAGATTAAATAATTGTTAATGGATAATCTTAAACTAATCAAACTTATCCTTAATTAATTAAGGGCAATTTGAAATTTTTTACATTACCTTCACGTTTTTTATTTTTCAAACTAATATATACATCAAACGGAAAAGTGTTAAATTACAAAAATTATACCAAAATAACTAGAAAATTATACTCTTTAATTTGAGACCGATCTTGCTAGATTTTTTTATTTTTCTTTATTTTGTTGGGTTTATTTCACTACAACTCGACATTTGCAAATGTGCATATATGCACAGACTGACCTAGTTTTTCAGCACAGATGTAAATATGCACATATGCAAATATTTGCACATGTCGAGCTATACTAAAAAACATCCAGTAAATGCGCATTTTTCTCAAAAAAATAGCAAGATTGGTCTCAAATTAAAGAGCATAATTATCACATTAGTTTGGTATATATTTTCTAATTTAACACCTAGTTTTGCAACGACAAGGGTGGGCGGATGGTGGTGGAGGTTCTTGTTGAGTGACCGAGAAGAGAGGGAGGAGAGTGATAGAGGGAGAGATGGAGAGAGAGTGTGTGTGTGTTGTGTTTGTGGTGAGAGAGAGAAATACATGATTTTATAATTAATGCTAAAATCCAATTAATTAACAATTATAAAACCATTTAATAATTAAAAATGGTAAAAAAAACATTAATGATAACTATTTAATTGCAAAATTAGTCCTTTCCTTGCAAAATGACGAAATTATCTCTGGACTAACGGTGCAACTAAACGGCCGTCTAAGCAAAGGACCAATTTTGCAAAAATCCCATTTAAAGGACTGATAATGCAAGAATTTGGACGAAAGGACTGAAAGTGCAATAATTGATATACTGAAATGACCAATTTTGTAATTAACTCTAAAATAAATAAAAAAGACAGAAAATTAAATGATTGACTAGAAACGGTTTTCGCAATTCTTGTACAAAAAACAATTCTCATTTAAACCGCTCTCGTTATTATTAAATCTTTGTAATAAATGTTTTTGATGCAGTCAGGAAGTTTTCAAATGTATTTGGTCTTGAATCAGTGTGTAATTTAGGCATGAAATGTAGTAAACTACTGTTTAATCATGTATTTTATTTTTTTTTAAAAAGAAAAATATAGAACCAGGTTAATACGGGTCAACATATCACCGGTTTTATCATAAACCCGGCCCGGTCCATCGGATGTGAAATTAAGCAAAAACCTTGTTGCTAGCGGTCCGTACCCTAAATTATTCGGTCAGATCAACCAAGGCTACAAAACATTGCAGGTTGCATGCATGTAAATAGTTGCAGACGGTTGGTGACACCTCTATCAATTGAAGTCTTTCGTGGCGTTTTAGAAAGTTAACAAATTAGTCACTTTAAAAGGGAACCACTTATCACTCGATGGGTTTATTTTAATAGAGGTTTTATATTTTTTTATAAAATCTTTTTACTTATTTTTCTATGTATTATATTAAGACAGGTATTAAAATTTATAAATAGTGTGACTTGTGAGAAAAAAGAATTAATAAAATACATATGTTATTTTTTATAGTAAGTATAAAAATATAGTAGGAACAAATAAATAATTTTTATTCTAAAGCCATCAAATGAGTTTTTAGAGATGGACTGCCTTAACAATCTTGTAGCGGCTCGTCAATGTTTTTTTTCAAAGCTTATAAGTTATATCAAACAACATATTCTATAAAAAAAATCTTCTAAATGACTAATTTTCATCATTTAGTCCTTAATTTAGCCAAATCAAATCCTAACCATTCAATTATTTAAAATTGAAACTTAAATTGAAACTCAATTTTGACTTTAAGAGGTCAAACTTTGAAACTCAATCTATCTATATCTATATCTATATCTATATATTATCGATATATAAAAGGTATACAAATTTTCCAAAAATAACCATAAATTGAGTCTTAATTAACCAATCACAACATTCAATTTCAAAATTAATCAATTCTCAAAACAATTTTAGAAAGATAAATGTCGATCGGAATTCAATTTTGAAATCAATTGGGAGGGGGCTGGATGAAAATTATGAGGGACTTTTATAAAACATGTGAAGGGTTTTTAAGAAAATATGAGGGGGTTATATAAAAATTGTATATTAATGTAATTAATTATAAGCTTTTTATAAATTATTGTTAGTAACTTTTCATATATTTTGTTTAGAGAAAAAATAATTATATATTTACGACCGTCTCATTTTATCTACTTTTTGGTATAATTTTTATTGTAATATGACACTTTTTTTAAATTAGTATATTCTTAATTTTTTGTTATCCATTAATAGTAGTGAGTTGAGTGGATTTGTTGGGATTATAGTGATGAGTTGAGTGGTCAACTTAAATATATTATTCAAAGTGTTTAGTTATTAATTTAACGTATTTTCAATCTTATTAAAAAGATGTATAAAAATAAGATGTATCATTAAAAGATTATATATTATATATTTAAATATTAAATTCAGAGATGTAAAGATAATTGTTATTGATGGTCATGAAACTATATTATTAGTGTAGGTAGTTAGCCAAAGAAGATAATTTCCTCTGATGATGTGTTTTGCTATGACGATTAACAAAAGTCAAGGATAGTCACCTTCAAAAGTTGGTTTATTCCTCAGGAAACTTATGTTTATACATGGTCAATTGTATGTTGCCGTTTCACGTGTTAAAAGTGAAAAAAGATTAAAAGTTTTAATTTATGATAACAGTGATAATGTTACAAACAAAACAACAAATGTAGTATACAAAGAAGTGCTTCGAAAAATTTAGTTATTTTTTTGTTAAGCATTATGACATATGTAAGTTTACGGTGTTATTTCATTTATTGTATTATATTTATTTGAAAATTTTAATATCTCAAATACACTTCCGAAATACCCATGCGTGCACGGGACAATAAACTAGTTTTATTTCAAATTCATTGATACAATGCGTAAATATCTATCAAATTACATTCAAAATAAAGATTAGATCATAACTTAAAAATATAAACATAATCATTAGATCGTAAAGTATTTATCTATTTAGATGATTATCGGAAGTAATAATTGATATAATTAAAAGAAATGTACCATAATTTAATTTTTAAGTTATTTGATCAAGATTTAAAGTCAATATAAGACATTCATTTAGTCAAAATTAACAATATTTTTTATTTTTCCAATCACAACCACTCATTTAGCCATTCATTTGTTTTAATCAAATTTCATTAAATTAATTAGAACAATCATTTCATACCGTTTCAACTCTCTTCCTAAAACATCACAGTCTACTACAGTTTTCTACAAATTTTCTACGCTTGTTTATTAAAAATGTATGTTTCTTTGTCATCATTCTTTAATCAAAAAATCTACGTTAAATAATAATTCTTTTTACTTATCATTATTTTACATTAAATAATTATCATTACCCGTATAATACACGGGTCACTTAACTAGTAAACTAATAAACTTATAATTCTTTAAATAAGCTAAATCAACTATAATAAATATAATATTTATAAAATTACTAATTTATTATATCTAACGTACGAATATTATACTAGTTGATTATAGAAAGAAAAGCAGCAAGGGTGTTTTAGTAAATTGGTTATTATCTTACTTAATGATATAGTTTTTCAATTATCAAATATAATAGTCATTATTAGATGTGTAAATTATGTGAAAATATAATAAATTATATTTGAAATTGTCATTGTATCAACCAACTTTATTTTTTACCTAAAAATATAACTTTCTTTTATTTTTCATTCATTGTGTATAACTAGTTACCTTCTAATCACGTAGCCTGTTATTTATTTTATTTTTTAATTTTTTAAATAAGATATTCATATGTTCTTGATGTTCTTGAGTCATCTTCAAAGTTTCATATGATTTTTCATAGCTTAACTAAAAAGCAAACCAAAAGCAAGCAAAACGAATGAGTCTATAACGAAAACCCAAACACAAGAACCAAAAATAAAAATCCCAAGTTTAATAGTGTCAGATCCGTTTGAAGATGAAGAAGAAGCATCATTCATCATGCCATTACTTTCGAATCAACAAGACAAAAAACAAAATCAAGATCTAAAACATATGTTTAATCAAAAATAAACAAACAAGATTACTAAGCGTAAGCTATAAAACAAAATTTGGGAACATGAACTCCAATCGATTTTATTAACAAGAACACAATAAGTAACCCATATATAAATCAATTTGAGCAATTGGAACAAAGAAATATGAAACCTAATTTGAAACTCAATTTTGAATACAACCATAAACTAAATCGATTACAAAATGAACCTGGAACCAAACCCTACTCGTAACTTTTTAACATATTTCGAGAAACCCTCGATACCCAGAAACAAAAATTAAAATTTCCGGAAGTAAATCCGTCGAATGAGCAATCAATGAAGCCCGAATCAAACTCAAACATCGAATTCGAATCAAACGTAAAATTGATTTCGAAGCCGAAGCTTGGAGTTTGAACCCAATGGCTGTCCCCATTGCCTTCATCGATCGTTTCTTTAGATGTTGCCAATCAAATCTTGTGAAATATTAAAATCCAACTATTGTCCTCATTTACTTCATCTTTCTTGTGAATTTCATTAGCTTCATATTTTTATCCCAAGTATAAAACATATGAAGCAAAAAAAAGGACAAAGTCTAGCATTAAAGTTCTGAATAAGTAAAAATTAAAATTAAAAAGAAAAAACAATAAACCGGTAGGTGACTTGTAATCGGAGGTAAACTAGATACAATGGATCAAATTTGAGTGTTTCTTGTATTTATATGTACAAAATGAAGTTTGTTGTATACAATAGCAATTTAGACATAATTTATTATATTTTCGTGCGGTTGAACAAATACATGAGTTTATATGTTTAGAATGATATATGTAATTTTCAGTTTTACAAAATTATTAAAGTAATTAAGAATATTTGCATACACTTTTTTATGCTTAAAAATTTATTTTATAAATCTCCTTTAACTATTATTAAAATGTTTGTTACATAACTTAATTATAGAAAAAGAATCTAAAAAGTAGTTATGTCAATTATCTTCTTTAAAACTATCATTTTTAGAATGTAAATAAATCTAATTTAAAAAAAATAGTAGATTAAGCGTCATGATTTACTGATTTAGTTGAGAAACGTCAAACCTTTTTGTATTCTCAAGACTAATTCTTCTAATCTTACTATTTTAAGTTAAAGTAATTACTTCCATACAATATCATTGGTGAAACCTATAAATTTGACTGACAACGTCGACTTAAAAAAGTCATATTTTTCATGTCTATAAAATTTACTGATGATCCGTGTTACCACCGGACCCTTACTAGGTCCGCCTCTGCGATGTGTGGTGGTCAGGAGGATGATAAAGGATGGTGTACACATTATTCATGCATGTAGAGAAGCGGAGGAACAACAAATCTCGTTGTTATAAGAGAATGAAACATAAAAATTTGTTAAGAGATTATAACAAGAAAAAATATCTAACTCTTTTATAAGAGTTTTTTTAAATGTTTATAAAAAAAACAAACTATCACAACAAAATAAACCTCTTATTAAATCGATTAAGATGTATTAACAATTTTTTTTAAACAAACGAATCCTTAAACAAATTCAGAGATATTGCGGAACTTTATGAGTTGTTTGTTTTCTTGAATTTTTTGGAAAGAATGAAGTATGTCGAATTAAAATTCGGACGAAAGTGCTTATATTTCTCTCTCTTTTTTTTCATATTTATGTTTGATATGTAAATCTATTGAAGGAATTTAAATAATGGTAAATTATATAACTGCCCTTTCAATTATTACAATGAAAAACAACCTACCACTACTTCCAACCAACACCTTAAAACACTATTAAATCAATCCAACACCCAACATAAAACTAAAAATATTTATTTATTAAAACTAAACATATTCACACTCAAAGATTTTTTTATTAAATCTTCAAATTTTGATTGTTCAATTTCATTCTCCGTCGCATATATGATCTGATTTCGCTGATTCCATAATTGTTATAGCCTTAGACTTTTACTACATAGTGAGGGAATTTCTTTCCTTTTGCTGCGTTATAGTTGTTTGACAAAAACTCAACCGAATATGTTCTTAGATTTGATAAATTCCACCATGCCCAAATCGTCCGTCATAAACCTTCTACTATCTGACATCTAAAAGACAATGTTCGGTGTGTTTTTTTTTTTTTTTTTGTGAGCAGAAGAAACACAAATTCGAACTGAGAGTCACCCCTCTATTAATCAATCCCGCCTTGATCGAGATAGCTTTATTTGAGAGACGGCGAACAAATATATTTACTCTTTTAGGAAGAAGAGAATCCATTCGTATAGTTTTGTTTGAGACACTACAAATAAATATATATTTACTATGGCTTCCGACAATATCAACGAAATCAGTGGCGATCGTGACATAAATGGTGGATATAGGTAGCCAGCATTGTCAGTGGCGGGTGGCTGAGGTATCTAAAGGAAGAGTAAATGGAGGTGGATGATGCAATCAGAATGATGTCGCGGGCACTGGTCAAAGGGCGCTCTTGAGGCCATTTCGACGATCTATATCGTTGTACCATTGCTGGTTATGGTCCGGCTCTGATGGGTTGGCCATGGCATTGTCGCTGACTGCTGCGATTGGATGTGGATACTGTTGTACTGATATTATTGCTGTTGTTGCACGTGGCTGTAGATTAGAGATGGTGATGTTTTTTGGAAAGTATTACGACGTTTAGAATGTGTGCCTTGAGAGATGACGTGCGATGTCTGTATAGATTGAGGACAATCGTGTGTAAATCAACTTGTTTGGATGAATGAAATCTATTGACTTGACTGTTCAAAAAAAAGGTAGTCGGTGGTGACCTGCAACAACGTGAGGTAGGCAACAACGGAAACAAGTAGGGGGTGCTCATGGATGGCTAAATGCGGTCCTCAGTGACAGACAAGAACAATTACAAGTACGTTATTTTTTAACTAACAGAACTAAAATCTTTAACACCATCAAAAAAGCTAAAATACTATTACATGAATGAATTAAATCATTATAAAATTCAATTCTCTCAAGCTATTAGTGACCAAACATCTTAAAGAAATGGAATTCAATTCCAATTCCATGAGATCCATCAAATTTTGTTAACTAAACATCCTCTCAAATTATCTTGGTTTTTTCTAACTATCAAACCCTAAGTGGCAAATTTCAAGAATTTAATACTTGAGAGGCCAAAATTAAAACAAAGGGCATAATAGGAGGTACTTAAGTCAAAGAAAATCGCCGGGTTGATGAGGATAACACTCCTAGGACACGTAAGCTCTCTGAAGCAATGGCGGGCTCCAGCCCCTAATGTTCAACCCTCGAGAAGAACCAAAGCCATAATCGGCACTGTTTTGGAATATCGTATATACTTTTCTCCCTCGCGCAAAATTCCATTTTACCCTATAATCTCTTTCAATTATATAGAAATATTTGGCATTAATCTGCTAAATTCCGAACCCTTTTGCCATCTTGAACCATCTCTATCGTTGGCCATAGTTATGGAGCTTTTTCAAGAGTTAGTATTTACAATCTCTTTCTCTCTCATAGTTTCTTTGCTGATCGCCAGGCTATTTTCGATTGCATCGAGTTGTGATGATGGGAATTCAACTCTATCGACAAGTGTTGAAGAAAAGATCGAGAAAGAATGGGTTGTTTGTGATTCTGAAAAAGAGGGAAAAGCTGGGTACTTTGAAGATCCGGTACAAGTTAGCGAGGAGGTTACTTTTGGACATGTTGAAGATAAGTTAGGAAGTGGGGTTGTAATCAAAGACACAGAAAGTGTCGGTGGAGTTGTTGACTGTTATGTGTTTGATGAAAGTCCTGAGAGAACCGAATCTAACGATGCAGGTGTTAGTTCGGTGAAAAGTGATGAGGATAATGTGGTAGAGCCAGTTTTGGGTACTGATACGGGATCATTAATACTAGAAGATTGTGTGAAATCACTTGAAGTACACCTGGAAACGTCCGCCATGGATGAAAAGAAGCTTGAGGAGAAAGATGAGATTTTTGATGATGATTGGCAGGGGATTGAGACGACGGAGTTGGAGAAGAGTTTTGGTGCTGCTGTGGCGTTTATGGATTCTAAAAGCAGCGCAGATCGTGTAAATTTGATTGATAATGAGGTGAAGATACAGTTATATGGACTTCATAAGGTTGCAATTGAAGGATCTTGTTTTGAGCCCCAACCAATGGCTCTAAAGGTCTCTGCTCGTGCCAACTGGTATAAGCTTTTCCTTTATCAAATCTTTTAGTTTTGACGTGTAATAAAATACTGCATTTTATTTATCTTAATGTGCAAAGAACATATATAATGAGCTTGTATGTGCCAATTATAATGTACTAGATGTGAAAAATAAGTGGATTCTGATCAAGTAGGAATCACATAAACTATGAGCTATTATGTGCCAAGAAATAGAATTGGTGTGAACTGTTACCTAAACTTATGAGATTTAGTTGTTTGCTGATTGCTCCATCTTGCCTATCCAAAAGGAGACCTACAAATTAACTGCAGTTTCGTCTTTGCATTTGACACCGTATTCCATTTTTACTGTGGATTTGTGTGAAACTAATGTGCTCTGGTTTTACTTATCTTCTTTGTACTCTTGCTGTTTCTAAATGTAATAATTAGCTTTAAACTCTACTTTGTGAATCCCCTTTGCTGAGGAGCTCACTTATTGTTGCTAATCTTGTACATGTTCTTGTTAATCTTTATATATGGGTCAATCAGGAGAGATTTATTATTAATGTTGGTTCCTAGTCAATTGATGTGATAAATGATAAATACGACATGATCTTGTAGAACTCCCAAGAATCACAGTCATTTTCTTTTTCTTATGATTAATCTCTTTTTATTGTGGCTTGTTTATATGTTTAATTTATTTTATTCTTTTTTCTATGGTGCTGAACATATTGAGATATGGAACATTTGTCAGGAATGCTTGGAAACGCTTAGAAAATTTAGGCCGAGAGGATGCAATGGAACAGTATATTGATCTTCTTTCTCGACATGTTCCTGATTGGATGGGAAATCATGCCTCTGTAAGAAATATATGTTACACTTTATTTAATCTTTTATTGGCTCTTCAGCAATGATATTTTTTACACAAACATCTTAATATTCACACATTTTTTTCATGTTATTGAAATAGCCAACGTTATCCTTAAACCATGTGGTCCGTTGGATGTTATTTATTTCTGGGCGATGGCATAATGGGGTTCTCTTTCCTATATTTATAGTCATGTGGGTCATGTTGAGAGTAGTTTTGGATCTTAGTAATGCTTTTGAGTTGTTAAGGTTATGTAGGCCAGATAGAACAGAACATGTAAATAGAATACAAGAATGTATCTATCTTAGAGTTCCACTAATCAATACTTAGAATCTCTTGGATTTTGCTTCCAAGATAACCTAAGGATCTTTAAAAACTCTTGACATTTATATCTTAGTTTATTTATATAGATAATAAATGTTTCTAAACTCATGTAAAGTTCCTCATGTTGTTACTAATATTTGGTGTTTTGAACAAACTTTTAGGACAAACAATGACATGAAGTTGTTCTTGGCTCCTTGCCAGTATCTCTCACATTATTGGGTCTAACCGGCAATTGCAGCATTTGGTCTCCGAGATGATTTCATCGACAGTCGGGCATATAAGTAAATAATAACGACGTCATTTGTAAATAAAGTATATCATTGGTTAATATTGCTTCTGTTATGGCTATCACTGTGGAAAAAGTGCTAGGATTTTTTTTTTTTTTTTTTTTTTTTTGTGTGTATCTAATTCAACATTGGTGTAAGTACCGTTGGTGTTGCTATCCGTCATGAATAGAAAAGATCCTTTACGGCTGTTTGTTTGGAAGGAATAGATTAGTAGAATCCTTGTATGTGTTGTGTGTTGTTTGGTTCTCATCTCTAACAACGGTTTTGGTTCATCTTCTTCGCTTTGTATTTATAAAAACAAATAACAGAATTGGGTTTTTGCTTTTATTTGAAACAAAAACAGAACTGGGTTTTGCTTTGATTATTGTTTTTACTTTTTAGATTTTTGTTTTCACTTTGTATTTGTGAAAGTCATATATCGAATTTTAGTTTCATATATAGATTTTATTTCGATTTCTACAAATTGAATTGGGTTTTATGTTTGCTTTTTTGTTAAGATTCCAATTTCTTGTAATGTTTACCAAATAATGTAAATTTTTCATGAATTTTAGTTCATTCACATTCCAACTCAAATTTTAGGGGACGTTTGGTTTGATGTAATGCCAAGAAATGGAAATAGAATGTGAATTCAATTCCTTAATAAGCCTATTTGGTTACATTTCAAAGAGTTAAAATGTGATACCTGCTTAACTCGACTTGACCGAATCTGGATTAGCTTATTATGGTCGGTTTAATCGTGTCTAATATGGTTAATTGAGACCATACAAACCCGAACAATATATAGAGTCGGGTAATTTAGTACATGTCTTAATAAAAGTTTCCTTCACTATAGGAGTTCCTCTTGGCGGACATCTTAAGGTCAAACCATGATTCGACCGCAGACCAATCAGGTTCTGTTTCAATACACATGTTAGCACTTTTCTTCTTCTTGTTATAAAAAGTACTAAAAAATCACTTTGGCCATTCGTAGCGAGTAATCCGCAAGCCTTCGGGTAAATTTGGATTAAGTGGGAACACCACTACTATCCTCTTTGGGTTCCTAACCTTCTTTCTTTTTCGGCTTCCTAAATCCGAGAGACTCAAATACTTTCATTTTTTTTGTTTTGTAGGGAGACTAAGGAGAGAAAAATATTCGGTTTGTTTGGTTTAATTTGAGATGAGTGCTACTTAGATTTTACATGAACGAGAGAAAAATAAAAACATAATATGACAAATGATATGTCATTTGAATTAATTTAGGTCGGGAGGAATGCTGCTCTTTACCTTAGAAATAGTGGTTTCTGGCTCCACAACTGAGATGGACCAAATCAACCATATTAATTTACACACGATGAGTAGATAAGAATAAAGGAGACAATGAATGCACGCCTAAGTTGATTAAGTATCTTTAGCATGTTTAGGTAGTTTGCATATGCTAGAAAGATTCTTTAAGGTCTATTTTGGTCTACCACAAATTTATAAAATATGCAGAGGGTTTTTAGAAAAAGCAAAAAAATATGTATTGTTATAACATCTAAATTAGATGTTGTCATGCACTCATGCTCACATATAAAATTGATAGATTTTAAGTCGACACGAAACCCGACCATTTTATTTCAATAAATTATATTTTTGTGTGAATAAATTAATTAGATTTGTAGTAATAGATTAAGCCATTTTGCATATACGGACCTTTACCCTTTAGGTTCAAGCTTAGAGCATCCGGTGTACTTGAAGTATTGCTTCGGTATGGTGACTTGTACAATCGGTAGCAAGGGGCACACCACCCCCAATTCAACAGGTTTCGGCATTTGAGTACCAAAGGAGAAAGGAGAGAGAGAGAGAGAGAGAGAGAGAGATGAGAGAGAAAGGAAAAAGGAGAGAGGAAATAGTAAATATGAGAGAGAGTGCTTTTTTGAAGCGTGCGAAACATAGGTAGTACGTGAGTTTAAGCATGCTGAATTATGGAGTGAGTTATTCTGATATAGCGTGAAGCATGGGATGTCGTCGCATGGGTACACCCCATGCTCTTAGAGAACTTGTCCTGGCTTGTCATGAGCCACCATGACAAGTACGTCACCACGTCCTTCCCTCGTCATTGAGTACAGTGGGTTCGTTGTCTGGCTTGTCATGAGCGCATCGTCGCCGTGGTAAGGAGCTCAGTTGCTCTTTGCTTAGTTTTTTCAACAATCATATTAATCTAAATCAATATTATGTGGGTCTAGTGATGATAGTGATGATATTGTGGAGGTTAACCATGACAGTCATGCATGTCATGACTACGAATTATCTTACTGGTAGAATTAAAAAACGCTAGCTGGACAATATACATCGAAACTTTACTATTGTATGTCTCTTACTTTGAACTTTTTATAGAACAACAAAATATATACCAACCTATTAAAACAATACAATCTAAAAGCGCCTTGTCCACATTTGTGAGAATCAAACAGAACATGCCCTTAGCAACTAACTTTGATTATCATCGAAGTTAGGCTACATAGACCACCTGTTTTCTAAATTAACTTAGTTTCTACAACTGGCTATAAAAAGAATGGAACTATGCCAGCTGAGGCCAATCACATAACCGGTGAGAGCCTCCACATTATGGTCGATGCCTACATTCTTCTTTATCTAGTTTCTACCTCACCGAAATCTTTACTTGTCGAGTCTTTCAAATGAATACTGTCACTTTCCTAGTGATTAGGTTGCCTCACTTTTTAGCCACTCCTTCTATCTTTGTTCCTACCCGTTTATTATGTACTAGTATATGAAGATTTTTGTTGTCCTTTGATCATTAGTTTCTCCACTAGCCACCAAATTCTCTCGTCGGTTTTTAGTTTGTCTCATGACATGCTGTCAAGCAAATTCAAAAGTTCCTTTAGCTCGCTTGCTTCTCTTCTCCAACTCTAGGACCAATGCCAAACATCATTTTGTTGATAACCTCTTTTCTTCGCTTTCACATGTTTCTTTGTTTCCAAGAAGAAAAATCCTATGAATTTGTCTTCTAAGGAAAAAGTACCCATTCACTTGTCTTTTCAAAACCTAATTGAAGAATCTCCAAACTTCTTCCCAAACAAATGCTTGAAGTTTATCCTTAGACTTTGTAGCTCTTTTTCTATGTTAACAATGCTTCTTAGGACATTTTATCCCTTCCTGTCAAGACCTCATGTATTCCGCAAATTGCATGTATTGCTGTTTTCCATAATTAAATGAATGAGCTCATTGTTCTAATATGTATTGTCTAAATGAATGTTCAGCCCATTTTCAATGCTAAAACAAAGCCCAACAGGTAATTAAGAGCAAGGGAAAAGGAAAAAAGGTCCCAACATTTATTATAAAACGTTTCCACTTATTTCACTTATTTATAAAACAAACAAACAGAATTTCATAAACAGAAATCCTAACAAATTTTTAACTAAACGCCTCGTATTAGGCCTGCAAATGAACCGAACAAATATAAAGAAGGTTTGTTCATGTTTGTTCGTTTAACTTAAGCAGAACAAATAAATGAACACGACAGATGACGAACGGAATTATGTGTTCATGTTCGTTCTTTCAACTTTAGTTGAACAAATAAACAAAAACGAATGATAACCGAGCGAGCTTTTATATTCGATTGTTTAAAAGATTGATCCGTTCTTTACATTTTGTTCGTTCATTAATAGGATAAACAAACGTAAACGAATGAACACACACTATATTACAAATTCAACATTATTAAAAACAAATAAAAACTATATAAACACACACATAATATATATATATATATATATTATATAAAATATAAAGGAACATAAACAGACGGATAATTGAAACATAAATGAACGAAAAACACTTTTGTTCGTGTTTGTTCGTTTGATTAAACGAACGGAAAAATCTTGTTCATGTTCGTTCGTTTATTAAACAAACGATTATAAACGAACTCCCCTTCAAATGATTTCATAAACATTCAGTTCATTTACAGTCAAAAATGATTTAGAATCACACAAATCAATTAATAGAATGCAAATCCAATATAAAATCCGTAAAATCCTAATAATATCAGCGAGCGTAGAGTTTGATACGATGTTTTCTTTTTTGGATTTTTCCGGCTTTTAGACTTGGGTGTTTGTTTGAACCTTTTTAATAAAAAAAAATCTAGTAAAATGGGTCGGTTTACCATTGAAGCAAAACACTAAATTCCATGGAGTAGACTACTATACTTCATACTTGTGTGTGGCGGATAACGCCAAAAGTGTCATCTGAAAGTTGCAGCACGAATACGGACCGCAGGACCGTGCAAGTAAACGACTTCCACACTCAAGCACCACACCAGTCTTGGCCAGTCACTGCCAACCACGCACAGAAACCTGTCTTTACAAGCAAATCAACTACCCTTGAACAATAGAGTTTATATACACTAAACATAAAATACTAAACGTACGGAATACAAATACTCAACTTGACAAAAAAAACGGAGATAATTTTTTTACACTAGCATATGTATATATTCAGACAATGATATCCTTAAGATATGTGATATAATTTAGGGGTGTCAATCATGTCGTGTTCGGGATGGTGGGTCGTGACACTGACACGACCCGTGTAATTATTCATGTCAAAGGTGTATGACACGAACCTGTATAAATTGAAACATGACACGACTCACGTAACCGGTTTAAATATACGGGTTGGCAGACCATTTGCGAGTCATTTATTTGCTCAATCCAAACCCATTTATTTGCGTGTCAAGTTCGTTTCGCGTCAGATAATTGCCACCCCTATGATGTATACTCCTACTTTTTTCTCTTACTTATCCGTCTACTCATACGACTTACATGTCTATCTTACGGTGAGTAGGAAGACGAAGTAGGAGGAAAAGTAGACGGATATATCATTTATTTATTCTAAAATATGTTGATGAGTATTAAAAAAGTCATAATATTTGTATATAACAAATTCCTTGTTCTATGCAAATCACTTCCCATAAAAAATTAGATACTTTTTGTAACATGATAAATAATGATAACCTTCAAAAATTGTAGGGTGTCTTTGTATCGGATTTGTGAGAGATAAAAGAACCTTGGATTATATGAAAAACAATTTTAAATTCTTTTAAGTTATAATCGGTAAATATTTAACTTTATTGTGTCTAACTGTAAAAATTATGATGGATAGGTTTTTGATTAATATGCGATCAAATAAATGGTAAATTTTTATTGTAATTCATTAATATGTTGACATAACATGTGTAATTATATATATTTACTATTTGATTTGGATTTGGGGGGCGTTTTCTTTTGATTCTTATCAGTCACAAGGATTTCAATTGTATGTTACTTAAAGAAGGTTAATAACTTATTATTGTAATTTTCTATCAGTCAAGATAGCATTTAGAAGTATTAATAAACAATACTTTTTATTAGAAACCATGTGTATGTATCATTAACTTTGAATCATTCAAAACTTTAGTCTCATCGTCAGTACTAAATCATTATGTTTTATCAAACAAAACAAAGATTACACCATAATATCCTAAACATGAAAAATAATCAATTCCAGACCATGACAAATTCTTACATACGTCAAGTGACAGAAGGTCATGATCTATAAATTACCATTATTTTTATTAAAATTTATAGTAGAAAATATTCAAATTTCAAGATATTAAAATGTATTTTGATGGTTGTGAAGTAATGTCCCTCCTAAGAGGTTGTGAATTCAAGTCCGTCTATGAATAATCGAGTAAATTTAGAAGTGAGTAGTGTAAGTATGTGGGTTTACGGTCCTAAAGAAAAAAACTTATCATGCACAAATTACATGTTCTAAAACCTCCATGTGGAAGTTTGTGTTATAAAAGTAATGACTTATGACTTATTTTATACTTTAAAATAAAAATGAAGGTCTTATGAGGCCACGTGTCCTAAGGCCACCAGCCCTCTAAAGGGAAAAAAGAAAACAATTTTATCTGCAGAACAGAAATTCTCCAACCACGTAAAATAATACATGGTCCCCCCAAAACTAGTGATCAAATCTATTAAAAACAAGACTACCGAACTAACAACTTCTCCGATTTCCCTTTGTGTTACTCTGCTTGCAGGTTTATCTTCCTGGAATTTGCTCAAGTTCCAGGAGATAAATCATAATTCATAAATGATCAGGCTATATGTCTATTGCTCTTTACTCTCATGCCCAAGTCAAAAAGTCAAAGATCACCGTAGGCTGGGTCTTTATAACACACCAAAATGGAACAGGAGTTCATCTCAGAGGATTGTTACAAACATGGCTCTAAAAGATGAGATGGACGGTCGATTTAGCAACTTACCTGGCCAGAGTTGGGAACCTGGCTTGGAAATTGAAGTCCCTTTTGAGCAACGGCCGGTATGTTCCAAACTAATCATCAAATGCGAGTCAACGTTTTACTTTTTAGTATCAAATTTCTTTTCATTAGAAGCAAACCATCGTTCTTGTGAGAAATTGTAATGAACATATTGTGGATTAGAAAATTAAGTTAGAATCTCTTGGGTTTAACTTTCGGCTTGTTTTGATATAGTGACAAGTAATAGTTTAGAGAATTATGTAAATAATGATGCATACAGCTAACAGAAGTGATCTATGAGTGCAACAACACTTAATTTAGATATTGTTAGCTGCATGGATAATTTACCGATTTACATTTAGAGGATATTTTACCTTGTGGATGTTGGTGGTCTTTGAAATAGGTGAATGAGTACTCATCTCTGAAAGAAGGACCACTATACTCATGGGGCGAACTGAAACCGCCATCCTTTTTCTTGCGGCTTGGAGGACTCTGGTTGGTGACATTTACTGTTCTTGGTGTGCCAATATCAGCCGCCAGCTTTAATCCTTCAAGTGTAAGATAGATTCATTAAATATCACATACAATTCTTATCTCAATATGTAATGTCGAATTTATATATACAGGATCCTTTACGGTTTCTACTAGCAGCAGGAACAGGAACGCTTTTTCTTGTATCATTAGTTGTGTTAAGAATATATCTGGTATGCATTTTCAATATGAGGAATAAATGATTCATCTAATTTCATAGTCAATTTATCAGAGATGGTTCCTAAATTTTTTGGCAGGGATGGAGTTATGTCGGTGACAGACTGTTATCAGCAGTGATACCTTATGAAGAGAGTGGTTGGTATGATGGACAAATGTGGGTAAAGCCTCCAGAGGTTAGAATATTAATCATTCCTTAATCATGTGAAATTTTGTAAGACTGATATTCAATATCATCTCAAGATAACTTCTAGTTTTGCATCTTTCTTTGCAGATTCTGGCCCGTGACAGATTATTGGGGTCATACAAGGTACCAACAGTTTTTCTAAAGAAGCATTATTTACTTAAATCTAACTCATAAACCAAAATACTGATTAAATTATAACAAATGTAGGTCAAACCAGTGATCAAGTTGTTGAAACAAACGCTAGTTGGGACAGGTGTTCTACTTGTTACAGCTGTTTCATTGATCATTTTTGCCACACCGGTAGAAGATTTCTTCCAAAAAACTTTTGCAAATAAAGAGAACATTGTAGCTGTAAAGACCAGTGCAAATATGAGGTACTTTAAGAGTTTAAAACACAACATTTATTTTTAACGTGTACTAATGTGTTGAAAATTAAATTCACAGCAAAGCAGAGCTACTAAGATTACCTGGGGATGTAAAGACTGACGATGATTTAGCAGCAGCTGCTGCTGAGGCTGCTGATGGAAGGCCAGTCTACTGCAGGGACAGGTATTACCGTGCACTGGCTGGCGGGCAATATTGCAAATGGGAGGACCTGCTCAAATAATCAGGAAGAACACAGAAGCAAATATTCTTATTATTTCACAATTTCAAATTTCTCTTCAATTCCTATGTTCAAATATGTGAAAATTATATACAGATGAATTTCTGTGATTTTGAGATGCTAGACGAAGCAAAGCTGAAACAAAGGAAAACAGCAAAGGGATAGAAGTCGAAGAAATGAAGACATGTTACATTGATGGGCAAACTAGTATTAGCTTTTGTGTGTATATATACATATGTAGTTTTAAAAGTAATAAAGTATAAACAGGAATCACCACCTCTCAAATACATTGGCGCTCCAGCAAATTTAGCAGTTTGCTATATGCGTTCTTGCTACATAAGTTTTTTGCACCAATTGTACACTTGAGACATTTTTCCTTCCACTATATCTCTAATTGTTTGCTTTTTATTCCTGGCATCTTCTATATCTAAAGTTCGGTAGGCAAGAGCAAGCAAGTAAATGGCTGGATGAACCCTCCTGCGTGCAGCATAGATTATATGAATATTGTTTAATGTTCCAACAAAAAAATACATACAAGCATGCCCCCAAAATCTATTAAAGAGTATCATTTCATGACTTCATGCCTCCATTTTAAGTATATTTTGAATTTGAATGATCAAATGTGCTGTTTTTCACCTTCAAAGTACTGGTTTGTGATTTTTTTTGGGGGGGGGGGGGGGGGGGGGGGATTGTAAAAGTATTAACTTTATATTACTTAGCAACATGATCCACATTCATTTGTATTTCCAAGATACAATATTGAACGAAGAGAGAAGGAGAGAGTAGCTGGACAATACAAGTTTGCACAGGAATCAGAAGCTTCTAGAAGAGTGATTCTATCTTAAAAAAATTGAAAAAAGAAGAAGCCTCTAGAAGAGTGATTCTATCTTAAATAATTGAAAAAATAAAAATAAAGAAGTATCCATGCATGGCGTGTACCTAACTTGGTTTTAATGTGATGTGTATTATCTCAAGAACAACAAAGATGTAGTGTGCCATTCCTTGCTTTTGTAATATATTTAACTCCTTATGAGTTATGAATGAAAATTCGTATATATGCATCTACAGCCCAGGCAGGTGTCATAATTCTAAGTTTCTTTTCTGTTAAACACAAGCCAGATTACACAGAAAATGAGTGAACTATATTAAGAAATTTAATGTGAAGATACTGCAAGACTGCAAGTAGAATAAAATTCAATTTTCAGTGATGTTTGTAGCATTAACCATAAAGCTGTAGGATTTTGTAACCAAACCTTCAGGATAAAAGCTATATGTGGCCAGGTAAATGGCATACTCAAAGAAATTTCTTAGTACAATGGGTCAGAAGGGTCAAATGTGGTGAAGATTAATTTATTGCGGAAAACATCCTAGGTCATTTTTTCAAACGACATATATTACTACTGAAACAATGTCATTTTCATGATCATGTTTGTCATACTAATCATATCTACAAAATTTAACATAGTGGGAAAGGGTTTAGACAACCAAACAACCCATTTATACCCAGACCAAAGAACGTATGTTTTAACCCATGACCTAACTCGCCCATTTAAACACACAACAGCTTAACACGTGCAATATTAGATCCTGTCTATACGACATTTCACAACAGTGCTTACAAGTACATAAGCTGAGACACATCTATAAGGTAGGATAAAATATGCTTTTTATAGTTGAAAATTGCAAACCATCTCAAGATGGCTCGGCGGGAGGTCGCCTGGAAAGTCTCAAAAGAGACCTCTCACTAGGTAAACATCATGGATGGCCTGGGGGTATAGGAAATGTCAATGGAAAAGCCGCATACATTAGAGCTCCCCTAGGGAACCTACTAAAAGCTAGAAATCCCTTTGTATGTATCCTTAAAATTTGCACTTCATGTTTAGGGTAACTAGGCATGATTTTTCAATTGAGGTAACATACAATCGACTTTGTGAAGGTTTCGAGTAACAAGAGACATGGCGTGGCGACATGGTCAAGCATCAAGCCTTAAAGTCATGGCGAGGCCAAGACATTTGGTAAGGCGTAACTTAACGGGGAAATTTAGTTTAAAAACTAATAAAAAATACTAGCATGGTAGTATGGTACTAGCACAATGTCGTGGCAACGAATAGTTTCTACCTGATAACATTCCATTTTATAGGCATGGTATGCGGCGAATAGTTTCTACCCGGTAACATGTCATTTCATTTCTTTCTTTCTTCTTTCCATCAACTCTTTTATTCATTTTCAAAACAAAATTTTGAAAGCAACTAAACAACACTTTTTTTTATTTTTGTGGGTGGAGAAGTGTGTATTTATGGAAGAGAGTGTTTATTGGTGACTGTGCAAAGTAGGACAGAGAAATGGATGTTATTTGAGGGGTATATTAATAATTTCGATTGCTAAAATTTTAAGGGATTAAGAAAGAAGGAAAGAGTGTTAGATGTGTTATAATGTAGTATTGATATATACACACATATAGTCATATACACATATACAATTATACATATAAAAAGAAAAATACATAAAATAGTATATATCATGATCCATATATATCAAGTCTATAAAAGGTGTTATTTTTGTCTCTCTATCCACAGCTAGAGGTATATGACTATATAGATTTTACCTCCCCCATACCCCACTCTTGCAGAATGGATAATATTGTTGTTTTTGAAAAAAGTGTTATGTTAAAAAGATAAATATTTAAAAAAAGTTTTATCATTATGCTTCCCTCATATTTGATTTGTATGACTGTACAACCACTTATCCAGCCCATATAACCTAGCACCCACACCTTAAAAACACAGCTTGGAATGAGTGAAGACGTGCATAGCCAGACCTTGGGGTGAGCCAAACTAACACCCGGACTCCTTGGACCTTTTTCGTGGCGGCATGGCCAAGTCTTACACGCCTTCATGAGTTTCATTTCAGGAATGAAAAGAAAGAACATGGAGGGGTTGGAGGAAGAGTTTAGGCTTATATGCCCTCAAATCCTTCCTCCCAAAATTGAAATGATTTGTCATGGGCATCGACACTGCCTTCATCTGCAGCGACACTGCCTCACAAGGTGTGGGTGTTACAAGATGTGTTTTTAAGGTCTGGCTTTTGGGTTTTGAAAAACGATTAGGGTTTTGAAATCGGTTTTGGTGAATCGATTATGTATGTGTTTCAGTGTGCGCGAATGTGTGTGCCTAGTTTGATTCCATTTGGGTTTTACGCATTAAAAACTGATTAGGGTTTTGGAATCAATTTTTGGGTTTTTTGTCATCACATCCATCATTGTCATTGTGTGTAGGTTAGATTGGGTTTTTTGTTTTTGAAATTTCATTAGAGTTTTGAGATCAGTTTTGGGGATATTGTGGTCATCGCCATCGCTGCCGTAATCGTCATGGCCTCCATCGTCACTGCCATCAGGTATTGGTAGGGCCTAAGGGGTTTTGATTTGAGTATATGTGTGTGTTACAATTGAGTTTTTGCTTTTGAAAACCAATTAGGGTTTTGAAATAGGTTTTGTAGAATTGTAGGTGTGCGACGACCTCAGTTTAGGGATGCCAATCAATGTGTGTGCTTGTGTGTGTTTGGTTTAATTTTTTTTTTTTTTTTTGGGGGGGGGGGGGGGGTTAATGAACTCGTGTTTATGGGTGGTTGTGTCTATCATTTGATTGTTACCTTTTTGTAGATTTGGGTAGTTTAAGATTTTGTAAGGTTGAAGGGGCTTACAGGTGTTGCTGGTGGAGGTGTGACTAGTGGGTGACACTATGGGGTCATGGTAGATAGAGGTTGGTAGTGGTGGTAGACAATAGATAATAAGTGGTGGTTCTTAAAACTTCATGATTACATGAAGAACATTTAAAAGATTAAGAATATATTTAATAAAAATTAAAGTATGATTAAAAGGTTAAATAATGTTAAAATCTGATTATTAAGTACTAATTAGGATTAACATAAAGTTAAATATGACTTGTAGATTAAGAAGTCACCTGTGAACAAATTCGCATAGTATATTACATTATTACCTCATGACAAACTCAGAGTAAAAGACCTCAATTTTTGAATGATGCATAGTATGCAAGTATGTTACCCAAAAATGAAACTTTCCCTCGAAATTAGGCACATCAAAGTGCTTGAAAGCAAAAGCATGTTGGTAGGTGACCCCCAGTCCTCAAAGTTACTAAAGCATTTGTCCCTTTTGCTATTATGACTATTAATGTACATAAAAATAAAAAGAACTTGTTAGACTGAAACTGAATGATCCAGGATTACCTTTCGAAAGGTTGAGTAAAGTCAATGCCATCCCAATGCCTCTGAGATGGTACAGTTTTTCCTTTCTTATCCTTCCCATATGTCTCAACATACCAACCACCAATGTCATGAAGTCCAGAACGAGGCTCAAACATCCAGTACCTATCATTAAAGAATTTGACCCAGTGAATGACATATAAGAATGTCCCACCAATTACCAAACCAAGGTAATGAAATCAACTTTTGATGTAAACAAGGATACTTACAAGAGTATATCTAATACCTACATCTATTGATTTATAAGGATGCAATAACAATATAAAACCGACCCGTTACACGTATTTAGGCAGAAGCTGAAGATATGAACCTTACTTGCTTGGTGGTAACCGAGCTCTAGTGCATCTACACTCGCAAACAGAAACTGTGTCTCCTAGTTGATACCAGTGCATATGTTTCACCTGACAAGAATTTTACAGCAATTTATGAATTTCACGTGAAAAATATGAAATTCATAATGACAACAGTGATGCACACCAGTAGTGTCCGATGCTTCATAATCACGTGAGTCTTTACACCACAATTATTGTAAAAAAAGCAAGATGCTTCTTCAGTACTGGTGCCTAATCCAATTATGGTCCCCAATAGCATCTTAGATGCAACTGCATCTTTCTCGGTATCTTGGTCTTCATGTAGATTAAGATAAACATCTATACGATCTTGGAAGTCCTCATTTGACATGTCAGTTGTATAACTTTTTGGTGGGACCCTATTCGCAACAGCAACAATTTTTCCTGATACATGCAACTCTAGATCTTTGTATGCGTCACATGTGTTGTGATCAGTTTCCTTCAAACTCACAGTTGGTGGTGATGGCAGCTGTTCGTTGGAGGAATGTGATAATTCAAGAACGTTTTTCGCCACACAAACCTTCCCGAAAAGGTCCCTTCCAGAAACCAAATGCAGAACCTCAGGGGTACCAGGAACAGACCTTTCATCAGCTTCAAAACAGTCAGGAAGGAAGTACATTGATTGAATCAGAGGACCATAATATGCTGCATGTATAGCAGAGTAAAAATCGTTTTCGAGTACATCAAAATAGCCTGTTCCATCGACCATTCTTTTCTCTGATAAAATGTCATTTATAGCATATCGATACCATTTTAACCATTCAACAACTTCCATCTGCTTCTCCGTTGTTTCATATGATTCATATGTGTACATTTCCGAACCTCGTCCTGATCGTTTTTGGATAATTACTTTTTGAGAAACTAGATATCTGTCATAGTGAGCTCTCTTTTCTGTATCTGACAATATCTGCATTTAATTACTCAAGACAATCAAGCGCCCTTTTCATACTTAAAACTTGTGAACTGTTGTTTCTTTAAAATTAGTACGCAAAGTCTTAGACACAGAAGGCTGTCAGAAGCGTTGATTGTACTAAGTATGAATAGTGGATAGCTGTAAGCATAGATCACTATACCTTCTATAAGTATAAAATGGCTTATTTTTCTTTAAAGAATGAGTTTATACATCTGTTCAATCTTGCAACTTTTAGAGCATTAACATACTTTATGTTTTAGTTAACAACTAGACTTTGAACCAAGAAACAACATATCTGCAAATGTATCAAGACTTCCTTCACCAACACTCCCAATGCAAACTTACTGCATCAGGGATCCACTTGATCCAATATTATGCAATTGTGTAACACTTTTCATAATTCATTTTGATATATAAGTGAGTTAATTTTGCTTCTGATGGTAGTTAATATACAGTTTTGTAACTTTTTGCTTTAAACAATTTTTCATGCTTTGCACGTTGGACATTCTAATTACTTATGAAATAGACTTTGTACTATTTGCTAAACGTAAATCATTTGTCCCTCATCAATGTGTTTTGGTTACGGTATAGATAAGTCGGCATGAATGCAAAAATCATAGTGTTGATTATCTACTTATGGCGGAACAAATTACCATGGCACCTGGATAGAGTTATTTGCTTCTTTAAACAATACCTTCTAAAACAGATATTGATATGCACGATCAGCTAATCAGTCCTCCTACTACCACAGACATTTTGTTGTACTACATGTAGAAGATCCAATTACATACAAATCATAGTCAGTGGACAATTTATACTTGTGAATCTTGTTTTTCCTCTTAAAAAATTTAATTCTTTGACTGCAAACATGGCGTCACAGAATGTTTATTACAAAATAAACACCATGATTTTTCAATTCAATATTAGATATTGCAATTCAACCTAACATACCACCACTTATTGTACAAGTGGCGCACCGGCACCAGCCAATTTCCACAAATAATGACATGAAATAGAAATTTATACAAGTTATTTCCCCTCCTTTTATTTTGTTACGTTGCAGTAGATTCAGATTTCCAGAAATAAGACATCAAATTCCAACGAAAACATGCTGATGTCAGACGATTGAAAAGTAACAAACAATCACTTTGAGTAATTCCAATTATAGGCACTGACATACCTCATAAGCTGCAAGAATTTGAATAAATCGCTGGGAATTAGAAAAGCCATCGGGCGATTGAGAAAGATCGGGATGAGTTTCCTTCGCCAATTTCCGAAAAGAAGCTTTGATTTCCGCAAAAGAGGAAGACTCAGAAACCCCTAGGAGGTCGTACGCATTCTTACCGGACAATTCCGGCGGCTCCACCGACTCCGCGCTAGTGCTCAGCGGTTTATTACGACTAAAATGCAATGGAAATCCGTTGATGTTGTGATACGTGTGCTGGCGAGAGGTAATCAATGAATGATAGCGGTGGCGGTGGTGGTAGTGACGACGGCATAGGCTAAGGAAAGTATAGTAGGCGCCGTGGAACGCCATAATAACGACTGTTTCTACCGGTTTGGGTCTGCGGCCTAAACGAAGGTGAGGTTGCTGAATGAAGTTTCAGTTATGGCCCTTGAATTTGGAAAATTGACGTGATTATTAAAAACCTAACTAGAAGTTTAACGGAGAAAACTTCTGTATTTTTTGGTTTTCAGTTTTCTACTTTTCTTTAAATAGTGGTGAAGTTTTGGATGTGTTTTTTTAAGTTTGTAAATTTAGGTGGTGTTTTGTTAAGTTTACTGCTGACTTATTTTTTTCGAAGTTAATTATACTCTTGGCATCTTGCTTCTTTTAAAATTGAGGTTATTTTATGTTTAGTTTTTTAGGTAAAAAAAAGTTACAAAATATGTTATTAAATGAGTTTTTTTTTATATAATTAGTCATTTAATGGTTAACTTTAAGAATGTTGTTGTTAAACTTTTAAAAATACTTATTTTACCCTTGCTCATTTTCAAATAATATATTATACTTTAACCTCTTTTAATTCAAAACCCCTTTTTTCCCTTTTTTTCACTTCTCTCACTTGTTAAAATTATTCACAAAAATAGGATTATGAAAGAAAAACTGGAAAATAAGACCATAACAAGTTAAAAAAATCTTTTATTTAAAAAAAACTGTTTCATGAACATATTTTCTAATAATTGTGTGTTTTATAAAACTAGAAGAAATTCCCATAAATGAACATAGCCTAAGATTTTAAGGAGTGTAAGTGTCGTCACAATCAATTTCTTTAAGGGTAAATTGCATTAAAATACAATGAACTTTATCTTAGTTACCAATATACACAATCAACTTTATTTTTGTTAAATAATACAACCATCTTCTATAATTCTCACATTGTATGCAACTTGTTGTATACTATGGAAGTTATGACAAAGTTTATTGTATACAATGGTAACCAAACAACAGACACATGAAAAAGTTGTTTGCATAAAATGTGAGGTTTATGAAAATTAATTGTATCATTTTTAAAAGGGTAAAATATGAGTTGACCCCTAAACTTTGTGTTGAAAATGATTTAACTCCTAAACTCTGTTAATGAATGTTTTAATCCTCAAACTTGTTAAAATCAATTGTTTTAACCACTTGACCTACTATACCAGGTTACTTAACTTTTAAAAATTACTTTAATCCCTAAATTTATCTCATAAACATTTTAATCTCTAAAAATAAACCCATTTATAATTTAATTCTTACACTTTTCTTTACCCTAATAAACATACATTTAAAATAAAACTATGAGATTTTTAACATTAAAAACAAGCGATTTCTAGTAAACGATTTCTAGGGGATGAAGGTTTTTTCAATCGTAAAAAGAATGAAAGCGGGTTTAGCCGGTAGAAGGTGGTACTTGATTAGATTAGGAATGAAAACAATGAAATTAAACAAGATTAAGTATTTGATCAAATAGTATAAAACGTTTAAGGATTATAATATTCATTAAAAAAGTTTAGGGGTTAAATCATTTTTAAATAAAAAGTTTAGGGGTTAAATCATATTTAACCCGATTTTTAAAAGTTAAGTAACCTAGTATAGCAGGTCAAAGTGGTTAAAACAATTGATTTTAACAAGTTTGAAGATTAAAACATTCATTAAAATAGTTTAGGAGTTAAACCATTTTTCAACACAAAATTTAGGGGTTAAATCATATTTTACCCTTTTTAAAAATTTAAAGTTGGTTGTATACAATTGTAACTAAGACAAAGTTCAATGCATTTCTATGCAGTTTGCCCTTTATTTAATAGTGATCTTATTAGATGATTAAATATTTAATTTTAAATATTATACAAGTTATTTTAGTTAGTTTATATATGTTAGTTATGGTTCTATAAAGCTCGTCATGACACGAGTATTGACAATGACATCACAAAAAACCGTTTGAAGAGTTAATAATATAGCCAAATCAGCGAACTACATACTGAAAACCAGGTCATTCTGACTTCTAACGAAGAAGTTATGACTGCTCACACTATATAATGACAAAAATAAAATTAATTACTAGTATGGGTGTTGTACGGGTTTCCAATTAATTGGGTTCGGGTAATGAGGTTCCGACTGTTGATATGGTATTTTAAGATCAAAATCAAAACAAAACACAATTTATATGAAGCCCTTTAATTACATTGTTATCTTTGAAGTAAACTAAAACATTTTAAAAATATAAATTGAATATTAAACTATAATTTATCATTTTTCTTCAAAAACTCATTTTTCATTAGGTTTGGGTGGTATAAAAAAATAACATATGGCACCAAAAAATTTGGCATGTAGCATCCGCTCAAAAAAATCAAAATATTTCACTTTGACTGCATAATTGACTAGTAGCCCTTCCCACCGCCGGACCCTAGGTAGGTCCGCCCTGCTCACAAGATCAAGACAAGTGTCAAAATCAAGCAACACAATAAAGAAAAAAAATTAGTGGATTCTACATGTTATCATGTGGTAATTAGGGGAATGATATAAGAGGAAATATAATTTTCCCATACTTATACACCCACCCCCTAGACCTACCTAGTTAAACTCTGGCCAAACACACCACCGGATACTGACATCAACCTCCTACCACACTCACACCACCGCATACCATCATCAATTTCCGGCCAAACACACACCGCCATGATACTGTCATCAACCTCCAAGAGATAGACACATACAAAACACACACCATTGTACAAACTCCAATGAAAAGAGAATTTTTGTGGTGGAAATGTGTCCGTCAGCGGTGGCAAAGTTTTGTTAGAGGAATATGGAGAGGCAAAAAGCTGACGAAGGCGCAGTGGTATATGATCGTGGCAAAGCAGACGGTCTTTGCTCTTACAGGGAGAGAGAGAATTAATTAAAGTGTGGCGCTTGTGTTTCTCGGGGGTTACATGACAACGATGGTAGGTAGAGGTCGTTAGAGGAGATAAAGAGAAAGAGACATTAAAGGTAGGGAAAATAACCTGGTGGGACAGAAAGAGTTTGTAAGGTTTGTGTTAGAAGAGAGGAAGGGGTGGACCACTCTCCAACTGTAAATTAACATGTGTGTTAATTTGGACCCTTTGTTAGTCTAAATTAACCACCCATAAAGTGATGTATGTGAGTGCATGACCTACATGAAACTATAGTAAACGATTGATTTGATATGTCTCATGTGTGAAATGGAGAGTGTCCAATTTGTAGTACCCTCAATTAACTTTAATCAAAAGATAGGAGGTGATTAGTTAATAAATAAATAGTTATGATTTAGGATAGGATGGTGTGTAGTAGACTATGGCGGAGTTAACAACACCGTAACTAACGATAAAATCATTAGTTTAAGAACGGATTTCATCGATTAAAGAACATGATTAGTTTCCATCCCATGTACAAGCACATCGAGTCAGTTTAACATCAATATATTCGGAAACCAAGTATTACAACCATGTTTTGAAACCTTATACAAGTAATTTCATCATGCTTTCATTCTTAATTGGGATATCTAGAACAGGGTTTGTGTAGGTAGTTAAGTTGTCAATCATATTATTAAATATGCTCCTGTCATTCTTCTCCTCGCTTATGGATTTAAGAACTTCTTTCTTTTTCTTTGTCAAGAGATCTATTTGGTTTTAGAAGATAGAAAAGATAAGGGTACTTTGGTTTTTGTATTCCCACCCACAAATTAAATATAGAGATATAAGATATATTGTAACACCGGTTTTCACGCGCTTAAAATTAGGGAAAATTTAATTTTTTTAAACTTATATAATAAAAGCCAGCAGCGGAAGTAACCACGTTTTACAAAAGATAATATTGTTTATCTGACTTGGTAATGTAAAAAGTACAACACCATAAACCAAGTCCCAAAAAATACTACCGCGTGTTACCCAACTAACCGACACTACCGACCATCGGATCACAAATAATTACAACGAGCAGTGTTCCGCAAAAGATATGTACAACAACTACCAACAAGTCCCGCCTCACCAGGCCAACTACTTCGCATCTGCAAAAAGGTAAATTTAGGCACCATTAGCTACAACTAGCTAGTGAGTACAGATTATCACATAAGCATCAATAAGCAGGTTATCCCAACTACGGGACAGCACACAAGGCTATCCTAACACATAGTGTCACGCCAACGAGTCAGTAAGAATCATATATTGCAGGGTGGGAACCCCGCTCAACGATTCAAACTGGGGACCATCAGCAACAACTAACCGCTATGGTGGGGGAGCGAAGAGCAGTCCACCAAACGCGTTACGAAGCTCGAAGCTCAACATCTTGGATCTCAACTGAAGTTAAGATCCCAACTCACGTTAAGGAGCGGCGGTTTGCAAGACCACCCCGGCGTGCTGCACACCGGGTACCGTTAATCCCCGTTATTCCATCAAAGGGATCCAGCCTTCGGGAAGAAAGCTGACCTTAACCATGCCACATCGGTCCGGACCAGTACCACATATACAACTACTACCCGTAATGGGTTCAACTATACGTATGCGATTCATAACCAACGTGTAAAGCAACTTAGCATGGCAACAATATATAGCAACATGTATAACATACCTCATACGCACGTGTGCGACATCGACAACATATTTCAACAAACAATAGACAACGCTACTTACCGAGACTCATGGGAAAACCGGTACTCACCTCGAGGTTATAAGAGGCAGATATGAATTCGGGAATCCCAGGAGCACACGGAATCGTCCGAATCACCTAACACATCATGTGTAGGTTCAGTCAACGTCTAAAAGTACTATCATTGCTTCTACGTAAACGTACAACGAACAACAAGTAACAAGCAATCTGGAATAGCTCCTACGGCCGCAGTAGATGTGTCCTATGGCCGCAGGACACCTTCCAAACACCTCCTACGGCCGTAGGAATATATCCTACGCCCGCAAGAGTTCCTTTCCCAGAAACCAAATCCTACGGCCAAAGGGACCATACCCTACGCCCGTAGGAGTGATTCTTTGGGTACCAACGGTCGTAGGTTATGTACCTACGCCCGTAGGCTTCTTTCCTTCACCCGTAGGTGGTAAACCACACAAATACATTACTACGGCCGCAGAGAACCCTGCCTACGGCCGTAGTGACTATGATCACCCCCTACGGCCGTAGGTAACATCTGCTACGGCCGTAGGAACATCTGTTACAGCAGAATTCGTCCCTGTTCTTCGACAGCTTCTGTTTCTCGGACTTTTGACCCCAATTCCAACCCAAACTTAACTTCTAACATTACCACATGTTGTTTAACATCAATACACATCTATTACATGATCTCTTGCTTCAAACCAACATTTACAACCCATTTAGACCTTTAATTTAGGTCATCTTCATCACAAGACTCATATACTAAATTTAGAACTCAAAAACTTACTTGAAGAAGATACAAACAGATTCTAGGCTTAGATGCTTGTTGAAACCAATTGCCAATTGCTTTCCTCTTTGATTTCTACTTGCAAACCCACAAGATGAAGTGTGTGTGTATTGATACGTATGTTTGTATGAGTTGTATGTGTTTGAGAAGCTAAAGCAGGGGATAAGGACTCCTATCGAGCCGACTAAGTGGGTTTAATACCCCACTTGGGTATTTCGTTCTCCTATTCAACTTTTAAAGCAACTTAGGTTTATCCGTTTCAACTAACGGAGATATTTTCGGAATCATTAACTGAAACCGTTCAACTATTAACCAACTCTATCTATTAACGACACATTTCCAACTTTAACCACATAACCACGTGTACCAACAAATAACAACAATTAATCAACAAAACAACTTAAACAACTTGGTTAACGTCAACGTACAATTTAACAAACATAAGGTACAATTGTTTACAACTAGGCCCTAAATTAGAGTGTTACATATATAAATTAAATCTTGGCTTGTACAATATTTGGGTTAGTCAATTAAGCCTGAGTGACTATAGAGATTGTAAATAAGAAGCTTGAGTGGCATTATAGAAGCCTAAGTGGCAATTTATAAACAAAATACTACTAATCAAGCTTGAGTTGCTTGATATCAAATTCCAAAATAGTATTAATTATATAAAACACCCTTTTAGAACAAAAGAATATTTACAAAGTCAATGGAAGCAGTAGTCGGTTATCAAAACCCGAATCACCCAAAAGGTTATTTACACAAATATGCAATGTTGTTTCAAGTTTAGACAAAAGAGGCGTTCGATTACAAAATAGTTTTAACATCGTGTTGTCAAACGGGGGCCTTGCCCTTGACGGCATCATGACCTGCAAAATCATAACCGCGGTATCTGTAAGCTACAAGATCTTAGTGAGAATGCTAAACCGCAAACCATACAGATACACACATAGTACATGCAATCACCATATAACATCATGGATACAGTACTGTACCATCTTAGCAACGTCCCAGAAGGGTTGTTGCTACGGGTAGTCATTACAGCACGAAGTAGTACACCACTCCACCTCATACTTGCGACCCCTTCGAGTCACATGATCATCGTTACAACGTATAACACATATTGTACATATGAATAAGAGTTTAGCAAACTCACCTCGTAAACAATTATATGAACAACAGCGTAAAACAGTCAGATAAGTAGTCTATCACGTTCCTATACATATAACATAGCAAAATGTCACATACTTAGCAAACTTATCTGGAAAAGGGCCTACACAGGGTCACGTCGCCTGTGTTGACCAAAACCCTACACGACTCATGTTCCTTGTTTGATACACAACCATGTAACCCTACATGGCCTGTCACCGCCCTATGTATTTACACGGGTCGTGTATCGCTACACGGGCCGTGTACCACCTACACGACCTGCTGTACACACTACTAAATGATACACAAGCGGTGTACATCACAGTACAGCCAACTGTGTTTCCTCACAATCATTGTTTTGACCTCATATTCGACTTATAATCGACCTAAACTCATTAGGGGTGTTTTTCTACACCCCAACAGTACAAAAACTCAACAAAAACAATAAGAAGCATATACAACTCGTATTGACCAATGATTTAACCATTTGAATCCTTTTTGACTCGTGAAACTCAATAACAACAATCAAACAATCATACCTTAGGCTTAAAGGTTGCTATAAAACTGAATTCAAGTGCTAAGTTCTGGTTTCCCTTGACTCAAATTCGAAAAAAGGGGTAGCAGAGCGTACGTACGTGTATGTATGTACGGCAGTGTTTGTTTGTTTGACCAAGTTGGTCAAATAAGACACACACACACACACACACACTCATATATGTTTACATGTATATGGAAATCACATAATTAGTCCGTGCACTTAATCAAGTTTGGTTTTGGTATATTTAACCCCTCGATCAAGTTTATATAAACACCTCCTAGTCTCAAATAGGCAACTTAGGGTATCACATAATTAACTAGTTAACATATTTATTAAAAGATTTTTGAACCTTGGGTGTTACATGATATAAGCCTCAGTGGCATAATATGTTTACTTACTTGATTGAACGTTGTTATTACTATTGTCAGAGTTTATTTGTCGCTAATAATGAAGATAGTGAACTCACTAAGCCTAACTCTTTACATTTGAGGATCAAAGTAAAGCCCTAGTTAGAGAATGATGGTTTATGCTTTCACAGACATTTTGAAAATGATGTCCACTATGTCCACCTTTTGTATAATCATATCAATATTGACAAATGTTTTGTAAAGTTACTTATATTTGAAATTGTTATCTTTTGGGAAAAAAAAATGTGTCCTTACATATGGCTACGGTACCGAGAATTTTGATTGTTTCTCGGCATTCCATATTTGAAGGAGAGAGAAAAAAAAAAGAAAAGAAGAAAGAGAAAAGAGGGGAGAGGAGTTATTTAGAAAACCTTTGAAATATATGTAGTATGTGATGTATTAGTATTTTATGAGCTGGAGCATGTATAAAGTATGTGTGATGTGACACTAATGTAAAATCAAACATGAGAAAAATGAAAAAGAGCACTCCTCATGCCAAGAAGACTAGGAAGGCTAGGTGCCTACTAGGTAGGGGCCCTGTGACAGGCTGAAGGAGTAGAAAACTATGAAGTAGGTACAAATTAGTTTTTTTCTCTAAAGTAACAACAAAGCCAAAGTTAGAATGAAAACATGCTCATGTAGGCCATTATTTATCTAACCGGACTTAAAACATACCTACCACATACATATATATAATAAAGTTAGTGTTTTCTGAAGGGTCTTACTAAATAATGGTCTACATAATTAAAAGGACCTCCATTATATCATATACTACTCCTACTTTAAGTAGGTCATTCAAAATATAATTACATCTTGTAAATATATGAGATAAACTTTTATTTTACAAAGCATATACATTCGCATATATTGTATCAAGATTCGTCTTTTTCTTTACCTTGATCACCTATGTACTTTCTAGGTTATGTGGAATGTATCTCATATCTATTAAATACTTTTAATTAAAAACTACTTTTAAAATAATTATAAAATCAAAAAATAATTAAAAAAATAAGTTAGGGGTAATTTAGTCATTTTATGTGAGTGAGGGACTACCAGTGCTACAAAGCCTAAACCTTGAGGACGTCTGATGTAATTAATGAATCCTAAAGACGAACGGTGAAATAAGTATCAAACCACAAGACCATTCGTGTAATTTACTCTAATTATTAATTCTCCTTTCTTTGAATTTATAATTATCTTTAAAGAAACAGTAAATGATTATTCTTATAAATATAGAAAATAAAAATATCACCGTAGCAAAAAATCCAATCTTTTTGATGGTCATGTTTCTAAAAAAAGAAATAGAAAAAAAACACCTAAAAAGTTATTATTACGTATAATTTATTTTCTTGAAATATATACAACTATTAAAAGGAAAATATTCTGTCGTATCTTCTAAAAATCATATCAAACGGTCATATAATTAATACACACGATTCTCCAATTCGTCTTGGAATCGACCGACTTACTGATCGTCGACTCGACTATTATATGAGCATGCATACCTTTGAAACCCTCTTCATTAATTTTCATTTCAACAGAGATCAAAATGTTCGATCGAAACCCTTGAAGAATTTTTCTAGGGTTTGGCGCTAAACCCTGTTCACGTTCAACGATGCAAAACCTAACCAGTTCGATCCGTGATCTTTCTGAGGTTCATCCTCCATGATTCTAGAGTTCGATCCTCCATTCTTCAGGTATAATATTCTTCTTTGTTTTAGATTCCTTTAAAATATATAATATGTATGCAATTTATCTCTTGATTCTAACATGTTATAGGTTTATGTAGCTTCCTCACGTTTAAAAAAAACACAGCTTTAAATAGTGTAATAAAAAAGTATTAGAGGCTCTAGCATTTAAGAATGTAAGTTTCTGCGAAGAGAGAACAAGTAAAGTAAGTTCTCTGATGGCATTCTTAGTTTGTGGCATAAAGCCTAAACAACCTTGGTTATTTGTATGTTGGTTGAGGGTTTAACAGTCTCCATTAATAAGTTTTAAAAAAGCCTAAAACTATATGAAGATAATCAAGAATGTTGAATAATTGGAGATGATTAGAATGTTTTTAGGTGCTGCAAGTAAAACTCTGACGGTTTCTAAAAGGGCAACATGGTTGTGATAAAAGTACATAAAATTTTGATGGTTTCTATAACAGCAACATGGCTGTTAGACCATCCGTTATACCCAACTCGCGTAGGGCGAGTAGGCCTCCGAGCTCGCGAGGAACACCACCTCGGGTGTATGAACTCGCGCGGGTACAAGAATCTCCGGGTTCCACAACTCGCCGGCTTCCTCATCGAAACCCACCCCACCCCCCACCTCCATACCCCACATTCAACCAATCACAAATTTAATGTATTTTTTTTCTTTTTAAAAAAAGTGAAAAGGAAAAGGAAGGAGAAATGGGAAGGTATAACGGGTGTAGTGGGTAAGAGAAAGGAAAGGGGAGGAAAAATGATATGGCGCTGATGGGCAGTGAGTAAGAAAGGGGAAGAGGGGGAGTATAACGGATAGCCTTATATATGTAGATTTAAGAATTAAGATGGATAGAATCAAGTAAAAATATAGCTGATTTAGGCTATCAAGTGATTAGTGAATAAGGATTAGCAAGGGATCTTGATGTTGATAGATTGCTCGTATAGCTACCAAAGTATACTTGGTAATGTTAAGTGAAATGACATTATGATGATAAAAAGAGTGACACAGTAATTTATTTGAAGAAGAGCAAGTATGAGTTTATGAGAACAGTGATACCAATCCAAGTATCAAAATAGCTTTGTTACCCTTTTGCATTTCTCTCACTTGTTTTCTTTCTTCAGAGACACATATATGGGCATTATGTAGTTTTGCTTAAAATTTTCACGTTTAATTGTTCTAGGAAGACTCTCAAGCCAAATACAGTTAAAGACTTGATCAAAACTTCCCTATATGTGACAGTTTGTCACAACTTTTTTTTGTTATAGTTTGGTCTCTTTCATTGACAGAAGCGGTGCTAATTAGTTTTTCTTACTTGTTTTAGATTCATAATTAATTGGGATAAAGATAGTCGAGTGCCACCGGCAAGTTAAGACTTTATAACAGGCTAACAACCCATGTGGGTTTTTTTTCTTCACCCTTTTTTATGGATTTTTCTCATTTTTTTTTTCTGGAAAATTTGTCAAACTCTGTAAATGAATAGACCGATAGACGCAGCCTGTGTATAATTGAGGTTAGGATAGTAATTATCTAGGTTGAACTTCCGTGTCTAAATGAAGTTAAGATAGTGGCTTTTTAAGTTAAACTTCTTAAATATAAATTCTGTAATATCTTGTTTTTCACACACTTAGATAGCTTAATCATATTTTGGTACTTGTTATTCATTTATTAGCTCTAAAAATACCTAGTTCTAAAAAAGAATAAAAATACATCGTTAAAGTTGAGGACTAAACAGTAACATACATTTTCTTCATGCTTCGGGACATGAAGGGGAAATAACTACATTTATGAAAATAGATCAAAAGTGACTGGTAAGTGAACATATAAGAGATTATTAGGAAAGAAAAGTGACTGGTAAGTCACTTTTGATCTATTTTGAGGATTGTAGTTACTTCCCCTTGAAGCATGCAGCAACATGTATGTTACCGTTTTGTCCTCAACTTTAACGATGTATTTTTATTCTTTGTAAATATAGTATTCAAAGTGTTACACGATCTTGCGGAATTTCTTGGTGTTTGACGGAAGAAGTTAATTGTGCAGCAGAATCCCGGTCCTCAACTGTAAGTCATTTTGTTTCTTTTTATTTACTTGATATATTAACTCAGATACATATCGAATCTAATGTATCCATTTATATTGCTTATTAATTAGTGTGAGGGAAATTAATAGGAACAATGCTTGATCGATGGAAAAGCGCCATTTGTCTCGGCACGACAATGAGGACATGTGGATTATGTTTTGAGATTCACTGTTTCTTTCCGTTTTGTTATCAATATAGAGCTTACGCCTGATTGGCGAAGGGCATGAGTCACACGGGCACTACTACTTAGGTGGGTCTCGATCATCCCTTGCAACAATTTCCATGTCACAGGCATACCTACATTATCTATATGGTCATCCTTTTCTTACCAAGCTCAAGAAAATTGTGCGAAGCTTATCATCATTAGAGTCCTTAGAGTGTCAGTTAGGGAAACACACTCGTGGTGTCTATCCGAATCCGAGTCCCTATCACCTACCCTTACATCCCATTGGCTCAGTTTGTTTTATTCACTGTCTTGACCAAGGAAGAGATAAACTTGCCCCCTAAAGCTCTTAAATGTGTTTTCTTGGATTACTCCTGCTTACAAAAATGGTACAAGTGTTACTCTCCTACTTCCCACAAATATTATATGGTAGCTGATGTTACCTTCTTTGATCATCAACTCTATTTCTCCTCTGAGCCTCAAGAACGAGCCGGTCTTGATCAGGTCCTTCCTATCCCGATTCCCCATTTCCCTTCTACTACACCGGTTGCTGAACCATCCACCCCTGCTCCATCTGTTGTTAACACTAGTCCTTCAATGAAAACGTATCATCGTCGTCCACACACTCATGCGCCTAATCCTCAACCGTCTGCGGATATCAAGATCCATCTATGCAAGGGACCACTAACTCATCCTCTTTGCCAGCTTCTCCTCTGCCTCGGATCCTGTTGATGATGTTCCCATTGCCAAACGCAAGGGTACTCGATCCACTACCAATCCATACCCTATCTATAGTTATGTCAGCTACAATTGTTTATTAACTTTATTTTCAGCGTGTTTTACCAGCCTTGCATCCGTGACTATTCCAAAGACTAGCATAGAGGCTTTAACTCATCCAGGGTGGAAAAAGGCAATGGTTGATGAGATAACTGCGCTGTATGAGAATGGAACATGGGACTTAGTCCCGTTACCCCTAGGAAATCTAAGGTAGGTTGCCGGTGGATATTTACCCCCAAGGTTGGGCCTGATGGAGTTATTGATCGATTAAAAGCCCGTTTTGTTGCAAAGGGGTACTCTCAAGTCTATGGTCTCGACTATAGTGATACATTTTCCCTAGTAGCTAAGATGACAATTATTCACATCCTTCTCTCAATGGCTGCTATGAGAGATTGGCCACTACACCAGCTAGACATCAAGAATGCGTTTCTCCATGGGGATCTTCATGAAGAGGTTTAGAGGGAGACACCACGTCTTGTCTCCAGACTGCGCAAGTCACTTTATGGCCTGAAACAATCCCCGAGAGCCTGGTTTGGAAGGTTCAGCACTGTGGTAAAAGAATATAGGATGCAACAGAGTGAGGCGGATCATTCGGTGTTTTATCTCACTTCAGGGATGCGGTGCGTGAACTTGATAGTCTATGTCGATGACATAGTTATCACAGGGAATGATCATGAAGGGAAATATGATTGACATGAAAATCCAAATCCCTTCTTCTGGTTAAAATGTGGACCAAAGAAACAAGTAGTTGACTGAAAATGGGCAGATGTGTATTGAAGATATTCAGCAGTCCAATGGTATGTAGTGGCTGGTAATAACCAGGGACGAAAAATTGATTTAATTTGATGTTTAATATGGCCAAAAAGTAGCAACTAAGTACGACTACTAATAGATCTAAAGTAGCAAGTTAATGTTTAAGAGACATAATGAAAATGTTCTGGAATGAAGTGATTAAAGCGAGCAAATGAAATGTATATTTCAAATGAATTTAACTCGAAATCGTGAGTAGGAAGATGCTTTAGACATGATTTGAAGATTTATAGGAGACATACTTAAGTGAGCTTTGATATGAGAAAGTGGTTCTTGTAGCTGATAGATTTAAGTAAAACTTTTGGAGTTATGATATTCTTGGACTACATACAAATGATTGTGAACTTGTGATCAAATTGATTTGTGGAGAGTATTAAATACCATGTGTGGCTGATGCAAGGATATGATTAAAAGAAGAGAAAAACTAGTGAGGAATGAAGTATTGATTGAGAGTAATTATATCATGAAGTGAAGTCAATTGATGATAAACTAGTAAAGTATAGCTAGGAGAAGATGCCGACTCATCTGAAGAATTAGACGGTTCAGATCATTTTCGATCCTTACATACTTAACTTGTTTGTTTAGTTGGATTTGAATATATGATTTTCTTATTTAGGATTAAGGAATGATCGATGTTACAAATGATTGTGAACTTGTGATCAAATTGATTTGTGGAGAGTATTAAATACCATGTGTGGCTGATGCAAGGATATGATTAAAAGAAGAGAAAAACTAGTGAGGAATGAAGTATTGATTGAGAGTAATTATATCATGAAGTGAAGTCAATTGATGATAAACTAGTAAAGTATAGCTAGGAGAAGATGCCGACTCATCTGAAGAATTAGACGGTTCAGATCATTTTCGATCCTTACATACTTAACTTGTTTGTTTAGTTGGATTTGAATATATGATTTTCTTATTTAGGATTAAGGAATGATCGATGTTACAATTGTGCCGAGTAATTTTGCCGAATTGAAGGCAATACATGTTAGAGATTTCAGCAAATCCATCGATAGCCATAGGAAGGTAAAGATAATCATCTTGGACTATGTCTATACTTGCTTAACATATAGGGTTGTTTGCATATGCGTTTTGGAAGAGATTATTAGGAGTTGACTATCAAAGAACCTGTTAAAATTAGGCACGCATGATCAAAGCTTATCTCAATCATTGGTTATTTTTACAACTTCTACTAGGGTATAGGGTTGTGCAAAAGTTGGCTTTCCGACAAAACCGAAATACCCAACAAATGACCCAGGATGGGATTGATATATTTAGGCTGGTTCATTATTCTAGAATTTGAAAAAAAAGCCGGTTCTTGGTTCCTGATACTTTCCAAAATTAGTTCTCTGCTCAGTGTCCAGAACGAGAACCGAACCATTATTTCTGGACTTCTTTATTTTCAAATTTGAAATTACGTACATTGTATTGTATCCTTATCTTCTAAACTATAGAACCCTCAGTTCATATTCAGTTTAAGATCTGGTTTAGAGCAAACTGGAACTGGTACTAAACAATTTAGATTGTCTGATGCTTAATTTCATTATTCTTAGTTTTCCAGCTGTTATGGAATGATGTAGTCTTGGGGAATAACCAGCCTTATCTTTTAACAACTTCTACAAATCTTGCTTATTTTGACTTTTATAATCAAAAAATCAGAATCACGGTCACTTTATGCAAAAAGTTGTTGCAATAATCAGTTTAAACTCACACCAAACCTCTTTTATGTCAAGGCTCATTTACTTCTATAAAAGTAAAGATTTTAAGGGTAGTCAGTCAATATACTAGTTCTTGGTAGTTTTATCACAAGCTGGCATGTTACTCAGAAGGGATGAACTGTTGCAAAGTCTTTTGTGATATGGAATTGATTCTTCACTATATGATATTGCTGATAAGGAATCTTCTGCAAGGCTACGTGATCGATAGTTTGATTCTTGAGGAACATCTTTGTGGATAGCTGTCAAAAGTGTAAGGTATGTATGGCAAATGGTACATAGGGCGTTTTAAAATCTTGTTTTTGAACTTTATATATCTGATTGTGATAATTCTTTCCAACATTGAAGGAAGAGGCCAGTTCCTAAGGGCATTGCTTCTGGAAAGCCAAATAACCAGGGTGTCACTCAACTAAAATTTGAATGTAGCAAAGAGTCTGTTGACTGTTGTTGAGGAATGAGCAGGTAGCAAATTAATTGGGTGGTTTCAAGGTTCTCAGGTGTTACTTTTCCAAATGAGGTACACCATGCTAATTCCTCTTATAATTAATATGAAAAGGTGTTATTTTTTTACAAGCATTTATACAAAATATTGCAACCAAGATGACTTTAGGTAGAGATGACTAATGCTACTAACTTACTTATGAATGGATTAATTTGGGTTGTGTTTTTATTTCAAATATGTAAATTGGGTTCAAGTAAAAGATTTAGCTATAATTGGTTCAGAATATTAAAGTTTAGTCCTGATGCATACAACCTGATGAATCCTAGAACCATACAACCAGCTTTATATACAGATCAGTCTCAGTATTTGGATTTAGATGATTAATGATTAAGATTACGACTGCATATTCAATTTACGTAATCTACATATTCTGTCAGAAACTGCATATTCAATTTATATAAGATGCATATTCGATTGTAATCTCAACCATTGATCATCCAAGTCTAAAAGCTGAGATTGGTTCTTTGTATAAAGTTGGTTTCGTACTGAACCTTACCCTAAGTATCATAATATATCTTTTTTAATCATAATCAATGTATTAATTATACATATATTATTCTAAAAAATGGACTAGAATTTATACTGCGTCAACCAACCTCGACTCAGTGTTAGGATTGGTACAATAAAAAACGTTTTATACAGCATTGAAATTAAATTGAAGATGGTTGTGATTCTGTATAGCTTTGCTAGAAATTTATTACGTTTATAGCAACATCGATCAAGTGTTAAACAATATTGAATCATTTGAAAAAAATTGGCTGTATATGTTTATATCTTTTTGGCTGTACCTTATGTTAGTAAATAATATGTTATTTTAATTTGTTTCAGATTCCTGGAAACATTTCAATCGATCAAAACAACTCACCTAACAGAAACCATATCTTCTGTACGTCACAAGTACATAATAATAATTGTAAATCTTAGTAACTTAAATCTTCCAACATCTGTTTGGCTTTCCTTTTTGCTTGCTCACTTAATTTTTCACCCCCCATCATCACTTGCCAGGAGTATGCTCAGTTCAGTTCAATTTTGGCATAAAACAGAAGCCAAATCGAAAATTCAGTTTCTTGGATTAATAAGAAACCAATCTACCACTTAAAATCTCACGATATATTGCATTATATGTTTGCTATATTTTCCATGTTCTATGGTTAAAAGTAGTTTTTTAGTTTGTAAATTGCCATATATGTGTTACAAACTTACAATAGTACACACATGGCCATAACCGAAATATTTTAAAAGTTTCTATGGGCTGAAGACCATCTGGCTTGGTCATGTGGTATGATTCGGTTCATTGGTTTCTTCGGTTTTTTGGGTTTCATGCTCACCCTTAGCTACAAAGGTACGTTAGAAATTCAATTCAACATTCATAATTTGGTATATAAATATGTAATTATAGAAAAAAAAATACAAAACTGAAGTAATATTTTTCATATATTTCTCGTACTCAAAACTTATTACTATGTCATCTACTTCTTTGTCAAACTTTGTATGACGTTAAGGGAAATGCTTACAAATTTGAAGAAAGTGGATTTGAGTTGTCCCACGAACCTTTGTGTCGTGAAATCTATTTAAGTGAACCATGTCAAAGACCGACCTTTATGTCGTATTTCTTCTCTAGCTTTACATATTTTCGTTTCTATTTCTACTCCCATCTTTTGTTTTACGCATCTGGAATTGGTTTTCAGTTCTAATTCGGATAACATAGATAATGAAACGATTTTAGTATACATACTTCTCAAGATCATTCATGTCAATTTTATGTAACTTTAATTCATAGATCAAAAATTATTATGAAAATTGATTCTAAAATAATATATATTTTGTGTCACTTATGAATGTCTCTCTTTCATAAACACTTCTCTCGTTCACTTTTTTTTTTATGAATCAGAAAATCACAATCACAATCACTTTTACTAAGATGCAAAAAGTTATGGTATGCTCTCTGAAGTCCTTGATGCCAAGTTTTTTTTGTCAAGGCTCATTTACTTCTGAAAAAAAGTAAAGATGTCGAGGGTAGTCAACTCAATATACTAGTTCTTGGAAGTTTTATCACAAGCTGGAGTGGCATGTTACTCAGAAGGGATGACTGTTGCAAAGTCTTTTGTGATATAAATGGAATTGATGCTTCACTACATGGTATTGCTGATAAGGAATCTTGTGCAAGGCTATGTGATCCATCGGTTTGATTCTTGAGGAACATTTTTTGTGCATAACTGTAAAAAGTGTAAGGTATGCATGGTAAATGGTACATAGGCGTTTTGAAATCTTGTATCTGGATTTTATATATCTCATTGTGATAATTCTTTCCAACTATCCAGGGTGTTTACTCAACTGAAGTTTCAATGTATAGTAGCAAAGAGTCTGTTGACCGTTGTTGAGGAATGAGCAGGTAGCAAATTAATTGGGTGGTTTCAAGGTTCTCAGTTGTTACTTTGCCAAATGAGGTACACCATGCTAATTCCTCTTATAATTAATCTGAAAAGGTGTTATTTTTTTACAAGCATTTATACAAAATATTGCAAACAAGATAGATTTAGGTAGAGATGACTGTTGCTACTAATTTACTTATGAATGGATTAATTTGGGTTGTGTTTTTATTTCAAATATGTAAATTGGGTTCAAGTATAAGATTTAGCTAAAATTGGTTCGCAATATTAAAGTTTAGTCCTAATGCATACAACATCCTGAATCCTAGAACCATACAACCAGCTTTATATGCATACCAATCCCAGTTTTTAGATTTGGATGATTAATGGTTGAGATTACAACCGCATATTCGATTTATGTAATGTACATATTCCATAGGAAACTGCATATTCAATTTACGTAAAATGCATATTCAACCGTATCTCAAGTTCTTAACCATTGACCATCCAAATCTAAAGGCTAAGATTGGTTCTGTATAAAGCTGGTTTTGTACTGAACATTAATATGAATCATAATCAATGTATTAATTATTTATATATAGTTCTAAAAGATGGACTAGAATTTATACTGCGTCAACCAACCTCAACTCAATGTTAGGATGACTACGATAAAAAAATGTTTTATATAAGCAGAATTGATATTAATTTGAAGATGCTTGTGATATTGGGTATAGCTTTGCTAGAAATTTATTACGTTTGTAGCAACATCAAGTGTTAAACGAACTTATTTCACATCTACAGGCATTGAATCAATTAAAAAAAAGTTGGCTGTATATGTTTAAATCTTTTTGGATGTACCTTTTTTTAGTAAACTAGTTTGACACCCTGTGTATAAACACGGAGATGATTAAAGTTACTTTTAAACTTTTTTAGGTTTTTTAAGGTACTAAAATGTATAGAAAATAAAACTGTCAAAGGATATAGAATGTATTTAACCGATAAAATTGAATCATTATCAAGACTTGGAAAATCATCCGTAGCTTCAAAGTTAAACCTCGTAATGTTTTATTAAACCAAAACTGATTACATTAGTCTTTATTTAAAGACTAGAATATTACATTTAGGTACCCTCTAATTATCATAATTATAAATTACAGTCTAACATTCCCCCGCAAGTTGAGGGCGGGGAACGACCTGCAAGTTGGACCGTAAGAACTGTAATCTTTGAGAAGATAAAGGCTTCGTAAAGACATCTACAATCTGATCGCTTGTGGATATGAATTGAACATTTAATTGGCCTCTTGCTACTTGCTCACGTACAAAGTGAAAATCAACTTCAACATGTTTCGTTCGAGCATGAAACACAGGAATGGCTGAGAGATACGTAGCTCCTAGATTGTCACACCAAAGAACAGGAGGAGATTTAACCGAAACACCAAGCTCATGCAAGAGAGCTTTCAACCAAATCAATTTTGCAACAGTATCAGCCAAGGCTTTGTACTCAGATTCAGTTGAAGACCTTGAAACTGTTTTCTGTTTACGGGCAGTCCAGGAGACGAGGTTCGAGCCAAGATAGATAGCAAATCCCCCCCTAACTGACGTTCGACTTGACAACCAGCCCAATCTGAGTCAGAATAAGCCTGAACCGGAGAGGATGCTAAGTCTTGCCAATGTGCATCAGTGAAGGCATGTAACAAGGAGTCTGACTGTTGACGAATTAAGAGCCCAAGATTAGTAGTACCTTTTAAATAACGCAAGATGCGTTTAACAGCCGACCAATGATTTTCTGTTGGAGCATGCATAAATTGACAAACCCTGTTCACAACAAATGTAATGTCTGGTCGCGATAGGGTAACATATTGCAAAGCGCCAACAGTTTGGCGATATTTTGTCTGATCCGGAAGAGGAGAGCTGTCGTCTACGTTCAAAACCTGAGAAGAACTCATTGGAGAACACGCTGCCTTGCAGAGAAACCTGACCGTTGTAAGATATCTAGAATATACTTCCGTTGAGACAATATCAGATTCTGCTCATGAGGAATAACCTCACTGCCCAAGAAATAGTGAAGCTGACCAAGGTCTTTGAGGGCAAAAGTTTCGCTGAGACGATGTATAATATGATCAACAGCAGCCTAATTGTTACCGGGGATAATAATATCGTCGACATAGACAAGAACATAAACCAGAATGCCACCAGAGTTAAGAATAAACAATGATGGATCCGTTTTTGACCTTGAAAAACCAAGGTCGATCAAGGTCGTAGATAACCGATTAAAGCACGCCCGTGGAGCTTGTTTAAGCCCATAAAGAGATTTATGTAGAAGACAAACATGATCTGGTTTTGTTGGATCAACGAAGCCCGGAGGTTGTTTCATGTATACCGTTTCCTGCAAATCTCCATGCAAAAATGCATTTGGTCACATCCAATTGTCTGAGATCCCACTTGTTTGTCACGGCTAGAGATAAAAGAACGCGGAATAGTTGTTGATTTGATGACAGGACTGAACGTCTCATGATAGTCGACCCCCGGTTGTTGATGAAACCTTTTCGCGACTAGCCATGCTTTGTATCGTTTAACATTGCCCCGTGGATCTTTCTTCAACCTGTACACCCACTTACAATCAATCACATTAGTATTCTTAACATAGGGAACTAATGACCATGCTCCATTCTTTTCAAGTGCTTGAAACTCCTCATTCATGGCAATGCGCCACTCAGGAGAGTTGTTGGCAATGGTAAAGGAGTTGGGTTCAATAGGAGAGGTAGAAGTACGGGTGGAGGTATAAGCAGAAGGATCAAATGGAGTGGTACGTTTGGGATTCGGACGTAGGTTTGAAGGCCGAGACCGCGGAGGTTGAGGCGGAGACAGCGGAGTTGGTGGGGAGATAGGTTTTGTGGGTGTGGGTGAAGGGACAGGAGAGTTGAGATGATCTGGTGGACTCGAAGTAGGAGGTAGCGTAGGAGGCGGTGTAGGAAACACTTAAGTATAGGGGTTAGGGGTAGTGGTGGGTGGTGGTGATGGAGCAGAGTGAAAAGGGAAAACATGTTCGTTAAAACGGACATGGCGAGCGACGTATATGCGTTCCGTGTGAGGATCAAAACATCGATAGCCATGATGAGCTGAACTATAACCAAGGAAAACACAAGAAGTTGAGCGAAAATCAAGCTTATGGCGGTTGTATGGACGAAGACGAGGAAAACACTAACAGCCAAAAACTCGGAGAAAAGAATAACCAGGTTTATGATTATAAATCAGTTGGAAGGGAGATTTGTGGGAAGAGGTTCGAGAAGGGAGACGATTGATAAGGTAAACAGCAGTTTCAAAAACAAATGACCAGAAGCGTTGTGGAAGATGAGATTGAGCAAGAAGGGTAAGACCAGTTTCCACAACGTGACGGTGACGACGGTCAACAATCCCATTTTGTTCACTAGTGTGAGGGCAGGAGCGTCGATGATTAATGCCAAGGGAGGTGAAGAAGGGGGTGAGAGATCGAAACTCTCCTCCTTAATCAGTTTGGACATTTTTTCATTTGGTAGTAAATTGGCATTCAACCATGGTAGTAAACTTTGTAAAGGTTGAGAAAACATCAGATTTATGTGCAAGAGGATAAAACCATATGTACCGAGTATGATGATCAACACATAACAGAAAAAATCTATAACCATTAAAAGAGAGAGTAGGAGAGGGTCCCCAAACATCACAATATACCAAATCTAAGAATTTAATTGCTATGAAAAGTAGAACCAGATAATGAAAGTTTAGAAGACTTGCACAACTGACAATGTTGGATAAGAATGAGTAAGAGATGACAGATATACAAAGTAATTCTTTATTGACTTTTTCTATGTTCTTACATGCATACATCTATTACATTTATATACAGACATAATTTGATAGGTGTATCCATAGGTGGGTCGGTTTGTAGATAACCGTCAATATACACGTTACATAAATTATCATATATATTTAATTAGGATCTAGCTTATACTTCTAATATTCCCTCCTAATCTAGATCTTTACTCCCAAACCTTCCTTGAATCGATTAAAGCTGCCAACCTGTAATGCCTTGGTAAGAGTATCTGCCATTTGAGTTTTGGTGCTGCAAAAGTCAATTGCTACTTCTCCTTTTTGTACCAAGTCTCGAATGAAGTGATTTTTAACTCTAATATGTTTACTTTTTCCATGAAACACGGGATTTTTAGTAAGTGCAATGGTTGACATGTTATCACAGTAAATCTTTGTGGGTTTTTCTTGAGTCCAATCCAAATCTTGTAAGATAGCCCTTAACCATAAAGTCTGGCAGCCTACTAAAGATAAAGAAATGTACTCTGATTCTGCTGATGATAAAGCCACTATGCTTTGTTTTTTACTTTCCCAAGATATTGCACCTGTCCCGATATTAAATACATACCCAGCAGTGCTCTTACTATCATCCAAGTTCCCTCCAAAAGCACTGTCGTTATAACCCACAAGAACTGGGTTTTCTGATCGAACATATACAATTCCATGCTTTAATGTTCCTTTTATAAATTTCAAGATTCGTTTTCCTGCTTCCCAGTGACTTAACTTAGGGGCTTCCATGAATCTGCTGATCATACTAACTGAAAACGCAATGTCAGGGCGTGTTCCAGTTAAGTACATTAAACTTCCAACCAAACCTCGATAAAGAGTTGCATCCACACTTGCTTCATTGATATTTTGGATAATTTTAATCCAAAGTCCATAGGGGTAGAAGCTGGTGTAGCATCTTTCATGTTGAATCGTTCAAGTAAGTCACTCGCATATTTTTGTTGACAAATACTGATCTGGTATTTTTCTTGTTTCACTTCTATCCCAAGAAAGTAGTGTAATAGTCCAAGATCCGTCATTTCAAACTCTACTTTCATTGATACTTTAAATTCTTGGATCATGTCCAAATTTCCACTTGTAATCACCAAGTCATCTACATAACGGCATATGATAAGAATGTTGTCTCCATGTTTCTTAGTGTAAAGTGTGTGTTCATGAGAACATCTCTTAAAACTATGATGTGCAAAATAGGAGTCAATTCTACTGTACCATGCCCTTGGGGCCTGCCTTAAACCATATAAGGCTTTATTTAATCGACATACCTTGTGCTCTTGTCCTTTCTTTATGTATCCTTGAGGTTGCTCAATATATACAACTTCATTTAGATACCCATTTAAAAAAGCTGATTTTACATCCATTTGATGTACTTCCCATCCATGTTGTGCTGCCATGGCTAAGACCAAACGAATGGTTTCCAATCTGATAACGGGCACAAATACTTCATTGAAGTCTATACCTTGTTTTTGTTTATACCCCTTGACAACTAATCTAGCCTTGTATTTATCCACTTCTCCTTTTTCATTCAATTTTGTCTTGAATATCCATTTTACTCCAATTGGTTTTTGAGTGGTGGGGGGATCAACTAATTCCCTTGTATTATTCCTTTCAATTGAATTGATCTCAGTGTCCGTAGCTTTCCTCCATTTTTCTTCTATAAAGGGTTCTTCAAAAGTTAGTGGGTCTGCATCAGCAAAGAGAACAAAGTCTGCTACTTCATCAAAATCAATACGCTGAGAATTCTGAAGTATATCTTGCATGTTTCTAAATTTTCTTGGTGGTGTTTCGGTGGTCATATTTGATGGTGAATCTTGTATATTCTGATTTTGAGTAGTAGTTTGAACATGGGTGGATTTAGTTTCGAGAATATCATTAGACTGGAGTTCACAGTTGATTGGATTTGGTCTTTCTGCTTCTTCTTCTGTAGAATCATACCACGATTTGTCTTCATCAAAGACATCATCTTTACTAATTATAACTTTCTTTGTATCAGGGTGACAGGGTTATATAACTTATATCCTTTAGAATTTCCACTATAACCAACAAATACTCCTTTCTCTGATTTATCATCCGGTTTCCATCTAAGTTGCATGGGTATATGAGCATATCCTATGCAACCAAAAGTTCTAAGATGAGATATATTTGGTTTGTAACCATACCAGGCTTCTTGTGGCGTCATGTTGGATAATTCTTAGTAGAAATTCTGTTTATAAGATAGCATGCACACGAGACTGCCTCCCCCCAAAAAACGTTTGGTAATTTCTTACTTTTGATCATGCTCCTTGCCATCTCAATCAAAACTCTATTTTTTCTTTCTGCCACTCCGTTTTGCTGTGGCGTATAACTTGTAGTTAACTGATGTTCTATTCCATGTTCCCTTAGAAAATCTTGAAAGTAGTTTGCTGTATATTCTCCACCACGGTCTGATCTTAGTGTTTTTATTTGTTCCCCACTTTGTTTTTCAACATGTGCCTTGAATATCTTAAAATATTCAAATGCTTGAGACTTTTCTTTGATGAGATATACCCATAATTTTCTGCTGTAGTCATCAATAAAAGTGAGGACATATCTATTTCCCCCTATTGATGTTGTCCTCATTGGACCACATATGTCTGTATGTACAAGTTCTAAAGGTGTAGTTGCTCTCCATGCACCTTTTTGAGGAAATGAATCCCTTGATTGTTTCCCCAATATGCACCCTTCACATACATCTTTTATGGGGTTGATACTTGGCAATCCTCTGACCAAATTATGTTTATACATATAGTGAAGGTATCCAAAGTTAACATGTCCAAATCGATTATGCCATAAATGTGAGATTTGGTATGTAGAAGTATTTGCAGAAAAGAAAACATTCTCATGAAAATTAAAAGGAAACATCTTGTTTGATGTCATACTAACCTTACTGATGAGTTCTCCTTTTGCATCTTTAATTTCACAAATGTTTTCTTTGAAGTATAAGCTGTATCCCTTAAGAATAAGTTGTCCCACACTAAGTAAATTATGTTTCAAACCAGGTACAAAATGGACATTTGATATTCTTTTGTTTCCACGTGGAGTTCATATAGTGACTTCACCATTTACTTTAACACTAAGACTCTTGTTATCACCTGTTCGTACTTCTTTTGTGATGGTGGTATCGATTTTTGTAAACAAAGATTCATTCCCAAACATATGATTACTGCAACCGCTATCTATATACCAGGTATCATCTAATATTTCTTCTTCAGTATTCAGTATCATAAACATTGTTTCATTATCATCCCCTTCTTTATGCAAAAAATTAGAACTTTTGTTCTCTTCTGCAATTCTTTTTCTACATACTTTGATAGTATGTCCAAACTTCTGACAATAGAAACATTGAATTTGTGAAAGTGGCTTACCTCTTCCCTTTCCTTTGTTTTCGATTTGATCATCTGTATTCTTTGATTTGTCTGTCCAATTATTGGAGTTTGAAGTTTTCAATTGAAATGCTTGCTCAGTTGTTGATGAATCAAAATGTTTCATTCTCAATTCATGTGATTGCAGTGTACCGATCAAACTTTCGAGGGTTAGGGTAGCGATATCCTTTGATTCTTCAATTGCAACTACTACGTATTCGAATTTCCTTGTCAGGCTTCTCAAGATTTTTTCTACTACTCGTGCGTCTTCAATTTTTTCACCGTTCAATCGAAGTTGATTTAGTAAGAGGATGACCCTGTTGTAGTAATCTTCTATCGTTTCTGAGTCACTCATTTTCAAATTGTCAAATTCACATCTCAGTGTTTGCAGTTTTACTATTTTGACTTTGTCATCTCCTCTGTATGTTCGATATAGTGTGTCCCAGGCCTGCTTTGAAGTTCGATCTGTTGATATTTGGTCAAAGAGGATATCTTCAACCGCTTGATAAAATAGAAACAGGGCCTTTTTATCTTTTCTCTTTAATTCTGCACTTCTGTTCAAATCATCTTGCGATGGTGGTGGCGATATCGTTGTACCATCGATTCCAGTTTCAATTACATCCCACAGGTCTTGCGATTCAAAAAGAACCTTCATCTGAATACTCCAATGATAGTAATTTGAACCGTTTAATTTCGGTATTTGTGGATGCATACTGTTTGTAGTATGTGAAGCCATGATTTTATGTGTGGCTCTAATACCACAATGTTGGATAAGAATGAGTAAGAGATGACAGATATACAAAGTAATTCTTTATTGACTTTTTCTATGTTCTTACATGCATACATCTATATATATACATACATAATTTGACATGTGTATCCATAGGTGGGTCGGTTTGTAGATAACCGTCAATATACACGTTACATAAGTTATCATATATATTTAATTAGGATCTAGCTTATACTTCTAATAGACAAGACGTATATAAAGAGGAACTAAGTTTTGTAGAAATTGGTAAAGAACAACTAGAAACAATAAAATTAAAAACTCGTTGATGAGGATGGCCGAGACGTTGATGCCAAATATCAGATGAAGCTTTGGTTGCTGTGAAGGCAAGATTAGGAATAGTCTTGAACTGAGGTAGGTGGAGCGAGTAGAGACCATTATCACTTGGACCCTAAAGGAGGATAGTGTGTGTAGACTTGTCCTTCACAACAAAAAACGAAGAATGAAATTCAAAATAAACATTGTTATCATGACAAAATTGTTTAACAGATAAGAGATTATTTTGAATTTGGGGAACATGAAGAACATTTGTAAGATTAAAAGTTTTGTTGGGTGAAAAGATTTTTGATGAACCAATATGAAAAATAGGAAGAGGATTACCGTCACCAACATGAAGTGAATCATTACCATGATATGTGTCGGAGTTGTCAAGATTTGATAAGTCAGGAGTGACATGACTATTAGCACCCGTGTCAGGAAACCAAGTTGTTGCTGATGTAGATCCGGAATCTGAACAGGTTGCAAAGTTGGTTTGAGGACTGGATCTGTTGGGCTGATTGGGACACTGAGATGGTAGATGACCTATACCACAATGGTTACAATGCCCATAAACTGTAATCTTAGTTGAGGCCCATTATAATTATTGAATTGAAGAATTATTATCACGACCCCGGTTGTTGTAGTTGCCTCTTGATTGGCCACCAAAATTTCCCCGAAGAGTGTTTCGGTTATTTGATGGTCGAGAGGCATAATGAGCCTGTGGTGGAGTATTTTGTGATCCTGTAGGGTGTAATTGATACCCTAACTAGGAGGCTAACAGATGCAAGTTGTTAAGTTGAGATTGAATGGTTGTTATGTCGGGTAAAGGATTAGATGAAGTGCCTCCGGTTGAAGCAGTGGCAGTGTACACCTGTGTTGATGTAGCAGCAGAAGGGGCTGTTTTAGTACTCATATAATCATGATCAGATAAAATACCATGTAGGTCATGGAAGGTGACAGGTGGTTGACGAGCAAGTAAATTAGACTTTAAACCATTGTATTCGTCTCGTAAACCTGAGATAGTAAGCATAACCAGATCCTTGTCCTTCATAGGTTCACCAATATTGGCCAAAGCAAATGCATATTCCATTGCTCGAGTGAGATAAGTAAGTGGAGTTCCATCACCTTTCATCTCAATTCGCAGCAACTGAGTTTTTAATGTGTATTCACGAGAGGCTGAATTTGGTGCATACGCACGTTCTAATGACAGCCATAAGTCTCTAGAAGTTGTACTTTGAACATGTTGAAAAGAGGCTTAGAGATGGTTGATAAGATCAGCATTCGAACATGAGCTTCATTTGCAATCCAGCGAGGATAGCTAGGGTTATCAGCTGTTACATTCTCTGTTGTGATTTTCGATTCAGGGCATTTAATGGTGCTATTTACATAACCTATCAGATGGTTGGTGATCAGGAATGGTTCGATCATAGCTTTCCCGAAACCGTAGTTGGTTGGAGAGAGAGGGTAAAAGCGAATTTGTGAGTGTTGTGGGTTGTTTTCTCTACGGCAGTAAAGGCAACAATTGTGGCCATGGTTGATAAATCGGTTTCGTTTTGATAAGAAGAGAAGAAGTAACCTGGTTGCTGCAGCAGTAAAGGCAATAGTCGATTGATGAGTTGCAGGTCATGTGTTTCCCTTGAATCAATCGCTGATCGTGAGTGTAGGGTCGGAAGAAGGATTAGTGCCGATTAAAAAAAAAAGATTAGCGTCGATTGAAGAGGGATTACCGCCGATTGTAGGGTTAGGGTCGGCTGATGTTTACTTGGCTCTGATACCAAATTAAACCTCGTAATGGTTCATTAAACCAAAACTGATTACATTAGTCTTTATTTAAAGACTAGAATATTACATTTAGGTACCCTCTAATTATCATAATTATAAATTACAGTCTAACATTCAACAATGGTGTTTTGAAAAAAAGTTAATTTTCGCCATATGATCAACCAATTTAGGTTTAAAAGAGTATGATGCAACCCTAAAATTTGAAATTATATAAAAACCAAGTTCTTCTAATTGATACTCGAACGTTGTTAGTAACGTTTTTCTAATGGTGGCGGTTATCTTGTAAACTTTGTTGAGAATAAATATTAAAATAAAAATACTAATAGAAATTATGTAATATAGGCAAATAATATATATATATATATATATATATATATATATATATATATATATATATATATATATATATATATATATATATATATATATATATATATATATATATATATATATATATTGTTAGGATCAAGGGAGAACGCTCTTAAATAGAGAACAGAGAGAATACTTTTGAAACTTTGATTTCATTGATCAGATGGTTCAAAAATTATCACAATTTATTTAGGCATTTGATTCCATTGATCATCGGATTTAAAATATGTCACCTTTTTTTTATAATATGTTCGAATATAATCCTGATGCATCGATGCATACAAAAGTGTTATTTGATGCATCAATGCATCCAAAATTTTAAATTGTTAATAATTATAGAAATAATTTTGATTTTAAGATTTAGGATGTAAAGTTGACTTTTGGGTAGCTATGAGTGAACATGAATGTAAAGAAGAAACAATAAATTACAAGTTTATACGTATTCTCTCTGTTCTCTATTTAAAAGAGTTCTCCCTTGAACCTCACCCTATATATATATATATATATATATATATATATATATATATATATATATATATATATCGAATATTAAAGATTAATTATTCATTCATGAAGATTATCTTAATGCTAGATGAATTTATTTGATTGTCATTAAAGAAAATCTTTCACATGATAATTACTTTTACTTTTTATGTTTTTTAAAAACGTTAATCTATCTCGTTTTTCACTATAGCATTGTCAGCTTTAAAAATAAAAATCGCCATCGAAAGCAACAAAAAATAATTGAAAAAGTTTTTTAACTTAATTTCACTATTTAGGTATATATTGTAGGATAATAAACATATATTGTTTTTATTTTTAGATATTTACCAATACTAATCACCTAGAAATATGGAATGTTTGAAAATTTAATAAACTTTATTATCTAAATTTAGTTTAATTTTGAATAAGATCAAGGGTTTTTTATTAAATTTCTAAAATAGGATGTTGTAATTGGTAAAAAAATAAGGATGATAATGTCATACATCATTTTCCTTTAATAGGGTTATTAGATAATATGTTGTTTTAATCTGTTTCAGATGTTTGGAAACCTTTCTATCGATCGAAACAACTTGCCTAACGGAAACCATCGATCTTCTGTCACAAGTACGTAATATTAATTGCAAATCTTAGTAACTAAATCTTCCAACATCTGTTTGGTTTTCTTTTTTGCTTGCTCATTTAATTTTTCACCACCCATCATCACTCGCCAGGAGTATGTATGCACGCTTCAGTTCAATTTTTGGCATAAAACAGAAGCCAAATCGAAAATTCGGTTCTTGGATTATATGATTAATAAGAAACCAATCTAACTCTTAAAATCTCATGATATTTTGCACCATCTGTTTGCTATATTTTCCATGTTCTATACATAAAAGTAGTTTGTTTTAGTTTTTAGAGTGCAATATATGAGTTGCAAACTTACAATAGTACACACATGGCCATTATAAAAGGTGTATGGTATGTGACATTAATCTAGTGACACGTAGTATGTGCCACAAGATCCTCAACACTGACAAAGAAAACAAGTAACATTAATGGTAGGGTTTGCAAGAACACTTTTTTTGTGTGCGCGCCACGCACTCTTTAACCGGTGTAAATTATTTGACACTTATCTTACTTGTAGTGGTACTTTTTGTCCGCCATGAAGTATTATTGGCACGCACTTATATGTTATATATAATATTATCATGTGACACTCTTAATTTTGTCCATCATATGATATTATGATCATATATAGTTATGGCCTGTTAGAAGTCATCTTCCTTGGATTCTTATTCCACTTATATCTGCGGGTTCCTCACTAAGATCATATGTTACCTCCTTATAACAGTTTTCTTCCAGTGATTTAGGGGTTGTTTGTTTTTAGAGAAAACTGCGTGATAAGTGTTTCGACGATCTATCATCTTATTTTTGGCTGAATTAGATGACTTACTTATAAATATAAAGACATTTTATAACTTCTAAAAACAAGAACAGTCTAGTAGTTTTATTCAGGTGGGATAACATAAAAGGAGATTGTAGTAAATACTAAATAGGAGCTGCCGTTACCGCTTATGGTAGCATAAAAATAAAACACCGATAGCATAAGTAGAGAAGGAAAATTCCTTATAGTCGATCTTTTTTGCTTTGTAGACCAAATTGAGATTAGCCTAGGGCTTTTGAGCAAAAGCAATAGCTCGTTATATATAGAACTATAAGGCCAAGCGTACCGGGGAGCCCGAAGGCTTTGGGTTGAGCCTTGGGTTCTTCTGGAATACCACTATCACTCATTCGGCTTCTTTCCTTCTTCCCTCCTTCGGTTTCCTACACCCGAGCTCACCTGTAATTTTTTTTGTGAGTGTATTAGACCGTCCGCATCAGGAGTGGAAGCCGAGGGGTTGGAGCCCTATACCCTCCGTGAACACCATCGCCCCCCTTGGGGTTCAATAGGGTTCATGAGTCGCCCAGTCGTCGAAGCCGTGTAGGGTTCCCCCTTTTTTTCCCCTCTCTTCTCTCTCTGCTAATATATATTTATATATTTTTTATTAATATTTGATATAGGACTGAAGAGGGTTGGATGTGGGGTTGTAGGGTTAGAGAGGGTTGGAGGTGGGGGATGATGTGGCAGTGAATTTGGTAGGGTAACATGAGGTTGGATGCTGATGGTCTAAGAGAGTAAGGAGAGAGAATATTTGGGTTGTTTGGGTTCGGTGTTACCTGAGTTTTAGGTAAGACATGGAAAAGGAAAAAAAAAGTGATGTGGCAGCTGATGTGACATTTGAGATGAGAGTGACTTGAGATGGGTGCTACTCATGGTCTAACGAGCATGATGATCCCGTCATGTTACTCCCGTAGGTTAATTCATGGCTGGCTCGTGTTCATGGAGTCCATGCTTCTTGTGAAGGACATAGCTAGTGTTTTTTCCGGCCAATCAAGTGTAGGATTGTTTGAGAATGATACCAAATTTTCAATAACAGTTATTACTATAGGGTGTTAATGATGGGTTAGTGATATGACATGGTTGTTAGTGATGACTTGTAACAAAATTGGTACCCTTAAAATGGCTTAAACTTAGGACCGAATGGTCTCGGTCGATCTCAGGTTTTAGCCGGTCTCAGGCCGCGGGTTAATACCCAAACCGAATGGTCTTGATCGATTTCATTCTATATATATATGACGTCATTTATATGTTTTAAAACTTTTTTTTATTGTGTTACTAGCTAACATTCTATTCTTTTCAACACCCAATTCGTAATACGGTACCGACAAAAAAATCAATCTTGACAAGGTTATATTATATAATATAAAGCACATAAATAAGCAGCAAAAAGATGATCCGAGACAATCACTACAGATAATGAGACGAGTTTTATTTTCATACTTCTCAAGATTGTTCAAAGAATTGAAAGCTTTGTACCATAAACAAGAAAGATTATTTTCATGTCAATTTTTTGTAACTTTTAATTCATAGATCAAAACTTCGATATGAAACTTGATTCTAAAATAATATATAATTTATGAATGTCTCCCTTTCATGATCACTTCTCTCGATGTCATGTATGTAAATTGGTATCCATTCATAAATAATCATTAATGCCAATAATTGAGGAACCTTATGTGGAGGTGTACTTCATATCAATCTTCTTTGAGCTCTTAAACTTGCATGTGAACGTTTTTATTTTATGAATAAATTCATGAATAGATCTTGACCTTTAGGGTTACATAATAATTCAATCATCACCACATGGTCCCATCAACACCAAAACTTTTCGATCATGGCTTAAAAACAAAAGAAATAAGATTAAATATTTAACAATAAACAATAAACAATAACTAAAAAGATTGCGATGACTAAAAAGAGAAGATATACACGGGAAAAAGGGTTTTTAAGAGTTCATATATATGTAATTAGGGGAATGTTCATTCGAGAACCGTTGTTAGTGCGAGAACCGCAAGAACCAATCTCAGCCGTTCCTTGGATATGGGAAGTTTCATGGATGGAGAGCGTGGAGGGATAGAGTGTGGCAGAGTGCATGTGAGGAATTCATGGGTGGGCAAAGACATTGAAGTAGGGGGAATTGGACGGCTCAGATTGGTTTTCGCGGTTCTCGCATTAACAATGGTTCTCGTATGAACTTTTGTCTATGTAATTATTAGTTTGTAAATTGTAAGTTTAAAGAGTTAATATATTAATTCATTGGTCACTAAAAAACGTGTTAGCAATTATTGATAATGTTTTATATGTTTTAGGAAACTTATCCTAAAAGGCTCTATAGTGACCCGTCTCACAGTTAATATTAATATAGTTAATTATGTAATTTATAACTAAAGATTATATACGTGTTAATTAGTTTTCATTCATAAATGTCTACTATAAGTTTATGTCTGCAACCACTAGTATCTAGAAACAAGTTGTCACCAATACTCCAACCTTTTAGCTATAAATTTGCAAATAACTTGCACAAGACACAAGTTGTTAACTCATTGCTCATTTAAAAACATGTGAACAGTTTGTATAATTTAGGAAACCCATTCTAAAGGTTTCAAAGTAACTTGTCTCATAGTTAATATGGAGATCGTCGGTAAATCATGTCATCTAACTTATATGCTAGATTTAAACATAAAACATTATTATAGATCTTATGTATGCAACTACTATGCTACTATCATGAGCCAAGTTAATGATCAATATTTCCAACTTTTCGGCTATAAATTTTCACATGACTTGTATTCTCTTAAAAATTTATCTTCTCGATTCAAGCTAACACACGTTATCTTGTTTAAAATCGTGTTAAAAACATAAATATATCGAGTACATAGTTCCTAATTGTATCATCGAAGACTATATATATCTACTTTGGTGTTAAATACAAATTAATTATAGTTTAGATGATAAATTACACCCATTAGTTGATAAGTTTTGAACTACAAGTATCATTTTGGTGTGACCTAGTTCAAGTTACCTACAATATTAAATGAATATTTTTAATACTCTTTGGTAGCTCCAAGATTTATAAGATAACAAATTACCAAATTAACGAGTTATGGCGTCACCCATAAGTTTAGAAAGATCAAGATTCAAGAAGAAAAGTATGTTTCAAAACTCAAAAGTACGTCTAGAAGAAAAGTATGTTTTAACGGCTTTTCTAAAATTTAATTAATTAAAATAAAACTTAATTTGTTTTACATATACCGAGACATTATTGTTGTTTAAATTTTAATATATTATCTTAACTCTCTTATTTTTAATGTTTTATTATTATATTATTGGAAAAAACTTAATTTTTATTCATGTTTTTGTACACACACATACATACATAGAGAGAGGGGGAGGGAGAAATTTGAACTGTTTTTTATTACAAGTATCATTTGTACTAATTATTAATGTTTATAATAAATGTGTTTTGATCTTTTATATATTTTTACAACCGTGAATTGCGTCCGGGTGGTGCGTCATTTAGAGGGTGATGCTTGATTTTTCCAAACTACTCTTCATTAATTCTTGATTTTTCTAAGCTGCTCTTCATTAATGAGTCATTTATTAGTCATTAATGAGTCGTTAAAATTATTAACTATTGATTTATTTTAATTAAGAGTCGAAATAAAATTTTGCGTAGTAGCAATAAAAAATAATATATATGTAAGTATATGTTATATATATACTATTAGTGCTTTGTTGGTTTATGTTCCCGTTAAAGAGAGCTATGCAACAACCTAAAGATTGTTAGAAACGAAGCTAAGATGAATTGGATATCAAATCTAAGATAGAGTACTGTTTGAAACACAAATTTCAAAATAAGAACTTGATCCCACATAGCACTCGAAAGGAACTTGAGATGAGTATTTAACTATGAATAAAGGAGGCTTGGTAAATTTCTTTGTGTGGTTTTACATCACCTCTCACTTGCGTACAAGTGCCAAATCTGCATTTTGACACGAATGTACATTTGAAATCTCAAAGATTTAAATTGATATTAATTACAAAAATGTACTAATATATTAATATATATATGGTGCTAGAGAACTGGAAATTCACTCTAAAAAAAACATCACCTACATTTGGTGTTGGTGTTTCATTACAGAGTTCGTGTTTTATAGATCTCACGTCAGGTTATAATAAACTTTTAGGAAAGTAAGTTTTATCTAGTAGAACGACTGCACAACCTTTATACATTTGGATAACGGACTCCGAATTTGTTCTTATGAAACTGTGTTTCACACGGGTTTCGGTCACTCGTTTATTTATTGTTTCGAGTTTTCTTTTTTACTCCGTCCTTTTGTTGTTATAACTTGCTTTTAAATAATAAAATCAAGATTTTTTTCATACAATTATTTTGATAATATAACGTGTTGAGCATTATCTTATATATCAATTGACAAAAAATTTAGGCAAATTATCATGAGAAGTTAAAAGGGTTTTTTGGTAATTTATCAAAATATCATGAGCATTTGATAATATCATGATATTTTGTTTTTAATCATATTGATGACATTGGAAGGTGTGGGATGTATGTAGGGGTGTAATCGAGCCGAGTCGAGACGGCACAGTGCCAAGCTCGAGCTCGACTCGATTCCTAAGCTCGAGGCTCGAAACTCGACTCGAGCTCGGTCGAGTTGAAATTTCCAAGCTCGAGCTCGACTCGAATAAGTACTCGACACTCTCAAGCTCGACTCGGCTCGACTCGGCTGAATTTTAATTTGATAAATTTTTGCAACAATAAATGTTAAAACACATATGGAACTCGAGCTCGGCTCGAAAGCCTACTCGAGTATGTAATTTATGTATATATAAAATGGTAAAAGGGTAAATTAGTAGAAGCTCGATTAGGCTCGCGAGCCTGACGAGCTGAGTAATATGGAACTCGAGCTCGGCTCGAAAGCCTACTCGAGTAGCTCGAGCTCGAGCTCGACTCGGTTCACTACGAGTCGATTTCGAGTATTTTCCGAGTCGGTCTCGAGTAGGTCACGAGTTGTCTCGGCTCGATTACACCCCTAGATGTATGTTTTCTATTTCCTAATTATCTATTTAACTATATTTATTAAGTCTTTGTATAACAAAGAATAAATATATAAAGGTACGTAATTTCTAGAATACACATCTAATCTCTAAATTATCGATTTTATATATCAATTGACAAAAAATTTAGGCAAATTATCATGAGAAGTTAAAGGGTTTATTGGTAATTTATCAAAATATCATGAGAATTTGATAATATCATGATATTTTGTTTCTAATCATATTGATGTCATTGGAAGGTGTGGGATGTATGTTTTTTATTTCCTAATTATCTATTTAACTATATTTATTAAGTTTTTGTATAACAAAGAATAAATATTTAAAGGTACGTAATTTCTAAAATATATATCTAATCTCTAAATTATCGATAATTAAATGTAATTATTTAAGAAAATTACATGATGAAAAAATATATAACTTAAGTTACTTAATAATTGAAAAAAGAATTCAATAATTTTTGTGAAAAAACAAACAAAATTTCTTTACTATTATATTATTATACTATACTAGATTAGATGTTTAGGTAAATTATGGGTTAACTTTAATAAAAGTTATAAATATTAAAAATTAATAAAAAGATATTAAATAAAATACGAAATAAATGAAAGTTTAAAAAAATGATGATAGACAACGCAACACCCATACCAGCGGTGGAAGCGTTGAAGCAATGTTGAAGGCAGACGTAACGATGGATATGTGATGTTACGATACGAATAACATAATTGTATTTTTATTATAATCATCGATCTTTATTCTTGCAATTTGGACAATAAGGTGAAGATTTTATCTTGAAATGATAAAATTAAAAAAAAATAGTTAAATATGATATTATAAAATGTTATAAAGGTCAAAGATGTTATTTATAAGTTAGGGTGGATATATATGATATTTTAAGTTTTAAGAGGGATATATACGAAACTCTTCTAATAATTTTGATTCAATTTTGAACAAGAAAAGTCAAAATTGGAAAGTTCAAATTTTGATTAAATGGGGGTCAAGATTACACAATTAGTTATATTTTATTTATTAAATGGTTAGGATCATATAATAAATTTGATATATGTTAACCTTTAATTTATATTACAAGATCTTATTTAAAAAACACATCAGATACATATATAAAGCAAACGTATTATTTTGTTTTCTTCCCGACGCAACGCTCGGACAAAAGAAAACTCGTTGTTATAGTTTAAAATAGTTGTTAAATAGATAGTAATTAACATCTTCAAAACCGAGGCATTACATTATACATGAATACATGATCCCATCAAATCTAAACATTTCCAGAGTTGTTTGTTTTGGACTTTGAGCTTGTACCGACTAATCTCATTTGCTATGATCAAGGTTGTTTGGTAAAGTTTGCTTGGATTGTATGCACCACTTATCGTTGAACTTGAAATGAGTTTAATAAGTCTTTTCAAAATCAAATACAGAGTCAAAACGAGATTTTCAAGATGGATTTAAATGGTTAACCGTGAAACTTTTTCTTTATCCCTAAACGTATGTGTTTGACTCTAAAGGTGGAATGATTGCTTGTTTATGATTCTTGTTCATTGATTGTATTTGTTGGCTTAAAGATAGCATGCATGAATGTTCGATAAGTTGCATGATAATAGATTTATATAGGTTTCTTGCATATATATATTAGTTCGCATGCATGTGTGTATTGACTTGTAGGGGTATGTGTTTAAGAAAAGGTTGATAAAGTTTGGAAGGCTATATCAAATGATTTAATGAGTTACATCGTGTAACTTAAAATTACTGGTAATATGTAAAAATTTATTTGATGCTCTCTCATAATTTTAACCGCTAGATTACCTCGTCACACGTGCCTTGATGGTAAAATATAAAATATAAAACTTTACGGGAAAAAAAGGAATTGGACATGTAAAAGATATAGAAAAAATTTTATTCCTATTTTTAGTGTAGTTATTATTGTATTTATTATTTGTTTATTAGGGGGATGTATTTATTTATTCCATGTTTATGGGTATGTTTGGCGGAAGAGCTGGTAGCTGGAAGCTGTTAGCTGGTAGCTGAAAGCTAAAAGCTGGTAGCTGGAGCTGGAAGTTGTTTATTTTATTTATATACGTGTTTGGCAAATTAGCTGGAAGCTTGAGTTTAATTGTGTAAAATGACAAAAAAATGACAAATTATTAAAATAGGAGGAATTATAAAACAAATGAAGAGGGTATTTAGGTAATTTGGTATATAAAAAGCTTCCAGCTAGTTTTAAAAGCTACTTCTAAAAGCTTTTTGTTTTAGAGCTTTTTTGTTTAAAAAAAACTTTCAGCTTTTACATCCGAACATGACTTGTAGCTTTTTCTTTTAAAACAACAAGCTAACAGCTCCAATAAGTTCCATACCGAACACACCCATATTATATCAGATATCTCCTATGGCTTTTCATATGGAGACTTGATTATCTCATGGTATCATAGCCACAAGATCCTCTCTTCCTATTCCCCCATAACCGATCTCATCCTTCCCCTCCCTTGTCGTTTCTTTCTTCTCATCCTTCCACCTCCCATGGCTGCCTCCTCCTCTGATGCTACCCTCCCATGAACACCCTTCTACATCTCATCACTATACGCCTCTCTTCCTCCAATTCCCTTTTATGGGTGAACCAAATTATTCCCCTTCTAACCTATCAACATCTCCTTGCTCATGTCGATGGCTCCTCTGTCGCCCCATCCCCTCATATCTTGATATCTCCTTAATATTTGACATTTATAAAATACTATTTCTCTTTCTAATAATATTATTGTTTGATTTAATTAAATAAATAAATAATAAAGAAAAGTAAAAAAAAAAGAATGCATCCTTTCTTAAAGATATGATAGTCCATTTTGTACAATAGACAAAAGTAGGAGGGGGAACGTGTAAAAGACAGTAAAGTGGAGATTATTTTTGTTTCTCCAAAGTGTGAAAAACTTAACTCCAAAGGAATCTTTAAAAGATAAGATATTATCTTGGTTCACTCACTGACTATCTTTGAAATTATAGATGTTACCAAGTCCCCCCACACGTGACCCTCACTTGACCTCGGTTCCTACAAACAAGAATATCGTATTATTTATTTATATTTTATATATGAGAGCTGATATATATTTAATTTTTTATTTATTTATTCTCATACTCAAAACATCGATATAAGTGTTAATTATTAATGGAAAATATAAGAAAATAGAACTAGTCACTCCACATATCATCTTGCGATAAGCAGGCGTATGGAGTAGAAGGAAAAAGTAGAAGTATGTATCATTTTTCTTTATACATTCATAGTATACTACAAGGGTCATGTTTCTTTGACTTCTGATTTATATTTAAGGGTGTTGTTTAATATATTTTTATTTTTTACATACACATATCATATTAATAAATCAGTTTTTTCATATATTATAAGACGGAGAGTTTAGTGATCTATACTGATATTTAACCAACTTATTATACTCAATATTTTATAAGTCTGAAAGATTCAGAATTCATTATAGTGTTTGTTATTATTAACATATGAAATTTTGAGACAAATAAATCTACACAGTTTAAATATGACGGGAATAAAGATATAGGTTTTTGGTTTGCTAATGCTTAAACAAACTAAAGTAATTTTAACGAATGGAGAGTTATATATGATTAATAAAGTTCATATAAAAAATATAGTTTTGAAATTTTAATATTCAATCACATGTGATTGTAAAAGCATCACATGTTATTACGAATATGTCACTTCACTCAAAATTTTAAGATACAATCCTGACCATTAATGAGGTTGATCAAAAGGCTATGATTAATCCCTCATAACTATAGATTAATTATGTATCATATTAATGGGTTTGCTAATTGATAGATATGCTTTGAGTTGTTTTATTAAATGCATCCTTCATTTGTATTATCGTCTTATTAACAGCTACGTCAATATTACTAACTAATTTTAACTACCTGATTTTTTTCCAATTCCTACAATTAGCTCGATGTGTTCTTCAACATTGTTCTACCTTTGCTAGTATGTTCTAATTAGTATTGGTATTTTAGCTTCGTGTTGTGGTGAGAAACAATATATTTGATTTTTATAACTTGTCAATTTAATTGGTCACTTTTGAACCAACTTATAGTGAAAATGGTGTGAATTATCAATAAAATATGGATTGTATACAAATTTAAAATTAATTGATATAGCGTCTCAATTTATAAAACAACTATTTATATAAAATACACTTTTTACAATATTCACATATGTATTCCCATTAAAAGCAGAAGCGTACAAGGTTTAAAATCGTAGTTGTGCAAAAGATATACACATATTTACAACTAAAGTTGCTACAAAAGTTTTACATAATACATAGGCGTTAAAAGTTTTCAAAAGATTTATAAGGTAGTGGCCAAACAAAAGTTGTGCCCTTACCTGTATCACGTCATGCAAAAACATTGAAAATAGTATTTGATAAGTAACGATAGCTTTGTAATACCCAAATTTTATTAATTTGTTATATTTGATGTCAAATAAAAGTTGAGGAATATTATAGATAAAAGTTATTGAATATTGAATGATTTAGAATGATGGCTTCAAATATATCTTGTTGAGGTTTATAGGTGTAGTATAAATTAGTTGTAAGTTGAATAGAGGAACGCGATATTCACATTGAGTTAATATACATCTATTATATACTCATTCCCCTCTCTTTTCCCCCATTTACGGTCAAGACACACACACATCTTCTTGGAGTTTTCTCGAAGAAATGAAGAAGTTCAAGAGAAGGGAGTTACCATGGATTAATTAAAGACAAAATCAGATTAAAATTAGTCTTCTTCATCATGCTTGACACCAAAAATCATCATTATGTAAGTAAACTTTACCTTATGTTAGTGTTCTTGAGAGTTCATAGCCAAATGGGTCAATAACTTGGGTTAAATAATGATTAGATTATCAAATGGTGTTATTTTGATGTTTATAGGAGTTATTAGATGTTGTATGATGATAAAAATGTACTTAAAATGACCTAATTATGAAATATTTGAGTTTTGGTCGAAAAATAGTAAGTTCTCATCGATCAGTTTGTTATTCTGATGTCAACACGGGCCGTGAAGGTTGAGGGTGACCGTGTAAGACGCCATATAGACTGAACACAGGCCATGTAGGGCAACACAGGCCATGTAGGTCTAACACAAGCCATGTAGCTTTGAACACAGCCGAGTAGGTCCAACATAGGCCATGTAGCTTTGAACACAGTCGTGTAGGTCCAACAAAGGCCATGTAGCTTTGAACACGTGTAGGTCCAACACAAACTAAGTAGGTTGACATAGCCCATGTCAAAGGCCATGTAGGCCTCTATTAGATTATAAGTTTGGTTTAATGTCTCGTGTAAGATGTATAATTGTTATACTATCATTACTTAGGTATTATGGGACTTAAGGAAACAATGAGAGAAGACCTTCGAAGTTATAGACCACAGGTGAATAACTCAACTCAGCTTATAAAAGATGAAGTATGAAAACTAATTTAACTACGTGGTTATGTTTATGAGAAATAAGGATTTCATATGATTGTATGCCTATGAATATGAGATTAAAGAATGTGTAAGAATGTATAGATTATATATGAATAAGTCATGAAATATTAAGTATTAATGTGATAGTAATAGACTATGTTGAGTAATGAAAAGTAAGATGGAAGCATCATTAAGTTGATGTATACAAGTATAAATAGTGATGAATATAAATAAGTATAATATCCTATCACATAGAAATGAATGGTAAAGTACAAGCATTATAATGCTATAGTAATACCCGAATATAATTGTATGGTAGTAAATAAGATACCAGGATGTAATATTACACTACACAAAGATAGTATTGATGGTAAAAGTATGCGTATCATGTCTAATTGATGATGATCATATGAATCTAATTCAAGTTTAAATATTAGAGTAATAGCTTGAAGATCAGAGATGGATATGTAGTTATGGTGTGTGTATATATATATATATATATATATATATATATATATATAGAGAGAGAGAGAGAGAGAGAGAGAGAGAGTTCAAACGAGAACTGTTTTTCGTACGAGAACTGCGAGAACCAATCTCAGCCGTTCCTTGGATATGAGAAGTTCATGGATGGAAAGCGTGGAGGGGATCAAGTGTGACATGGTGCATGTGAGGAATTCATGGGTGGACAATGACATTAAAGGAGGGGGAATTGGACGGCTCAGATTGGTTCTCGCAGTTATCGTACGAGAAACAGTTCTCGTTTGAACTTTTGCCTATATATATATATATATATATATATATATATATATATATATACGTAAGTAAAAGAATATACATGAACATAATTTATGTGGCCTTGGCTTTAGATATTTACATTTATGTATATAATTATAATGATATAACATCCTCGTTAGTGGCCTGATAATTGCATGTTGGTGGTAAGTTCTTTATTATTTATTTTTTTACTTGCTATTTTTATATGCTTATTAAATTAATAATTGAGCCACGAGGTTAATAGTGGAAATAATTAGTTTTATATATGTATGTGTTAATTGTTTCATTAGATTCGTTTTTATACGAGGGTCGTAAATAATACCTTGTTGGTTGATAATTTATTGAGTAGGAATGCCTAATTATATAAATGTGAGTCAGAAAGCACATAAGTGCACTGTGTGTGTTTTAATTAAAACAAAAGGACCGACTGTTCCTTCTTTTTTGGGTGTTTAGCTTTGTGTGTGTGTGTGTGTGTGTTCTTGCTTTGCTTTGAAGAAACCTCAAGAGCTCATGTTCCAACCATCAAACCTTTGATTTATTGTGTTGATTTGCTTCTAATTTAAAGGTTAGTAATGATCTTGACTTGTTATTGGTGTGTTTTTGTAACACCCGGCCGGCGCCTACCGAATTTTACTGGCGCTACCCATTCCGGCGTGTCAGGTCTGCAGCCCAATACACCCCAATTGGTGATATCACTCTGGAAAGAATGGTATAAGAGGTCATGGGTTCAAACCATGGCAACAACCTACTCTGGATAATGATCAGGGGGAAGGGTTAGGGTGTATTGGGCTGCAGACCTGACACGCCGGAATGGGTAGCGCCGGTAGAGTTCGGTAGGCGCCGGCCGGGTGTTACAAAAAAGTGCTTTGTAACACTGTACTTTTTAAGATAAACATAATACGGCGTGCGGAAGCTAATTACTTATTTTTTACATTAAGAACATAAGATAATTACAATCTTTGTCTGGTTTTACATTTACAAAATGCCACTACAGTGTTAATTACAAAAACATGCTTTTTATATAAAACGAGACATCTGAGTAGTGGTCGGTCCGTTATCCCAGCCATCATCTTTTAGAAACTCACCACGGAGGATCTGCAAAACAAACTAGTGGGGAATTAGCACAAAGCTAAGTGTGGGAACAAATATCTAAACATATACAAGACAAACATGCCCAAACACATAGCTCATATCACTAAGAGAACGGACAGTGTTGCAAGCACCTACAACCAAGGTCGGCCAAAACCAAGGTTTACCGATAGCCCTGCTAACATGGACAACAGTACTAGCTCCCTTGAATACAACAAATGCATGTCAAGATCTAATACTATAAATCCCTAAGCAACAGGCCCAGCCAAAAACCCACGACGCTGATCTCCGAAACATGTATACATATTAAACAAGAGCATAGTTACAATCAGGATATTACATCCCGCATATCCAAGATATAAATCCACTCACCACAGTCAGCACAGCTGTAGCACACTCAGTTGACTAACTCACTGAGTTTTCTCAGTTCCTGAGATTATGTAAACATAAGTCAGTATAGGTTTTAGTATACTGATTTACAATAAGTAATACACTTATTAATACATCACATGTATGCATACATAATACATATAACACATATATACAATCCATATGTCATAATCTCATTTATTAGAAAATCCCAAATCTTTCTCCAAAACCATATAAGGTACCATGCGGTTTCTCTGCCATGTGGATTTCTCATCACAAGTCCAAATCCGATCAAAGTGTTAAGGAAAATAGTTCGATGTTCTAAATCCCGGATGCACCATGCGGAATTATCATAATTCCGGATCTAAGTCACAATTCCGAATGAGCAAAGGAAATCCCATGCGGTATTATAAAATTCCCGGATTTCATGCGGTTTTATTACAAATCCGAATCAAATCATCAATTCCGTATAAGTTAAGGCACCTTCATACGGTATTATACCAATTCCGGATATGTCATGCGGTTTGTCAGAAAACCGGATCCTTTTCACAATTCCGGATAAGTCAAAATTCCGTATAAATCCATGATTCCGGACAAGTTAAGGCAGATTCATTCGGTTTTCTTGAATTCCGATCAAACATGCGGATTTTGGTCCATTTCCGTATAACATAATCCATGTAAAGTTAAGGCAGATTCATTCGGTTTTCTATACATGCGGTTTGTTCTAAATCCCGGATAAATCCATCGGATTTCATCTCAATTTCCTAATAACCCATGCGGTATTCACCAATTCCTAATGATTCATAGTGAGGAATTCCGATTGATTCATGTTCTTATCTAATTTTGTAACACTGTACTTTTTAAATAACATAAAATAGCGTGTGAAAGCTTAATTACATATTATAATAACAAAATCAAAGATAGATACAAGATTTGTCTGATTCGGATTTACAAAATATGTCACTGCAGTGTTAATTACAAAATCAGGCTCTTTTCAAAAACTTGACATCAGAGTTTGTGGTCTGTCCAAAATCCAAGTCATCATCATCATCAAGAAACTCACTGCGGAGGATCTGCAAAACAATCTAGTGGGGAATTAGCACAAAGCTAAGTGAGAGAACAAATATCTTAACAAGTACAAGGCTAACAGCCCAACAAATAATCAAGCTCAAATCTAATAGGACCGTCGGTGTTGCAACCACCTTCAACCAAATGCGGGCCAAAGCATAGGTTTACCGATAACTCTGCTAACATGGACAACAGTATCAGCACCCTCGAGTACAACAAATGCATCTCAAGATCAGATACTGTAAATCCCCAAGCAACAAGCCCAGCCTACAAAATTGTCACGGCTGACCTCCAAAAATAACATGTATACATATCCAAATGAGCACATAATCAATCAAGATGTTATATCATGTACAATCAGGATATAAATCCACTCACCACAGTCTGCACTAATGGATCACACTCAGCTGACTAATTCACTGAGTCTTCTCAGTTCCTGAGATTAAGTGAACACAAGTCAGTATCAATTTCACAATACTGATTCATAATAAATATCATAGTTATTCATACATCACATGAATATCACATACATCACAGATATATAGAAATTCAGTACATCATATCTGAATTGTTAAGGAAACCTTTAAGAGTCCCAATTTTCCGTATAAGTCAGGATTCCGAATGAAGTTCAATTCCGAGTGAAATATCAAATTCCGAATAAATCCAAATCCGAGCAATGGCAATTCCGAATAACATCAATTCCGATGAAATCGTGATTAAATTCCGACCAAAATGATATTCCGAGTAAAGTTAAATTCCGAGTATACATTGGATCCGAACATTATCAATTCCGATAAAATAGAATTCCGAGTAAAGGCCAATAGACAATTCCGAAGAATCACGAATTCCGATCAACCCAATTCCGATCATACAAATTCCGAGTAAGGGCAATTGTCCAATTCCGAGTATTCATCAATTCCGATAACTCTCATTCCGAATTAGTCTCAATTCCAATCAAATAAGCATTCCAAATAAAGTGTTAAGGCATATACTGTTGGGAAGATGATCTCATCAGTTTAGATTTGATGAGACAAAGTTAAGTTTGTAAGATGTGTTCTACATATAACTTAAACAGAATTATGAAGCTTAGTCAGACTGAACACTTATAGTGATTCAGACTGAGTATAAGCAGAGTATAAGCTGTACATATGTTCGATCAACTTAGACTATATCTTAGTAAGATTATCAAAATGTTTGATAAGCTGTGTGTGTACACTAAGATATATATATTGAGTTTCAGCTTGATGAGTTTCAAGATGAATGACTCAGCGTGAATACTGAGTCAGCTCAATAGAGCTGCTAAATATGTTTTAGTTAATTCTTTAGACTTCTAAGGATGAGTTAATAATTATACATGTTAGTCCATGTTGGTTTTCGAGTGTGTTCTCGAAAAACTCAGCTTGATGAGTTTCAAGCTGAGTAACTCAGCCTGACTAAAGAAGTCAGTTTAAACGAATTTAAATGTGTTTTAAATTCTGTTTTATCTCTCTATATCTACGGAAAGGATAAGAAGACTTCAGAATCAAAATTAAAGATTGAAGACTCAAGATAAGAAGATTCAAGATTCAAGATTCCGAGTTATCCGAGAGTTAGTTAGCAAATTAGGATTAGTCCAGTTTGTTAGGAACCGTAGGAACAGGATTATAAATACATATCTCCTGATAAGTTTAGAGGTACGACTACGACTACCATTCTGAAACAACTAAGTGTTGCATAGCCAAACCTCACCTCACCGTATGTGTTACGATTCTTGAATCATTGATTGTCAGTTCAACGTGATCAAGAAATTCACAGGTTGCCAACTTGTTCGTGTGTTTGAATATTAACATTTGTTGTGAAGTTGGTAAGTAATCATAAGTTGATTAAATCTGTGATAAAAGTCCTGTTTAGAAAGTCGTCAGTATCTATAATCATAAGTTGATTATAGATAGCTAAGTTTGAGAGATTGAGAGATTCATATTACATGATTATATATCAAGAGTTGCTTACTTGATAGTTATTGTAATCATCTTCTTATTCAAAGCATTGTAATCATCTTCTTAATAAAAGCATTCGATTGATTGTGGTTTGATTTACTTTGTGTAACACTTTTATTTGATTTGTTCAATTTCCGCAGAAAGTGTATTCAACCCCCCTTCTACACATCTGTTGTTTGTTGTTATTCTCACCAAGGGACCAACAACTGGTATCAGAGCAGGCTGGACAATTTCATAAGTTGAAAGTTCAAGATTCTAAGAAAGTCTGCAATGTCTACAAGCAACAATACCTCAAACTTTCCACAGATATCTGCCAAAGGCTATCCCATACTTGATGGATCTGACTATCCTATGTGGAAGTTCAGAGCCATGTTGTTCCTCAAGTCCATTGACAACCGTATGTCGGATGTCATCACAAAAGGACCTATAATCCCCAAAAATCCTGCTACTGTCAGTGATGCGTCTCCTGGCAGAACTGAAAAGGAAACAAGAAAGCCTACTGCATCCTGGACTGATGAAGATCGAAAACTCTTTAATCTGGATGACAAGGCTAAAAGTGTTCTAGCAAATGCCCTGACTAATGAGATCTTACGTACTGTGACTGGGTGTCAATCTGCAAAAGATATCTGGGATACGCTGAGTGTTACATATGAGGGCACAGATCTGGTCAAGCAACAGAAGAAGAATCACTTGAATAGATCTTACGAAAACTTCTTCTCAAAGAAGAATGAAACCTTGTCTGATTTGTTCACAAGGTTTCACTGCTTGATAAATGATCTACTAAGTGTGGGTGTAAAGAAAGATGAAGCTGAACTCGTGCTGAAGTTTCTGGATGTGTTACCAGAAAGGTTCAATGAAGTAACCACAACACTGAGGGCTGAAGGAACACTGCATGCGTACAACCTACAGTCCATTTATGGGTTCTTGCTAAATCATGAACAGATCACTGAACACAAGAGAACTTCTCAACAACAACTCAAAGAGTCTCTGGATAAATCTGAAGTTGCATTAGTTGCACAAAAAAAGAAGAAAAAGTCCAAGGCACTGGTTGTTGAATCTGAGACTGAGTCAGAATCTCAAGTTGACCACTCAGACTCAGACTCAGGTGTTACTGATGATGTTCAGAATATCGCTGAGCAAATGGCAATGCTAGCCAGACATTTGAGAAGAGCTCAAAGGGGAAGAGGAAGATCTGACAGGGGCAAAGGGAAGAGTTCTTTTGATCCCAAGAATGATGTATGCTTCAACTGTAAGAAGAAGGGACACATTGCTGCTGAGTGCAGATAAAAGAAGGTGGAATCAACATCAGTTGTTGATAAGAATGCTTACAGAGCTGATAAATACAAGAAGAAATATACTCAACTCAAGAAAGGAAAGCTAGAAGACTAACCCAGTGCAAAAGGGTTATATGCTGAAACCTGGGATACAGAATCATCTACCTCAGATGATGATGTATGTCTTATGGCTCAAGAAGATGAAGAGTTTGAAATTGACGAAGTTGATTATGGTCAGTCCGAATCAATCTTTGAAGCTGACATGAAAGAAGTTGAGGAAAACAGCAAACTCAGTGATTGGGATCCTGCTTCCGTGTATAAGATTAGTAATTTCTACTCTTTCGCAGATGAAGAAAAGGGTCTTGCTTTTGATTATCTGTTGAATGATTTCAAGACCAGCCTTAAGTCTCAGAATGACCTCAAAGTTGAAATAGCTAAACTTAAAGATGAGATTAAGGAAAATCAATCTCTCAATGATGTTGGTAAGAAAGCACAATGTGATCTTGAATGCCAAAGACACATTAATAAACTTCTAAGTGAAGAAATTCAGGAAGCTAAAGACAAACCTGATCAACTTCAAAAGGTCACTGAGTCTTGGTGTAAGTCATCTAAGCTTGCTGAAAAGTGCATTAACCAACAAATACCTAAACAAGTAAAGGTTGTACTTGGAGGTGACCATCAAACAGCAGCTTATGTAGCTGATGATGAGATAGCAAGTACAGACTCTGAGGAGGATAGACAACTGATTGAGTCTCAGAAGTCAGCCTCAAAGAAAAGACATGATCCAAACTTGAAATTCAATATGTTTGTGAAAGCTAAAGATCATGGAAATGAGTGCTCAACATCCCAACAGCATGGTAAGTCTGTGCTTGACAGATTAGGCACTCAGCCTATTCAAAGAACTTCAGTCATAGAAAGGCTAAATCTAAATCCTTTCAAAAGACAACACTCTCTATCTGGCTCGGAGAGAAGTTACAAGAATAGGAAGACCACTGTAGGTCAGAGGTCAAATCACAACAATGGTAAGTCCAAAGTTGTAGATCTTGGTAAGTCCAAGAAGATCAACAGTGGTAAGTCCAAACCTGTTGAAACTGGTGAGTCCAGTCACCATGGCAAAGGTAAGTGCAAAGTCATGGAAAAGAAGGTTGTTAGTCAAACTTCTAAGGATAACAATCAAAGATCTGACAAAGGTAAGTTCAAAGTCAGTGATCATCAAGTAAATCAACTTGCAAAGAAAGTTGAAAAGTTATCCACCACATACAATCCTAAGACTGAGAGTAAGTTCTCACAAGGATTGTTAGATTCTCTATCTCCTGTAATAATTGGAAGAAGGAGATGCTATAAGTGCAGGAGTAGAGGTCATGAGGCTAAGCAATGTGATGCAGAAATCTCAAGACCTGAACAAGAACAGGCTGATCAGCCTACACAGGACTCAGCTCATGCTCAAGCTGAATAGTCAGTTCAACAAGATGAAAATGCTAAGTGCTCATCATCTGAACCCACCAAGAAGTGGGTTCCTAAACAAAACTAATGTGTTTAGTTTATATTTCATGTGCAGGGTTCAAATAAATGGTACTTGGATAGTGGATGCTCAAGGCACATGACCGGGTGGAAAGGACTTCTTAGTAATTTCCAAGAAGATGAAGGTCCTAAAGTAACATTTGGTGACAACTCCCATGGAAGAACTAAAGGCTATGAGAAGATGCAAACTGGCAAGGTTACTTTCCAAAGAGTTGCATATGTCAAAGGTCTCAAACACAACCTGATTAGTATCAGTCAATTGTGTGATGAAGATAATGTTGTTACTTTTAGGAAGAAAGCATGAACAATTTATAATGCTAAGGGAAAGCCTGTATTAATAGCTAAAAGAGAGAGAGAGATGTGTATCTACTTGATCTTAATTCTGCTGATCCCCATAATGAAACCTGCTTGTATTACTAATATGTTCCTAAGCTGAGTTGGTTGTGGCATAAACGCTTATCTCATTTAAATTTCAAATATATAAATATGCTATCCAATAAAGAGTTAGTCTCTGGATTACCAAAGATCACATTTGTCAAGGACAAATTGTGCTCAGCTTGTGAACAAGGGAAGCATCACAAAGGGTCCTTTAAATCAAAGCAAAATTTTTCAATAACAAACCCACTGCATATGTTGCATATGGATCTATTTGGACCCATAAGTACTCCAAGCCTAAGTGGCAAGAAGTATACACTGGTGATAGTAGATGAGTTCTCAAGATTCACCTGGGTAATATTCCTTAAAGCCAAAAGTGAGGCTGCCCTGGAGATAATCAGTTTTATCAAACAGGAAGAGTTGCAGAAAGGTTTGTCTGTAAAACAACTCAGAAGTGATCATGGGACTGAGTTCAGGAACTCAACTCTTGAAAACTTCTGTGAACAAAAAGGGATATTACAAAATTTCTCATCCGTCAGAACTCCACAACAAAATGGAGTGGCTGAAAGGAGAAATAGAACCTTAATTGAGGCTGCTAGAACAATGCTATGTGAGGCAGGATTGAAACTCTATTTCTGGGATGAAGCTGTTAGTACAGTCTGCTATACTCAGAATAGGTCAATCATTGTCAAAAGACATGGAAATACTTCATATGAGATGTATAATTCTAGAAAGCCTAATATAGGTTATTTCCATATCTTTGGTTCAAAATGCTATGTGCTGAATCAAAGAGATCAGCTCCATAAGTTGGAACCCAAAGCTGATCCTGGAATATTTGTTGGATATTCCTCAATCTCCAAATCCTATAGAGTGTATAACACTAGGAGAAAGGCCATAGAAGAATCAATTCATGTCTCGTTTGATGAAGACAGTCTTGATCAAGCTGAAAAAAGACAAGCTGACTCGGTCAGTCTGAGTGAGCTTGAAAGACCTAAGGAAACCAACTTATCAAATCCTATGTATGTCATGGGAGATGATAGTGATGATGATGTGTGTCCATCACATGCTCAAATGGATTCTCAAACTGAGAAGGATGATGAGTTCGTCAATCCATTTGGAGCTGACATTTCTCAGACTGAAGATCTTAGTGATCAACAGTTTGATGCTGCTATTGAGATTGAGGAGATCAGTTCACCTCAGGGCTCTTAACATCACTCAGATTCTGAACCAGATTCTCCAACTACTACATTTAAATTCCTTAAAGATCATCCTCAAGATCAAATCATTGGAAATGTCCAAGAAATGGTTATGACCAGATCAAAGCCTACAGCTAACTTTGCTGCTCACTTTGGTTTTCTATCTCAAATGGAACCAAAGAAGACTGAAGAAGCCTTAGAGGATGAGGATTGGATTGAAGCTATGCAAGAGGAATTGAATGAATTTGAGAGAAATAAGGTCTGGAACCTTGTCCCTGCCCCCAAAGGTCACTCAATTATAGGCACTAAGTGGGTCTATAGAAATAAAATGGATAAGGATGGAGTGATAGTAAGGAACAAATCCAGGCTGGTGGCACAAGGGTATAAGCAAGAAGAAGGAATTGATTATGATGAGACCTTTGCCCCTGTTGCTAGAATTGAAGCCATAAGGCAGCATATAAAGACTTCAAAGTCTATCAAATGGATGTGAAAAGTGATTTCCTAAATGGAAAACTTCAGGAGGAAGTCTATGTGAAACAACCTCCTGGCTTTGTAAGTTCAAAGTTTCCACATCATGTCTATAAGTTGGACAAGCCTTTGTATGGTCTTAAACAAGCTCCAAGAGCTTGGTATGATACTCTGTCCATTTATCTACTATCAATGGATTTCACTAGAGGTAGTATAGATAAGACACTCTTTATTAAAAAGAGTAAAGGGCAGGTGATTCTTGTACAAATCTATGTGGATGACATTATCTTTGGTTCTACCAATGAATCTCTGTGTGAGTGGTTTTCTAAAATAATGTCACAAAAGTACAAGATGAGTATGATGGGTGAGATGACATACTTCCTAGGTTTACAAATTCAACAAAAGCCTGATGGAATATTCATCAATCAAAGCAAGTATGTTCTTGATTTGATAAAGAAATATGGTTTTGATTCAAGTTCAACCATGAGAACACCCATGTCACCAGCTGTCAAGACGAGTAAAGACTCAGATGGTAAGTCTGTGTGTCAGTCTACCTATAGAGGAATGATAGGTTCATTACTCTATTTGACAACTAGTAGACCTGATATCATGTTTGCTACATGTGTTTGTGCAAGATATCAGGCAGATCCTAAAGAATCACATCTTCAAGCTGTGAAAAGGATCTTTAGGTACCTTAAGGGTACACCAAATCTAGGTCTTTGGTATCCAAAAGACTCTGGATTTGAGTTAGTTGGTTTTTCTGATGCTGACTATGCTGGGTGCAAGTTGGATAGAAAATCAACAACTGGAGGATGTCAATTGCTGGGAGGGAAGCTAGTAAGCTGGACTGGTAAGAAACAGAACTCAGTGGCTACTTCAACTGCTGAAGCTGAATATGTTGCAGCAGGAAGCTGTTGTCCTGTGGATGCAGCATCAACTTCAAGACTTTGGCATGAGTTTCAAGAAAACTCCTATCTTCTGTGATAACCAAAGTGCAATAGCCATCACTTACAATCTATTCTTCCACTCAAGAACCAAGCAAATTGAAATTAGACATCACTTCATAAGGGACATCGTGGAAAAAGGTAAAGTTGATATTAAATTTATCTCCACTGATGACCAACTAGCAGATATCTTTACTAAACCACTTGATGAAAAGAGGTTTATGTATCTGCTAAGTGAATTGGGTATGCTCAACCCCTAGCTAAGTGTCTAGAATCTGAGTTTTTAAGTTTGACAAAGACTAAGTGTCTTAAGCTGAGTGCATAATTTTTAAATAAGTTTTCATAAACTGTATAACATGTCAAGCTGAATGATGAGTTCACACGTTTGGTGAGTTCCAAACATACTTTAACTGCTTAGTGTAGTTAAAAATAAGTTTGAGTCAGTCTCAAACATAAATTACTAAGTGTCATTGAGTCTGAGCTATGTGCTTAACTCAAGCTGTGTGATTGGTTCACACGTTTGGTAAGTTCCAAACATGTATTAAACTACTCAGTGTAGTTAAAAATAAGTTTGAGTCAGTCTCAAACATGTATGACTAAGTGTCACTGATTCTGAGTTGAGTGCTCACACTCAAGCTGAGTATCAACCTCAAGCTGAGTTATGAAATCAAGCTGGGTGCTTGATTCACGCTGAGTGATTAGTTTCCCCAGTTTGGTGTGTCCAGTCTATGATTTAATTACTAAGTGTCATTACTTCATATGTCAATGTGTATTTTAGTTAGTCTCAAATCGCATCGTATATCAATTGTGTATTGGTATAATTGAACAGTGTTTATAATATTATGCGTTAATCATATTATATTACACTTGTTTCCGTTGGAAGATGATGTGGTTCTACCCTCTCACTGTTACATCAAGCCGTAATTCTTTTACGGTGTAACGGATAAAAAGGGACTTCAACGGTAACTTTTCTCTCTCCTTAGAAAGGTATATATACCGATCATAACAGGTTTAGAGAAGTTTACGCTTACAACTCTGACTTCTCACCTTCTACAATACCTTTCACAAACACCTCAATCGCTTAGTGCATTCGTTCGTTCACAACCCTAAATTGCTAAGTGCAAATTTCTGAACCGCTCAGTGAGACTTTAAATTTACTCAGTGTAATTAACTCAACATGGACGGAATCACATTAGTTCTCAGTGATCAGATGATTCGAGGTGCTCTGTTCAAGAACAATGGAGTGCCGTTGCTGAAAGTCAACAATCAACGGGCCTGTCTTGCTATCCCTCCAAGGAAACAGGCAGAGGTTATGAAGCCTGGGTGGCTTACATTCGTAAATGCCCCCTGGCATTCGCCTTCTGTGGTGCACCTCTCCATATCGTTCCTCAACATCTACTGGAGTTCTGGTATACATGCACGTATGATTAGAACAGGGGAGAGATTACGGGAACTGTTCTTAATGGCAATAGAACAGTGGTCCTATCCGTGTAACGGCTAAGGGATGTTCTTCAACTCCCTCATTCTGATGAGTTCGAGTCTGCTGTCACGAGGCAGGTGGCTAGGTTTGTCCTACCCCGCATGGGTCACCCGCAGACAGAGGGTGTAATAAAAAAGGCCACCTTTCCAACCAGTTGGGGCTTCATGGTTTCAACAGTGATTCGTTCACTAGGAATTAAGGTTGGAGGATTAGACCAAGTCAACGAGTTCGAGATGCAGCTGCTGTACAACATCTACTTTGCACGAAATCTGGATTATGCTCATCTCATCTTTAATGAACTCAGGGTCCAAGTGATGAAGACCACAAGGGATCTTCATGTACCGTTCCTAAGGTACCTGTCCTTGGCATTTGAAGCCGAGCTGGGGACAACACTATATGAAGCTGATCAGGATGTGTTCTTGTTTCCAATACTCAGCCCCAAGATGTTTAACAATGACATCATTTATGAGCAAGAGGGTCTAAGTGATCCAATGCTCTTGATTGCTGAGGGAGCTACATCTGCAAGTGGAGAAGAGGGATCCAGTCAAGGGGGAGCTTCTCAAGCTGACACCGAGGTTCAAGCTGAGCACTCTGCTCAAGCTGAACCAGCAACCATTGAAGCTGCTTCTGGTAAGACCTCTCCACTTTCTCTTTCTTCTCACTATTCTCCATCCACTTTTAGAGATAAGGCTGTGGTAAGCCCAACTCAGTCTAACCCATCTCCTCCACCTTCATTCTATTTACAATCCCACTCTGAAGCCACCCCTAGTATGCCTACTGCTGCTAGGGAGAATATCCGAACCTATACACGCAAAACTGCCATAGGTGGTGCCATTCCTAAAGGCATCACTGGAGCTGAGATCACCTTGATCCCTCCACCAGCAGGAGTTGAGGCGGAGACGCCTACTCTTAAGGTGTCAACCTCGAGGCTCATTACTACCCAACAACCTATACCGGGTGTGGTGTCTACTCAGCCCACACTCTCCAATGCCATGGGAGAGCCCATTTCTGTGCCTGAGCAGACACACTCGGGTTACATTGAACATATGACCAATCCCCAGGGTCAATCACCCCCCTCTAAACCAATAAACCAACCACCAACCTAGACACTTCACGTTTCGAGCCCCATCACTTCTCTTCACTTCTCACACCCTATCGCACGACCTGTCATTGTTTCATCTTCAAACCAAGGTGATTCACAGGGTCCAGACTCTGGTGCAAATGAATTTGAGGGTAAACACCAACCTTTGGATGATGCACCCAAATTCCAACCTTCTCAGGCTGACTTGGATGATTTGATGAATTTCTTTAAAAGTCAGTTTGAAAAGCTACACCTCAGGAGAAAACAGACCAAAAAGGAAATGATAATGATTTTGTATTCTCTAGACGAAGAGGTGCTACAATTAAAATCTGCGGTTGTTGCCCTACAACAACAAAAGACTTCGACCCCTATTGATGATGACAAAAAGGGGGAGAAGAATCAAGAGGCTAAAGCTGAGTCAGTCCAAGCTGAAGCCTTACTACTATTGGCAAAGGGAGCAGATCAGATTGAGGGGGAGAAAGAAACAGAGAAAGAACCTGAGCTGACTGAGAAAGCAAAAGGCAAAAGACCAGTAGTGGTCAGCTCAGAGGAATCAGAAAATTCTCAACATAAAAGAAGAAAAGTGATTCTAAGTGAATCATCAGCCTCAGATGAAGACTCTGCGGATAAAATGACATTACAAGAGAGAGCTTCACTGATGGCAGTAAGAAGATTGGAACAAGAGGATGCTGACCAGCTTGGGATATCTGTCGATGAGCTAAGAAAAAGACAAAGGGATGCTCAAGCGGTGTTAGTCAGTGAGAAAGAAGCAAGAGAAAAGACCTGGGTTGAGCAAATTAGAAAGCAGAATGAGGATTTAGGTAAACTCAATCTGCCAATTGTGCCTAAGGAGGAAGAGGAAGAAGAGCCTCCTGTTGAAGATCAACAAGAGGAGGAGAATATAATGCATTGTTATACAAAAACATTCTTCTCTTCTCAAATAATCTCACTAAAGTTGAGCTCAGCTCAAGTGATCATCATTCTAGAGTTTGTCTTAAGAAATGGTGAGACATCATCTCTAGAGATTAATCAAATGCACAGACTGGGTTATGAAGAGTGGAAGCAAGTTGCCATACTTATCAAGCAGATGGAAAAGTCCTCTGCCAGAAATCAAGTTAAAGATGAACTATTGAGGCTACTTGCGAGAGCCGATTCGATGAAACTCATACCCAGGTCTGAGATAGCTACCCTACTAACTTCTTTTCATAAAGTTGGAAAGAAGAAACAAACAAAGCCAGCTGGACTAGCAAATCTAGATACGTACAGTCTTGTTCTCCCTGAAGGCTTGGAATTTAAAGACAACACTTATGTGGAAAAGTCTGCGAAAGGATTCATGTACCTGGATAGAAACGGTGAACAATGCTTCCAGTCTGATGCAAGTATTTATACATGTGGGGTATCTCAAGTATTTTCTCTGAGACAAATTGTAGAAAAGACTGAACAAACTGCAAGGTTCAGATACATACTAAACAGAGCAATCAGATCACAAAAGGATCAGCTTCAACACTTACCTAACCTGCAAGAAATCCTTGAAGAAATCAACAAGGAAATCAAAGAGTTTGAAGAGTTGCATCCTCAATAGATTAGTTCTATTGTAAATATTAGATTAGTTCTAATATTTTTGTAAGCACTTAGTGTGCATGATCTAAGTGATCAATCATTTTATATTATGATTAGTTCAATTAATAAAAGTATAAAGTTTGATATGTTCAACTGTGTTGTGATGTGTTCATGTTTAATTAGTCTGATAAGTTCAGCTTAGTGAATAAATGATCAATTCTTATTCATTAATTTGTTTAGTTGGTGTGTTCAACTAAAAGTTAGTTTGTTCCACTTATAATTGATAAGTTCAATTAAAATTGATAAGTTCAATTAAAATTGATAAGTTCAATTGATATTTGATTAGTTCAGATTTAAAAATCTTGATAAGTTTAAGATTTAATACATAATTCTGTTAAACAAACTTAGTAACTGTTTGATGGTTTTGTCATCATCAAATAGGGGGAGTTTGTTGGGAAGATGATCTCTTCAGTTTAGATTTGATGAGACAAAGTTAAGTTAGTAAGATGTGTTCTACATATAACTTAAACAGAATTATGAAGCTTAGTCAGACTGAACACTTATAGTGATTCAGACTGAGTATAAGCTGTACATATGTTCGATCAGCTTAGACTATATCTTAGTAAGATTATCAAAATGTTTGATAAGCTGTGTGTGTACACTAAGATATATATATTGAGTTTCAGCTTGATGAGTTTCAAGATGAGTGACTCAGCGTGAATACTGAGTCAGCTCAATAGAGTTGCTAAATATGTTTTAGTTAATTCTTTAGACTTCTAAGGATGATTTAATAATTATACATGTTAGTCCATGTTTGTTTTCGAGTGTGTTCTCGAAAAACTCAGCTTGATGAGTTTCAAGCTGAGTAACTCAGCCTGACTAAAGAAGTCAGTTTAAACGAATTTAAATGTGTTTTAAATTCTGTTTTATCTCTCTATATCTACGGAAAGGATAAGAAGACTTCAGAATCAAGATTGAAGATTGAAGACTCAAGATAAGAAGATTCAAGATTCCGAGTTATCCGAAAGTTAGTTAGCAAATTAGGATTAGTCCAGTTTGTTAGGAACCGTAGGAACATGATTATAAATACTTATCTCTTGATAAGTTTAGAGGTACGACTATGACTACGATTCTGAAACAACTAAGTGTTGCATAGCCAAACCTCACCTCACCGTATGTGTTACGATTCTTGAATCATTGATTGTCAGTTCAACGTGATCAAGAAATTCACAGATTGCCAACTTGTTCGTGTGTTCGAATATTCACATTTGTTGTGAAGTTGGTAAGTAATCATAAGTTGATTAAATCTGTGATAAAAGTCCTGTTTAGAAAGTCGTCAGTATCTATAATCATAAGTTGATTATAGATAGCTAAGTTTGAGAGATTGAGAGATTCATATTAGGTGATTATATATCAAGAGTTGGTTACTTGATAGTTATTGTAATCATCTTCTTATTCAAAGCATTGTAATCATCTTCTTAATAAAAGCATTCGATTGATTGTGGTTTGATTTACTTTGTGTAACACTTTTATTTGATTTGTTCAATTTCCACAGAAAGTGTATTCAACCCCCTTCTACACATCTGTTGCTTGTTGTTATTCTCACCAAGGGACCAACATATACAATAATCAATATATACGGAATTCATCACATTCCGAGTATTATGTCCGGAATTCACATATTCCGATTACATTTATGCGGAATTCCCCAATTCCGGTTGATTCAAACTCTAATTCCGAATAATTCATATATTCATGTATAAAATCAATTCCAACTTAAATTCTCATCTGATTTTAATCATGCAAGATGAAATATGTTTCCAGAAATCATATAAACATGTAATGAACATAAATTCATCTAATTTTCTAACATGCAATCATCCTATAATCATCAAATCATCAAGAATCAATCGGAATTCCTATAAATATTCAAAACCAAATATAATTAACAATTTAACAACTATAATTCAGAATTCTAACCTTCTGGATCAATTATAACATAATCCAATCCAATTAACTCAGTGTTTGCAAAAAAAAAAATACATAAAAAAATAAAATCGATGTGTTCTCCCTTTTCTTCTTCTCGACCGAGAGCAACCAAGAAAAAAAACACACACACACACTCAATTATCAATTTGCATGTAAATGAGGGATAGTGGTGATCTGTTGGTGGTTATGTGTCTCAACCAAGACACCTCATAACCAACTACGCTAACTTTTAAATTTTAAATTTTCTAATATAAACAATTAAACAATTAACTAAATAGATGAATAACACAATTTACATAATTAAATATAAATCTCAAAGCTAAATTATTTAATTACCTTAATTAATCTAGGCCGATTAAGAGAGTGTTACAAATATACCCCCCTTAAGAAGATTCCGTCCTCGGAATCTCTTCGCTCTCAAACAAAGAAGGGTAACGGCTTCTCATATCTGCTTCAGTATCCCAAGTCAGATCTGAACCTAGACTGTGCTTCCACTTGACCAAAACCATTGGTATCTGCTTCTTTCTCAGTTTTGTAACTTTTCTATCAAGTAGTTTAACTGGTTCCTCAATGAGTTTCTGATTCGTATCCACACGAAGATATTGTATCGGTAGAATCTGAGTTTGATCTTCTACATTGGACTTACCTAGATAACAAACATTAAAAGTGTCGTGAATACCCGCCAATTCATCTGGAAGATCCAAGACAACAGTCTGATCATTAACTACCCGTTTGATTCTAAAAGGACCAATGTAGCGGGGAGCCAACTTCCTGCGTTTACCAAAACGAATTACCCCTTTCCATGGAGAGACTTTCAAGTAGACCATTTCCCCCTCAACAAACGACACCGGTCGACAACGTGGATCAGCATACATTTTCTGTCTATCCCTTGCAACTTTTAGTTTATCCCGAGCAATAACAACTTTATCAGTTGTCATCTGTACAATATCGGGCCCTGCAAATTGCTTTTCCCCAGCCTCTAACCAACAAGTTGGAGTTCTACAAGGACGACCATACAGCATTTCATACGGTGGCATACCGATACTAGAGTGATAGGAATTATTGTAAGCAAATTCCACCAAAGGCAGATGCGAATCCCATAAACCCTCAAACTCTAACACACATGCTCGAAGCATATCTTCTAAAGTCTGAATGGTCTCTCTGACTGACCATCTGTCTGTGGATGATAAGCTGTAATTAAATTTACCCTGGATCCCAATTCCTGCTGTAGTCTGTTCCAGAAGTTAGATACAAATCTCGAATCTCGATCAGAGATAATGGATAGAGAAACTCCATGTCTAGATACTATTTCATCAATGTACAACTGTGCCAATTTACTTAACGAAGCAGTTTCGGCAGTAGCAAGAAAATGTGCACTCTTAGTTAATCTGTCAACAATGACCCAAATCATATCATGACTCTTCTGAGTTCGTGGAAGTTTCGTTACAAAATCCATTGTAATGTGATCCCACTTCCACTCAGGTATTTCTAACTGTTTCAAAGATCCATAGGGTTTCTGATGTTCAGCTTTAACTTGTGCACAGATGTGACAAGTTTCAACAAATCTAGCAATATCTGTTTTCATTGTCGGCCACCAATAACGAGTCTTCAAATCATGGTACATCTTCGTACTTCCAGGATGTATCGACAATCTAGACTTATGAGCCTCATTCAATATTAACTCTCTCAAATTACCAAACTTCGATACCCAAACGCGTGTATGATAAACCTTTAAACCACGCGAGTCGGTAGTTAATTCATGCTGCCGTTTGATCATCAATTCCTCCTTTAGATTCTCATCTTTCAAGGCTTCAAGCTGAGCAGCCAAAAGTTGATCCACTAAATCAGACTTGATTTCCAAGCGCATAAATTTCACAGTTTCCGAGGATCCCTTTCGACTGAGTGCATCTGCAACCACATTAGCTTTTCCCGGATGATACTGAATGTCACAATCATAATCCCTTATCAGTTCTAACCAACGACGTTGTCTCATATTCAATTCCCTCTGAGTAAACACATACTGAAGGCTTTTGTGAAATAACTTGGTTTTTGAAGTTATTCGGGATTCGATTATTGATTTGTGTTGTGGTGTGTTCTCAGGTAAGGAGAAGACTCAGTGACATTAGACTACTGATCTTGGTGTGTGAAGAACACCGGTGAGTGGACTTTAACTCACGGGTGACATTAGTTATAATGGTGATGGTTGCAATTGTTTGTTATAATTGATACATCGATAGACTGTTTAGTCTGATGATTTATTAACTGTTTATGTGTTAATTAATCGTGGATTCTTTGACATGTGCACATGGTTGAGGGAGCTCAACTTGGCTAGGCTATGGGTTGGGCTTATTTGCTATCGGCTAATCAATATTAGATCTTTTGATGCATTCGTTGCAACTTAAGGGTAATACTGTGTGAGAATAGCAAGTGGGCTATCGGGTAAACCTTTGTGTGTTAGAGAGGGTTGAAAGTGGAAGATGATGTGGATGCTGATATAACAATGAGAAACACCAATAAACTCCGGATTAAATGCGGATGGTCTAAATATCAGCCCCGAAGGCCTACAAGCTTTGATCGTTTCTCTGTCTATAGAAAAAGGTGAGGAGAAGAGTAGAGCGAAGACGTGTCAAGTAAACAAAAAAGGGTAAAACTATTTGGGCCTCCTTGATTGTCTAATTTGACACTCTTGACATGATGTATATGAGTGTATGACCTGCATCTGAAACTGTAATTGATTGATGTGAAATGTCTATTTTGTGATAAGAGGGGGTTCAATTAGTAACAACCGACAAAAAAATTGGGAACCTAGATGAACACACATGACAAATAGTTATTCCTTTAATAAATGATAAATAAATATAAATAATCCGGTTCTACAACTTTAAATAAAAATTTGGAACCATTATATCTTAAATTCGTTTCTCTTAGTGTCCAAGACACATAGTGATAACGTGATTGTACGGATAAATGAAGTTTCTTCAAATAAAAAAATAAATCTCAAAACATATAAATAATATGGTGATACAATTTCAAAAATAACATATACAAGTTATTTAATATCCCACATATAACTAGTAAAATAATAAAAAAATTCATAATAAAAGATAATCTAGATCCAAAAATCATTAAATAAAAAATCTCAATATAAGTTTTTACCTTTTTTAAGAATATATGTTTTATATTATCAATCAATAAAGTAATTCACATGTTACATTAAAAAATAATATTAAAATTTATATAATTATTTAATAAAGAGATTAACTTTTATATATAATTATAATTATGGTTGCTAATTAAGTGATAATTATAAACGATTTATATAAATTTGATTAGAGTTAAACAGGTAAGAGTAAGGTACATGTGTGTTTAACCACAACAAGATACATACATACATATACATATATGTGTATATATCTCTACGTTACTACTATAAAGCTGTCATCTCTTTACTCTTTTGTTAATCATACACGGAACCAGACACCACTCCACCGTCCCCACCACCTTCTCAAACTCTGTACTTTTGCACCTTTTTTTTATTTTTATTTTTTTACAGCTATTTCAATCCTCACTGTTCTATATAATGGTGCTGCAACTGTGAACTCTCTTCTCCATTATTTCACTCTCTTTTTCCTCCACCATGGGGCTAATCACACCGACTCAAATGATCAAGTTTTCCCTTCTGCTTCTGGGGTTTTGCTATGTTTCAATGGCGGAAAAGAAAACTTACATTGTTCATATGACGAGACATCATATGCCGGCGAGTTTTGGGGAAGATCACACGCTTTGGTTCGACGCGTCGCTTAAGTCGGTGTCGGAATCGGCGGAGATGATTTATACTTACCAGAATGTTATCCATGGTTTCTCCACCAGGCTCACTGATCAAGAAGCGGAATCACTTGAAAACTTACCCGGGATTCTCTCTGTTTTGCCGGAGTTGAAATACGAGCTCCATACGACACGCACACCTGGGTTTCTGGGTCTCGAACAGAACGCTAATTTGTTCCCACAGTCCGCCGGAGAAAGTGATGTTGTTATCGGAATTTTGGATACCGGCGTTTGGCCAGAGAGTAAGAGCTTTGACGACACCGGAATGGGTGCAATTCCGACCGGATGGAACGGCGAGTGTGAAACCGGTACAAACTTCACTGCTTCTAGCTGTAACCGGAAATTGATCGGAGCTAGGTTTTTCGCAAAAGGGTACGAAGCGACTTTAGGTCCAATAGATGAATCGAAGGAAAGCAGATCTCCGAGAGACGACGACGGCCACGGAACTCACACTTCAACAACCACTGGCGGGTCGGTTGTCGCCGGAGCGAACCTACTCGGGTACGCAACCGGGTCAGCCCGTGGGATGGCTTCACGAGCAAGAGTTGCGGTGTACAAAGTATGTTGGATCGGTGGTTGTTTCAGCTCCGATATATTAGCAGCCATGGAGAAAGCAATCACCGACAACGTTAACGTCCTGTCGCTATCACTTGGCGGTGGGACGGCGGATTATTATCGTGACAGTGTGGCTATCGGAAGTTTTGCAGCGATGGAGAAGGGTATTTTGGTCTCTTGCTCTGCCGGTAATGCCGGGCCCACTTCTTACAGTTTATCAAACGTGTCGCCGTGGATTACAACCGTCGGTGCGGGTACGTTAGATCGTGATTTTCCGGCGTATGTTAGTCTCGGGAGTGGGAAAAATTATTCCGGTGTGTCGTTGTACAGAGGTCCGTCACTGCCCAATCAGATGCTGCCAATTGTCTACGCTGGTAACGCTAGTAATTCGACGAGCGGTGCTCTTTGTATGCCGGGGACGTTGATACCGGCGATGGTGAAGGGTAAAATCGTACTTTGTGACCGCGGGGTTAATGCTAGGGTTCAGAAGGGTTCGGTGGTTAAACAAGCTGGTGGGGCCGGTATGGTGTTGACAAACACGGCGGCGAACGGCGAGGAGTTGGTGGCGGACGCGCATTTACTGCCGGCAACCACCGTCGGTCAAAAAGCCGGCGATGAAATAAGGAAGTATGTCATTTCGGATTCTAATCCGACCGCCTCGATTTTATTTGAAGGGACAAAATTAGGGATCCAACCGTCGCCGGTGGTGGCGTCGTTTAGTTCCCGAGGACCGAATACCATCACGCCGGAGATTCTCAAACCGGATATTTTGGCGCCAGGTGTCAACATCCTAGCGGGTTGGAGCGGGGCCGTGGGACCTACTGGCCTAGCGGATGACTCTCGGCGCGTGGATTTTAACATCATATCTGGCACGTCGATGTCTTGCCCTCACGTGAGCGGACTCGCGGCGCTGCTCAAGGCGGCGCATCCAGATTGGAGTCCGGCAGCGATTAGATCCGCCCTAATGACCACCGCTTACACAGCCTATAAGAATGGAAAAATTATAGAAGATTTGGCCACCGGAAACCCATCTACTCCGTTTGATCATGGTGCAGGACATGTGGACCCTGTTTCCGCCGTTAATCCCGGTCTGGTTTACGATATCACCGCCGACGATTACTTCGATTTCCTCTGTGCATTAAATTACACGGCGTCGCAGATTCAGTTAGTGACGAAAAGAAACACAAGTTGTGACGCTACTAAGACATACGCCGCTGGTAATCTCAACTATCCTTCCTTCGCCGTCGTGGTCCCGTCGGATACCTCAGGGAAAAGCGGCGGCTCCACGGTGATCAAACACACAAGAACGTTAACTAATGTTGGTCCGGCGTCGTCAACCTACAAAGTCTCAACGTTTTCAGATAACAAATCCGTACAGATATCGGTGGTTCCGGAAACTTTGAGTTTTGCGCAAGTGAATGAGAAGAAATCATACACAGTAACATTCACGGCGGGGGCAATGCCGGCGAACTCAAATGTGTTTGGCCGCATTGAATGGTCGGACGGGAAGCACGTCGTCGGAAGTCCGGTGGCAGTTAGTTGGTGATGGGTAGGAAATTAATGTCTTTTTCACAAAGTTGTTTAAGACAGACACTCCCCAAAAGGAGAGTGGGTTGGTGGTTGATTATAAATTTCTAATTTCTTTTTCTTTTTCAGGTTTTTATTTGATTAATATATAATTATATTATATTGTTGATTTTAAGATTGTTTAATCATGTGGATTTGGCAGATTTAGGAAAACATGAAGAATATGTGACATAATAAAGTTCGGAATGTTTTTTCTTTGGTGGTCTTTTAAGTACTTTTCAATCTTAATATTGAAAATAACAAGAATTTTCTACTAATATTAAAACTAACAATTTTTTTTTGTTTTAACTAGTTTCATTACTACTAAATCTTTGGATTTCATCTTATTTCTCAATTTTATATATTTATCTTGTTTCTGTAAGCGGGACGATTAATTAGATATACACCACAGTTGATAAATTTAAACACTAATTTTTATAATTTAATAATGTTAGAATCACTTGAGAAAACATAAAAAAATAAATCTTATAACTAATTAAAATGATAAAAATATAAACTAAAATATTCTTTAACATAAAATGTATGAATCATTATCCGTCAATTGAGATGAGAGAAAGCTTCTTTAAAAAAAAAGAAAGAAAGAAACGAAACATATACCTTTATGCATAGAAAACTTTCTATTGTAAGATGATTCATGCAGCAATTAAAGTCATAATGAGTATGAGTTGGAGTTGGAGTTGGGTCCATGAATTATGAGTGTGAAGTAACTATCATTCCCTTTTATCATTCCAATCTATGAGAAATTGTTAATGCATATATAATTTGTCTACACTGGTATGTTTCGCCGTAAAAGTAGGCAAATGCTTATTTAAGGTGTATAACTGTATAACACAATAGGGCCCAACTTCTTTACATCCATTGCTTATATATTTCTTTTCCTATTTACTTTCAAATTATGCCAACTTTTTTCTTAAAAATATGATATTACAAGTCTATGACTATGAGTAGTACCGGCAGATCTGGCCCTATGTTATATATTTGGTCAATTTGGCTACTTAAATAAAATATGTAGGTCACTTTGTATAATAAATGTGAATATATATAAATAAATAAATATGTAGTAAAGTACAATAATAATAATAATAATAATAATAACAATAATAATATCCGTCAAAAGGATGTGCAGCAAGTTCTCGAGGAAGCCCACGCCCCAGGACATATTGGCGGCGTAGGCGAGGTTGCACTAGCGATTGGCACATAGGAGAGTGGTTTTTCGGCTTTCTCGGCTTGGTATCTTGCACCTCGCGTTTAATAACAACAACAACAACAACAACAATAATAATAATAATAAATAAATAGATAAATAAATAAATAAATAAATAAAACATAATAGAAATTGGTCCAACAGATTCAAGCAATTGGAATAACCGAACTAATAAACCCAACTTGTCTTAACCCATTGAACATAAACACAATTGAATTAGCCCAAACCCATAAGCCTAAAATCTTATCTGAGTGGGACTCAAATCAAGTGACCGGAGAAAAGGGTAACGAACCCCTGATGATTCGATAGTCACGACTCTCCAACGATAAATATCGATTGTACTATGCTATTCTCAAAGCTATCCATTTGTAAACTCGAAATCATAAGCGAGAGAGGGAGAGTGATTTGTAAACTCGAAATCAAAAGCGAGAGAGGGAGAGTGATTTGTAAACTCGAAATCAAAAGCGAGAGAAGGAGAGTGATTTGTAAACTCGAAATCAAAAGCGAGAGAGGGAGAGTGAGGGTCGACGATTAGAGTTGCACTTGAGGGGCAAAAACAAACTCATTGAGGGAGATTGAGAGAAATACATATTCTCGATTTATAACTTTGTTGCTCTACGTTTCTTTGATTTAAGCATGACCCACGAACTAATAGATGATTCAAGTGATAAATTATTATCGTTCAGTCACACTTGGGAGGACACACAATGTAGTCAACAACCTCAATTCATGCTTTTAGTCAAGAAAGTTGCAGACTAGTCTCGTAATAACGGTTAATAGATTGTTCCTAAATAATTTTGTTACTTTGACTTCGTCAAGGAAAGAAGCAATTATGAATTTTAAATAATAACCCAGTTTTGGTTGACTATAGTGAGTAACTTATAGACTAAAACCAATTAATCCATAGAATCTTGAATCAATTTTTTGTCACCTTGAAATTGGAAGTGTACTAATTCTAATTCAATGATAAGCAATTAGGCATAATAGAAATAGGATCGGTGCTAACGAGATTAGGCTATCCGTTATACTTCCCTTTTCTCCTTTCATTACCCACTGTCACATCAGCGCCCCATCATTTTCTCTCCCCTTCCCTTTCCTTACCCACTACACCCGTTATACTCCCCATTTCCCCTATTTTTATTTTTATTTTTATTTTTTATATTCAATAAATCATTTTTATTTTTTTTCATTAATAATATTAATAAAAAGAAAATAAATTTCATACGACAATAATAAAAAAAAAGAAAATTACATAATTTTAAATTCCTAAAATACGATAATATTAAAAAAGTACATAATTTTAAATTCCTATTACCTAAAATAAATAAACTACAACTAGTCTTCTTGATTAGTCCAAATGTGCTCGACCAAATCGGACTGAAGGTTGATACGAGTCTCCCGGTTAGTGACTTGTCGAACGTTTTCTGCCCGTTGTTCCTCACTGATTTGTGCTTGAATATCATCCGCTACAAGGTCGTCATCATCGAAATCATAAATCGCGGATCCTTCGTCTTCAAGAATCATGTTGTGTAATATTATGCACGCGTACATAATATTTCTTAGTCGTTCCGGAGTCCATGGTCGTGCCGGGTTATGAAGAATATGCCAACGTTGTTTAAGCACACCAAAAGCCCGTTCAACGTCTTTTCTTGCCGATTCTTGCCGGGTCTTAAACTTTTTCCTTTTCTCGTCTTGTGGGAATGTAAATGATTTGACGAATGTTGCCCAATCCGGATATATCCCATCAGCAAGATAATATCCGTGTTTGTACTCTACTCCATTCACATCAAATGGGCAATCGAGAGCTTTATCCTCGTACACATCGTTGAATATTGGCGACTGGTTGAGAACGTTGATGTCGTTATTGGAACCGGCAACACCAAAGAATGCATGCCAGATCCACAAATCGTGAGATGCCACCGCCTCTAGCATAATTGTAGGTCTCTCATGATCGCCTCTCATATATTGACCTCTCCATGCAATCGGGCAATTTGCCCAAGCCCAATGAGTACAGTCTATGCTACCAAGCATACCGGAAAAGCCGTGTTTGGCCTCATGGGCCGCATACAATGTATGAACATCATTAAAAGTAGGTTTGTGTAAGTATTTTCTTTTATAGAGATGAATGATACCTTCGCAAAAAGTGTATATGCAATTCTGTGATGTTTTCTCCGACATCCTCAAGTACTCGTCAAGAGAATCGGCAGCAGTCCCGTATGCTAATTGTCGGATAGCAGATGTACACTTTTGAATCGGAGTAAACACTATCCGCCCTCTTGCATCATATCCCAACTTGAAAAATTCATAATTTTGCTCGAGATCGTAAACAATACGTGTGAATAGTCGTCTGCTCATCCGAAACCGTCGTCTAAACATTTCTTCATCATATACCGGGGTGTCACTAAAGTAGTCACGATATAGCAGTTCGTGTCCTTCAACACGATTTCTATCTTTCGCCGGCCTTCTCCTTTGTCTACTCGAGGTTTCTTCGTCATCACCAAAAATTAGGCGTGCCGCTTCTGTTGCAAGGGCAATTGCAACCGTACGTTGACACTCGATAAATTCATCAGTCGTCATTGACTCGATAGGTGAATCCATATTTCAAAAATATAAAAATGAGAGAGATAGAGAGAAAATATAGAGAAAAGAGAGTGTAAAATGATATGAATAATGGTTGGAATGAATGGTATTTATAGAATTTTAAATTAATTATAAAAAAAAGAAAAGAAAAAGGACCGTTAAAGTAGCCGTTGGTGGGTAGGGGGGTTGGGTATTTGAAAATCAAGCGAGTCTCACAACCCGGAGGGGCAAGGTACTCGGCGAGTTGAGGGTACCCGAGGTGGTGTTCCCCTCGTACCCACGTCCCACCCGATAGGCGGGTTTGTCCCACAACGAGCAGCCTTAGTTTGGGTTGAACTTTATAAACCTAAATCATGAGTAACTATGAGTCTTGAGTTACATGGATGAATGATAACTTAGTTCCAATTACAACAACTTCCTTATTTTTTAATAGTGGGAATATGATATGTCTATAACAACTTTCTTATTTTAAAATTTTCAATGTAATACAATGGGTACATATATTTTTTTATATATATTTATAAATAACTATGAAAATAGGTAATATATCTACTAATAAATATCTTCATAAATATATTTTAGTGTTAATAAAGTGTATCACCGTAAACTATTTGATTAAAGATATTTTATTTTGTTGCATATAGTTCGCTTTGTTATTTTTAGTGCATATGTTCTTTTGTTGTTTCACGAATAAAAAAAATGGTTTCTTCTCATATGCAGTTATATTATTTAAATGATGCATTTGTAACATAACAAGAAGGGTCTTTATTTATATCCTTATCGACAAAGTTACAACCCAAAAAGAAATGTGGATTATGAATTCCATTTATTTTTGTTAACTAATAGAGTTAATTACATTTTTGGTCCCTGTGATTTGTTCAAAATAATGGTTTTGGTCCCTGGATCCGAAAAATTACGGGTTTAGTCCCTCCCGACCCGATTTCATTACGCTTTTGGTCCCTACTAAACTTAAAATGACTAATATACCCTTATATCTATTTTTTTTCTTTTTAGTTGATTTTATATATTAATTATCTATATTTCTTTATTTTCTTTAATTTTTAATTGTTTTAAATATTATTTAATCTATCTCTCTCTCTCTGGCTCATCTACATATCTCTCTCTCACCCCGGCTCAGATACCACCGCCACCACCGCCACCTTCTTCTCACCCATAACCTCCACCACCGCCACCTTCTTCTCACCCACAACCTCCACCACCGCCACCTTCTTCTCACCCACCACTGCCACTTCTTCTCACCCACCACCTTCATCTTCTACTGCAACAACCACCACCGCCTTCACCCACCACCTTCATCTCCTTAACGACAGCTAACACCATCTTCTTCAACCTCTGCCCCCGACCTTCATTTACAACCATCGGCCACCACCACCTCACTCATCTTCAACCACCACCGTCACCACTTCACCACCGCTCTTCATCAAAACAACCACGAATAGAACCCCAAATCGTATACTACCAAACAATTTTTAGAACCAAATCGAACAACAAACCAAGATGTAGTTACAGATTTCAAAAACCCCCAAAACCTAGCTAGATCTACCCAGAGATCCAAGAACGAAAACCCTAATAGATTCAAGGGATTCAAGAATGAAAACCTTAATTAAAGCTTAAGCCCTAATCTGTTCGATTTAGGGTTCTATATCGGGGTGAAGAAGAAGACGACGGTGATTGAAAATCAAGGTGGGCGGCGATGGGTTGAAGATGAAGGTAGCGGTCGTGGTGGTTGAGTATGATGATGGCTGTGATGGTGGTTGTTGTAAAAGGATATGGTGGTGGTGTTTGAGACTACGAAGAAAAGTGGGTAGATAGAAAAAGAGAGAGAGAGATGGTGGTGGTTGTGGGTGGTGGAGATGGCAGTGGTGGGCGGTGAAGATGAATGGTAGTGGTGGGTTGTGAAGATGGATGGAGGTGGACGGTGGTGGCTAACGTCGCCGTTGGAGATGATGTAGGTGGTGGGTTACTGTGCAGGGAGAGGAGATCAGAGATGGTGGATTGAAAATATTTTTATGTTTTTGAAAAGTTTTAATATTTAAATAACATTTAATATTGATTAAAAATTAAAGTAAATGAGAAAAGGAATATCATAAGGGCAATATGGTCATTTCAAGTTTAGGAGGGGCCAAAAATGCAATAGATTCGGGTCGGGAGAGACTAAACCCGTAACTTTTTGGATCCAGGGACCAAAACCGTTATTTTGAACAAACCACAGGGACAAAAAATGTAATTAACTCTAACTAATATGAAAGATTTCAAATTTTTAGATAGGAATATTTTATATCCAATTCTTTGACCCTTCAAAATATGTTAAAAACCAAAAATGGTCTTATTACTTGGGTGAACGAAATAAAATATATTATTAGCATATCTTCGTATGATTCATGTGTTTTACAAATTAATTTTTGAAACTAAGAGTGTGTTCGACAACCAGATTGTAACATTACGTTAGACTATAAGGGTTTGATAATATAAGACCCATTGTATGTTAAAATTTCAAAAGATTATAAAAATAACGTCCTTTATAATTAATTTCTCAAAACAGATGCTTTTGAAAGTAAATTATAGATTTTAGAATCCCTTGACTTTAGCTTCGGCCATATCCCATCCACCTACAAATAGTTTTGCCATACTCGTAAGATAATCTTCACATAAAAAAAATGATAAACCAAAATAAACCCTTGTATTGTACATATATAAAATTAAAATAACCACTTTGAAAGCTCATATAACATTGCACTTATACAATGCCTGATTTTTATTTTATCGTTTAGCAAAAAAAAAAGAAAAAAAAAAGAGAGAGAATCTTTTTAAACACAAGAAAGTTTTGACTCTAAAATGATTTATTTCTAAGAAAAGGAAACTCCAACTCAAGTCATAAATAATCGTATTGTCCAACGGCCAAAAACAGATCCTCTAAATATATTCTCATGATACGATTACGATACACTCTTCGATCCTTCCTCCCTATATGCCATAGACGATCCTTGCCCCTTCAGTCACCGGCGTCGTCTTCCACAGGACTACCGTTTATTCCTTCACTTCGCCGGTCGATCTCCATTGCTGCCGATCCTGACGCGGCTGTCTTCTTCAGTCACGGAGCTTTTCATTGTAATCATCTGTTTCCCCCAATTAATTTTTCACGATAAAATTATCCAACTGATTGATTTCGTTTTGTATTGACCAAATTTCTTTATTGTTTTTCTTCTTCTCACTATCTAAGTTAGGGCATTGTAGAGATTTTGCTTCTATTCCTTAGTTATCTGTTTGTTTAGTGTTTGAATGTTTTTAGTTCTGAATTTTGTGATACCAGATATGGTTTAAAATTTTGTTTCATGATTTATTACTAATGAAAGGCTTTAGCTGGTTTACTTTATCATTAATTAATGCTTTGGTGTTCATAGTATATTATTATCTGTTTTTGTTACCCATGGGTTCATTTTTAAGGGATAAGTATGGTTGGCGGTTTCTTGTTCATATTAAATTTCACTTAAAAATCACAGGAGCATTTTCATTGTTTGAATTATCACTGAGATCTTGTTGTTCAAACAGGCAGTTGAAGAAGGAGATGGAAAAGCTTGTTTGTGGTAAAAAAAAAGATGCATTTTTCTCAAAGGTTAGCTTGTAACCTTATTTTACCCTTTTGTTTCATAAAATGTCTTAATTATTCTGCAGTTCCTTTTTATTAGCATTTTCACTTTGTACATTGGCCGGAAATAATCTTAACACAGCTGTTTGTCATGCTTACAAGTCTCTTAATAGCGTCATTCACATTTTATCTTAATAGCATGCCCTATGAAAACAAAACTCTCATGACTGCAAATTATATAACACATGTATATTTGTTCATATCTGCTGATCTTATATCTATATGCTTCTGATTATTTATGCTTCTGATTATTGATACAGGTAATTTGGAATGAAGACAGTTTACTTACCTCTACTACATCTTCCACTTGTAATTCAATAATGTTCTTTGTCACACTTACGTGTGCGTTCTCTACTTCCTCTGTTTTGATACACACACTGATGAACCTACTTGTGCAAAGTTGACATTTACTTGTTTTTTTAAAATTGGTTAGGACAAGGAAAACGCGCACACCCTTTTTAGCTTGGTTGCCAGAACAGGTGGGTCGGGTGGGTTGGGTATTGAGTCAAAGTAGTTCACTTTTATGTTCTGGTCATATGGTCAGGTTGGACTTACTCACCTACAATCTCTGTTTTTTATGTGAATCTTGTAAAAGATTAAAGCTCATATCTTGCTACTGATTTATATTATTGCATGGCGTATTTTTCTCATGATTTACAGCTTTCTAAGTCTAAATATGATTTAAAATTAATCTGTAAAGGAATATTAAGAACTTAAGTAGCAAAATTGAATAGATCTTTGATCAACAAATAATAAGAAATAGCTTAGAAAATAACCTTGGTTGGTTTGTTGGGAGCATTTTTGTCTTTTTTGACAGATATGTTTATTATAAGGGGAGCTTGGGCAGATTTGTTGGGGGCACTTTTGTCTTTATCTGGTTATGTTAGAGGTGCTGTAACCAGAATATGTGGGTTAGAGTTATAAGGGGACTCATATATTATGAACACATAAGATCTATGTTTTCCTGAATGAAAGCTTGGTTCATGTGATAGATTGTGTGGTTTTTCGGTTGTGCAGGGGAGAAGCTGTCATGACTGTGAATTTGTTACGTATCAGAAATTAAGAACAACAATATACTTCAATTGACCAACAAAAATGGAAACCAGATTTCTATTAAATTGAAATAAGAACAAGATAAACTCAATGCACCCACAGTTGGATGATTGATCCAGGGATAATCCCTCTCTCAAAGGTTAGACCTAAGAGCCAAATCTCACAAAGAGACTAAACCTAATACATATTTCAGCCCCCTTCACTATCAGATACTTACTCTATTTATATAGAACTACTAACAACTTATACCCAAAGTTACCATTTACCCCCCTTAAGTATCTAAACTACTCTTTTCCTATCATTACTCCCTCCATAAAAACAAGTCTTGTCCTCAAGACTTGCTTCCAAATAGATTCCAAGATGCTCAGGAATCGGACCAGTCAAGTCCCGCATAGTCGGCTCCGGTGATCCCAACTCCTCATATTGGTAAAGGTTGCATCCATTAGCTTCACATTCATCATCTCCCAAAAGCAAAACTCGCAATTTCCCCTCCGGACACTTGTGAGCGGGACCAAATTGTTGCCCGCAACGAAAACATAAGCCCTTCTTGCGTCTTTCCTCCCATTCAGTGCGAGACAAGGAACGGACACCCCGATCCCGAGATAACCCTTGTGACCCCTCCGAAGGCGTCGGCACCACAAGCCGAGGACTAGAGAGAGGTGGAGAATCAGCCCCCTTCAATCCCCCCTCCCTCACGGGTGACCCACAAACCAATGATTGACCCACCGTCGCGCCCCTGTCCCATTTAGAGTTGTCCCCAACTCCACCCCAATGATGATAACGGAAACGAGACCGCGAGATGTTACCACTGGAAGGTCGAAGCATCTCTTCCACATCCTTAGCCAAATACATGGCATCCAAACACGATCGAGGACGGTGGAGACGAACCCAACGCTTAACCTCATCACGTAACCCAGCTACAAAGTAACCCATAGCTTGGGGCTCCGGTAAGTGCGGAACCAATGACAACAGATACTCAAAATCATCGATGTAATCGTGAATGGAATCCGTTTGCTTAATCGAAGCCAGCTGTTCAAACGGATTCTGAATCTCGAAACCACTAAAACGTTGCAACAATTCAAGTTGAAGATGATCCCAAGTAAGAGAAGCATGAACCTGGTTGACAATGGTGAACCAATGCTGAGCCACCCCAACCATGCTCAATTGAGCCAAACGAACACGAAGATCTGCCGGGGTATTATTGATGTCGAAAAACAGCTTAGCCTTTTGAATCCACCCCTGGGGATCAAACCCATAAAACTTGGGCAACTTCACTTTCTTCACAGCCCAAGGTAGAACCACAGCTCCACCGTGAGGAGGTCCCCCACCAGAACCGTGAACATGAGCTGCTGACCCACCCAAACCAGCACCAGCAGAACCACCAAAACCACCAGCCCCACCTAACAGACCATCAAGACCAGAACCGTCACCCATACCTAAACCTCCCCCCAATCCTGAACCAGTGCCACCATCAGCAAAGAAAATACCTGAATTGCGATCTCCATTCAAATCAGTATCAGAGCGCTTGTCCTGGTGCTTCATCCAAGCCAACATAACTTTTCGAAATTCAGCATTCTCTGCTCTTTCAGCTGCAAAGTCTGCCTTGAGTTCTTTCACATCAGCTTGCAGGTCTTTCACATCAGCTTGCAAGTGATGAATCGATTCGTCATGCTGATCCAAACGTTGCTGAACAGATCGAGTTTCCATAATTGATCCTGAAACGCAAAATGGAACCCAAAAACCCAGCAATTTGCACAAATAGAAACCAAGATTGAACCCCACTAATGAAAACAAAATCTACCAAATCAACTTGTAGCAGAGATGAGAGCAGAAAAAAACGGAACAAAAACCCACGGAAAAAGCAGAGACGGGAAATTAGCAAGTATCGAAGGAGGAAAAAGAAAGCAAACCAAACGATTGATGAAGCAAGCGATCAATTACTGAAGAAGAAAACCATTTGCAGAAAGCAATTGCTGGAATCGAGTGTTGAGATCGATTGCTGAGTTGTGATGAAATCGATTACTGAAATCGAATGCAAGGGTTGATAACAGAAACGATTGTGAATCTCCAAATCAGCACCACAAATAGCGATGAAAAACCCAGTGAAAACTAAACCCAAAGCGATACACGTACGCTATATTGCGGATGATCGATTGCTGAAATTTCGGGAACGGCAACCCCAAAACCGAAGGCGTCCAACTCGGAGATACTAATATCGAAGGTTTCCAAATCCATGAGAGTAAAACTGAACCGGAAAGTGACGATTTCCCAATCGGCAGGTCGAGGAGGGCAGGTCGGACCAATGTTACGTATCAGAAATTAAGAACAACAATATACTTCAATTGACCAACAAAAATGGAAACCAGATTTCTATTAAATTGAAATAAGAACAAGATAAACTCAATGCACCCACAGTTGGATGATTGATCCAGGGATAATCCCTCTCTCAAAGGTTAGACCTAAGAGCCAAATCTCACAAAGAGACTAAACCTAATACATATTTCAGCCCCCTTCACTATCAGATACTTACTCTATTTATATAGAACTACTAACAACTTATACCCAAAGTTACCATTTACCCCCCTTAAGTATCTAAACTACTCTTTTCCTATCAGAATTATTATCTTACATATATGTTCATATCTGCTGATCTTATGTTTATGTTTCTGATATCTGTAATATCCAACGAAGACTGTTCACTTATATCTTAGCTTTTTTTATTTTAGCAGTTATTGATTTGATTTATTGTGTTTAATTCTTATTAGTTTGGAGAAGCAAGCAACATATGTTTTTCATTGGTAAACTATTTAAATTCCAACATTTAGAAAAGACACCATGAAAATAATTTTCATGAAGCAAGCAGTTATTGATTCTTTTTATTGTGTATAATTCTTGCGGTAACGTAAGTGTATTGCAGATGTTTTGATCTTTTATGAAATACAATTTTTGGGTGTACCCATTTAATCCAAACATATTTCCACCAGTAGACAGAAGGACGAGAAGCCCATGTAGAATCAGTCGGGGGACCTGAGAGGTGGTGGTTTACCCTGCGAAGGATGTCAGTGGTTATAACGATTTTATTTTATCTCTTCACAGATCTCAAAATCTGAATTGGTCCATCGCTGGTAATATTATGCCATACCTTATAACATGAAGAATCTTTTATTCATACCTAGGAAAAACACATTGTTGTATGAAGAACCATGTTTACAAATATGAAGTTGTCTTTTTATGGAACTCTTGGTCTTGCACTTTGATAGATGGATACTAAGGATGAGCTCGGTTCCAAAACCAAATTGGATTGAACCTGAAAAAAGCCAAACCTGAAAATTTTCTAGGTAAGAACCGAGGACTGAACCGTTTTTTGTTCATCCCTAATGGATACTGTTTGAAAATGCACTTCTTTATGTTAGCAATCCTAACAAGTATTAGTTTATTTGAAGCTTAAGTCGGTAGCATTATTGTCGAGGAAGGTGACATGCTTACAATGTTCTGATAATTGTTTTTGTAAGTAACGGTTTTGATTATTCCCTTGACTAATTATAATATAACACTATACGAACATACGTGTTTCCAAAAGCATTAATTTTTGTTTCCTTTTTATACTTCAATTCATAATAATTCAAAGACAATACCTATTTGGTCAATGTGTTTTGATTTTAACTAATTGTTTGTCAATCATTCATGGGAAATTTAACTTATGTGAATATGCAAAAATAAAGCTACATATACAAGTGTTTCTAAAGATGTTTTTTGTGCAATAAATATGAACTACTTCCAAGGTTCACTAATTTGTTCTTATGTGTTTGTGAAGGTATTTGGCATGATATACTACATAAAATGGTTCACAAGATCGAGCGCTTTTCATATTCCAAAGGGAGTGTCTAGGTATGATTTTTGACGCCCAATGAACTATTTGCAATACAATATTATTTTCGGTTTAGTACTTGTTTCTTAAATAGTCAAATTGGTTGTGGTTTGCAAAGAAAAAATCACTCTATGAATATATGAAAAGTGGATGAGGTTTGTAATTGATACACATTTTAGTAGTTGATACACATTTTAGTAGTTGATACACATTTTCATATTAATTGCTTTATGTTATTTGTTAATGCCTTTTGTCATGAAGTATGTGCATGCTATCAAATAGAAGAGAATGGTGTATCAATTGTTCTATACTTAGGAGATTGCTTTTCATACTCTGATTAAGGTTAAAAAGAAAGTTGAAAACTAGAAAGAGAAAGAAATGTAAGCCATATCATTGGAAAGCTGAGTTGCAAAAGAAGCTCTTGATGTGGGGTAAATTCCTTATGCTTTGACCGCTTAAAGTGAAATAATGCACTTGAGGTAAATTCCTTACCATTGTTGTTTCTTAGTTTAGTCAGATGGTAAATATTGGTGCAAGACTACATGTAGCTGGATTCAATTATATATTTTCTTTCTATGTGAACATCTATAAATATTAATAAACATCTAACTTATTGCCACATGTTTATTTTTTAGGCATTCTTTTTCTTATTTTCGCGCTCATTTCCAATACATTGTACATCTGCCATGTGTCCAATTTTTATTACACGCATGCTTTTTAGACCGGTTTTAATGGATAAAAAGACCGGTTTTCCTTTGGTCTTATTAAGGGTGGTCTTTTAGACCGGTTTTAGTGGATAAAAAGACTGGTTTTCCTTTGGTGTTAATAGGGGTGATCTTTTAGACCGGTTTTAATAGATAAAAGGAACGGTTTTCATTTGGTCTTGGGTGATCTTTTAGACTGGTTTTAATAGATAAAAAGACCGGTTTTCCTTTGGTCTTAATAGGAGTGATCTTTTAGACCGGTTTTAATGGATAAAAAGACTAGTTTTCCTTTTGTCTTAATAGGGGTGGTCTTTTAGACCGACTTTAATGGATAAAAAGACCGGTTTTCCTTTGGTCTTAATAGGGGTGGTCTTTTAGACCGGTTTTCATGGATAAAAAGACCGATTTTTCTTTGGTCTTAATAGGGGTGATCTTATCTATAACATAAAGACCAGTTATAAACTGGTCTCCAAAATCACATATAAGCCGGTTTTTATCATACGTGACACTAATCAAATTCTACATAAAGACCGTTTTACCTCACTCTGGAGACCGGTATTCATCCATCTCTCAATGGAATTATTTATAGACCTGTTGTATTAAAACTGGTCTCTATGAAACTTTTTAAAAAAAATACAATAATATATAGCTACTGTGTATGCCATTAATTAAATTGAGAATATATAAAAACAACAATATAAGACAAAACTAACTTATTATTTCATAAACAACAAAGATATATCTATAAAAAAAGTCTCAAAGATTAAGATACAAAGTTGTTACAAATTAAGATCTCTAAATATAAACTAACATAACAACTATCTAAACATTTTGAGAGTCCAGCCTTATGTTACAACTAATAATAATAATGCTGAAGACAAGGTTCTAATAATTCTTACTTTTGCTCAAATTTTCAAATTATGATTTATATCTGATTTTGTATTTCATTTCCTTAGTAATTGTTCTATGTATTTTTTTATTATTTATAAGTTATCTATAACCAACCCGTGTAATACACGGGTCTCTAAACTAGTTTAAAAGAATAAACTTTCGGAACTGCAAAGTTTGCGGTTGTCGTATGCCTTAACTTAATCGATCTGAGAGAACCAAATTCTTTCGGAAGTGCAAATTCTTTGGCCACCGCTGCATTGCTGGATAAGCCGAATACCAAAGGAAGCACCACTGTGTGGAAAAACTCTAATCGATCTGAGAGAACCATTTACTCTAGCCTAATTACCCAACCAACTTAAATGCAGTTCGAACCTAGTATCGGTCCACTAATCTTACCAAGCCTAACAACTCACCTACCCGTAACCTAACCAAGCTGGAGTGGGAAGATTGGGATACAAGGGGTATGCTTCGGTTGCGGTCAGAAGTACACTCCTCAACACAAGTGCAACAAGAGAATTTTGAGGGTTCTTCTCGCTGAAGGAGAGGGCCTCACCGAGGAAGGATAGATTTGTCACATTGAAACCTTTTACAATTCAAAAGAGGAAGAGATTGTCAATGCTCAATATTAGGCTTTGGAATTAAGGGGAGTTCCCCAAGTTAATCCTTGTGACTTAAAGACTCTCAAGCAAATTGTGATCTCAATGGTTTCCCAGCTTTAATTCTGATTGACAGTGGTGCACCTCACAATTTCATCTCAAAACGGTTGGTGTCGGCTTTGGGATTGGAGGTAACTAGTATTCCTTGTTTGGGTATTCGGCTGGGCAATGGTAATCGAGTTTGGGTAAGAGAACAATGCAAGGATGTCGCTCTTAAATTTGGATGCCCTGGTTCATGACCTAGGCCCCTTGGATTTTATTTTGGGTATCGCCTTGTTAAGAAGGTTGGGAGACGTGGTACATAACTGGCAGATACATGAAGTGAGAGGGAAATTGCATCAAGCTTCAGGGAATAAACTTCCATGTTTGTAAACAAACTTCTCTTTAAAATTGTTTAGAGGGGAGTTGTCCATTGTCACAACTATGCTACAGGACCCAACCGATTTAGAACCAGAGCAAAGCACCCAGCTCGACAGGCTCCTACAACAATTTTCGTCTCTAAGGGCTGCCTCCAAAGAGAGCTATCAAACACTTGATCCGGTATTCCATGGGAGAACTAAACATGTCGAAGTACATTGTCACTTCACTCGGGAAAAGCTAGAGGATGGATCTATTTCATCTTCCCATATTAGAACTGACAATCAATTAGCAGATGTCTTCACCAAAGCACTACGTAGAACCGAATAACTTATTTGTGACAAGTTGGGGATGATCAATATCTATGCTCTGGCTTGAGGGGAAGTGTTAGAATTAATATAGTAAAGTCTTTGTATATTTATTTAGTACACATTAGATTCCTAGTGGGCCTTAGCTGTGTTTAGGGTTTTCCCTTCTTCTTATGTATATATTTACTTGTTATTTCCTTCTCCCGATGTAAGTAAGAAGAAACACAGCCTTTGTCTATCTTCTGTCTAATAACAATATTCTTTAGTTCGGAACCAAATATGCAACAAAAACGTTTCTTATGCTTTGAGTGACTAGACATTTAAACAAAACACAACAATTGATTTAAAGTTTGAGCAAGAAATTCCCTATAAAGCTTTTACAAAAGGCTGTGAAAGAGTTGCAGAAAGGGGAACAGGGTGAATGTCCTATATGCCTTGAAGCTTCTAAAGATGCGGTTTTGACACCATGTGCGCATCAATTATGTCGTGTATGTCTGTTATCAATTTGGAGAACCTTCACTTCTGTAGTGATTTAAACAAAACACAACAATTGATTTAAAGTTTGAGCAAGAAATTCCCTATAAAGCTTTTACAAAAGGCTGTGAAAGAGTTGCAGAAAGGGGAACATGGTGAATGTCCTATATGCCTTGAAGCTTCTAAAGATGCGGTTTTGACACCATGTGCGCATCAATTATGTCGTGTATGTCTGTTATCAATTTGGAGAACCTTCACTTCTGTAGTGATTTAAACAAAACACAACAATTGATTTAAAGTTTGAGCAAGAAATTCCCTATAAAGCTTTTACAAAAGGCTGTGAAAGAGTTGCAGAAAGGGGAACAGGGTGAATGTCCTATATGCCTTGAAGCTTCTAAAGATGCGGTTTTGACACCATGTGCGCATCAATTATGTCGTGTATGTCTGTTATCAATTTGGAGAACCTTCACTTCAGTAGCGATCTTCATATCATAAAAACTTCAGTTTTTAATGCGTTTTTTGAGATAAAATCTTTTCAATGTCAACAGGTAGTTTTGATTGAAGTTGTATATGTTTGACAATGTCATTTTATATTACTTTATGTACAAAATGAACATTAATAAAATAATCTGAAATATTTAAGAAATGATTTAGTAATGTGAATTTGTGTCTATGTGACAGATCATTATTCATTATTCAGGAACCAACAATTGGCTGGATCAGGAGGTGTTTCCGATTCTTTGTTCCGAATCATGAATTTCAAGGGAACAAAATCCATCCATCCATGTTCCTCTTCTGAAGGTCAAGCCTCTTATGTTCGAAGGAGTCGACCCCAGGGGTTGGATCACCAAGGCTGAATTGTCTCAAGTAAATCCCATCCAATTGCTTCCAAAATGTACTTAGCACAGATGTGCTTGGATGGATTGGAATCAATTCAAGAACAAACTTCTGGCTTGATTTGGAGGTAGGTTTTTCCACAACGCCCACGAGGCTCTGGTTTCGTTGTATCAAGAGGGGGATTTCAAGGTTTATATAGAAGAATTCAAAGCTAATTTGGTGCTTCGAAAGAACAGTCGGTGGGTATGTTTTTTAGGGGTTTGCAAACGGGGGCTGAAAATTGGGTAAGAGCTCTTCATCCAATTTCCTATGTTCAAGCAATGGAGTTTGCTAGACACAGCACAAGCCACTGACAGATTTTGGGACAAGGTTGGTACGAAGGGACAACCGGCTTATGGGGATCCACTAATTGTTGAACTCAAGCAGCGTGTGATTCCCTCCCCTGTTCTAACCCTTCCAGATTACCGCACTCGCCGATGGATCCCAAAACTTTTAGAAGAGTTCCACAGCTCTCCTAGTGTGGGGGGAGGGGGGGACTCCGGGTTTTACGAGTGTAACGTCGCCTCTCAGCCCGTATTTACTAGGTAGAATAACTAAATCCATCAAACGTTTCATCCAATGAATAAGTCCTCAACTCCTTTTCCCGCTGGTCTCCTTCAGCTATTGCTCATTGCCTCCACTGTTTGGGAAGGTATATTGATCGACTTCATAACGGGTATGCCAAATTCTATGGGGTTTGATGGTGTTTTGGTTGTGTTTAATAGGCTCTCCAAGTATTGCCACTTTATCCTTCTCAAACATCCTTATTCCGTCCGTTGGCTGAATTATTCCTAAAAGCAGTATCTGTTTAAACGGGATTCCGAAGTCTATACTGAGTGATTGGGATCCAATATTCTTGAGCAAGTTCTGGCTGAAAAATTTAATTCTACAAGGCAGTAAACTGACTTTCACCTCACCCCAAAACCGTTGGCCAGACAGAAGTTGTAAATCGTAGTCTCGAAACCTATTTTTGATGTTTTGTGTGTGATCAACCCAAGACTTGGGCTGTTTAGCTTCCATGGGTGGAGTTTTGACACAACGCCTCTCTCCCTTTTGAGATTGTGTGTGGCCCCTGCCCTCCAATTGTTTTTTAATTAGTCTTGGGTGAAATACATTGTGAGGCAGTGTCGCAAGACCTTTTTGATCATGATGAAGCCATCAAATTACTTAAATACCTTCTAGCCCGTGCCCAATCTTATATGAAAGCTGTGGCGGATAAGCATTGTCGTGATGTCAAATTTAATGTGGGAGACCAACTGTATCTCAAGCTATGTCCCCCTCCGCAACAATTAGTTGTGAGAAGAATTAACCAAACGCTTTTTCCAAGATATTACGGGCCTTTTCCCATTACTTCTCGAATTTGTCCAACAGCTTACAAACTTTTGCTTCCCGACACATCCAAGATACACCATGTTTTCCATGCTTTGCTACTCAAAAAAGCAACCGCGAACTTCCATGTTAAACCTTCCGTGTTCGTGTTTTAGGGTGTCGATAGGAGTTGTGGGATGTATGCAAATTGGATGTAGGCATGATAATCTTGAATGAGAATGATAAACAAATACAGGAAGTAATCTGAGAACCGCGAGAACCAATCTGAGCCGTCCAATTCCCCCTCCTTCAATGTCATTGCCCACTCATGAATTCCTTACATATACCCTGCCACACTCTATCCCTCCACACTCTCCATCCATGAACTTTCCATATCTAAGGAACGGTTGAGATTGGTTCTCACGGTACTTGCACTAAAAACGGTTCTCAAATGAACTCTCCCATATATATATATATACATATATATATACACATACATATATATACACATACATCTATATATATATACACATATATATATATAAATATATATATATATATATATATATATATATATATATATATATATATATATATATATAACACTGAAATTTTCAGATTGCATTTCATCATACAAACACACCCCTATTTATAGAAGGATAGTGGTGGCGGTTATCTCTATGGCGGCGGCAATTGGTGGTGCCACCTTGGTGTCAACTGTCAACGGTTGTATACCCGCCAACTACACACACATACAACCTTTAATACATACTAAAGTTTATACATATCATAAGTATTTAATAATTAACATAAGTTTATAAATGACATTTGACACATTCCAACATTGTCTCCCTTAAGTGTCATTTGCCTTTCTTGCTAGTTGCTTCCTTCAAGTTCCTTACCTGATGATGATAAAATCTTCGTCATCCACCTTGCTCATCTCCGAGCTTGAGTCATGATTGATTATGGTTAGTTCCTCGTCTTCTTTAACTATGGCATGGTTCATTTCTTCCTCCCGAACTCGTGCAATCTCTTGGTACCTACCAATGTCGCTTGCGATCCTTTGTTCACTACCAAAGTCTCTTGAATCAATCCATTGGGCTTGTTCCAACATTTCCTTCAACGTTCGAGATTTGGTTGAACCCTTTCAACCTAAAAACATAGAATTCTTGAGGCTCCGAGAAAAACTTGTTGTACAACTCCTGAAAAGCCCGGTCATAACTAACGGAGTATCCAAGGCTCATGGCGACCTCTGCCCACTGTTCCTTCGTGTGATCATATGGTATCCACCCGATCGAATGATCATTTTGTAGAGATCGAATAAGCATATGTCTAAACCCACAACATTTGGTGGTAAGGCTACATCAATACCTTCTTTCATTTGATAGTATCACTCAATTGGTTCTTCAAATTTCCTAAAAAACAAGTCTTTGTTTTTGTAGCAAATATGATCTCTATTGGCTAACACCATAAAGAAAATAAAGTTAGTAAAATCTTCAATGATTAAAGGAACCTTTATACCACTGAGTTCTATCAAGTCCTCCGAATTTCCAATTGATGATTGTTGATTACCGTGTAGATGTCGATCTTGTCCCATATGTGTGATGATGCAAATATTGTCTTCGATCTTCACTTCAAATTCTTACAATATTAATTGACTCATACTAAGGGCATTTATATTGAAGCCTGATGCATGAGAGATATAGGGAACGACAAAACAAAGTGACTCGCTTTCGATTTCAACTTCACTGAATCCATGTATGGTGATTGGTGTATGATATGCTTTCTTGTTGATCACGTAATTGTAACACCACTTTTCTAAAATAGCTTTTAAAACTCTATTACTACATAATTAGCACTTTAAAACATCAAAGTTTGCGGAAAACAGGTTTAAATCACTTTAGTGCTAATAGTTACACAAAAGTAGTGTTAAAAGTACTCTTTTTCAAAAGCTTGGAGCTATCCGACTCTGCAGAGCACTGGGGCCTTACCCTCACCAGAAACTGGATCACCTGCATGCACAACATACTGAAACATAAGCTTTCGCTTAGTAAGCATACTAACTGAACAGATAAACACATAAAGCATGAGTAACTCTTCTGGGGATGCCTCACATCTAAGCTGAACACCTGCAAAACTATTTAAACTATTTATGGTCCAGGGTATGATCACACCTTGCGCGTAATCAAATCCCTGACACTCTGTTTGGGTATAAGGATCTCAATATACCCCTATCTCTGTACTGAATAATATATCTGAGTGCTATTATACCTTGAAACAATAGTCTTAACTCATTACATAAACATATCACAACACGGATATCATACTGTTCATCTTGTGCATATATGTATACTGATCATACTAAATACTACACCATAGTGCTACTGAATCTCACATAATCAATCACATATCAAGCATACAATTGATATACTAATCACTTAATGCATATACATATGCTAATTTGATTAAAGGTAAGTACACTCACCTTAGCAGCAATTAAACAACTATTCTCTATCACCGAAACGTCAACTCTTATTGCCTACAAGCAGTAAACCATACAACATAAACATCTGAACTCAAGTAGGAAAGACACTGATCAAACATCAGCACAAACAACTAAACTGAATTATGGATGACTGCTTGCGACCGCAAACATTACTCATACGACCGCAAGGGTCCTTTACTACCTCCTTACGATCGCAAGGGAAATCCTATGCGATCGCAAGAGTCCTAAACAACCCAAACACTGAAAATACTGCCTTGCGATCACAAGGGATAACCCATGCGATCGCATGGTCTAAAACACTGCCTTGCGATCGCAAGGGGTAACCCATGCGATCACATGAACAGTCAGCACAGCAGACTCATCTGCTCTGTTCGAACAGCAACTTTAAATCCGGGTTTTCACCATAGAAATGACTAAAACTCAGATTCAAACTTCCATACTACTGTTCTAACATGTACTACTGAATAATGCAACAAAACAACACCAAGAACACAAAATCTAACTACAACCATGGATTCCACTCTTGAATCCCTTTCTTGACCTACAAACTCAAATAAACCAATAAGAACACATACCTCTTGTTACTACTTCTTTATAGAAATGAATTCAGCTATCAATCTCCTGATTTCTTGATCAAAATTTGAAGAGAACTAACTGAAGTGTGTGTGCGTATATTTCCTGTGTTTGCAACTTCACATTTGACTACTGAAGGTCAAAACAAGATATACATACACTACTATTGCAACTTAGCACAAATGGCCCCTGTACTTTAACTTTCTCATGTTGTCAACTTTAGTCCCTCAATTATATATAACACATAATTACTTCTTAAAACATAGTAACAACTTACTAAACATGTATATCACTTAATTAAATTAATACAACTTATCATAAAAGCTTTTAAACTTTGGGGTGTTACAGTAATTTTCTTTGTAAATGGTAAAAAGATCCTTTTCGGGTGACATGTGTTGGTTAATCTTGGTATTAACATACCAAGTCTTGACTACAATACAAATAGACAAGTGCACATAATCGCATCACAATAGTGTACGTCTGGTAAGATCGAGTGTCGAACACTTGAGGAACGGGTATCATTTCAGATTTAAAAGATTTAGTTATGAGTAGTCTAAAGAAAATGCTTAAATGGGAAATTTGGGAATAAATCTAAGAAAATGTAAATCAATACTAATTAGACAAAAGAGAACAATAATGCTGAGAGTTTAGAATAAGAATGATTAAGAAAAGAAGCGTTTTCACTTGGTTCGATTACGCCTAATTTATAGTTAATTTCAAGATAGTGCAATGAATATTATTTATCATATACTGATTCGTAAATTGGTTAAATATCTTGGTTGGAAACTTTAACCATATAATCATGAAAATACAAGAAAAATATCAATATTATACTATAAACTTTAAGACATAAAATATAATTTTTAATATATATATATATATATATATATATATATATATATATATATATATATATATATATATATATATATATATATATATATATATAATTGTAAGAAATGTTTAATATAGTACATACCTAATTCATTGTTTTGAGAGACTAATCTTAGTCTTTGAATCAGCTCCATCAATGTTCCGGATTGAATTTTTAAAATTTTGGACGGAGTGATATATTCGTAATTAATATTTAATACTTTTACAATCATATGTGATTGTTTATTAAAATTTTAGAACTATATTTTTATATAAACTTTATTAAACACTAAGTCATAAAATATATAAGAGTATAGCATAGTTTATGTTGGACGTCAAATCCATGTTACTCTATAAAATAAAAGGCCTACAAGATCGCTGCAGCGAATACACCTCTTACTAACCGATGCCACGTGCTTTACACGTGGCGAAACCCAAACAAGGTCACCTTCTATATACGAACCTATATGTCGATTACAGATTAGAGAGAAATATATATAGAGAGAGAGCTCAGAAATTTAATTTAATTAGATAGAAAGATGGACGGACAACAGCCTAAGCAGCAGGAAGAACAAAAATTAGAAGGTTTGCCGGCGGCGGTGAAAGACAGCCCATATACGCAGTACAAAGACCTGGAGGACTACAAAATGCAGGGTTACGGCACTCATGGCCACCAACAGCCGAAGCCTGGCCGTGGAGCCGCCGCCTCCACCGACGCCCCTACTTCCGCCGGTGGCGGTGGTATTCCCTCTCAATCTAACAAGGCCAGTGATGCTACGGCCACCTTCACCGATACTGTCAATCGTTACGGTGTAAATTAAACTATTTTGGAAGGGTACGTGTCTTAAAGGGGTGGCAGTTTCGTGTTTGTTTACTAATTAAGAATCTTCTTCTTGTTGTTAGTTAATTTTGCTTCCATATGTTATACGTGATTTAAGGTTAAAAGGCTATTTGTCACAAAGTTTAATTATTTAATTAATGTAGCTTACACCTTACAGTACTACGTTTTAGTTACCGCGCGTGATCAACGAATTGAATCACGTACTATGAATATTGTTTTAAGTTTGCTATCTCTTGTTTTAGTTGGCGTTTGACATGGAATAAAGTATGGCATAATTATAATGAAGTGAGAAAAAAACACTAACTTTGAATTAACGTGAATATATTGTAATTTGGAATATGCTAACTAGTAAAAAACCTGTCAATTAGGAATTTTGGTTTTAGGGTGATTCTGTTTTGTACTCTACTCATAATATAAATTGTCTAAATTGTAATCAAATGATTTGATATGATATGCGGAGAAGGGGGTTAAAAATAGGAGGGGGTCAAAAATAGCAAGGTTTAAAGAGTGAAATGCAAATAGGAATAAGAGAAAAGACTTGGGCTCTTAGATATTAAAACGGATAATTTTTGGAGTTAATTATATAATGTATGGTTAACGTCTCTACATTATGTACAAATCCATTCTCTAGTAATAGTGATGATCAAGTATATAGTTGGATATATAGTTTGAAGAGGAATTGTAAAGAAAGCGAATATCATTAGTATTACTGATTTTGACACAATATTATTAAGAATATATTTTATGTTGATTTGGTAAACGTGTGCAAATGCACGACTGTGTCAGTCATTTGAATTCTTGACCCGATTCGTATAGATCAAGGAGAGTTCTTTGCAAGGTTCTAGGGCAGCTTAATTGGTGGTTGTCCCATTTGTAACACTTTCAAGGTCAGAAACCGATATTTTATAGTTTTCAGATATTTATTGTGTATACTAGTTAAATGTTTCTTGTGTTTATTCTGTTTTGTGAAAGGCTGAGAAATGGAATTACAAAAGAGGAATATACATTACACAAGCCGATCCCTCAATTTGCAAGTAGCAAATGAAAAGAGGACATGCTTGGACACAAAAAGGGACCTTCACAACTTGTAAAAATTCGCCCTGCTACTAAACCAAAAAAGAACATCATGCATTGAACTTATCGTTTAGTCTCTTTCTAAGTTGATAAGGTTTGGTCATCAAATAGCATTGAACGATAGTGGTTAATTGGGCTTGATTATCATGCATAACCCTCAAAGTAAACTAATGTATAAGCAAGTCAAACAAAGGAGGACAAACTCCTCGCAAGTCTTGAACATATCTTGAAACCTTAAAGAATACTAAGGCCATGCGTATGGCTCATTCCGAGCTAATCGGGTTCCAACTTGGGTTTATCGTTGTTAGAACCCTTAGTTATGTTCATTTCATTCTAGTGAAGTTTTTAATAGTTTAGTTATTATTTGATATTAATAATAGTTTAGGGTATATTATGTAAATACCCAAGGGGTATAAGTACTACTTTGCTAGCTTTATTCTAATTAAGCTTTCATCATGCTACTAAACATAGAACTCTCGTCTCTTTCACGTACGTATCTTCCATTCGAGAGTTCATATCATTGTCATGATTGCTTCATTAATAGTTGATACGAGATACACTTGAACCTACAAGTGGTATCAGAGCAAAAGATTGCTTAAAGAGTTTGGTATTTCCAGTTTATCCATTCCATTCTCGTTAACGCTTTTGCTGCTGTCGAACCAAACAAGAACACCAACGCTTGTGATTTTGCATGTTAGTCTAAAATTAAATCATTAGGGTCTGTTATATTCTTGATTTGGTAATGATAAAAATCATTTTTAGAATCCTTGATTGTGATTTGTGTGATTATTGGCTGGATTTGTAATCGATCGTCGAACAGCAAACTGGGCTGTTTTAACCCTGCGCAAAACAGATTTATGCTCTGGGACATCCTGCGCAGTTAATTTCCTGCTCAAACAATTTTGTGCGCTGAAACTTTCCTGCGCAGACCAAAGTTTTCTTTGAGAATTAATTTTTGTGTAACCGACCCACGATGGTTTCATAGAATTAATGTCCAATATTTTCTTTATCAATCATTTTGAGAATTGTTGCTGCATTCCACGTATCCATTATTGTATTGAGTTAAATTTGCATGGGTTTTTATCAAGATTCTAATTTGCATGAACCATTTTGCTTTATTAATAACTTTGGTTTTTATTAGTGATTGTGTTAGAACCTAGAGGGGGTGAATAGGTTATTTTACTTAGTTTACCAATTTTTCACAAATAAAATTTGTAAGTTATGTATAGAAGATTTTTCTTGAAGTTTATAACACAACAAATATATATATACTTGAAATAAAGAGAGTAAGGGTAGAGAGATATCACCAAGAGTAGACAAGAGATTTATAGTGGTTCATGCAAGTGTTAACAAACTTGCACTACATCCACTCCTTGGCCTCACCCACCAAGAGTTTGCTCCACTAGCTTCTCTCTTTGAAGGTAGAGATAAACCTTTTACACTTCTCTTTTTTACTTGCAAGAATTAACACTTCAAATTTGCAAGTAAGGTAAAGATAACATTGCTTCACTCTAATTCTATATGCTAGAGTTGATCCTTACTTCTCTCTAATTCTAAAGGCTAGAGATGATCCTTACTTCACTCTAATTTGAAAGGATAGAGTTGATCCTTACACTATTACAAAATATATAGAAAGATGATGTAGTGTTTAAGCTTTGAAAGCTTTGCTCTTGCTTGATTCTTGATCTTGAATGATAGATGAATTATCAAAGAATATGAGCTCACAAGATAAGAATATATGTTATGTGCTTTTGCTTGAGCAAGAGATACTAAAAAATGAGGTTTGAGTTGGTTTAAATAAGGAAAAAGGAAAAAGGTGGCTAAAACCGTGAGGTACCTGAACTTTCTTGTTCTTTGCAATATAGACGTTGGACTTTATTTAAAACCACACTCAACTCATTTTTACCATAAAAATCAACTGAAAAGTATATGTTCAAAAGGTTGGTTGATCTCATACTCTTAAAATTTGAATTTAAACACATATATGGAAGTTTGGAAACCAATACACAAAGCATGTTGGAATTTTACCCCTTTGGGAGATTCCTTTGCTAATTATGGTGGTGTATTGTTTCAAAGTAGGATTGTGTTTGTTATTTGCTTAAAATAGGAAGTCTTAGATTTAATCAACCAACACAATTGAGTTTTATAAAATCTTTGTCATTTTTATAAAGTTTTTATAAAAATAATTTTATAAAAACATAAACTAATTTAATTATTTTATTTGTAAGCTCATATAATTCGAACTCTTGTTTATAGATATCTTCGTCATCGGCTTTGAAGATATCATCTTCACTTGTTAAGTACGAGTTCGGTTGACTTGAAGAAGAACAACATTTAAGAGTTGTGAGCTGAGCAGCGACGGTTGATTCACGGTCGACCGTGGTATCGACCGTGAATGTTGATTTATCTTGATTTCTTCTTTTCTTGTTGAATTGAAGTCTTTTACTTGTTTGTACTTCACTTGATCATCAATTTGAGGCTTGTTAATTTTCTTTAAGAATATAGATATGAACATATGAATAATTTTGATAAGCAATAGTATCACATGTGTATATTTTTATCATCATCAAAACAAGGAGTGCACTTTTAAATGTATGACCATGTATGCACCAACAGCTTGTTTATCTCATTTTTTAAGCTTGTTCACAAGAAGTTAGTAATCATTGTATGTGGGTAAGCTAGTTGGCAATAGTTGAGGTCAAAATTCGGAAAATTATAAGGAATCCGTTGTGCTCCATCTTCTGCTCAGTAAACCGTTTCAAAGAGTGCTCGGAAGTTTGCTTGAACTTTTGCTCGGAAGTCTGCTTAGACCTCTGCTCGTTTCATCTGCTTAAACTCTGCTTAGTGTTTGTTCAGAAGACTTCTGCTTAGGGATGGAAACTATCATCCGACCCGATGATCATCCACCCGATCCGATCCGTCAGTGATGGATATGGACGAAGTTAAATGGATGAATATTGGATATGGAGCGGATATGGATGTTTAGTGGAATGGGTATGGATGACGATTTTCAATCCATGGATGAATCCATTTACCCGAAATTAAATTTTCTACATTATAATTTTATTTAATTATTAAGAATATATGTCTCAGTATTATTTGAATTTTATAAAAATCTTATCTTGCTCCTTTAATTAATTATTAATTAAGAATATTAATTACTTTTATTTAAGAATATACGTCTCACACTCTCAGCATTATTTATATACGTGGCAACATTTGAGAACACCAGCCTTTTATTTCCCCGCTCACAGCTCTTTGTGTGATCTAAATGCAACAACCATTAAATCACTACCATGCAAGTATCGAATTAAGGAAGGAGTCAGCTCGAAGATCAATGTTTTGGGAATAGCTATAAATCATACTCTATGTTTTGAATGTAGATTTGTAAATATATTAAGTAATGTTTTGGTTTGTACCTATTTTGGATCAATATTTTGGGATTAGCTACAAACTATGCTCTATGCATTGAATGCAGACATGTAGTTATGTTTTCGTTTCTATCTGTTTTTTAAGAAACTATGTACATATGCAACAAAAATCGTAAATTATACATAAAACTATATTACTTTCGATATCCAACGGATGTCCATTTACCCGCTTTAATCCGATGGATATGGATATGGATGGATGAAATGATTTTTAATGGATATGGATATAGATATGGAGGATGAAAATTTAAATGGATATGGATGTGGATACGGCATCATTCGATCCATATCCGATCCATTGCCATCCCTACAGTTCTGCTCAGTAAATTCTGCTTAATGTTTTGCTTAGTGTTTGCTCAAAAGACTTCTGCTCAGTAAATTCTGCTTAGTGTTTGCTCAGACTTCTTTTGCTTAGTAAATTATGCTTGGTGTTTGCTCAGAGACTTCTGCTCAGTAAATTCAAACAGCGCTCAGTAAATTCTGGATAGTGTTTGCTCATTGTTTGCTCACACTTCTTCTGCTCAGTAAACTCTGCTTAGTGTTTGCTCATACTAGTGCTCATAGTAAACTCTGCTTAGAATTCTACTCTAAACTCTGCTAAGACTTCTACTTGGAAGTTTGCTCGGAAATCTGCTCTGTTCATTTGCTTAGACTTTTGCTTTAAACTTTGCTCGGACTTCTGCTCAGAAGTCTACTCAGACCTCTACTCAAACTACTCGGCTGCTTAGACTTCTGCTCGGAAGTCTACTTAGACGTCTGCTCCATCTGCTCGAAATCCTGCTCGGACTCTAAGTCTGATTAATTTTGTCACTTAGTCATTTTTCGATCACACAATTCACACACACGATCTTCTTGTTTCATACCAACTTTTGTTTTCAGTCTACGATCATAAATCTGCGTATTAAAATGTCAAAAGAAGTACATGCTAATAATGGAGACCAGTAGTCTTGCATCTCAGAATCTGGTTCTAAGGTTAGTACTACTGATTCTCAATTGATTGACATGATTCATGCTTTGCAAATCAGAATTCAGAATTAGAAAAAAATAAAGCTCATTGTCGAATCTTAGAGGCTAGATTAGACAACAATTACAATGAGTTAGTTCAGTGCAATCGAGAACTGGCATCATCAAATGATTAGCTGTCTTATGTACAAAGTAAGTTGCAACTTTGTGAAGAAAAGGTTGAATATCTCAATGAAGTCAACTTTGAAATTACTGTAAAATTAAGGGATGCAGAAATTCAATGTAAAGATAATGATACTGAGATTGATCGTTATGTTAAAGAAAGGACCCAACTTTATTCTAAAGTTAAAGAACTGGAAGATAATCTTTGTAAACATGGTCAATCAGAAGAGACTATATTTTTTAATAAATCGAAAGACACTACATTTTACGACGTAAAAACGGGTCTAGGTTTTGAAAATCCAAAGAATTTATCTAAAGTCTGTCGTGCTCAATTTTATTAATTTGAATTTATGGGTTGGGTTTCACTAATTAAATGAAATTCACAGGGGCTTCAAAAGATGATGAGTTAGAAATTCCAAAAAGAGAAAATAAAGAAAAAATGCAACTTCCGTTTGACTACACTGAGTTAAACTAAAGTTATGAAAATCTTAAAATTTCTTCATCAATTGAATCTCCATCTACTTATTCTTCTTAAAAATTTAATCAAAAAAATAAAAATCTTTCTGAAAAACCCGAATACTTTGATCTTTATATTTCAAATTCTATTTTGGAAAATAAAGTTTCTGAACTTCAAGAAGAGTTAGCAAAACAAACATCAGATTTCAATAATGAAGAGACATTCTACTTGATAGAATAGATTCTTTAAAGGATCAACTCACTTCCGCTGTCGACAATAAAACTGAAAAGGTTTCAAACTCTTTTATAGACAAAGAAAAATCTGTTGTTGAACAAAATTTTGATGAATTAGTAGGGAATGATGTTTTTATGATATGACATATATGTGACTTAAAATTTTTATGATATTTTTTTGTGTTTTTACCAAATTATATAAGCATTTTTCATAGTGTTACATGGGGAATGATGTAAATAATCCCATTATATATATTAACGATTACCATAAAGTATGAACAGTAAATTTATATTGATACATATAATTGAAAGATTAAAAGATTTTCAAAACTACTTTTTGGCGTTGGTAATGCCATATAATTACAAATTTGTAACCCAGAGATCACCGGTTCGACTCTGACTAAGCACAATTCCCACCTTTTTTTTATTTTCCGACAGTTAATACGGTTCCACATTTAATATTTTTCTTTCCATTTTAATCTTTTTTATTTTACTATTATTATATAAACATAATTAATTTTGTATTTTATTTGTTTTTCTTCCATAACTTTTATATATAATATTTTGTGTAAATATAATTACAAATTTGTGACCGTATAATTTTTATCTACACTTTCATATAGTTTTTATTGCAATATAATATTTATTATATATATATATTTTATTGGACATAATACTGACAAACGAAACCTAAATTGATTTAAATATAAATCCTATAACAAGATTTAAATATAAAACCTAAATGATTACATTAGACATAATGTAAAATATGAAACTTAGTCCGATTTATATTTGAACAAAACGACGTATTAAAATTATATTAGTTATGTTTAACATAGCATAAATATACCTTGTATTGTTTAAAATTTAAACTAATAACACATTATAATCATAATCAGTTGAATTGTTTTCCGTTTTATTTTGAATTATTTATGCTTGGATGTAAGTTTTGTTATCATATAATACAGTACCGCCGCAACGCGCGGATATATGTAACTCATTACATACTTATATACGAAGTATATATAATTAGAAAAACAAGAATAAAAATGTATTCTCCACGACCAAAATTTTGTGAGAATATTCCAAGTGTGAGACCAAAGTTAATAATCATAAATGGATTTTCTTACGGATTTGGAAGGTCTTATTGTTGACGGGTGCTACTATTTGGCCCTCTTTTCTTATATACCACACATGTCAAATCATTTAATTATAATTTTCGATGTAGGTTATATACTCACAAATGCCATATTGCAGGGGATCATTTAGATTATAAGAAAAGTTCAAATAGAATCCCCGGTTGTTGAAATGTTTATACAATTCCATAGATTTGTACGAGTGGAACTTCACAATAAAGTTATTGTAAAAGTTATATAATTTTAACGGAATTCTTATTGATTTGGAGCGAGGAAATTTCTGTCCGAAAAGTTGTAAAATTTTGCAACAAAATTGAGTGTGAAAAAAGTATCAAATAGGTAAATCGTACTTAAAGTATGTCAATAATAATAAACTTGATAAGTTTCTCGTGTACTACATAGACGAGTAGAAATAACTGATGTTAAATAATAACTAATGTATGGGTGTTTAGAAATTTAGATAGTTAATTTCAAATTATTAAAATCAATAATACCTATATATGTGGAAAAATTTTGTTATAGCAAATAATCATGATAATAAATTTCTTTAATAAATATAACTATTGGCATCATGTAAAATGTGTAAAAAATGTAAAATTAAATCACGATAAAGATAAATTAGTCTTATATATATATATATATATATTAGAAGGTTATTTATGAATAATGGTTAATATTGGTTAATATAGTTGGTTTAATACATTGTAACGTCCCAGTTGTTTTTAAAGGATTCATATTAAAATTCATAACTCATAAATTAACTATTTTGAAATTAAGGGGGAAGAAAATGGAATTGGGCCTCTTTTCAGTTCGCTCATATTGGGCCTATTTTCAGTTCAAACATATTGGGCCTGTTTTATAAGGAGTCAAGGACAGACTTGTGTAACATATTTCTGACTATTGTCTCAACTAGACATGGGCCTTGGAGACCGACCGGACCGGTCCTACGAGAACCGCCCAGACCGAGCCGGTCCAAGACTGAAATTGCGAAAAACGGTCGGAACCGGTCCAGAACCCGAACCGGTCCAAAACGGTCCAAGACCGGTCCAGGACCGAACCGGTCCAAACTCGGTCCAAACCGGTCCAAGAGTTCCAACGGGATTTTTTTTTGAAAAAAACGGTAAAAAACCGGTCCAAACGGCTAGTTTTAAAAAAAAAAAAAAAATTTCCCGAATTTTGCCCTATAAATACCCCATTCTTGAAGCCATAATCTTTGCACCACTCTTTCTCACATTCTCTCATTCTCCAAATCTCCAATTCTCTCATTCTTGAATCTTGATTTTTCTAGTTTTATTTTTCAAGAAATTCAAGTTTGTGTTCTATATATAATACAATTTTTTGATTTGCTTCAAGATTATAAAAAATGGCGGGTGAAGGATCTAGCAATTTGAACGCGGGTCGAAGTGATTTCAATGTAAGTCTCCCGTATGAAGAAGTTCCAAAAACAAATCGACATGCGGAAATTTGAAACGATTTTGTACAACTCAAACAAAATAACAAAAAATATGCGAAGTGTACGCATTGTGGAGGAATCTTATCCGGCTCTAATTCTTCTCTCGCTCGGCATTTAGTAAGTATTCTTTTATATATTTAAGTTTAGTTTATTTAAATACTAGTTTTTATATATTTAAGTTTAGTTTATTTAAATACTAGTTTTTTTATATTTATGTTTAGTTTATGCAAATTGAAAATATAGGAATTCATGAAATTGAAAATATTGGTGGACAACTTATTATATTTGTGAATTTAAAATTATAGGAATTCATGAAATTGAAAATATAGGAATTTATGAAATTAAAAATATTGGTGGACAACTTATTATATTTGTGAATTAAAATTATAGGAATTCATGAACCTAAAACAATTTGATGTAATTCTAGTTATTCATAACTTAGTTATTCATTCTAATCGTAATACTAGTAGATATAACCCGGCGAGTGGTGTCTAGAATAGTCACGATCGGCTTGTGGTTGTTGGATTTTCAGAAAGGTTTTAAACCGAAAGGATCCTGCCCCCCGACTGACCTGCCTGGCCACTCTTTGCTTGGTAGTCAAACGTATTGCTTGGTAGTCAAACAATAGAGACTTCCAATCGGGAACATCAAACACTAACACCGAAGCTGAAACTGAAGAACCCGAACCCGGCGAAGAATACGTTGACGACACTCAAAATAGAATGAACGCAGGTTCATCATCCAACGTCCACTCGAACGAAGTCGCCTATTATGGGCATGGGCCATATACCGACGATAGTTACAACTATTGGAATATCAATTCCGACTATCCATTTTAGTAGTTGTCTCTTTATATTTTGTGTCGTTATTTCTTTCGAACAATATGTATTTTTCGGGTCTCTAACTTGGGGTGATGGCCATGCCGAAGCTTCATTGCTAGAGTTCCCTTTTCTTGTTAAAAAAATAATTCAAGTTTCAACAAGATGTAATTTTATTTCGTAATTGTATCACAATGTTATTTATATGTTTTTATTAACTTGCAATTATATATGTTTATACTTTATATTTTATAACTTGCAATTTTTTTTAAAATTTACAAGTCACTTTTTTTTCAAACAAAAAAACAAACCGAAAACCGGAAAATTTTAAACCGAAACTAAAAAAACCCGGAAATGTCTAAACCGAACCGGAAATACCCGACCGAAAAACGGACCGGTCCAGGACCGAAGTCGGACCGGTCCGGACTTGGACCGGTCCGGAAGTGGTCTAGGACCGCCCGAAGACCGAATTTATCGAAATGGTCTTACGCGAAGACCGGTCCGCCGAGGACCGGACCGGCCAGGGACCGACTAGGTCCGGACCGGACCGGACCGGCAGTGGTCCAGGACCGGTCCAGGACCGTTTTTGCCCATGTCTAGTCTCAACTCAAGTCGGCTCTTAGTAGAGATGGGCTTTTAGGACCGACCGGACCGGTCCAAGAAAGACCGCCGGAACCGAACCGGTCCAAGACCGAAAATGACGTAAGCGGTCCGAACCGGTCCAAAACGGTCCAAGAACCGGTCCAGACCGAACCGGTCCAAGACCGGTTCAAGCCCAACGGTCCAATTTCAAATTCTAACGGCTAGTTTTTCGGTCCAAACCGGTCCAGACCGGTCCTAACGGCTAGTTTCCGATTTTTTTTTTTTTCAATTCCTCCTATATATGTTTATACTTTATATTTTATAACTTGCAAATTTTTTTTAAATTAAAAGTCACTTTTTTTCAAACAAAAAAACGAACCGAAAACTGGAAAATTTTAAACCGAAACTAAAAAAAACCCGGAAATGTCTAAACCGAACCGGAAAATACCCGAACGAAAAACGGACCGGTCCAGGACCGAATCGGACCGGTCCGGACTTGGACCGGTCCGGAAGTGGTCTAGGACCGCCCGAAGACCGAATTTATCGAAATGGTTTTACGCGAAGACCGGTCCGCCGAGGACCGGACCGGCCCAGGACCGATTTTGCCCATGTCTAGCTCTTAGAAGATAAAAAAAGAAATGAAAAATATTATGCATCTTTTAATAAATGGGCTATACACTGATAAATATAATTGAATGATGCCTATATAAAATCCTAGACAATTGAAATGAATTGTTACCGGTTGCGATTAGGTTTATTATCATCGATCTTTAATGGTATGTATATTCTGTCTTTTTTATGTATCTTAGCATATGTATAGGGTTGCATCTCTTATATTCACTTGGATAATTTTAACCAATGACTAGACTAGTTTATTGTTTTGGATTAATTGATGATTTCTTAAATTATTTGTCAGATTTCCGTTAAAGATCCATAAAAGCTTCCAATTTATAACATTTAAGTGTTTTGAGTTATTGGTTGTATGTAACCATAGATCACGAGAGTGTCATAGTTTTGTAATCACTGTCACTTTTTGCTTAAGTAATGTAATACACGATTTTTAAAAGTAAGCATTAAAATCAAGCAACGATGACTTAGTTAATTGATTCAAGGACTAATTTTTGTAACCAGAGTTCTAAGATGAGATTGACGTCAAAGTTGATCATATAACTAAGCAATAAATTAAAGTGTGTTAGGTTATAAGCCTAATGATGAGAGTCTTAGAAACCATGTCTTAAAATCGTAACAGATTGAATGAAAGTTAATAAATCAACGTTCATTGGGTTTAAACAATCAAAATCTATATGAAGAAATATTTAACACTAAGAGAATTATATCTTCAATACTGTTCAAAATTTACTTTCCTTAGTCTGAATGTACTTAGCTTCTTTTATTATTCTTATGTCATTTTTAATTTCATTATAGTTAAAATATCAAATCGTCTTTTCTTCAACTTATAGGTTAATTACTAGTTATTTGTTTATTCCAGTTGGCATTAATTATTACCAGTAGAGATGACGACACTTTTACTTATCTTTGCCATTGTACGCGTTTATGTCATATTTGTTGGTACTATATGATAAATTGTGTTAGTACTTGGTAAATATCATTGGTAAGTTGCCGATAAGATTTTGTTGGTTATTCCTCAGTAATATTACGTCGGTAAAATTGTTTTTACCGGTATAAATCATCGGTAATTCGTCATTACAAATAACCCACAATAAATTTGTTGGTAATTTCGTTACTATTTTCCGTCACAATTACGTTGGTAAAGTACTTCTCGTTAATATCAAAAATTCATTTTCCAACGATCTAGCGACTATCATTTCATCGGTTGTTTAGCATCGATAGTTAGGGAATGTAGCGGCCATGGTTTTCTAACCATTTATTTTGTCAAATATTTGTTGGAAACGACCATTAGTGACTCTTTCCCACACTTTTGTCGTCGCTAGTAAGCAGATTTCTAGTTGTGACTGACCAGAAACGTAGTTCCAAAATATTCAAGAATCGGAATTGGTGCAAAGGTGTGGATTTTAAGAAAGATTTAGAGTATATTACAGTATTTTGGTCATACTCTTCCATGTAAACTCTAATCGAGGTGACATAATAACGGATCATCTTATTGAGTATGTCACACATCAGACGAAAAGTGACTTTGTAATGAGCTTTATAAGGGTACTGGGCTACTCCTTTCATAACTAATGGTTTTGAGTTGGAACCCCATAAACTTATATGGTATCAGAACAAAGTTTAATTACCCGTAGTTGGTTAAAGGTCACAGGAACTCCACGTAGCTCATAAGTATCCACGTGTTAGGCTCGAGAGAAAAAAAAGAACGCCGCACATGAAGGGCGTGTTGAGTAATCTCCCACATCGGACGAAAAGTGACTTTGTAATGAGTTTTATAAAAGTCATGGGCTGCTTTCTCATAACCAATTGGTTTTTGAGTTAGAACCTCACAAACTTAACATCTTTAGGATTCAAAACCATAGAACTTCAATAGTCCTATGATGGTCTCCTTCCTGCTTGACCTTCAATCATATGCAGAGACCTTTCATAGATATATAAACTACAAAATTTCCAGCCCGTTGGTAACTAAAACCCTAGAATTCCTTGCCCTTTTACCCAAATTCTAGATATATTCCACCATATATTATTCACCAAATACACACATATCGGTCAGAGTAGACTACAAGACATACTAATAGGATACATTGTGAGCCATCCCTAAGGAATATATCATACTTACATCTCGATCACATAGAGCTAGCCTAGCTCTCACTTGACATAGACATCAAAAATCAATTTCTCCTGACCTTTGATTCCCGTAAGAAAATTTTCAATGAATTTATAACAAATTTGAGTACGTGTAAAACCAAAGTTAACAATTATAAAGGGGTTTTCAATGCATTTTCATGAATTTAGAACGAGTTAGGATAATTCGTGATAAAGTTATTGTTAAGTATGTAGTATAATTTCTTATTAAATTTTCTACGAAACTGAATATGAAAATATAATCTTTGGTGCATTTAAACTGGGGTGCTTTTTAATATCCTCCTTCAAAATATTTCTGTGTATCCTTCTATTCACTTGATCTGACAAGTGTCAAAATCAAGAAAGAAAATAAGAAAAACAATTAGTACATTACACATATTAATCATTAAATTAACACGAGTATGAAGTAAGATGATAAAATAATAGAATATAAAGTTTTTCTGTACGCTGGAAAGTGGAAATGTTTGTTTGTAGCTTGATTGTACTTTAGGACAAACCGCACCGCTTGCCAGCACAGGTAAGGATGTTCATTAGTTGGTTTCACCGATTCATACGAGATTGAGTTAATTGGTTATGGCTTAATTGAATTTAGATCGGTTTTGTGGATACACGCTAACTTTACTCGGTTTATGTTTTGGATTTGGTTTTTGATGTTTCCATTCGTAGACCTCCCGCATACTCGAATAATTAAATAGAATGCATTTCAAATTTTATGATATGTATCACATATGTCCTTGAATGAAATTGGGGGTTTCTTCAATCTTTCCCTTATCCAACGATGATAATTTGATACGGTCATGTTTCTATTTCTTAGTTCAAATCAAAAGTAAATCTTATCAAATATCAATCCTCTTATCCTCTAATTTGTTATATTGATTACTACTTATAAATGGGATTCACGTTTCTATAATTAACTTGATGGTTATTTGGTTTTACGAAGCCGAACCAATTACCTTAATGGTTATTTGATTAGACTGGAATTATTTATATAGATTTGGTTTATATTATGCCGGTCGATTTTTTTGCTAAAATCCAATTAAACGAATCAAATAAATAAATAAAACCGATAACCTACCAACAATACACAGTAATTGCGGGTTCCCCTAACACGGTTGAAGAGAAAAGGTGCATTTTACCAGTTAGCACCCTTGGCTAAAGTCAACAACATCTTTTAAGTTAAAGTTTAGGCTTTTTATTACATAGATTTAAGTTTATACATTTGGTGATCTCCTTCCATCCATAAAGGAACAACTGTTTGTTCTATGTTAGAGCCTCATATATTGGGTCTGTCTATTCGTATGAGAAGATTTTACTTATAGCATTCCTATTTCGCATATAACAGATGTAATACAATAAATAGTTCTAATGATTGATCTATTTCTCACTTGGCAAATGAGATTTATGTTCCCCCCTCCCCCTCTCCCTTTTTTAACCAACTACTATTTCGAAGATAGTAATAGAAACTAAACCTTTTTTTTAATTTAAAAAGTATGTTTTATAGGTCTAAGATAGATGATAAAAATATTATTATAACATTAGTATTTACGTTGATAACTTCTATACACGCGTAAAAAAATTAAGTCCTCAATTAAGATTAAATCTTAACATATATATATATATATATATATATATATATATATATAGGGTAGACTTATACTACAAATAAAAAAAAGTTACTAAATGTAAGGTGAAATCTGGACCACAGATCTATTCAAAAGTCAAACAAAAAAGTCACTATTTTGACCAAAAATTTCGGAATTAAAAAAAATAAAAAAAGTTAAAATGGTAATTTAAACAAAAAAAAGAAGAGACAGAAAAATCAAATAACAATCCGCCAATTTAACCAAATTCTCTCCGATCTACTTCTCCGGCGATCGACTACCGGCGCAATTACCGTCGGCCAAATCAAAATCATTGTCATCGATTGATGCACATAATACAACCTTTGGTTCACAGGTTACATTTGAAGCGCAATTTACAAACGTTTGAAGTACATCGACAGTGCATCCAGCGTGTGACCCTTACCTCATCGACGGTGCATCCATCGACGGTGTGGGGTCAGTGCATCCATCGAACTAAAAAAAAAACAGATCAGCCATAGAAGATTGATGCACAAATCCAACGAAAAATCATCAACTGATGAACAAATTTAAGAGTGATACATTCAAAAAAAATGATGACTACAGTATCTGATACATAAGATGCACAACCCTAAAATCAAAATGGTGCACCGGTGGACAGAACCCTAAACTAAAATCAGTACCAGCGTTGATGCACAACAAAGTCGATGGCAGATCTGAAGCCGGCGACTGGGAAGCAGTCGTAGGGAGGAAGACGGAGTCGGACTCGAAGGCCTTTGTGCATCCAGTGATGGCGATGGCAGATCTGAAGCCGACGACCGGGAACGACGGCGGCAGTTTCAGGGTTGCGACTAGGGGTTACCTGCAACGGCGATTCTGCATCCAAAAACGGAATCAACGCAACTGGAGACCCAAATCGTCGACGCAACTAGTGGTGGGGCTGGCAAAGCTACGGTTGTAATGGCGGATAAGCAAAGCCGTGACGGCGGCGGTGTCGGTTCATACATCGGCGTCGACGAAGGGTTACATAAGGAAGGATGCGTTTGTGAGGGGGAATGGCGGCGGAAAAAGAGAAAACCGAATTAGGGTGTGGGAAGGTGGAGGGAGGGCGACAACAGTTCTTTGGGAGAGAGAGTATCGGGAATAAGGAGGTTTTCTAGGGAATTAGATTTAATTTAATTTATGTGATTAAAATACATATATTACCCTTTTAATAAAAATGCCACATGTCAAATCTTCCTTTCTCCTTACATTTTGTATCATAAACTTTTTTTTACTTGAACCAAATTCTATATATATATATATATATATATATATATATATAAGATATTAAATAAAGAGAATCTCTATTAAAAATAAGGGTTAAAGTCATAAAATAACGGTCTACTTTCCCCATTTTACCATTGTGGCACGTCATGTTTTTTTTTTTACACATTTGGCCAGTCAACTCATTAAAAACGTGTCAATGTGCCAAAAAATGACCTGCAACTTTTCCAGCCGGTTTCTCATCGTTTTCGCTAATTCTTTTTGCATAACCTTGTAAATAATCATTTTACCTTTCAAAGGACACCAAATTCAAGAATTTTCATTGCCAAGAATTTGCTAATTAAAGTCGGTTTTGGCCATCTTAGTGTTTTTTAAAGAATTGATTCACTTTAAACTCGGTTTTGGCCATTTTTTTGTACTACTTTAAAGATAACTTGATTACCTTTCCATAGGATCAAGAATTATAAATTTTCATGATGTATTAATGGAGAATTTCAAGATTAAAGTGTTGGAATGTTGTTTGAATTTAGTTCAAAAACAGAGCAGGAAAAAAAACTCATTTTTCGCTCGATTCTTACTCGTTTTACATAATTCTTTTTACAAAATATTATAGATAATCTTTTTACCTTTCAAAGGACACCAAATTCATGAATTTTCATCAACTATAGGCCAAGAAATTGTTAAATAAAGTCGGGTATTACCCCTTAAGCACCCTTACGGTATTTTTGATGAATTGACACATTTTAAACTCGTTTTTATTCATTTTTTGTGCTACTTGATAGACAACTCGATTACCTTTCCATAGACTCAAGAATTATTAATTTTCATCAAGTATAAATGGAGAATTTCGGGTTTAAAGTTTCGATTTTAAGATGAAGAAGAAAGGGGGGAAAGGTGACCTGCTATAGCAGGTCAAAATAAACAAAATGGGCACATCAACACGTTTTTTATAAGTTAGCTGGCCAAAAGTTTAAAAAAAAAACATGATGTACCACAATGGTAAAATGGGGAAAGTAGACCGTTATTTTATGGCTTTAACCCTAAAAATAAATTCTCTATATAATAATATATATTCTAACTAGTTTATAGACCCATATATATATGGGTATTATAAAAATAAACTTGAGATGTATCAAAATCAAATAAAAAATGTTAGAAGTATACATACATAAAAACTTTCAAATATGTATCTAAGAAACCAAACGTTTTCTTGTTGTCTTCAAATAAAGTATAGACACAAGGTCTCAAAATATTTCAACTCAATAATCAAATGATATAAAATTATAATAGAATAAAGAGATGTGATTTTTTTTTTATTTTCTTTTCGGATAGTTCATTTTCATCTCTAGTTTTTAAATTATTATGCACGATGTAAATGACATTTTCCATAACTTTAAAATGTCTTTGGTGGAACTTAACTGAAATTTTGAATCACTTTTATTCTTGAAATATACATAATGCATAAATATTCTTGCCTGGGATGATCTTTGTCTCGATAACATGTGTATCAAATTGAAATAATTGAAAAATATTTGATAATTGAATAGAATAGTTTCAGGACCATCAATGAACATCTATCTTTACATCTCTCAATTTGGATTTTTAAATATATAATATATCATCATTTAATGATACATTTTATTTTAAACCATATATTGTAAAAGGTTACATACATCTTTCTAATAAGATTGAAAATGATTTAAAATCAAATAATTAAACACTTTAAATAACATACTCAAGATGACTAATCAGCTCATCACCAAAATCCAAAAAAACTCACTCGGCCTTTGGCTAAACAAAAAATACCTACCTACTACTATTAATAGATAACAAAAAGTTAAGAATATACTAAATTTAAAAAAGTGTCCTATTACAATAAATTTAATATTAAAACGTAGATAAAAATGATACTGTAGCAAATATATAATTATTTTTTCTCTAAATAAGATATATCACTAGTTATTAATCATAATCTTTCTAAAATTGTTTTTGTAAAATTGAAGGATTTTGAAATTAGAGGTTTTGATTGGTTGATAGAAGTTGATTTAATAAGTAAAAATAGATATACGGTAAGCCTTATATATATATTTATAGATTTAAATATTAATAAATACATATAACTACAATTCATCAACCCGAACAATAAGCAACCCTAATTCATAATCTCCAAATTACTTAATGAATTGTTAATTAAAATAAAATAAAATTATATGTTGTTGTGCACGAGTTTCTTCTAAAAAATACAAACAACTCACTCAAATGACTGAAATATAAAATCTTTTTAAGGATGAGACATCATAATTCAATAGCTAAAATTTTTTGACGGCTCATTAATGTTTCATTAGTGTCTCATTAATGATTACACTAATAACTCATTGATGATGCATTAATGAGGGTCATTTCGGGAAAATCAGGACTCACAAATTAATGACGGCTCAGCCTGACTCAATTCACAGTTGGCAGGTGAATATATAAATGACCAAAATATCCATATTAATTAGTCATTAGTGACGTTAAAAATAGTTCTCGTGATTTTTGTACAAAATTTTTCATTAAACTTTTACCTATATATATGATCATATATATTAGGAATTGCATTTTTTAAATAATGATGACAAATTCTAGTTTTCTTAACAAATAACAACACTCCTTTATTTATTTGCATGAAACTTAAATGAGAAGTTTATTATGTGCGTCAGTGCGTGATGTAAGTCTTACAAAAGAAAACAAGAAAGAAGTGATGACTCCAAAATTAGGAGTTCTAAAATTATGGCCGACCAAGGTTGTAAAATTCATATCAATTTCGATCGAGGTTTTAAAGGATTTTATTATTTGGACTTTATTATTCTCATACATATCAGATATATTATCTTAGATAATAAAAGTTTTCAATTCAGTTCATATACTTACGTATATCATATTATAAAAAGTCAATATAGATTATGAAGCAAGTTTAACTAAAATCACGTGTTTTAAATATAGAAATTTATTTACGCTTACATATACACATGATGCATGTCGGTTGATCGTCACCTTAACATGCCAGCTTTAGCAAGATGACCCAAGAAACACTTCCACCTCATGCATCTATCTATTTATATATCTTATTCGAGTTACTATATATAGTTTATCTCTAAATACTAAAATAGGTTTTGGTCGAAAAATACATATATGCATCTTTGACTTCAAAGTATCTTAAAAAAAAGGTGTTAATATGTTATATTGGATCATTACTATTTCAATTACGTTGTTTTATATAACAATTTTCTTTACCTTCTTACTCATCTTGTTTATATAACAATTTTCTTTACTTCTTAATTACTCATCTGAGGGTCATATCAAACATTTACGTATATGAATGTTTTAGATTCTTTAAACTTATGTATGAGGTATAATCATGTGTGTTTAGTTGAAGAAATTTTTTCTATTTTTCGTGTATTTCAATTAAAGTATATTTAATAAAGATAATTGAAGTTAGCCTAAATAACCAATAGTGAAATAAAATGACAATAACAACAATTATTTTTATAATTTTTTAAAGTTAAAAAAATAAAAAATCAGTAAAAACAACATAAACCATTTTGTGACTTTCAAAAAAAAAAAAACCATTTTATATTTAACTCTTCATTTAATAATTTTACAAAGAATTCCGAATAATATTTTCCTTAACGGCTACTTATACTTGTTATATCCAATCTCTTTCTATCCCTCTCTTCTTCCATCTCTCTCTCTCTCTCTCTCTCCGCCACCATGCATCGGAAAAACGTCCTTTTTTTAGTCCTCATCACCGTCGTTGTCGCCGCTGTCGGAGGTCAAGCTCCGGCTAATTCTCCGTCTAAATCTCCACTACCTACAATCAAGCCTCCTATTGCTTCACCCTCAAACACATCCGCTGCGAAAACACCGACATCACCACCTACCATAGCTCCGGCAATGATCCCCGCCACGCCTCCCCCGACGGCCGCAGTTCCTGCCTCGGCTCCTCCTTCCAAAACACCAGTGAGCTCGCCTCCTGTTGCAGGGCCGGTGACCTCCCCAACCACAGCCGTTCAATCTCCGCCGGTTTCAGAACCAGTCAGCTCTCCGATCTCGTCTCCAGTAAGTCCGCCGACCGCCACAGTTCCCGCTCCGGCGCCTAGTAAGAAGAAGACTAAAGGAAAGAAGCACAATGCACCGGCACCGGCACCGGCACCGGTTACAATGAGATTACCGGCTCCCAGCGAAGCTCCCGGAACGAGTACCGGTTGGACCGATTCACCTTCTCCCGGTCCCTCAGCCGCCGCTACAGCCGACGAGGTAAATTCTTAACATCTATGAATCATTTATATGTCAAAAAGTGCGAATATGGATCAAATTTTAACCAATTTAACGTTGTTTATGCGTAACTGTTCACAATTTCATGTGCGTGTTTGATTTTATAATTACAAACGTGTAAAAATGAAAATTGTACAGAGTGGAGCAGAGAAATTGAAGAATGTGGAGATGGTGGTTGGCAGCTTGGCTTTGGGATTGGCAGTCTTCAGCTGGTTCTAGAGACTCTGTTTTTTTTTTAACATTACATATTTTATTTACTTTTACCATATTTTTGTTCTTTTTTATTTTCTTAATTTAGTGTTACATACTATGTATATGCAAGTACATAAAACCTTATATGGATTTCGAATATTTATTTGTGGTTTCATGTTGTGACTCTGAAAAAAATGAGCAATACTAATCTGATCTATGAGTGAAATTTGTGGTGGATTTTTGAAATCAAATCAAAATATGTTTTTTTACACTTGTGTAACTTAATTTACCTCTTTTATATTAACCGGAAAAATTAAGAATGGTTGTTAGATTCGAAAGATGAGTTCTCCTTTACTAATCACTAACAAGAAAGAAGATGTATAAATAATTGCGGCTATGCGACCAAGCTTAATCGGCTTCGGTCTTTGTTTAGTTAATTAAAAGCTATCCAATTATTTGAAGCTTCAATTTTATGGCGTGAGAGCACTTTTGCAACTTTTCTTTTGGCTAATTAAGTTTTTCACTTACATAAGCATGTTGCGATTGATTTTTATTTTTATGTAAAAAGCTTTATTGTTCAAATCATCTCTTAAGGATTAATATGTCAATGTGTTAACTAAGCCGCTTCATACAATTACACTTTATGTGCTTTTGTGAGAGACTTATTGATTGTGAAATATTAAAAGGTTTATACTACCAACAAGGTGGCCTAGTGGTTAGGGTTCATGTTCTCATAGAGGTAATGGGTTCTTCACTTGGTAAACACTTTGGAGTTGGTATATTCCTCCACCACAAATGCTTGGTGGGTCCGGTAAAGGAGACTTTGTGAAAAATAGTCTCGGCTTTAATCCCTACCTCTTGCTCGGGCAGCCAAGACAGGTGTTTATTGTCTGCGGGTCGGTTCTTAGGGAATGGTCGGTTCGGATCCAAATGATCCCGGACGCAGGGTAGGCCCGGCATAAACAGCCTTTTGTGGAATATTAAAAGGTTTAGCATACTCAAATACATAATTATCATAGATTCCACTCGAGTCAAGTTAATGGGAGTTAAAAAAAATTCAAATCAGGCTTGAAAACAGAGACTTGCTTGAGCTTGAGTTGGTTTTCAAACTTTGAGTTTTCTAATCGAATCGAGCTTAATCTTGATATTGTGATGGCTCCAATCGGTTCAATTACAACTCCTGTCATATAAAATTAAAAAAAAAAAATTAGCATCTAAGATGTTTTGATGCATGAATATACCTTACCAAAAATTTCAGTATGTAGAATGTTTCGTTCTTTAAATAGAAATTTCTTATATAACAAAAATTGTACAGGTCATAATAAAAACATAAAATCTTTAATTCTTAGACAAAAACATGAGCATTTTATTTTAATATTGGAATTAAAATATCAACATTATACATTCAAAATTAATATAAAAAATGCCTGTGTGAAATTAAAGTAATAGAAAATTTGAAACTTTTAAATCGCTATAATTTGTCATTAATACCTTTAAAACAAAGCAAACGATGTTATGTTATAATTATCAATTTCAGTATTCACTTCTAATTGTCTTCGGTTGATGCTATTAAAAATGATTTATCCTTTTGGAAGAAATAATACATTCCATAAAACCTTTTCCTTTTTACATAATTTCCATTAGAGAGGTGTGCTAAACTTAAATCCAAAATATAATTTGAACATTGGTTTTGGGAGAGGATAGGATTATTATAAGAGTATATTACAAGTAAGAGGCGAAAGAGGATAGAGCTATAGGATTATGGGTTGTGGTCAAACATTAAGGGGGGTTTGGTGGGAGGATTTTATGGGAATGAGATTTCAAATCTCATGAAATGTGATGTTTGTTTTGCAAAAATGAGGTAGGATTTCAATTTCTATGACTCTTTGAAATCTCATGGATAAGGGATTTTTAAATCCTCCCACTCCCCCTAGTATTTTGAAATCCACAGGTGAAGCATTTACTACGGCGACGCTCCGGCGAATATTCTGGGGAACCCTATTCGACATAAACCGCCGCCATCGTCGCCCCTTCGCTGCCACCGTCACCCTTTTGCTGCCGCCGTCACCCCTTCGCAAACCCTTTTCTTCGTCGACCCCGTCGCAAACCCCTTCGTCACCGTTGCCGTCGCCTTCGAGAAACCGTCATCCCCTTCGTTGAGAAACCCTAACCGTCGCAAACCCCTAAGTCACCGTCGCCGTCGTTTGCAGATCTGGGAGCAGTGAAGGGCAAAAGCAAGGGTTCGAAGGGCGGCGTCTCTGTCATCCCATTCATCCCCGTCGTTGGTTTCTGGAACGAGAAGGGCGGCGGTGAGGTGGTGGCCGGCGTTTTAGTGGTGGTGTCTTGGATGAGCAGATCTGATGAACCAAACAGAGAATTGAGATTTTGAATCCCACCAAATGAATTCCCACCAAAATGCAAATCCCATATATAAATCTCAATCCCCTCAAAACAATATTTTAACCAAATACCTCCTAAAAGTCAAAATTGAATGAATCTGACTTTTAAATAAATGGGCATCAAGGTTATATTAGGCATAACAAAGTATTAAAGATCTCAAAGAGGCTAGAAAATAGAAGAGAATTCAGCAAAATAATACCAAACTAAATTTTGAAATTTAGACTTCTAAAAACATCACCAAAAAGTGTTTGAATTTCATCAGAGATTGATTTAGAACGAGTAGATAAGAGAACTTGCAATCATTTCTAAACTCACGTTTGATTCTCTTCAAAAACAGATAAATTACTTCTATGAACAATGAACATATCAATAAAAATGATAGAAGAACTTCATTTTATAACGCCCCCATTTATAAAACTGAAATAAATATTTAAAAACCACATCTGATAACATTCCATTTGCATTACAATAAAAAAGCGAAAGCGTACATTATTTTTAAAAACTTGTTGATCCAAAAGATACATATATACAACGGAACCAATACAAAGGTATGATATATCACAAGAGGCGTTAATTATTTTCCCAAAAAACTTTTTTACTAAAACAATATTCAAATAGGAGATTTACATTTCTTGTTGTGACCTGTAAAACATTTATAAAAAAATCAAAGCTAGATAAACATACTAGTTGATAAATTACTTATTTATTTATTCATTCATATCATTATTACAATCACTATAATCATTATTAACATTATTATTATTATTATTATTATTATTATTATTATTATTATTATTATTATTATTATTATTATTATTTTAATCTTTATTAATATTATTATTATAATAAATTACTTATTTATTTATTTATATTATTATTTTTATGCAAATTTAAATTTAATGACATAATTATAATTGATTGCTGTTAATATTATATACATATTCTTTTTGATAATTTATATTGTTAAATATAATACAAACAGCTTGTGGTTGAATCGTCAACTCGAAGATGAGTGTATTATAAACGTTGTATCTTAATACGAAAAGACATAATTATATTTTTTGTACATGTCATTTATTATTATTGTTACAAGTAGGAGCAATATAGTTATGTTTTTATTGGTTATAATTAAGGAGAATTAAAAATAATTATAAAATATTTTAAAATGATAAAACTAAGAATTTAATTAAATATGATAAAACTAAAGAATAATTATGATATTTGTACATTAGGGTGGACAAATATGATATTTTCAAATTTAAAAATGACACATATGAAATCTTCCTAATAATTTCCTATTGAAATTTAAAGTTGAATCCAATTTTGACTTAAGAAAGGTTAAAATTGAATTGCAATATTGAATGGTCCAGATTTTGTAATTAAATCTTTTACCTAAATCAATTGTAAGAGTTGTCTAATATGTTTTATTAATGTCACTCTATTATATTTATATCGACAGATAATTTTATGACGTCAATTTAATAAGGAAATCATAGTTTTCTAACGTTTCTTGAAATAACATAAATTGTAACCCCGACACTTTAATTTCTGTAATTGGTTATGTGTTTTAAAAAGTAGCATATATTTTGTGGAGAATGGAGATGTTCCTTTACTTAAGAAGAAAGAAAATAGGATATTGGGGCTTTTGCCTTTATAAAGTGTGTCAATTATGTTTTCGATCTTCATAAGTAAACTAATAACAAGAAACGACTCGGGTTTAATAATATTAAAGGTTTGCATGTTTTATATTAACGAGTAATTAGTTCCGCGCTTCGCGGCGGTACAAAATTACTATTTTGTCTACCGGATCTATATTGCATTAATTATTCTATTAAATATGTTTAAACGACTATAAATAATTATAAGTCTTCATAATTTCACCTCAACTTATATAACTAATGTGCTAAAGATTGAATTGTTTTCATGTAAAAAACAAAATAATGACAATTTAAACATAGTTTGTTGTATTTTCGTTTACTTTGCTCTTTAAAAATCAATCTCTAGTTATATATACTTAACTATCCTTTTTCAAAAATCTATCTCTAGTTATATATACTTAATATCTTAATCGATTAAATTTAAAATTTATTGTCTTTGAGCTAAAAAAGTAAAATTTAAAGAAGGAAAAAAAATGCTAACATAAGGAAATAAGATATTTTGATACTAAAAAGAAAGAGAAATAATAAGTGGTTAAAAAGAAAATAAAAAAAAGGACTAAAAAGAACAGGAGAGAAAGAAAAGAAAGAGAAATATTAAGGGGTTAAAAAGAAAAGAAAAATACCATAAAGAACGGGAGGAAAAGCCGTAAATAGAGGGTAGGAAAAATCTGAAGATAGTAAGACTCGAACCAGGATGGGTTATGTCAGTGGGCAGCATGATAGCCGCTTGAACTACAACATCATTTGAGAAATTTTCGTGATTTCTAATATATAATATAATCCGGCGTATTTTAGATAAACCCATATATGAACAGTAAATCTGGCTCATTTTAAGGTTTGTGTATTGTATATATATATTAATTTCAATTAAAAATCTTAACAATATTATTCTATTCCAATAAACCACACAAATATAATATATATAAATTTTATGTAAAATATAATTATCTACATCTCCCTTCTATTTCCCCGAAATTGAAACACTAAAATAATTAGTAAAATGTACCATAGTATGTAATGGGTAAATTAAATGCTGTGACTTTTGCTTTTATTATTATAACTAGTTTATTGCCCCTTGTAAAAACACGGGGATGTTTACAGAAAAGTATAAAATTTGATAGTATAAAATTATAAGAGTAATAGTGTTTCAGAAGTGTTTTGAGATATTAAAATTTTCAGATAAAAATAATGAAATATCACCAAAAATTTACATATGTCAGAATTTGTAACAAAAACAATAACTAAATTTTTTGAAGTACTACTATTAATGGTAACAAAAAAAATAAAAATATACTAATTTTTAAAAAGTGTCATATTACAATAATATTTATACCAAAACGTAGATAAAAATGAGACGATCGTAAATATATAATAATTTTTTCTAAACAACATGTATCACAAGTTACTAAACACAATTTATAAACACCATATAATTAATTACATTAATATACAATTTTTATAAAACCCCCTCACATTTTCTTAAAAACCCCTCACATGTTTTATAAAACCCCCTCATAATTTTTATTCAGGCCCCTCCCAATTAATTTAAATTTGGAATTCGATGCCTATTAATCTTTCTAAAATTGTTTTTGAAATTGAATAATTTTGAAATTGAATGTTGTGATTGGTTGATTGAGTTTCAATTTATGGTTATTTTAAGAAAATTTGCATGTCTTTTATATATAGATAGTTTAAAACCCCGTGTATAAACACGGGGATGATTAAAGTTAATTTTAAATGTTTTCATATTGTTAAATAATTGTAAAGCATACAAAAAGTGCAAACAAATAATACACCGTGTTTAAATACATATTAATAATAAATACCATGCATATAAATCTTATCTCAAAATAAAATAATACAAACACATATCAATATTTCACGATTATATCAAATTTAATTTTCTAATATTTAGATTATATCTATTAATGTTTATCTATTAAAAGTTAAAATTGAATTTATTTTTTGATAAAATAGATGGTGCTGATTTAATTTAAAATCAAAAGTATCTAATTCATATTAGTTCGACTCTAAAAAGTTAAAATCAAAATTTCAAAGTTAAAGAAATTAATGACTAAGATTAAATCTTTTTATTAAATGAAGGGTTCAGATTATTTAATAAAAATAACCGGATTGATTTAAATCTTTTATTAAATACGCGTGTGATATACGGATTGATTTAGAAATAAAAATTGTTAAAAATTAATTAAAAAATACTAAATAATTATAAAACACAGAAAAATAAGATTTAAAAAAATGACGACAGATGACGTCAATACTAAATCCAGTGGTAGAAGCGTTGACGTGAGTTTGTTTCATTAATATATAATTAAATAATTTAGTTTTTTATATTATCTTTATTAATTATATAATGTTAAAAATTAATAGAATGATGGAAAATTATAACAAATAATCCGATAATTAATTCTTTGATATATATATTATTTATTATTTTTATCAATTATGTGGACGTGATAATCATTTATGTATCTTTTCTTGGATTGTAATTTATTTAATTTATTTTACTTATTATTGATTTGATTAAGGGATACCTTTATCTTAATTTAAATTGGTTAGTCCCATTAGTTTGACTCTAAAAGGTCAAAATCAAAATTTTAAAATTAAATGAGTGAACGGCTAAGATTAAATCTTTTACTAAAAGAACGGTCAAGATCATCCAATAATTTTTTTCTAATTAGTCTTTTATATATATTAGAAGATTATTAATTCAAATATTTTTTCCTTATTCCTAAATGTTCTGGGTATAAAAATCATCATCAAACTCCCAAAACAATGATGGAAATCATTTCTTCCGCCTTTAAAAAAACTCATATTGTAAACATACGCATGAACACGTATGAACATGAATACAAAATGGATTTAAACACACCTAAATCTTGAACATGCACATGAACATATCGTTGAAATCGGAAACAGGCGCATAAAATTACATTATAAAAATAAGTGTATCAAGTGGCTGTAACATGTATAGTATGTTACAAATAAGTCATGTATCGTCTCCACATAACAACACTTTAGCTAAGATAAATAATTAGAACTTAACTAATTAGTCTAATCAAACCGAATTATGATAGAAGGGTTTCTAAACTCACAACTATGAACTACTCATTGTGAAAGGCAGGGACGGACTCACAATTTGAAATTGGTGATGACACAATTAGACATGTGTGAATAGGTGGTAGCACCGGCTCGAAAAAATCAAATTTACACTACGAAATGATAGCACCGCCTCAAAAAATCAAGATTTACACTATGCGTATAAAATTGGCTGGTGTCATGTGCTCCACTGGCTATGCCTTGGATCCGCCCTTGGTGAAAAGGATTTACCTACTAATTAAAAGCAATATCAAGCAACTAACTTTAACTAAAAGACGAAAATTTTATGGATAAAGACGATAAGACAAATGGTAAAAATATACATACATATATATATAACAAGGTTTTTTAGCCCTGCGTTGCGGGGGCGAGGCATGACTGGTAAACATATATAACGACATAAGTTAACTAAAAGTAGTTGTTATATATGTAACATAAATTGATATGAGATTTTTTAGTGAAAATTACACGCCAAAAAAAGAAATTTACGTTTTTTATTATGAAACATCTTAGTATTACATCTTTGACTTCTTTAATAGACCATATAACATTGAATACATTTGCGTAAGTTGAATTTTTTTATCAAACACCGAATGAGCACTAATAAAGAAAACATAAGATCCTTTTTACCAAACACTTTGACTTCTTAGAAGTTTAAAAAAACTATGTTCACCGTAAATGAATAGCCCTATATCTAGATGAATTGTAACTTAAAAGAAGAAAAAAAAACTAAACACTATTCCTAAGCTACAGGAAAAAAAAAATCGTAACCTAAAAGTAAAAAAAAAACACCTAAATGAATTATTCAAAGTAAAAAAAATTGTAACTAGAAAAACACTATTTATTAGCTACGAAAACAAATGAGTTAACTAAAAAGTAAAAAAAAAACTTTTTTCCAAAAACTTTGATTTTTTAGAAGTTTAAAAAAACTATGTTCACCGTAAATGAATAGACCTATATCTGAATGAATTGTAACTTAAAATAAGAAAAACTATTCCTAAGCTACGGGAAAAAAATATCGTAACCTAAAAGTAAAAAAAATACCTAAATGAATTATTCAAAGTAAAAAAAATTGTAACTAAAAAAAACACTATTTATTAGCTACGAAAACAAATGAGTTAACTAAGAATTAAAAAAAAACTGCAACCTAAAAAAAAACCACTATTCCTAACCTACATGCTGTGAATAGTGATAACATTTTTAATAAATGTTAGAGTTTTCAATGTGTCACGTCTTGGGGACATTTGAATATAATTCACATTAGTTTGGTAGGTATCTCATCTAATTATTTGAATTGCTATTGTTATCTAGTTTACGGCCAGTGATTTAATTAATTTAGGATTTTTAGTTTGTGTGTAGAAATATCGTAGCTAGGTTTTATTCAACCTATGTATTTTGGGGGTAAGATTTATGTAAATACTTATGTCATAATAAATAAGTCTCTGGTTCCTACTAGGTAGTGACCCTGATGATCGAACCGCGTTATATCTTGGTGTTTGTTTATTTTGTTTTATTATCAACATCATCTAACGGGTTCTTTGTTAAAGTTTCAAGTTAAATTCTTACAATATGATGACCTGATTCCAGCATCATTCTCGAGACAATTGGTATTTGTGAATAACAAACCAATCAAGCAAGGATTAAATATGAAAACTCATATATAGGTTATTTAAAAAAAGTAAATGGGTAATAAAAACCATGCATAAATCCAAAAGATAACCAAATTTACTCTATGGCTCATAAATCAACAGTGAATACAAAGAAAACTAACCCATAGACAAGTTATAAGTCATCAAAATCGAACTATAACCAATTTTAAAAATTGTTCTAAACAAAAACTAACAAACTAGTGCACAGTATATGTTGACGTTCAATCCTTATTTCAGCTCCACTTTCACACGTAATTAGTTCCATTGTTCCCGCATCACCAACCTACAAAGCGGCTAATAGATTAAGTAACCAATGTAACATCATTTAAACAATATTTTGACTTAAAAGTCAAAACCCAACGAGATTGACTTTGAATAGTTAAGATAGACATGTATAAAAACTGCAACAGGAGAGAAATATATATAAAAAATGGCTTTTGTTCGGTTTTTTAAGTAATTTATGTTAGGCTCAAAGCGCGTAACACTAAGTCAAATAGGAATCCTCGTGATCAAGATGGCCCATGGCCGCTTCGTTTTTACATATTTTGTTGCTTAGCTCGTCAATAAGTCGAATTATTTCGGATACGTGCTACCAAAATATGGTAAAATGTACGTATAATTTGTATCAGGTTTCCGATTTTTTATAGCGCTTTTATAGTATATTAGGTTAACTAAAACTGTAAAAATATATGTTGCAGAGCTTCAGGAAAAAGAAATACGTGAACCGGTAGTGAATTTAAAGATAAAGCCTTAGAGCCGAAGACAGAAACTTAAATGGGCCGAATTTGTTTGTACTGATTTTTAATTTATTCTTGGGCAACGCGCCAACGCCTATTAGAAGCTTTTTGGGGCTTTGATGGGCTAGAGAGGAAAAAAGCCCAAGGAAAGAAATGAATCCCTTTTAGAAGAAATTTCCAGCCGAACATGCGTTGCTAGTTTTACTTACACGATTTTTATTCTGAGAGACAATCATTATGTGGCAATCGTCTTGTGTTTGGGTTAGCGGGTCATGGGTTGACAGGTTGTAAACGGGTTTACAGATCATAGTTGGGTTGGCGGGTCACTGGGTCTAGGTTTACTAATTTTATCCCTTGTTTATCAAAATACATTATTCAAATACAAAATACTAAAAAAGTTCAACTGTGCCTAGATAGTTTAATATAAATTCAAAAACATGATGATTTTAAAAACAATAAAGCTACAAGTGATGAAACATTAATAATTCGATAATGTCTACTTTCAATAGTTTCAAAATGACGAAGGAACAAAAGCCAAGAGATGAAATTGTTTCTGATTAGGTTTACAGAGACTAATAAATAAGATAAAAGAACAAGAATCATTTATGAGAAATATAAGAATAAATAGAAAAATAAGAAATATCAAAAAAATTATATGGGTTGGTGGGTCGACCCGCAAACCCGCAAGCCAACTCGAACACGACCCGTTTATTTATACGGGTTTGTGGTCAACCGAAAACGACCTGACCCGTTTATGTTGACTAAAACCCGTTTATTTACGTGTCGTGTTCGTATTGTATCGATAATTGCCACCTCTAGTATGCCGGAAACAAAAACAATGTTGAAAGGTGAGATGATTTATGCGATTTTTATTACAAGAGTCTAACAACATTGAAGAGTGGATGATTTATATACAATAAATAAATCTATGTTATCCATAATAAAAGTAATCTTTGTTAATAGTATATATACATGTTCTTTTATATATTTTATATTGTTAAATATTAATACTATTAGCTAGCGGTGGAAACGTCAACTCGTGGTGGAGGACAAGCGTCATGATATAAACGTTGTATCCTGATAAGAAAAGGTATAATTATATTTCTTGTACATGTCACTTTTCATTATTGTTACAATTAGGAGCAATATAATTAAGTTTTTATTGGTTATAATTAAAGAAAATTAAAAATGATTATAAAATATTTTTAAATGATAAAACTAAGAATTTGACAAAATATGATAAAACTAAAGAATAATTATGATATTTGTATATTAAAATGGATCAATACGATATTTTAAAACATATATGAAATCTTCCTAATAATTTCATATTAGAACAATGTGAAAAGAGCAAATTACATAGATCGTTCATGTGGTTTGTTGCTTATTTCACTGTTCGTCCCTAGACTTCATTTACTACACCAGAGATCCTTAAAGTTTACGTTTTGTTACATCTATGGTCCTTGTTCCAGTTAAAAAGACTAAAATGCCCTTTATTTTTTATTGAAAGTACTATTATACCCTTATTTTATTTTTTATTTATTTTCTTAAAAAATAAATAATAAATCATTATTATTATTATTATTATTATTATTATTATTATTATTATTATTATTATTATTATTATTATTATTATTATTATTATTATTATTGTTACTATAAAACCCAAACCCACAAATTCTCTCTCTCTCTCTTCTCTTTGAAACTCACCTCCCCACCACCGTATCTCTCCCTACCTTGCGGGAAAAGACTACAACCACGAAGGACCAACGCCGTGAGAAGACCGCCTTTGTTGTGAAGACCACCACGAAGACCGCCACCATCGCAACAACTTCAGATGTGGGTTTGGTCAGCGATTAGGGACCATAGATTTGGGTTTGTTCTTGTGTATGAGAAGACTGCCACCACTCCGCGCCGCCAACCATTTGAATAACAACCAGTGCCGCCAACCACCTGCTCTCTCTCTCTCTCTCTCTCTCTCTCTCTCTCTTCTTGTGGCGGCGTCTGTGTTTGAGGAAACCTTAAATCCGGTGAGGGGATTCCGACCTCAGGCAACAAATCCGGTGAAGATTAGGGTTTGTTATTGATCTTGAATGATCTTGATTATTCTTGTTCTTGATGTTATTATTCAATGTTTTTAGATTACGTGAATGTTTTTGTCTTTTGATTAGGGATTGTTTGCTCCTGATCTTCAATGTTTTTATTTATTGTTCAATGTTCTTTGTTTTTGTTCTTGTTCTTGATTAGTTACATATCTGAGTGTGTATGTGTGTGTTGTGTTACAGATCTCGTGTTCTTGTTCTTCTAGTCTTATTCAACAGGGAGTGGGAAATCTCGTGTTTGTGTATGTGTTACAGATCTTGTTTTTGTTTTTGTTCATGTTTGATCTTGATCGATGAAGTGTGTGGGTGCTAGATTTGGTGGCCTACAGTGGTGGTGGTGCTATAGTGGTGATGGTGGTTACCTACGGTGCTGGTGCCCTAGGTGGCGGTGGGGATCGACAGTGACACGGCCCGAAATGTTATAGAGGTTTCCAGATAAATCTAGAATATTGTAAAAGCTTCCGGAACCTTTTCGAAGAGTGGAGAAGGTTGAAGAACTTTATAAAATCTTATGGAAGGTTCTAGGAAGGGGTATTATATATTAAATATCTAAGGATCTAGAATGCTCCTTAATGGAGATATACGAAACATTTTAGAGTCATGGCACACCTATAAATAGACTTAGCCATGCTCATTTGAAAGAGTTTTGAGTGTTCTATTTCATTCTCTCATATAATCTCTTAAACTTAATTAGAGGGAAAATAAGGATGAGCTAGCGTTGGTAATAGCTAGTGACGCACGGTTCGCAAAGAAATAAAACAGCCCGTGACATTTGGTATCAGAGCCAAGGTTTGAGCTATACTCCCGACTAAGACTGATGGAAAGTCATTTTGAGAACATATCTCTGGAAACTGATGGAGGTGATCATGTCTCCAGGGAAATCGAAAGGGCTACTCGCGATAAAACTCGCAAGGATAAGTCTGCCATTAGAGAGCCCATGGTCGATTCTGAGAGAAAACTAGTCAAGGTTGAGTTAGTTGTGACGGAACATCACGACTATTGGGAGGAGTTAGACCCACGCATGACGCAACTAGGGGAAGAGCTGCAAGGGGATATGATGGTTAGGTTCGTTGAGACCATGGACCGCCTAACCAAAGTCGACGAAGAGAACAACGCCATGATCATGATGCTCCAGAGGTAAATTCTTAAACTCAAGGGTGAGCTTAAGGAATGTCAAGTTAAGTTGGCTAAGGTTATTCATGATCCTAGAGGGGAACCTTCATTTGTGCAAGGAGAATTGCAGCAAATGAGGGTAGAGATTAATGCTCTACGTAATTGTGGCATTATGGGTACGATGTTAGGGATACCAAAGGTTGACGTCCCAAAACCCGAGGCTTATCATGAGAGACGTAAAGCTAGGGACACAGAAAATATTCTTTATGGTCTAGAATGTTACTTCCAAGCAGTAGTAGCGGAAGCTGATGCGGTAAAAAGAAAAGGGCATCATGATCTTTTTTGGTGATTAGAAACCATTTACGTGACAAAACGTAAATAAAATCCAAGAACAAAAAATGTAATAAACGACAAACCACATAGACGATCCGTGCAATTTGCTCTGTGAAAATATGTCTTTTTCGGTACATTAACTTTAAATTCAAATTTTTATTTACTTTAAACCCTAAAAAGCCATTCTACTTTATACTCTTAAAGATTAAAAAAATCAATAAAAGGTCTTAAATTAACGTTACGTTCTCCGTCAACGAGTGAAAAACAGAACTTTTTCAAAGTTTGAAAAATTGAAATTCTTGTCTCATTTACATATTATTTATATTTATATTTATCAACAAATAGCAGTGCATAGTGCATAGTATGTTTAGGAAATGTATGGTTTTTGAGTTTTATTTGAATGAAATATACAGAAAAAGAAAAAAGAATTGTTCTACTTCATTTACGGTTGTCAAGAAATCGATCTCAACTCGTGAAAGTCCCTCAAAGATTCAACAACAATAGTCTCAAAGTCAAGAGAACGGTTCTAAAAGAAATCAAGACCAACCACCACGTTTGAAATCCAAAAGGAGAGTTTCTTCAAAAACCTCCATTTCTTTACTCTCTGTTCCTCTTACATTTTTCAAAGATTTTAATTACCTGTACATGATTATTAATTTTTTTTTCTTTTTCTTTAGCATATTTAAATAATTAATAATTAATAATAATTAATAAAGAAATATAACAAAGATTGTTTCTTAACTTCTTCCCCCTTTTTCCGATCATCGTCTAATTTCTTTCTTCGTGATCTCCGGGCTTTCTCCGATCTTATCACCTATCAACAAATCTACCTCTAATCGATCTTGCTAATTCCGATTCTTTTCACAACTGCTGCGTTCCTAAACCCTTCACTACCGCCGTTCGCCGCCTGTTTCATGCACATTCCTCCGCCTTCGTTCGGCCGTTGATGGTGATTATGTTGTTCTACGCCTGCCATATAATTCCTCACCTCCGTTCTGATCATTTCTTGCAATACAGACAAAAACTCTGAACTAAAAGGCATGAAAGCCTTGTCCTGTTGATTCACTGTCGCTACCGGATCTCTTGAAACATTAAGCTGATGCATCGCCGACGAAATCGCCATCGGGATTGATGACATGAGGTCAGCGTGGTTATTTACTTTTGGACTTTGTTGACGATCGATCGGAACTTGCCGTAACGGCAAGGCATGTATAGGAACAGGCGGAAGGGGAGGCGGTAAAGGACTCGCCACCGGTGAAGGCGGCATTAACTGCATCGGCGTCGCTTCATTCTCAACTCCAGGAAGCGAGAGACTCAACAACGTCGGAGGATCTATCGCCACCGGTTTCGACGGTATAGGCGACGACGTCGTAACTTCGATTTGTGAAGCAACAACCGCGGCGGTTCTAGCCACTGGTCGGTACACGTGCGACGACGAAATCGCCGGGACGCTTGAATCACTGACGTCAGATCCCGACGGACTTCCTGGATTCAAATAACGACCTGAAACCGCCACCGCCGAACCGGCACTAACCGACCTCTTTAACAAAGGCTGTTGAATAGCAAACTCACCAAACTCTTCATTCGTCATAGACGAACACTTCCTCTTCAACGTCGAGTTCCAGTGGTTTTTAATGGCGTTGTCCGTCCGGCCGGACAACAACCGAGCAATCGTCGCCCACTTGTTTCCAAACCGAGCATGAGCACGTAAAATCGTCTCATCTTCCTCCGGCGTAAACGCACGGTGCTCCACCTGCGGCGACAGCTGGTTGCACCACCGTAACCTACACGACTTTCCAGATCTACCAGGTATAGACTTCCCTATCAATGACCAATTTCTAGGACCGTGTTTTTCAACAAGCTGTTGAAGCATGTCATCTTCTTCAGGACTCCACGGACCTTTGATCCTATCAACATCCTTATTCGGATTACTACCAGCCATTAACATAATAACAGAATAAAAACAGAAAATCGAATCAATTTAGGAAATTATGGATTGAAATTCGGAAAGTATAAAAGAAAGATGGAAGGTTTAGTGGGATGAATGGAGGTTTATATATGAGAGAGTGAGAGAGGATAGGAATGACCGGTTAAGCCGGTGATGGTGGTGGGTCACCGGCTGTGACTGGAAGAAGCGGTTGTATTTGGTAGAATTTGGGATACAGCTGGCTAACGGACACGCGTCACATCACGGCCCAGCACTGATTTACACATACTAGTCTTCGTAAGCTCTACTTCTACCTGTCTACTCTCTACGCTCCCAAAGGGCGCGTGAATATCACGTTTTTGTCGGCTTCCCAGACGTAAATATCAATAATATCTCCACATTTTCTCAGCGCATTTTAAATTAATTAAATAAATAACTGTTCATAAAATGTAACTGTTTATCCATTTTCGGTAACGAATAAGCCAGTAAGTATTTACCATATTAAAATAATTATAAATATTTGAGTTTGATTTTTGTATGTTAGTTATAACGCCACGGCGACGTTTTAAAAAAACAATAAATAATGGTTTACAGAAAAGGTTGACTAGTACATGTACTATAATTACGTGTATGTACGTATATACACATGTGGATAATTTGAACGAAATCCCGGACCTAGTTCACTAAATATTTTATAATTTACGATATTTTTTTCCTTTTTAAATTGAAATTTTCACATTTCAGGTTCACTTTGTAGAATCAAGGAATAGAATTAATTAAAATTCCATTTAACTCATATATGTAATGTAATTTCTGTTAATTTAGGAAATGTAAATAATTAAAAGAATAATTAACTTGTTAACTGTTTATAAACAAGTTTATTAAACATAATACAATAGGATTTTGATTTTAGTTACAATTCATTTTTTTAAATTTTGTAAAACAAATGAAACCTTATGATTAGATAATATATAGAGATATATTAAAAAATATACTTTATAAAAGTGAACACTATAAGCAAAAAGTTAAGAGATTTAGGGGGCGCTTGGTTAATTAGAGGGGAATGGGAATGACAAAGGGTAAGGGAATACAAAGGAATGCAATAAGCATTCCCTAGTATTATCAATACGATTGATATTGCTTGGTTAATATATGTAATCATTATATACACATATGTATATATATACATATATATATCTATATGTGTGTGTGTGTGTTGTGTAGGAGTGGCGATGGTGGTTGTGGTGATTTTATGATGGTGTAGTGATGGTGGCGGTGGTGGTAGCGGCAACGACGACGGTGGTGGTCAGTAGTGGTGCTAGAGGGTGGTGGTGTTGATCGTTGATGTGTTACCATGGTGTAGTGGTTGCTGCCGGTAGTGGCAGTGGCGTCTGTTGGTGGTGGCGGCGACGATGACGGTGTTGGTGGCGGCGGTGACGACGACGACGGCGGAAGTTGGTCGTGGCGGCGGTTATGGTGCGGTTGGTGGTGGTGCTAAAGGGTGGTGGCACCGACATTGGTGGTGGTGATTGTTGATGTGGTACGATGGCATGGTGGTTGCTTACGGTGGCGGTGACGACGACGGTGGCGGCGGCAGTTGATAGTGGTGACGGTGGCGGCGGCAGTTGATAGTGGTGACGGTGGCGGCTGGTGGTGGTGCTAGAAGGTGGTGGTAGCAATATTGGTGGTGGTGTTCATAGTTGATGTGTTACGATGGTGTAGTGGTGGCTGCCGGTGGTGGCGGTGGCGACGACAACAACGGCGGCAATTGGTGGTAGTGGCGGTGGCGATGGTGTCAGTTGGTGGTGTTGCTAGAGGGTTGTGGTACCGATATTGGTGGTGGTGTTGATAGTTGACGTGTTACGATGGTGTGGTGGCAGTCGGTGGTGGTGGTGGTGGTGGCGACAACGATGACGACGATGGCGGTAGTTGGTGGTGGCGTCATAGGGTAGTAGCAACGATATTGGTGGTGGTTAGTGATGGTGTAGGTGATCCGTGACGCATATGTACCTGAATCCATTACCCTGAATTCATTACCCCCAATTTACTGAGGAATGCTTCATTCCTCAGTAATGGGTAATGATTGATTATATTCCACCTAAACAAGCAACATCAATGATTGTCATTCTTATTCCTTACCCCCTAAAACCCCCAACCAAGCACCCTCTATCTCGGACTACGTAGTAATTCTTCTCTGTACTGTGTTATTGATATTGTAAAAGGATATTATAAATTTTTTTTTGAATTTATGTTGTATTTATTAAAATTGAGTAGGGAGTTAAAAAAGAAAAATGAAGAAAAGAGATGTGAACGTAAAGCACGTAAGGTTTGACTAAAAGGAAGAAAAGAAGGTAAATGCCAGCTTGCCAACCAGTTATGGATATTATATTATGGTTTGGTAGTTTCAAGGCTATTGTAAGCCATCTTTATCTCCTCTAGTCAAATTTTGTTAAATAACTAATAACTGATTTTTTTAATGCCAAAATGGATTTGAGTGTTGTTAATACTATGTGGTTTTGAATTTAACTTTTATTATATTATATTATATTATTCTAAAATTACATTATAAGTTGCATAAATTATAATTGTTACGTATGTTAATTTTTGTTATGTAAAATGCGTCTCCGTTCTTGCACGGAGTCCAAGATGACTTGATATTGTAACATATTAAATAGTTAATGTTACTATTTTAATAAACAAACAATTCGTGTACCTATAAAATTTTATATTTCTATTCATATGTATATTTTCTTTTGTTCTATCATACATCATCCATTTCAATTTAATTAACAATATATTTTAACAAACAAGTAAAGTTTTTTTTAAATAGCAAGTAGGATTTTATTGACTAGCGAGAAGCTAGAAAAAAAACAATTACAATGATGAAAAGCATGAAGCAGGAAAGTGCAGCCATTCAAACCATCTATTAGTTAAGTTACAATTAGACCACCTATTTTTGAACCAAAAATACGATAAGGCTTGTATCTCGCTGCATAGCAATGCCTCCTTTTGAGTTGAATTCTGTGTATAAACCTTCCCATTTCTACTCTTCCACATCAGCCACATGTAAATGTAGATTACACCTTTGAAAGCCTTGAGTTTACCTCCTTTAAATTGAAGCATATTACCCCAATCCATCAGGTCCTCGACTCCCCGTAGCTCCTTTAGATCTATGCCCCACCACTTCGCAATTTCTTTTAACACCTTCAAAGCTGCTGGACAATGTATGAACAAGTGGTCTTCCGTTTCTTCGGTGTTGTTGCAGATGGAGCAAAGACGACTCAACATTATAATGCCTCTTTTGTTAAGTTATGCTTTGTAGCCGGCCTCTTATTTAAGCATCTTCAAGCATGAATATTGATTATAGAATGGAGGAATTCAGCCAATCTAAGCCACCTTTGTCACCTTTTCTCAAGTAAAAATAATCTAACGCTTTTTGTAATGAACTTATAGAGAATAAACCATTTGACTCCAAAGCCCAAGAGACTGATTTTTCAATTTGATTCATCCACATGAAACCATAAAAGCGAGTGGTATATTTACCTTATTGAATTCCTTCGAGATCTTTAGAATGTTTCTCTAGACGCTAGGAAATTTACTGACAGGATTAGGCTCATGTAAACCACCGCTCAAGCCATGTAGGGATTGAATGACTTTCTTCCATAATGCTCCATCTTCGTTTTTGAAACATCACTACCATTTTGCAAGCATTGCTAAGTTGAGAGCTTTAAGGCTGCCCACATTTAGACCTCCATTTGCCTTGTCATATAAAGTTTGACCTCATGAAATCCAGTTGATTTACTTATGTTCCTCATTTGCACTCCAAAAGAAGTTGGATTTAAGACTTTCAAGTTTCTTTTTAAGATCTTCTCTGGAACTTTAAAAAGCGAATAATAATATACCCCCAGACTTCCCAGAATGGTTTTTAAAAGTTTTAACCGACCACCTGCAGATAGTTTTTTATCCTTCCATTTTGAAAGCTTTGAATGAAACTTGTTAATGGCAAGTTCCCAGGTTTCACATTTGTTTATTTGACCGCCGATTGGTAATCCCAAATACTTGAGAGGAAACTCACCCACCTTGCAATGTAATTTACTTGCTACGGTTTCAGTTTCTTCTCTACTCGCTCCAATTCCCATAATGTTGCTCTTCTCCAAGTTGATTCGTAATCCTGATGACAAGTAAAAACATCGTAGTAAACGAATTAAATTATTAGCATTATTTATGGACCAATCACCCGTAAAAATAATGATGGCAAAATATCCGATCCCGACGGGAATACCCGAAACCGAAACTTTTGGGACGGGATGTGGGACGGGTAAATGGTTATGGGACCAGGTATGGGATTTCTTCCAAAGAATTTCGCGTGCATGGGACGGTTATTGTTTTAGTCAATACCCACCGAATTACCCGTCACATGTACCCGATCCCGATCCATTTTCATTTTTTATAATTTTATTATAAATATGATATATATTACAATGTTATTATATATAAAATAATAGAAATTACAAGATTAATAGTCCACGTTTCTCTTTGATACTTCCGTGAAGAAAGTCTTTTCATTTTCAGGTAACGATTTAAATTAGATTATCATGAATTTCGAATAGTTTATACTTGTATAGTGATTGTATTACATTAATTAAACGTCGAACTTGTTGAATGTTGATGTTGCTAGAAAATAAAATTAAAAAAACATTGCTTGACGTGATTCGCATGAAATTGTAGGGAATAAAACTTTATTTAGAAGAATTTAATTGAGTAGGAATATAAATGGGATACCCGATACCCGGTGGTATACCCGCGTCCCCGATAGTTATTTAGTAATGGGATACCCGTCGGATGTGACCGGGTATAGGAGATGGTTTTATAATAGGGTATGGGACTGGGATGACCAATACCCGTCCCATTGCCATCCCTACGTAAAAAGTACGTCATCAGCGTATTGCAAACAAGATATAACCGGTCCAGAATTTGGCAGTTGCACACCATAAAATAACACCCAATCTACAAGCTTCCTTAACTGCCACATTTAATGCTTCGATCACCATGATGAAGAGGAAAGGAGCAAGGTGGTCCCCCCTGCCGAACTCCTCTCCCAACTGTAAATTCCTCTGTTGGAGAGCAGTTCATTAGAACTGAAACCGTTGCAGACTCCAAGCACCCTTTAATCCATGATCTCCATCAATTTCCGAAGTTCATATTCCATAAAACCTCATCTAAAAAATCTCAATCGATCGAGTCGAAAGCTTTTTCAAAGTCAACTTTAAATAACATGGCTTTCCTTCCTGTTTTTTTCAGCCACGATATAGTTTCATTGATGATTAGTGGGTCTTCCAAAATGCTTCTTCCTTCATCGAAGGCCGAATGTTTCGGACCTATGACATACAAGATGACTTTGTTAATGATCGCGCATCTCCGGCTGGATCGTCGGAAGGATGCGTGATTGCTTGATGTAGATGATTCTGCTGAAGAACACTCCTGCGAAACAATCAAAACCTAAGGTTAGAGGAAGACGGGGATGGATCCCCGTATCCCTCTCCAAAGCTTAAGTCAGGGGAGTGTATATGGAGAGAGAGTTTATGTTTGTGGTATGTATGCATGAGATGATAATCGTGATAATAATAATCTGTATTGTAAGTGAGGTGTGTTCTATATTTATATTAGAGAAGATCATACCTGAGCCCTTGGATGACTATCCAAGTGTTGAGCACCAGACGGCTGTGATGTACTTAGGTGTCAGGACAGCTGTACCTATCATTAAATGTGAGTAGGTAGGCAGACATACGTCTTAGGGATAAGGAATATGCCCATCTATAATAGTGAGACAGAAGACTCTTCTGGCAGCACTTAGCTCCAGGAGGGTCTTCGGCCTTGCTTACAACTCCAGGAGGGTCTTCGGCCCTCCTTACAGCTCCAGGAGGGTCTTCGGCCCTGCTTACAGCTCCAGGGGACAGGGGTCTTTGGAACCACTTAGAGCTTCTAGGACTTACTCCTTTCCTAGATGGTGGTAGGTTCCGGAGCATCAAGTTTGGGGTCCTACCCTACTAGTGAGGCATAGGCTCCAGGACAAGCGTAGGTCCCGGAGTACCAGACTTGGGGCCTTACACCATCAGTTAATATATCCTATTTTTTATGTTTATAACTAATAATAGATAAATTATGGAAACGGGTATATTGTTATTTGTTATTTTTCAAGAACTATCAATAATATATAGCATATAATATAATATATAATATTATTTGAACGAATTTCTCTTATAGTCTGTTTAATAAAATTACAAATTGTAAATAATATTAGATATTTAAAAAATCAGTTAGTATATAAAAGTTAAAGTTATAACTTGTATCAAAAATTTTAAAAGTAGCTCAAATATATCCAAAAAGTATCCAAGGCAATTAAGTTACAAGATTTTTAATGTTATAGACTTAAAAGTAATTTTCGAAATGAACAGCAAAGACAAAGTCTACAGCATTTTAGTTTTCTATTTTATTTAAATACTACTATAGTAAAATTCATAAATGTCGGCTAGGGTTGCCTCCAAATAACCCAATTGGTGTTTTTTTTTAATTTTTCCAAATTCAAGACATTAATATTATTATTATTATTAATTGGATATTGATCTCATAGTTTAGTACAACTCTCTACAGTTTAAACTATCATCATCCATCACATAATTCACCTACTTTTTTGTCTACCACATCATTCCCTCACCATTCTCTCATCACATCACACAAATCCCTGCATACATCACATATCATCACATACTTTAAAAAAAAGGCTCACTCTGTTCACCTTCGTGACCATGATCGCGCCCGTGATCGTGAGGGAGCCATCACATGCTTCAGCGATGGTCTTCACGGTCGTGAACACCTCTCACAAACCCCATCTCGTGATGGATGCGTGTAGTCTTAGTTAGTTATAAGCTTACTAAGAAGGTATAGTAATGATGTTTTGGTTTGGATAATAACTAGTAAGTAGTGTTTTTTGTTTGTCATTTTTAATTTAAAAAGAACGATAACTACATTTTTAGAATTTTAGTCATGAATAAGAGGGTAAATAATATAAGTTTCGAATATTAAAAATCGTAATAATGTAAAAGAAACGGCGTGAAAAGTTTTAATAGACTATATTTTTTTAAAACCATAATCATTAAAAACGTTATAGCACAATATATTTTTATTTATATTCACAGTCTTAATGCTTATGATCATCACTCTTATCAAATTTTTAAGGTTTTTTAATCAATTAAAAAGTATTGTTTGTAAATGAAAACTTATTGGTATAAGAGTGCCTTGGAACCAAGAACACAAGTGTGTAGCAACTATAAATAAGATTTATAATTAAATTAAAGAAAAAGCATATATTTAAAAAAGAATAAAACAGATTAGGTAAAATAAAAAATAAAAAAAATGGGGAGGGGGAAGGATGCAGGAAAGTAGGCATAGGATTGAAGATGAGCTGGAAATTGGTCTCCTGAAACTAAATACACAACACAGGGAGGGAGGGAAGGGAATCATTCCATTCATTCACTGTACTTGTTTCTGAATCCAGCCTGTCTTTCCACCTTATTTCACCCCTTGAGCCACCCATTTTAATTACCAATTTTTCATCCAACCCAATATTTTTTTAATTTTATAATAATACCTAATACATAACTAATTTATACACTCTTCAATGCTTGCTTAAAATTCAAACTTAGAATTTTTGTATACTAACAAATACTTATGTAATAATAGTGGGCTTATTCAATTTTATTATAATTTATTTAAAAATATGGAGCCGATAGAAACTTTATCTTCACGATGATTTGTGTGTAAGAAACATCATTCTATTGAAATATGTTTCTCTAGGAAACTAACTTATAAGAAAAAGTTATTTTGTGTTTCTCAATGTGTGGTGGGTTATTTGGTTATAGACTTACATAAAATAAGGTTGTTCACGCATGCTTGGATAAGTTTGATTTATTTCATAATGAAGATGTATTCCGCTATCTCCTAAAGAGTCTCTCGGTTTTGGGTTTCACATAGATGCCAAAACCAATCGGTTGGTTGGGAGTTTTATATTAAAACCTAAGACGTATTGATCTTGTAAATTAGTTCTAATTAAGATTTTGGTGATTTTATTGTCTGTTCATTGATTCATTCACTTGTTTATCAATGTTGCCTTTTCTTTGAACAAGAATACCATATCGTAAAAGATATCAAATCATGAAAGCCATCACCCCTTTATCTTGCTTGGAGAATTGTAAGGAGGCTCCTTAATTCTATGAGAACAACACTATTACAACAACTCAAAACAAATGTTAAGTGCAATAGATCGATACAACATGGAGAATTCTGCTAAATATCTCATTAATTAACAAAAGCCAAGCTAGAATAAATTGGCGTGAACCTTATAGAAGACTCGGTATACTATCCACATAGATTAGAACACCACTCTAGCCATTTTAGTGCATTATCCTAGTGCGAAGGGAGACCTAATTGAAAGTTTGATGCTGAAATTTAAAGAACACATCTCAAGTTTTTTATTGTTCAAAGACGATCTTATTCCAATGGGTCCAAAATAAAACATTGACCAGATCATTGTCTAACATCTCTCACTGAAAGTTGCAATCCGCTAAGCATGACAGTGATGTTCTACTGTTCTAGTAAGTCTAATAATGTTGTGATGTTAGAAAGTATGTCTTCCACCAATTCAAATTTCTATCAAAAGGTTTTCAACTTCCTTAAAAATTATCAAAGCGTGTTCTAGATCTTCCACCGAATCTTCACATCTTGAACAAAGAATGAGGAGTTCAGGCCAATTCCACACTGCTATACCGTGTTTGATCCTTCAAATGAAAATTCTAACGTTATTTGAAATTAAATGATTCCAACATATATTTATTGATTCATCCCCCTAGCAAAGTGTGTAGCAATCTTTCTACCCTAACTATCATATTTGTAGATCATTGTTATTATTATTGGTAGTCAAATCAAAAGGTACACTCGTTCTTCTAGTTCTCTTCCTCTTGTCTCTCTTCCCCAACTCTAATATCACTTCACCTTATCTTTTATGGAATTCAGCTTACGTTTACATCCTTTAATACATATGAGTGTATAACCATATGACATAAAAATAAGATAAATATCATTCGTTGTACCTTTTGTGTTTAATTCATCAACCCAAAAAAATATGACAAGTTTTAATAAAAACAAGCTATATTTATCTTATCTTTTCTCATCTAATCTTCTTTTTGTGATATGTTAAATTATATTATTATTTGAACAATAATTAGACATTAGATATGCGAAAAATACTTATAAGGAGACCAACATGAGATATAATATTTGCTTGATGTATCTATAAATATTCCCTACAAAAAATTCATTTAATAAGAACGGAAATTGACCAATCATTATGATTTCTAAACCCCTAACGGAACGTCGTCTGTAGTACCAACCAACCAACGACCTTTGTATGATGTTTTCCGTTAGTTACTTAACTGTATGGATGACGGTAACCCACACGCTTCCACCGATCCACATAAATTTATAAAAGGAAAAGCGTGCTACGGGCTTTCCTTGTACCTTCCTTCTACCTTATTTTATTCCTTTAGGAATTTTTTAAATTTTAAATCTAAATAAATAATATTTTATATATCTAAAGATCTAATACTAAAAATATATATATAGAGAATTAAGGAAAGCAACGTGACCTACACAAGTTGGTCAGAGAATATTATTTTTGGGAAACAAACCTTACACTTTGTTTTATTTCCTCATTTTAGGCTTTATTTGCTACTTTATTTCTATTTGTTTATCATATAACCATCTTTATTTGATTTTTTTCAAACTTTATAAAAGTGTTGTGGCAACACTTAGAGAGATTAAAGTCAAAATTAATACAAAGTTAAGACCTCACAAATAACAAAGGAGGGTGTAGAACCTTAGATGGAAGGTTGTTATGTTTCTAGCTTCTTTAAAAAAGAAAAATAATAATAGGCCCACAAAAAACATACCATTACCAAAACTCAAAATTAGAACAATCCTTTTGAACTCTAAACTTACATATTTGCAAGCTACAAATCTTGGCTAGCAAAATAAAGATCACACAACCACCTTACTAAAACATTAACAAAACTTTGTTTTGACTTGTATATGCAACATTTAAAAGTATAGTAATTCCTTTTTTAACGAAGAGACCCATTTGTAGGGATTGCAAAAGCCCCGAACTTGACGGGGAAATCTGATACCTGACTTATTTCGAGTCGCGTAACTAGAAAATTTTCGGCTGTTTATTTAGGTTTGGGTTCAAGCTCGGGGCACATTACCCCGCCCACCCCCAATACATATTATATATTTGTTTTTATATTACAAACACACACACACACACACATTTTATAGTTAACGAACTCCCCTACTTCTTTTACCATGTTTAGCGGAAATAATTGGAGCTGAAAGCTGTTTATTTTATTTATATACATGTTTGACAAATAAGCTGGTAGCTGAAACTTAATAGTCTAAAATGACGAAAAATGACAAATTATAAAAATAGGAGGAATTATGAAACAATTAAAGAGAGTATTTAAGTAATTTGGTATATAAAAAGTTTCAAACTACTTTTAAAAGCTATTTCAAGAAGTTCTTTGTTTTAAAGCTTTTTTGTTTAAAAAAGTTTCCAGTTTTTTCATCCGAACATGACTTGTAGTTTTCTTTTTCAAAACAAAAAGTTATCAGCTTCAATAAGCTTCAAAACGATTCCATACCTAACATACCCAATGTCATAACCATCTAATTCGTTTTTTCTTCGTTTCCAAATAGAATATTTTCTTTATCTAATAAGTCTCTCAAATTAGACAAACTCTTCTAGTCTACTTTCTACCATTGAGCATAATACCCAGTGGAGATCAATAACTCTTTTATCAAACTCGATATGAGTTAGGATTCTACCTCTTTTTACACTCCACATAAAAGGTATCGAGTTTCTCTTGAACAACCTCTCGGCTTCTTGACAGTGAAGATCCCATCATCAGCCAATCACCACATAATACGACTCTAACTTTCTGCATTTAGCCCAAGTCCCTATAATCCCAACGAGGGGAGGGCCGAAGATTACGGAAACTATAACCTTAAGCCCCTATAATCTTCCATAAGCCTATTGCCGAACATACACGTACTCCGTTGGATATGCCAATGAAGTCATCAATATGTCATCCTTATTTGTTATTTATACGTTGTTGTCTAGATATCTTGTATATATGGTTTCTTAAGTTTTATACATAAATGTCCGGTGAATGGCATAAATTAACCTAATGATACCTAGAAAATCCGCACGTTGGGTTAGTTTGGTGACAGTACTAGAAATAAAAGAAAGATCTTAAGCCTGATTTTAGGTCATGGGCTTTGGATTGAAACTTAAGCAATCAAGTCATTCATGCATGGATATAGTATAATTAAAAGAGATCGAACTTGATTTGTTCATGCATAAGTTGTGACTTCTTCTACAGTATATGATAATAACTAGAGGCCTCTGAGTATATATTTGTGCTGAAGCTATCCTAGCTATGAATGGTCCATCACACACTCCTTTTCCAATTAGTAATGGGTGCGATCGATTTCCACATGATAAACAGAACCCCCCAAGTCTTATGTAACACCACTTTCTAAAATAGATTTTAAAATTCAATTACTACAAATTAGCATCCTAAAACATCAGAGCTTTGTGGAAAACAAGTTGTTGTAACCTAGAGGGGGGTGAATAGGTTCTTTAACTTAGTTTACCAATTTTTACACTTATAAAATTTGTAAGTTGTGTTAAAAATATTTTTCTTGAAGTTTACAACAAATATATATACTTGAAATAAAGAGAGTAAGGGTAGAGAGATATCACTAATTAGTAGACAAGAGATTTATAGTGGTTCATGCAAGTGTTAACAAACTTGTACTACATCCACTCCTTGGCCTTACCCACCAAGAGTTTGCTCCACTAACTTCTCTCTTTGAAGGTAGAGATAAACCTTTTACACTTCTTTTTTTCACTTGCAAGAATTAACACTTCAAACTTGCAAGTAAGATAAAGATAACCTTGCTTCACTCTAATTCTATAGGCTATAGTTGATCCTCACTTCACTCTAATTTGAAAGGCTAGAGTTGATCCTTACTTCTCTCTAATTCTAAAGGCTAGAGATGATCCTTACTTCACTCTAATTTGAAAGGCTAGAGTTGATCCTTACACTATTACAAAATATATATAAAGATGATGTAGTGTTTAAGCTTTGAAAGCTTTGCTCTTGCTTGATTCTTGATCTTGAATGATAGATGAATTATCAAAGAATATGAGCTCACAAGATAAGAATATATGTTCTGTGTTTTAGCTGTGCAAGAGGTTAATAAAACACAAGACTTGAGTTGGTTTAAATAAGGAAAAAGGTACAAGTTCAAAAAGTGTCCAGACTGCCCACGGTCGATCCACGGTCGACCGTGGCATCTTCCGTCAGCATTCTGGAACTATTTGAGCCTTGCAAATAAAGACGTTGGCCTTTTACCAAAATCACACACAACCCATTTTTACTATTAAAATGCACTGAAAAGGAGTCTTAGAAAAGTTGGGTTGGTGCCATACCTCTTATGTTTAAATTTAAACACCAAATAGGAAGTTTAGAAGCCAAATGCATAAAACATGTTGGAAGTTTGCTTCTTTGGGAGATTCCTTTTCCTATAAGTGGTGTTGTGTTATTTCAATGAAAGATCATGTTTGGTATTTGCCAAAATAAGAAGTCTTATACTTTTTCAACCAAACTTGTGATTTATATAAAAAAATATTTGAATTTTTTTATAAAAGTTTTTATAAAAATTATTTTGTAAAAACTTAAACTTCTTTAATTAATTATTCTTGTAAGCTCATATTTTTTGAACTCTTGTTTGTAGATTTCTTCGTCATCGGCTTTGAAGAATTCATCTTCACTTGTTGAGTACGAGTTCGGCTGGCTTCAAGAAAGACAATGTTTAAGAATTGTGAGCTGTGTAACGACGGATGATTCACGGTCGACCGTGGGATCGACCGTGAACACTTTACGCTTTCTTCAAAACTTGTTTTCTTCATATCTTGTTGAGTTAAATTCTTTTACTTGTTTGTACTTCACTTGATCATCAATTTGAGGCTTGTTAATTTTCTTTAAGAATATAGATATGAACATATGAATAATTTTGATAAGCAATAGTATCACATGTGTATATTTTTATCATCATCAAAACAAGGAGTGCACTTTTAAATGTATGACCATGTATGCACCAACAATCTCCTCCTTTTTGATGATGACAAAATATGCAACATTTAATTAAGATTGCTACACAAAATTATTCATGTTAACAATGTTGCATAACTATATTCTTCTCCCCCTTTTGTCAAATCAAAAAGGAACATTCTTCTCCCTCTTATGATCTAGCACAAAATAGTTGATGAAGCTCCCCCTTGATCAAAGCTCCCCCTTGATTTATGATCCCTTTAAGCTAGCACTTGACAAAAGATAGACAAAACAAAACACAAGTGGAAGATATACAAAAGTATTTGCATAAACTTAATTTAGGAAAAATCAAATATACTCAAGTAGGAATCATGAGAGATTTATGCATCATTATCTTGTATTTATGCTAATGATAGGAAGTGAGAGTGTGAATATATATGAAATTTTCTTTTTGGTTGGTGACCCCCCCTTAAAATGTGCATATTATGTTAGGGACAACCAAAATCCACAATCCTAATCTTAAGTTAAGTATAAAAAATTTCTTAGCTCTAGATTGTGGAGATTATCTCAATATTTGTCTATTCATTTCTAATTGATATTTATTCATATATATTATGTAGCAAATGGATGATTTAATCAAGTAAGTGACCAATGTGTGCACTAAATTAACAATTATTTTGATTTTATGTATGAAACACATGATGTCATGTATATTATCTTGATCTTCAAATAATAATGCATTGTATATGTAGATCAATATATCATGAGAAATTTGATATAGAATTGATCTTATCATGATTACGATCAACATTGATATGTATTTTTATCAAGTACTACATATTTGAGTTAATTCTATACCAACATATACTCACTAAAATATACTCTCATTATTACTAGTACACAAAAGTTTTCTAATTTTAAGCAAGTCAAATAAAGATTTTATAGTTACATGTTTGGTTCATGATTTCTTAAGTTTATCTTCTTTTGATAGATCAACTAGGCTTAAGTATAAGTTTATTTATGTGTATTCAGTATTCAACAAGATTAAGATGAAAAGTGTTCTCATGAGTACACAAGTGTGCTATACATATACTATAATCATTATTTATGCACATATATCTCATAGATTCATGTGTCAAGTGATGGTAAATTAAGTGTGTGACACATGAGATAGTCATTTAAGTACATAGGCATACTCAAGCACATATCAAGATGACAAGTAATATGATTTCTTATATGAGGCATAACTTGTCATCTAATTTTACTATCTTGATTACAAAGAGTAATTCATTAAGTAACATGACAAGATAGTAATAGAGAATCACTTGTAACAATCAATGTGTTGATTTATATTTCTTCACCATGTAATCATCTTCATATATCTTTCATCACAAACTTATTTCAAAGACTCTTTTTGATAGTGATCTTATATGAAAAATCTATGTGTTAGGTAGCTTGACCACAATTCATTACATGATAATTATTCAACACTTGATGAGCATGAATGACATATCATAATGTTACATATGTTTAGTGATATTTCATGTAAGAATCACATATGTAATTTGATAACATTAAGAACAAGGATATGTCAAACATGAACCAAAGTATTATCATTTAGCGTGTATTGTTATTTTGGTAACATATCTTGTTGATGTAAATAGGATATCATGAGCATCACATATAAGTTGCATACAAACATTTTACCTTTTCAAACCAAGTAAGATATAGAATTTAGGCATAAGGTTTGTGTAAATTATTTTTATTTCTCCATGTATGCAATTACTTAATGAGCTCTTATAAAAGTAACACATGAAATGTTTGACTAAAATGGTTTTTCAAACTCTTATGTCATAACTCAACTTTTAGTTTGTGATTACTTTGAATTGTGAAGTGTATAAGATATAAGCAAGTACTTATTTATTTAATGTAATCTTATCTTAACTTCATAATAATCATTTTATGACTTTGCAAGTTTAATTAGTTTATCACCTTTACTAATAGTCTTGACTTTTTGAATTAAGTTCTTAGAATTTGAGCCCAAGACAAGATATTCAAACTTTAACATCATAGGGAGTTGCATGTTAGCATATTGTTGCACTAAACCAAGGTAATATAATTTATTTAATGCACAAAGGTTTAGGCATAGCATTTTAGTACCATAAACATGTTTTTATTCATTTGTTTACGATGTTGTTCAAAAAGTTTGTATAAGTTCTCAAAGTAATAGGTGATGAAGTGATGATGATTCATTTTATTTGAAACACATATGTGAATGTAAACTTAACATGTATGTGTATACCAATTTGGTTCATGTGTCCTAAATGTTTTAAGATTTCGGAAGACAATTGAATCACTTATGTTGCATTGATGTATGTTTAGTATTAAGCAAGAGTAAATCTATGTATGAGCCTTAAATAGAAAATTATTAAAAGTAACATCAAGCTCAAGGTCGAAGTCACGGTCGACCGTGGTTCGACCGTGGAGCACCTGATAGATTTAGAATTTTGGAAACCACCAGAGGGTCGACGGTCGATGCACGGTATCGACCGTGAGGTATTTGTTCACTCTTTCTTTATTTGTTAGACTTTTCAATAAATAAATAAATATATATATATATATATATATATATATATATATATATATATATATATATATATGTATATCTCAGTTATGTTTTGTCACAAACCCATTTTTCATCATATTAGTTTTCCTTCATTCTTTACCCCTAAACACAAGGCTTAAACATTACACAAAATTGTTCATACATGATTCATGTTAGATTTATGTGTAGAGTGAAACCCTAAGAAGATAAAGAAGAAACAATGGTGAGGAATTTTACCTTTAGTGAAGAGGATTCATGAATCAAGTGAAAGATCTAGAATGAAGAAGCTTTCACTTGTAGATGGACTATGAATCCAACCCGGGCTTCAACCATAGTTTCAATCATAAGGTAAATTCTTGTTTCTTGCAATAAATTTTAAGGTTTTTGAGTGTCTAAGCAAAAATGGAGGCTAGGGTTTTTGTGGGGAAGATGGGTAAAGTGATAAAGTAGTAAGATGAGAGAGAAATAGGGTAAAAATAGGTTTAAAATCCGTCAGACATCAGACGGACGATCCACGGTCGACCGTGGTATCGACCGCGAGATTTCTTTCAATTTGATTATTTGGACAGTGGATCCACGGTCGATACACGGCTTCGACCGTGGTTCGACCGTGAACCTTCTGGAAGCACAATTTTGAAAGTTTTCACATAATCAAACTTTATTTCCTAGGGAACATGTTCAATCATTTCTAAACCAAATCTTATTGCATTAACTACTTCTTTCTTAAGTGGTTTAGTATTTATGTCCGCAATTATGATTTATCAAAGTAAGTTGTCTTAATTTGTGATATGATATCTTTTCAATTCTAAGACAATGTTACTTATGATAAAATCTAATTTGGTTCTTTAATCACTTAAACCCAATCAAAGTATATGACAATGAAATTCATGGGTTTGAAGCAAGCCATCAATTTTTGACAAATAATTTATTATTTGATTATACATTTCAATATATATAGAAATATATACCATATATTTCCATATCATTTATATACTCTTAGCCAAAACATGATTTGTGAGAAATTTAAGCATTTGCATATGATTACTTAGGTAATATGATGAACATGTACATGGTATATCAAATTTTAAAGTATTGTTCATCAATATGCAATTTTTAACTTTAAGCACAATTTTTCTCACATTCAAAAGCAACTACTCTTGTTTAGATGTAGTTTAATTATTCTAACTTTATGAAATCATACATCTAGAATTATTTTCACAATTAATCAACTATCAATTTTCACAAATTTGATATATAATGATCTTCAAGATAGTTTAATGTTTGTCTAGCATATATCAAGACGGACTTCAAGTTATGATTTAGAGCACAAGTCCAAATGATATGAGTACAATTAATATGTCATTATAGCACCGCATATTTCAACTTTGGATTGAAACTTAAGCAATCAAGTCATTCATGCATGGATATAGTATAATTAAAAGAGATCGAACTTGATTTGTTCATGCATAAGTTGTGACTTCTTCTACAGTATATGATAATAACTAGAGGCCTCTGAGTATATATTTGTGCTGAAGCTATCCTAGCTATGAATGGTCCATCACACACTCCTTTTCCAATTAGTAATGGGTGCGATCGATTTCCACGTGATAAACAGAACCCCCAAGTCTTATGTAACACCACTTTTCTAAAATAGCTTTTAAAATTCAATTACTACAAATTAGCATCCTAAAACATCAGAGCTTTGTGGAAAACAAGTTGTTGTAACCTAGAGGGGGGTGAATAGGTTCTTTAACTTAGTTTACCAATTTTTACACTTATAAAATTTGTAAGTTGTGTTAAAAATATTTTTCTTGAAGTTTACAACAAATATATATACTTGAAATAAAGAGAGTAAGGGTAGAGAGATATCACCAATTAGTAGACAAGAGATTTATAGTGGTTCATGCAAGTGTTAACAAACTTGCACTACATCCACTCCTTGGCCTCACCCACCAAGAGTTTGCTCCACTAGCTTCTCTTTTTTAAGGTAGAGATAAACCTTTTACACTTCTTTTTTTCACTTGCAAGAATTAACACTTCAAACTTGCAAGTAAGGTAAAGATAACCTTGCTTCACTCTAATTCTATAGGCTAGAGTTGATCCTCACTTCACTGTAATTTGAAAGGCTAGAGTTGATCCTTACTTCTCTCTAATTCTAAAGGCTAGAGATGATCCTTACTTCACTCTAATTTGAAAGGCTAGAGTTGATCCTTACACTATTACAAAATATATATAAAGATGATGTAGTGTTTAAGCTTTGAAAGCTTTGCTCTTGCTTGATTCTTGATCTTGAATGATATATGAATTATCAAAAAATATGAGCTCACAAGATAAGAATATATGTTCTAGGTTTTAGCTGTGCAAGAGGTTAATAAAACACAAGACTTGAGTTGGTTTAAATAAGGAAAAAGGTGCAAGTTCAAAAAGTGTCCAGACTGCCCACGGTCGATCCACGGTCGACCGTGGCATCTTCCGTCAGCATTCTGGAACTTTTTGAGCCTTGCAAATAAAGACGTTGGCCTTTTACCAAAATCACACACAACCCATTTTTACTATTAAAATGCACTGAAAAGGAGTCTTAGAAAAGTTGGGTTGGTGCCATACCTCTTATGTTTGAATTTAAACACCAAATAGGAAGTTTAGAAGCCAAATGCATAAAACATGTTGGAAGTTTGCTTCTTTGGGAGATTCCTTTTCCTATAAGTGGTGTTGTGTTATTTCAATGAAAGATCATGTTTGGTATTTGCTAAAATAAGAAGTCTTATACTTTTTCAACCAAACTTGTAATTTATATAAAAAAATATTTAAATTTTTTTTATAAAAGTTTTTATAAAAATTATTTTGTAAAAACTTAAACTTCTTTAATTAATTATTCTTGTAAGCTCATATTTTTTGAACTCTTGTTTGTAGATTTCTTCGTCATCGGCTTTGAAGAATTCATCTTCACTTGTTGAGTACGAGTTCGGCTGGCTTCAAGAAAGACAATGTTTAAGAATTGTGAGCTGTGTAACGACGGATGATTCACGGTCGACCGTGGGATCGACCGTGAACACTTTACGCTTTCTTCAAAACTTGTTTTCTTCATATCTTGTTGAGTTAAATTCTTTTACTTGTTTGTACTTCACTTGATCATCAATTTGAGGCTTGTTAATTTTCTTTAAGAATATAGATATGAACATATGAATAATTTTGATAAGCAATAGTATCACATGTGTATATTTTTATCATCCTCAAAACAAGGAGTGCACTTTTAAATGTATGACCATGTATGCACCAACACAAGTTACTTTACTTCAGTGCTAACAGTTTCACAAAAGTAGTGTTAAAAGTACTCTTTTCGAAAGCTTGGAGCTATCCAACTGTGCAGAGCACTGGGGCCTTACCCTTGCTGAAACCTGGTTCACCTGCACGCACAACATACTGAAACATAAGTTTTCCCTTAGTGAGCATACTAACTGAACTGAATATAAACATATATAGCTTAATTGAACTCTTTTCAGGACGTCTCACATCCAAGCTGAACACCTGTAAAACTGTTCAAACTGTTAACTGGTCTAGGGGTAGAACCACACCTCGGTGTAATCAAACCTCTGACACTTTGCTTGGGTATAAGGATCTCAATATACCCCATCTTTGTCTGTAATGCTATAACTGGGTGCTACTGTACCTTTAAACAATAATGTTAATTCATTACATAAACGTATCATAACACGGATATCATACTGTTCACCTTTTGCATTTATGCATACTGATCATACTAATTACAACAACATAGTGTTACTGAACCTCACTTAATCAAATCACATATTAAACATACAATTGATATATTGTTCACTTAATGCACATACGTATGCTAATCTGATGAAAGTTAAGTACACTCACTTTAGCAGTAATTAAAAAGCTATTCTCTATCACAGAAATATCAACTCTTATTGCCTACAAGCAATAAACAATACTGCATACGGCTCTATACTTAGCTGAAAGAGACACTGATCAAACATAACACGAACGACTGAACTGAATTTTGGTTGACAGCTTGCGACCGCAAGCAATAACCCTTGCGACCGCAAGGGTCCTTAACAAACCTCCTTACGATCGCAAGGGTCCTTTCTAAAACAACGAGGCTTGTGATCGCAAGGACTTGTCCTTACGCTCGCAAGGAAGGTTCTAAACTTGCTTACGACCGCATGTTATGTACTTGCGATAGTAAACCTGATTCCTTCGTCCGTAGACGGTAATCTCACAAAACACACCCTTACGGTCGCAAGCAACCTTGCTTACGGTTGCAAGGGACAAAACAACTAAAACACTAAAACAATGCCTTACGGTCGCAAGGGATAACCCTTACGGCCGCAAGGACAGTCGGCATTGCAGGCTTTCCTGCTCTGTTCGAACAACAGCTGGGTTTTGAGTTTTTACCCTCTAAAAACAATCTCACACTAGTTTTGTAACCAAAGAACATTACATAACATATACTACCACCCTTAGGATCACCAAACAACATCAAAACCAAAGAATACTAATACAAACAAAGGATTCAACCCATGAATCCATTCTTTGACCTAAAACTCAATTTAACTAATCAAGAACACATACCTCTTACTATAGAATCACTAGGAAATCAATTCAGATGTTGAACTTCAGTTTGGAACTCAAAATCAGCCAAAAGAAATTGAGGGAAGTGTGTATACGTGACTGTGTTTATGCTTCCTGATGGTTTTGACTACAAATGAGTCAAACAATACTCACATATATCTAATACTTTCAAGCAAATACAAATCAGCCCCTGGACTTACAACTTTCATCATTTGGCGATTTCAATCCTTCAACTTTAGTAAATACATATTACACTTAGTACATAAAGTCAACTTGCTAAACATACATAACACTTAACACGTTAATTGGTATAAACCCATATCTAGAAACTTACGAACTTTGAGACGTTACATCTTATCATTATAAAGGTTGTGTTACACTCTAGAATACTGAATACCGTACAGAGTATTCATATGCAATACCGGTTCCTGTACGGCTGTACCGATTTAGTAATGTTTCAAGTACCGCGCAAGTACCAAACCGAAAAATCTAACTCTGTAACGGTACCAATCCGATTCGGTATTTTCAATACCTACGCGGCTACTCTCACCCCTACACTTATCATTATAAAGGTTGTGTTAGACTCTAGAATGAGGTTCTTGCGTCTTCTTCTCTTTTGAGATCGATGTGACACATACGTAGATTCATAGTATCCTTGATTTCACGATCTATACATTATTCGAGTGGATAAATAGTAATAAAATTATATCGGATACAATTGTCATATTAATTGGGTTTATCTCAAATTGACATGTGTATAGAGAAGCTCATATAGAGATTATTTTGTAACGAAAAATGATCTATTAATTAAAATAAATCCCCACCATGTTGATAAATATTTATATAGAAAGGATCTTTGTCAATCAGTTAACATAAATTCATGAACCATAAAACAATTAAAAAATTACTTGATTGTCCAAGTGTAATTTGATGGGTGTTGGCTGATCTGTAGATGGTGATCCAACCATAATTCTTGTTTTTTACTTGTAAATTTTTTATTGCATCATACCGATGGAAGTGATTGAATTAGATTTCTGTTTAAAACTTGAATGGTGTTTTATTTTTACATAAGAGAGAAAGAAGAAATCAAGAATCCAGAATCCTCTCTTAAAAATAAGTCATGAGAGAGAGAGAATGATTTACTAACTGATGCAATATTATAATTGAGTGATTCATAAAAAATTACCATATTGCCCTTAATTTGTTATTTCCATCAAATAACAAAACATAAATGTAAGTGATCTAAAATATAAGGTGTAAATCATACATACCGTTATAAATTAGAATACATTACATAAATGATCTTTAGGTCAGAATAATAAACATATAATAACACACGGCCCTCTATATATGTTTTTAAGAACAAGACAGACAAGCGGGCGAGAAAGATACAAACGAAGGTTAATACGAGAAATACGTGATTAACAAAATTGTTGAAATATATAGTTTTGATGGTAAGATCCATAATCCACCATCTTCATTATATCGTTGTTAGCAATTAGAAAGATGAAGATAACATCGTGATTTAGTGGTTTGGACAATGTTAGAGATCACCAAAACACTCTTTTACACTAGAAAAAGGTCAACGTGCCACATCTTTATTCAATTATTTTCTTTTTATGATAGGTAGAGATAACCTTAGTTAACTCAGCTCTCTTTATGTTAGTTTGATTTTTAGCTATAAAGATGGAAAGTGTTATATCGATCACTTACCACTTTAGTTGAAATATGATTGTACGATGTGTTGTTAAATATTTGTACTTGACGAGTTGACGTAGCTTGAACTGGGTGGACGTTAAATGTAGGTAATTTTAGCGTCACATAGTTATTTCAATGTAATGGAATTTATAGATGACTAATGGAGTTTAAATTCATTTTTATAGAAGTTTCGAGTTGGGAATGCACATTGCATACTTGATAAAATGAATTTGTTATGGGTATGACAAAATGACAGAGGTCAAAGGGCTACGCCGTTTTGGCATTGGTTCTCTCTAGCATTTGTTATAACTTTTAATTACCTGCTTTGAATTCCGTATATTCACATATCTGTTTTGGCGTTTGTTCTATCTGGTTTTGAACTTTCTTCACCATCTTCTAACTATGGCTTTGAATTTGTGCCTAGATTTCAATGTTGATTTTGTAGGTGTATCCCATAATTTGAATTTCGTTGTAACCCAGACATAGGTGCAAACTATCAAATACGAAAAGTGTTTCACACGATCTTACAAACAATCTGAGTTGTTTTGGCTCCAGAAAGCAACCTGCTTTCATACAATTTAACATTAACTGTGGTATAACTGCCCAAGCAGATGGGCATGTCTACATGGTAGAAGCATACATGGATTTTTTTTATCTCCTCTCTTTCTTTTAGAGCTCGTAAAAATAGATCGAGGAGGGTTATGGAAAATGGTTTAGTTGAGTTAGTAAAATAACTATCTTGGCCATTAAAAAAAATTATATATTTACAAGAGCTTTGTTCAAGTACAAGTTGAATGGCTACTTTGTAACACCTCATACTTGAAAGTCATGGTTAATTTAGACCAATAACTTAAAAATCAACTTAAAACTATGATAAAAGGTATTAGTAGCCCATAACAACTTATAAGATGTTTTAAACTTCTTTCATCTTTCTATATGGAACAATGAGTTGTTACATACTTAAAATAAGTTTTAAATTATCGACCTTTAGGTACCTGTCAACACTTTCATAAACCACATACACATTAAGAATTTTTTTTTCACTTAAAACAATGAGATTAAGCATGTTAGGAAGGTATATATGTTTTGACTGTGGCCAAGTCAGCTTTGTATCTTGAAATCCCAAGATTTTTTATGCAACGTTGTTTGGATCTTGAAGTCGAAGATGCAAGAAAACTTCCAAACCGGAAGTAGTCACATTTTACATCGCCAAATCAGCTTTTCATTTTCACCACTTATTCTCGTAGTACGTGGTTATTCATAACTCTGTCAATTTCTTAAACATGTCTTATTTATTAATTTCACATTTAATAGTACTCAATATAAATGAAATATAAGAAAAACATAAATAGATTACATAACTAAAAATACATCACAACAAAAAATTATTTCTTTCCATCCCAATTTTACAAAAGTGCGTTGAATTGTCAAAATGTTCTCACTTAAATGTGTATAAAATGGTTTCATTTTTTAAATGCGAGAATCATAAACCAAATTCTTCGTGCTTCTCCATTCAATGGAAGTGCGAAGAAATCTGATGCGAAAATTTAATCTCTACATCTTCAAGTCTTGACAAATTTAATTTTGTAAGCCCTTGAGAATTAATGTGTATATATTTTCTCACTAATTATAAATACAAACATTATCATGGTCTTCTAATTAATTCGCTCTTAAAAATGTAGTTACATTCTACGTGTTTATAAGTACAAACACGATATTTCGATTGATTTCATAATTTTTATTATCATCAAATGAGAAACGTGTATAAATGACCTGAAGAGACAACCAATGGACTTAACATCTTTGACTGAAAATCTAACACTCGAAAAAGAAGTCATGATATCGCTTCTAGACTATATAGTATATACCAATATTAAAGTGTTTTTTCCACATTAAATCATTTATCTAGTACAAACATATATAATTGCTTATATTAGATATAAAATATTATGTTACTTTGTGATGTCCGCGTTTACGTTTACAATAGAAAATGACCAATTATACATCATGTTCAATCCTAAATACTCTTACCATTATTTCTAGAGAAATTTCATTTCTTCTGACTTTAACATCTAATTATCATCGTACGGCTTCGACATGTAATATCAAATGTTGTAGTTCTTTGGTAGTATCAAAGGAAGATGATTCTTTCATATAAACAATTAGTTCATTTCGTAATATATAATATCTTACGGTTATCTTATAAGAATATATAAAAATGTTAAATAAATAATAAAACGTGTGAAAATATAAGAGAAAATAATAGAGGAGGAGTAACATGTGACGTTTAAGTGGCCGGCCGGCGCATGTCAAAAATAATTAATAAAAAAATGAAAATGACAGCAAAAAGGAATGAAAATTATATATGTAGTCGTCATAGAGAAGACTCACGAGGAAAACAAGCCAAACGTCGTAAATGAGCCACGTGGCAGACAATTATAAGGTTCCCGAAGTTTTAGCAAGCAGTTGAAAATGGAAATGAGATCTTTCTATTTTTGTCGTTTAGTGGATGACTTACGTGGCAGAAGCGTGACACCGGATAATGGCCCTTCCTACTGTGCGGTGTTTTTGTAGTTATCTGCAATCAGTTGGTGTCTGCTCTTACACTATCATTTTTGAGGGACACGTCACCATCATTGGGTACCCACTGCCAGCTATAACGCATTTTAACTTTTTGTCTTTTTTCCTTTTTTAGTTTTTCTTTAACCTATTTTTAGATTATTATTATTTTTATTATTATCATCCATCAAACTAATATTATACTCTTCTGAGTTTTTATTTCTTTTTCTTCTAACTTTAAGCTTCTTTTTTTTATTCTTTTTATCAGTTCATTTTGATTTTTTTAAGAAAATGATTTATATTTAATATTTTTAAGGTGTATATTTGTACATAAAACCATTAAAAATATGGTTAATAAAAATAGTTAGTAAATTTGTAAAGATAAATATATTCGTTTTTAAATTTTCTTCTAATAGTAAGATATATACAAGTATGAAGATCATTCAAAGAGAGTGAGAATAAAGAATTTATAGATATGATATACTTTGTATCTTATGCTTTAAAAAGCTGAAGTTGAATTATTAAACAATTTCCTAATTATTATGATGTTGATGTTGGTTGGGATGTAGATGGACTTTTGACTTGAACATTAGGAATCACAAGTTTTCTAAATGGTAGATATTTGTGAATGGCAATATTTATGAATAAAAGTTTTTTGTTCACATATAAAGATGAAAAAGTTACAATTAATTGTTGGCTAATTTATTGAAAACAATCAAATATATGTTGATGATGTGTAATGTGGGGTTTCACATGCAATTAGAGTAGTTAGTTAGTTAGGTGCGTACTACTTAAGCAATTGAGTATAAAAGAGTAGATTAGCTATTCCAATATGTAATTTATGTTATCTAAAAGGAGGTGTAGCAACTCAACTAGCAGCAGTTATCAAACAAAATAATACGCTGTTATACCTAATAGTCCAGTAGAATCAAAGGATAACAGAAGCTCAGGCTAACATTGACAAGCTATTGAAAGAAGTGCAGTCACTTGGTAAAAGAGAATTAAAACCATTGGAGTTAGAAGACTCGATATCTGATCTTGCTAAAAGGTTAGATAAACTTTCAATTACAGACAATTGCTATTATTTCCTTATTAATATATTTGAGTATATTTGGGAGATGATAGTCATATCGAATTTCTCATTATTTGTATCTTTTACTGTTAAAAAAAGCTATTCCAATATGTATTGATTCATAACTAATATTGTAAACTCTCATTGGCCTTTATTTGTTCTTTCAATTCAATTTCTCAATGTAACCCAATTACAGTTTAACTTCAATTTCTATTTTATTCCTTTTGAATTTCTGGTTAGATTGCTTTTATCTTTTTTATTATAGTCCAAAATTGAGTTAATAACATGATGATAGATGAAGGATCAAGGAGGAACACATGCTTTAAGGAGAAGAGTGAGAACATATCTGGACCTTAAATATTTTATATAATGCATACGAAAATTAGATGCAAGTACTTATTTATCTGTATTTTGCATCTTGTTTTTTTAATATGTTTCTTTTTTGTGTGTTTTTTAAATTAAAAATAGAGGTACTTTTGTTAATTTTCTTGATTTTACAAGCTTTTTTCCGTGTATTTTACTAGAAGAACATGAACTTATTAGACCGAAAGCCCAGTGCAGAGCAACAAAAGTCAACACATCGCCTAATTGACATCAACGAGTAAAATCTCCCGTGCTTTGGGAGTCCATAGTTTTAACAAAGAATATGCTAACTATTAGCAACAATAGAAACATTGTTCTCCATGAAACCTTAATATATATACATATATATGAGAGTTATTGTGAGAAAAAATATATATATATATAGAAAAAAGTTCATGCGAGAACCATTCTTAGTGCGAGAACCGCAAGAACCAATCTGAGCCGTCCAATTCCCCCTTTTTCAATGTCATTGCCCACCCATGAATTCCTCACATGCACCCTGTCACACTCTATCCCTCCACGCTCACCATCCATGCAACTTCCCATATCCAAGGAACGGCCGAGATTGGTTCTCGCGGTTCTCGCGCTAACAACGGTTTTCGCATGAACCCTCCCCTATATATAAAAGAATATAATAAAAAATGTGATGTACTACTATCCTACCAAGTACCAATAAATAATGTAATTAAACAACCTAATAGTTTAACATAATTCACCATTAAATAGAATTATGAATGGATTTCAAAATAATAAAGTACCACGTATCAAGTAATCAAATGTTAAAGTATTAAATTATATAGTCAAAATAACAAATATTCGAATGATGTACTATTGTTTTATTTATAAATCTCTTATTGCTTATTTTAAGTTTTTAATGTTTAACCGTTTTGTACTTTTATTTAACGAGTTTTATTGTCCTAAGATGTTCTTTTATTTGAATTTACATTCTTCTTTCAAAATTATTAATTGAAGTATTAAAGAACAATGATGTAAAGTTACAGTTTTACAATTAAACGGGTCACTTACAAGTTGTTGGGTTGACCTTAACCAGACCAACTTGTTTTCGTGGCAACCAACCTCTGACCTTTTTCGGGTTCGTGTCACTTTTTTCATGTCGAGTTTTGTACCGTCGACCCAAAAATTGTAATTCTTTCAGTACTCGTAATGAAAATGATCTCAAATAAACATCTCATATATATATATATATATATATATATAGGGGAGGGTTCATGCGAGAACCGTTGTTAGTGCTAGAACCGCGAGAACCAATCTCAGCCGTTCCTTGGATATGGGAAGTTAAACGGATGGAGAGCGTGGAGGGATAGGGTGTGGCAGGGTGCATGTGAGGAATTCATGGGTGAGCAATGACATTGAAGGAGGGGGAATTGGACGGCTAAGATTGGTTCTCGCGGTTCTCGCATGAACTTTTTCCTACATATATATATATATATATATATATATATATATATATATATATATATGTAGGAAAAAGTTCATGCGAGAACCATTCTTAGCGCGAGAACCGCGAGAACCAATCTAAGAACCATAGAACCAATCCCATATATATATATATATATATATATATATATATATATATATAATGGATCAATATAGAACCATTATTTAAACATAGAACCATAGAACCAATCTGGACCATTGGATCATCAAAATCAATGGTTGAGATTAAGGATGGCATAATTGTAATTATCTCCCAACAAACCCACGTTTTTAATAAAAAATACCCCCAAAACTTTAAATTGTCATAACTTTTTAAGTTTTGTGAATTTTAAAAAAAAATTATACCAATATTTTAGTTTTTTAATCCTCTTTCAATCAAGACGACTCTTGCCATATTTTTCAAAAATTTTTATGAAAATGCAAATTTTGTTTTGCATTTTGGGTTGCATTTTCAGTTAGTTCTTGTTTGCATTTTCAGTATTGGTTTCAAAATTTGCATTTTTGGAAGCATATGCATAACTTGCATCTTCGATTTTTGCATTTTCGGTTTTTGCATTTTTGCATTTTCAAATGAAACCCAGGTGAAAATGAAAATTTTGAAAAATTTGCATTTTCAAAAAAAAGAAAGTTTCAGAAATATATCAAGTCTGGTCTTGTTTGAAAGAGGACGAAAAACTGAATCTAACGATATACTTTTTTTGTTAAAATTCTTAAAAACGAATGGGTTATGATCATTTAAAGATTGAGGGTTTTTTTTTTTAAAAGTTTGTTGGAAGTGAGGGGGAGGCCACGTGTCATCACCTAAAGTGAATCTTTAGGTTCTATGTTTAAGTAAGGTTTTATGTGTATCCTTACCCTGTATATATAAATATATTTAATTAATTAATTATATAAACTTGGAGCTTATCTTTGAACGGCTTTTGTCATATATAATCATACTCAAATCTTCTAAATATATGAAGATCTATATTATAGGTGTTTGTACAGCTGTTTGACATTATTTTATCTTTAATTATTGCTATTATTAGTTTAATTAATCCCACGTATAACGTTACTCAAATCTTATCTCTCTTTCAAACAAACTTCTATATATATTTTAAAATATTATATTATTAGATACAACATAATGTTGGATGGCGGGGGGCCAGATTACACGCAGTTAGTGGTCACAATTTCATTTCTTTTAATAAGTAACAAGCTAAAAGTCATTTGGATTTTGGATTATAGCATTCGGTGTGGGAGCTTATTTGTATATAAAAACCAGTTAAAAGAGTTTAATTACATAATTATACATATTTAAACTTGTGGATAGAAAAAAATAATGTGTTTATGATTATATAAATTCCATACTTGTTATGTATTAAAAATAATTGTAATATATTAATAATCTTCCCTCAATATGGGTTACTAATTTCAAATCATCTTGGATGTTAACCAATGTTACATTCCTTTTCTTTCATTGGAGAGGGTGGAGTGGAAGGGGTTTTCGTCGCCTGCTAAGCTTTGGCGTCGTGAAATCCCACTTCATCGTGGCGTGAAGGTTTTTATCCATGGAGATTGCCATGCAATTAAAGTATGCGTGGTGTATATTAGGTAGGTTTTTTTTTATTGGTAGTGAGTATTAGGTGGGTCTCATAATTTGGTATGGTGATAAATGAGCACTATAGGTCTTGCGCCTAAATAGTGAGAGTGAAAAGTTAACGTGACGGTATAATAGATATGATGAGTGTGATGGGAGATAACTACTTCCACCACTCTTACTATTATGAATTATCACATAAATAAATCTTTAATTTTGGCATATCATGATTCAAACACTTTTTATTTTATTTTTATCATCAATAAATTACATAAATAAAATAATTTTTTATTAAAACTGGAAAATTATAATAGAAAGTGGCAACCCTCGAATTTAAAAAAAAAATGCAACCTCAAATAATGATTAATGGACTCAATTTTAACGGTTTATCATACATCATTTAAACATTTAAACCTAGTTGGTTAAGACTGTTTAATGTTCTATAAGCAATCAAGCCCTTTATCAATATTTGTTGTTTGCCATTTCTCCCTTATTCAATAGTGACTAGTCTAAGTTTCAAGTTCAATTTGATGTATTAAATGTCAATCTATGCGAGTGTGAGATCTAAAATTGTCAACATTTGTAATGCATAAGATTAATTTGTTAAATCTTGTTTACAATTGGTTAAGTGCCGGTACAATATTTTGGATTCATAAAATAGTTTTAACTTCCTAAGTTTTGGTTCAATGGTTTATTTAAAAAAGTTATTAGTGGTTTGATTTACTGAATCAATTTCGACAATTACCTAATATGTCTGGACCCATGCATTTTGAGAGTCATATGTAAATGAGTAACCGTCTAACCGAGTTGTGAAGCAAAGCGAAACCATGAATTTTTGTTTTACCCCTACCAAAATATTTTGGATGTACCAATAATATTGTTGTACGTGTCTTTATAGTTTAGTTTTTTTTTTTTTTTTTTTTTTTGATATATTATGAATACTTGCTTTGTTTTCTTCAAATTAACTTTAGCTAGGTGGAGGAACTTCATTTTTTTCAAATTAACAATTACATATGTTTCGTCTTTAATAATCATATTGTACAATATGATGCACATCTAATGACATATATTATTTTTATATTCGAAGCTCTTCGCCTAGCATAATATCTATACTATATATATAAACCATTTAACACTCTCTCTCCTCTTTAATTTTAAGATTTCTTAAAATTCAATCAATACATCATCTTAACCTTCCATTCTATTTAAACTAATCTCATCCACTCAATATATAACCATTCCATACTCTCTTAATTTACTTTAATTTTTTATTTATTTAAAATATATACTCTCACACAAACACAATTATCCACCTATATTAACACAATTTTCAAAATATTATTAACTTATCTCTCCTTATTTCATAAATATAAATATTTTTACTTATTTTAATGTGTATAAGAATTTATTTTAAAATTATTAAAATAGTTGATGCGGATAAAAGAAAAATAAAAAAAATGGACATTGTTGGAACCTAGAGGGGGGTGAATAGGTTCTTTAACATAGTTTACCAATTTTTACACTTATAAAATTTGTAAGTTGTGTTAAAAATATTTTTCTTGAAGTTTATAACACAACAAATATATATACTTGAAATAAAGAGAATAATGGTAGAGAGATATCACCAATTAGTAGACAAGAGATTTATAGTGGTTCATGCAAGTGTTAACAAACTTGCACTACATCCACTCCTTGGCCTCACCCACCAAGAGTTTGCTCCACTACCTTCTCTCTTTGAAGGTAGAGATAAACCTTTTACACTTCTCTTTTTCACTTGCAATAATTAACACTTCAAACTTGCAAGTAAGGTAAAGATAACCTTGCTTCACTCTAATTCTATAGGCTAGAGTTGATCCTTACTTCTCTCTAATTCTAAAGGCTAGAGATGATCCTTACTTTACTCTAATTTGAAAGGCTAGAGTTGATCCTTACTTCACTCTAATTTGAAAGGCTAAAGTTGATCCTTACACTATTACAAAATATATAGAAAGATGATGTAGTGTTTAAGCTTTGAAAGCTTTGCTCTTGCTTGATTCTTAATCTTGAATGATAGATGAATTATCAAAGAATATGAGCTCACAAGATAAGAATATATGTTATGTGTTTTTTTGCTTGTGCAAGAGATACTAAAAAATGAGGTTTGAGTTGGTTTAAATAAGGAAAAAGGTGAAAGTCCAAAAGCTGTCCAGTACCCTCACGGTCGATCCACGGTCGACCGTGGCTAAAACCGTGAGGTACCTGAACTTTCTTGTTCTTTGCAATATAGACGTTGGACTTTATTTAAAACCACACTCAACTCATTTTTACCATAAAAATTAACTGAAAAGTATATGTTCAAAAGGTTGGTTGATCCCATACTCTTAAAGTTTGAATTTAAACACATATATGGAAGTTTGGAAACCAATACACAAAGCGTGTTGGAATTTTACCCCTTTGGGAGATTCCTTTGCTAATTATGGTGGTGTATTGTTTCAAAGTAGGATTGTGTTTGTTATTTGCTTAAAATAGGAAGTCTTAGATTTAATCAACCAACACAATTGAGTTTTATAAAATCTTTGTCATTTTTATAAAGTTTTTATAAAAATAATTTTATAAAAACATAAACTAATTTAATTATTTTATTTGTAAGCTCATATAATTCGAACTCTTGTTTGTAGATATCTTCGTCATCGGCTTTGAAGATGTCATCTTCACTTGTTGAGTACGAGTTCGGTTGACTTGAAGAAGAACAACATTTAAGAGTTGTGAGCTGAGCAGCGACGGTTGATTCACGGTCGACTGTGGTATCGACCGTGAATGTTTATTTTCTTCAATTATTTGTTCTTCACTTGATCATTAATTTTAGGTTTGTTGATCTTTAAAGAATGTAACATATGAACATATGAACATATGAATAAATTTGATAAGCAATAATATTACTTGTTCATATTTTTATCATCATCAAAATAAGGAGTACATTTCTTAATGTGTGACCATGTATGCACTAACAGACATGTTGCTGAAGAAAACTTTTTTGAGAAATTCGCGAATGATATATCATTACTTATTCAAGAAAGTGACATCTTACAAAACAAAAACTATTCGTTGTCGCATATTGCGCGGGTACGATGCTAGTTTTTGTTTAAACCACCATTGTTAGGATGTTTAGTAATACATTCCACAAGTAACTCTTCTGACCATCAAATCAAGTAAACCTTATTTGAAGTGGATGGCTTCTTATACGTGTTTGACATCACCTGGTTCAATTCAAACTAAAATTGGTCTTCTCGTTTGACGATGCTGTATACAAATTAAGTTGTTTGTCAAAAGAAACCTTATCACACCAAGTGCCTACTAATCCATTATATTTCAATCCTCCTTTTCGACTCAGGTTTTGTTTTTAACGTGATGGATGTAGTTTATTCTAGTATGCGTCTATAGAAGCCTCTGACAGCAGCTATTAAAAATTTAAAGTGAATTCAAACAACAAACAAGAACAAATAGAGTACATACAGTTGATAAAAGCGGTTTCATCTTAGAAATAGACTACACATGTGATAGACAAGTATCACCTATCTATATAGTATTGCTATTTTGGTAAGAACGAGTATCAAACTCGGAGGCTCCTAATTATCACCACCGCCATTACCTAGCCGGTAACAAAGCATGAAGATTATCTACTCAGTAACAAAGCATGAAGCGAATAAAAAAAGAATTACAACTAAACAACAAAAAACAATAAAATAAATATAAAGTCATAGGAACATACGATAGGAAGAGATTCAAAGCAGGAAAGTATTTATTCAATTCAGGCTCAAATCCTCAAAGCGCTATAATACATATATGTTATTATGACATGACTAAGTTGCCTTAAAAAGCACAAATAACAACGTTTTAAAATGTTAGCCTTATTAGAACATGCTAACTACCTCGAGTTGGTTAATAAAGAACATTCATGTTAATATTCTCATTTAACAAGAAAACTAGCTAATATCAAGGCTACCTAAATAATTCGCTATAAAGGTAGAAATGGATCCTATCAAGGTTACCTCCACCCACAAGCTTATGAACAACTAATGCGATAAACACACATCAACTTGATCTATTAAGCATAATGGAGACAAAGTACATATATCCAAATGTAATTATCCAAATCACAAGCATAACTCCTAATGATTCAAACAATTACACCAAACACACACATGCATAACTTCCTGTAGCATAACGCCATACAAATGACTCATAATTTAAATCATTCATCACAACTCATCATTCCTTATGTGATGCCACAAATGCACGTACCAAACATTATCACACCAAAATCCACCAAACTAATGTTAATCTTGACATAACCAAATGTTAATATACATATCCTCAAAGATAAGCATTTCAAACATAAAGTCAATCCAGACATATTTATATATAAATAACCACAAGATTCAATGATTCATCATACTCATCAAAAACACTTCAACATTACAAATACATACATGAATCTCCAACTCAACAAAAGCATCATCATAACCAAATATGCATATTACAAACAACTAAGATTCATATATTCTAAATGAATTGATATATTTCGCTCATAGTTCCTATAAACATACCCAAATCATATAACAAATCCGGATATAACATAACCAAAATAAGAGAGATTATAACAAACCTGAAATGGATGTGAAGTGGGATCTACAATAAGTTAGAAACTCCTTTCAGAACTTGAATCACCTTCCTAAAGCACCAAAAATCAACCTCCAATCATTTGAGATGGAAAGAGAAGCTTTAGAGCTCCTAGAACTAAGAAAAAATGAAGATAATTGAGATACCCTTGTTATGTGGCTAAGAATATGTCTTTATCTGCTGAATTATGGATAACACGACCTGTGTAGGTTAACACGGGCCGTATTGACCAAGTTAACCTCGTGCATGTAGCTCTTACATGGGGCATTCAATCTTGTCAGATACGGCCTTGTACACGGGTCGTGTTGGTCTACATGGCTCATATTGCAGGGTGTGTTGACTATAGTTTCTAGCAGACTCTATACTTTGACAAATTTCTATCATTTATACTTCATTTATCATCGATCCATCATCATGAGCATACAAAATAGTTTTTTAAGATATTAAACATTGAATTGCGTAAATCCGCTTAAAATGGTTTTGAAATGTGGGAAATCCAGTACGGCAGTACGTATAATTTAGTATATATATATATATCAAGGCACGAGGTACGATTTTGAAGAGCGCATGAATCGTGAGACAACCTCCAAAACTGCACCTTGAATCGTGAGACAACCCCGATTCAATATTGAAAATCTAAACGATTTTTTGAATTTCTTTGATCTATATGTTCATATATTCATAAGCACTATGTAGAACAAACAATTAAAGTAAAAAACTGAACAAAGATGTAAAAAACGATGAGTTACTTGTTATCGAAGGTAAATTACATGCAATGCCCCAAATTTATTAGTTTGTTTCATCTTTACATACTAAATAATATGAATTGCATACAGTAATAATTTTCATAAAATACGCTATATTTTCACACATTTTGATTATATATATATATATATATATATATATATATATATATATATATATATATAATCAGGATCAAATAAAAAGAGTTTTATGGTAAAAAGAGTAGGGAGAAATATCGAAGTGACACGTGTCCTTTTAAGACAAAATTCGTTTAGGGGCAATTGGGACATTTTACACTCACACTCTCTCTCCTCCCTTGATATGCGGTACCCTCCCACGTTACATTAAAACGTTTAGATCTGCTGTTTTTCCTCTCACCTCACGAAAACCCTATCGTTGCCTGCTTCCTCGCCGCCCACGACCCTCTGCCGTCGTGCCCTGTGTTGCGTCTGTGGCATTGAATACGTGAAAGTCGCCACCATGTGTGTATTTCTATGCCGCCCCTGTGAAGTCGCCGAGATCCTGCCGCTGTTAGTGCCTCACTACCGCTGCTGTTTTGCGACGCCGCCGCCGTTGGGTTTGCTATGACGCCGACGCATGGATATCTTCGAGATCCCGTTGATGCACAACCGATGTCTGTTCTCAGGTCATTTATTCCTTCTCCGTTCCTTGATCTGAAGTGACGTTGATGCATACAGTCGCCGCCGTCCACCACCGCATATGCACCACCATCGCCGCTGCTGACCACCGTCGCCTCTGTGTTTGTGCATCCATCATCAATTCGGTTTGTACATTTCTCGATTTGTTGTCCTCTGTGAATCAAAGGAGGGTGTATTATGTAAATCAAAGTTGTTGTTTTTGCATTAATTGGTTGTAACCTATACATTAGGGCTTCGCCGGCAGTCATTTTTTTCAACTTTTCTTTGCGACTGCAGTAAAATCTTGATGCACAACCATAGATTTAATGTTTCAATATCTGCTTATGAATTTATCGTGCACAGTGAAGACTTTTTTTGAAATCGCCACCACCAGTATTAGTTCTTTTTCTTCTACTCTTCTTTGTTGTTGTGCTTCAATGTATATGCACAGTGAATACTTTGATGCACAACCATGTTTTTTAGGGTTTCAATCTCTAATTCTGAACGCATGGTGCATCAAGATTTAGGGTTTTTTTTGGTTTATATCGTGCATCAACACTCTCTGATTCGTACATCAAGTTTCAATTTTTATTCATCAGTTATTAAATTTGTTGGATTGTGCATCAGATTCATCAGTTATTAAATTCGTTGGATTGCGCATCAATGTTTGGATTCAAATTTTATTCTTCTGTTTCCCATTCTGTTGCTATTCATCGTGAATAAGTTTTTTATGCATCAAGGTTCTGGAACTGATGTATGTACTGATGTACAATTCTTAATTTTGAATCATTAATTTCAAACGAGACAGTTGAATTCTTAATTTTAGGAGATGGTTTAATAATTGAATGACTATTATACCCTTTAGTATATTTTTTTTAATATTAATAGAAAAAGAAAAAAACCACTTTTTTAGGAAGAAATGAATGGCTGAGATTTCTTCTTATTTTTTGTACTTTAAAACTCTTTTTACAATATCTCTTCCCTATATATATATATATATGAAAAAGTTTATGCGAGAACCATTCTTAGTGCGAGAACCGCGAGAATCAATCTAAGCCGTCTAATTTCCCATCTTTCAATGTCATTGTCCACTCATGAATTCATCACATGCACCCTGCCACACTCTATCCCTCCACGCTCTCCCATCCATGAACTTCCCATATCCAAGGAACGGCTGAGATTGGTTCTCGCGGTTCTCGCACTAAAAACGGTTCTCGAATGAACCCTCCCCTCTATATATATATATATATATATATATATATATATATATATGTGTGTAGAATTAAGTGTAACATTAAACATTCTATTGGTGTAAAATAAAAGAAGGAACCAAAAAATTAATGATTGAATGAGAGATATGATATTAGAGAAATGATATATCCTTTTAATTTTTATTCCTACTTATCCTCCTACTCATTTAATCAAGACATATGTCAAAATTAAGGAAGAAGGTAAGGAAAGAGAACTAGTGAAATACACATAACATCTTGTGATGAGTAGGAGTGTGGAGTAAAAACAAAAAGTAGGAGAGTTAAGTAGAAATAAAAAGTAGAGGGATATTTAATTTCTTATAATATTATGATATTTATACGTATATAAATGAAAAAAAAATATATGGCAAGTAAAGTCAAAACCCTAATCGTGGCTACTTGGCTAGGGAAGGGAAGGGAAGGCAAGCCAAAGGAGAGGGAGTAGCAGACATATTGGGGATTGGTTTGTCAAAAGGTGGTGGAACCCTTTTTCATAACTCACCTTCCTTTCAAATTCTTTGGTTAGGTTTTGGGTCATCTTTTTCTGCTCTTTTCCCTAAATATTCTATGTTATTATTATTGTAATATTATATTTAAAATCTTTATTTACTTTATGCTTGTCATATTAATATTTATATTTATATAAACTTACTTATTTCAAATTTACTATGTGTCATGATCGAATTTCATTTCTTTACTTTATGCTAAGTAGCTAATTATAAACTAATGTAACTTAACGTATGTGATTATATGAGAGAATTTCTTTTTTAATTCTTAATATCGACTTTCGGATACATTGTTATGTTTAGAGAAGGAACTTTATTCAGACGGGAAAGGCTTGTGATCTCTTCAGAAAAATTTCGCTCAATTAATATTTTGCTTTAATTTATATAATAAAATAATAAATCCTTAAAGAGATTCAATGAAGGACGGTTCCTTTCAAAATAAAATTATTATATTTTAAACTTCTTAAAAATGTTCAAATTTCATCACTACTCATGTTAAAAGCATATATTTTATTATTACATTTATTATTTTTTTTTTTTTGAAAGGCAAAATACTTTTATTAAATTTAAACTAACAAGATGCTAGATAGTACAACCGATAAAAAAAATACACAACAACATTACCAACGAACATACATCGGAAAATCACGAACACAACCTAAAACGAACCTTGAACTCAAACTACCCTCTCGGAACCTTAGACCCACGAACTGAAGCAAACAAATCTGACCAACTGGAGCAACAATCACGAACCAAACACGAACCTCTTACACGAACTAGAGCAAACACGAACCAAACACGAGACCTTGGACCCACGAGCTAAAACAACGAACCTGACCATTTGGGGCAACAAACACGAACCAAAACGAAATGGGGTAACAAACACGAACTGGGGCAACGAACCTTCGAAACCGAACCTCCGAACCACACGATCTAACAGATCTGAAAACACGAACCTCCGAACCACCACCAAAGTCTGAAACACGAACCTCCGAACCATGAAGAACCTTCGAAACACCAAATAACAGATCTGGGACACGAAACTACGAAACCCGAACCACGAAACACGACCCTTCGAGACCTAACCTCTGAAACACGATGTTTCACCGACCCTCTGAAAACTCGAACACGAACCAGCGATCTGAACCACACGCCATGAAAACTCGAAACACGAACCAGCGATCTGAACCACGAGCCTCTGAACCTTTGAAACACAGATCTGATACATGAACCTCCGAAGATCTGAGCCTCTGAACCTTCGAAACACAGATCCGATACACGAACCCTCGAAACCTAACTTGAAATGCAACCCCCAACCTTGAAACACAACCATGAGAATATTTACACCGTTGAGAAAAACTTTAAGCAATTTAGATAATGTTAGAGATGTAATATGCTGACTAATGATTCTCTCAACTCACTTTTTTTTTTTTTGCAGTTTTAATATAATTAAATCTAATTACTATAATTCAAACGTTAATCAAGTCATTTCATTCGTTCACGTAACCATTTCAAGGCTTGATATTTTTGTACTAATCATAGAGATACACAGAAATTTACTAACAAATAATTTAAAAATATATTAATAAAAATTAATATCATAATACAACCTCTTTTAAAAAGAATAAAAAACTTACGTTCTTTAGATGTCGTTCTATTTATGTCGAATATCTTTCAAGAAGCGATATCTCTTTACGTGAGTAAAGACATTACTGTTGATATCTTATCTTCTCATATCTCGTTTTACACGATTTTATGTTGTGAAAAATATATATCCTTTAGAAAAATAAAAAAAATAAAAAAATGTTATATTATTTGTATGTATGTATTATTGCAGTTCCAAATCCATTACAGTTGTTAAGAGGGTAGGTTTTTGGTAAGTGGGCCTCCACCAACAGCCGTCTTGTGGGCCCGATAATTGCAGTGATGGGCCTTCCGTTTCTTATGGACGGTTGTCTATTGTGGCCTAACTTAACTGCTTTCATATTTATGCATCACAATAATTATTTAAAAATAAATAAAGAGGAAAAAGGTTGAAAACAATAATTTGCCAAGTTGAATAAGGGTGCAGTACTTTTTTATTTAAAAATTGTAACGTAGTACTTGGTATGATGAAACATAGGAAAAATTGATTATTAAATATGGTAAATAAAAAAATAACATCATAGATATAGACTATGATGAATATTACCACTAGATTGATATGATTATTACTTATATTAACTTTAATAATAGAGGGCATTCATTTTTAGAACATGATAAGATAGGTATTGTTTACTTAGAAAATTAAATACAATACACGAATATTGGTAGCTCAATTCATGTTTTTGTATTGTTTATCACTTAAATATCATGCTGAAGTTTAGGAAATATATTATCCTCTAAAATAAAATTTATAAAATACATAAATACAAGATTTGAAAAAAAAAGAATAAACATTAAAAATAGTCATCTTCGTGTTGTGATTACATTGGCCATCACTTAAAAGAGCGTAACTTATCAGTCATTACTAAATAAGAAGGTACTGAGACTAGGGGTGTTCAAAATAATCTGAATCCGAATATCCGAATGGATTATCCGAATATCCGATCCGAAATTATCCGAAAATTCGGATATCCGAAATTTCGGATACCCGAAATTCGGATATCCGAATTTTCGGATTCGGATTCGGATAGTTTTTTTTTGAAGTTTCGGATATTCGGATATCCGAAAAATAATTTTTATTTTTTATTTTTTTTATTTTTATATTGCTTATTTATTTAGTTTTCTTAACATATATATTTTTATATACATGTATTTTTTCATTTTGAAACATACCTGAACTATTTTTGGTGATTAAAGTTTAAAATATGGTTATTTAGTAATTATATATTTTATAAAAATTAAATAAAAATAATTTTTTTAAAATTTTCGGATATCCGATATCCGAATCCGAAATTTCGGATATCCGAATTTCGGATATCCGAAATTTCGGATTCGGATTCGGATACTGAAATCCACTATCCGAAAATCCGGATATCCGAAAATGAACACCCCTAACTGAGACCCTTTTGAACTATATTTAATTTATACAAAAAACAACCACATATTTAGATAGACATTTAAGACATTCTAATAACCGTTCGATCTTGTCTTAAAAAAAGCTTATAGTCCACATATACAAAATTCACATAAACTTTACAAAATGATAGTTTATACCATTGTACATAAATCATCGTTATGTAAAAAACTTTTATAAGAAAAACTAAAAGTATATGATCACTAATAAAAAAACAGTTGGGGAATAACTAAAAAAAGAGAGATGTAGACGTGGATAAAACAGGAAATAAGGAGGGAGGGGAGAGATACATTGTACGAATTGAACAAAGTCGTAGTGAATGTGAATCGCATTTGTTGTTTGTCGGTCATAACATTAAATGTATGCGTTGCTACTCATAATATATTCTTCTTATCTAACACCACAACCATCATGTGGCTATTCTTAATTAGGTTGTTATGTGTCACATATTTTTTCCGTTATTAGATTTTTATGTTCCTATTATTTTATTAAAACAAATATCTTATAATACTTATGATGTTACTGGTTCTTCGGAGTGGTTATGTTTATTTCTTAAAGTGTCATTAGGAATCGTAATGAAAAGGTTATGGGACGGATATGGTGATTTTAATAGAGTTTATTGATCAAATAGTTCTTTAACTTAGGTATTTTTACTATTTTAGTTATCTAACTTTAAAATTGTTAAGAAGAGTTATTTATAAACCATTTTCTAGTGCAAAAGGTCTTTTCTAACGTTGGTTTACAAAGTTAAATTAATAATAGTATGGTCTATTTACCACTTTTCTAATTTTTTATTAATTCAAAATAATATACAATCTTTTTTAAAAATATATAAATTCTCCCTCTCTATCTATACCCACTCTATTCTCTCATCTCGATTTAGTCTCTCTCTCTCTCTCTCACCCTCGAATTAATACCACCGCCCCACCGCCACCCTCTTGCACTGCCATTGCCACCATCAGATCTCTTTCTCGCACTCCCAAAACCACCGTCACTTCTGTCTCTCTCTCTCCAAGTACACCACCCCACCACTACACTCTCCTCGCTAACCTAGAACCATCGCCAACCCGCCACCGTCAACGCCACCACCACTAGATCTGAGCACCGATTTGGTTTATTTGAGCACTGCCGGCACCAGATCTGAGCAACACCGTCTCCGTAATCAAAACCCTTGTTGCCAGCATATTTAGTTTGTGTGAGAAAGAGACTTGATACAAATCATTTTTTAGTTTGACAGATCAATAAAAATGTGTTTATGTCTGGGTTCTTCATCTTCATCTCCATTTCTTGGAAATCAAACAAAAAAGCCCTAATTAACTATCCTAATGTGTCTTTTTTACCATAATGGTAGTTGGTCGTAGGAAGTGGCGGTGGTTTGCTGAAGAGGTGGCGGTAATGGCGGGGGAGACGCTGAGAGAGAAAGAAAGTAGAGAGACATGTTAAGAGTGAGATTAGAAGAGAGAAAGATACTTGGTGGCAGTGGCGGTGGTTCTTAGGCGGTGGTGATGCCGGTGGTGGTGGTTTCAGATGCTAAAAATAATTCAATAATAAATTAAAACTTGTAGAGAGAAACGTGTAGAGAGAGAGAGAGAGGAGACAACAAATGTAATTTATTTATTATATACAAAATAAATTAAAAGTTGTAATTCAATAAGGGTAAATTTGTCATTTTACCTTGACTTAAGAGATTGTTAAGGGAATCCGTTACAAAGAACCTTTCTCGCCATAAAATGGCTCATAAAGGACTGTATTTACCACTTTTGAAATTAAGGAACAAAACGGTAAAAATATACAAGTTAAAGGACTATTTGACCAATTAACTCATTCTAATATCATACCTAATTACAAAATCATGTCATATAGGGCCTTAACCTGTTGGGTACCTATTTAGTTAAAAAATTATATGGTTTATGTGTATCGGACATCTAAATTTAATGATCTTAGTCCTTTAAAACTCAACAATAAGAATTTTCGTCTCCTGATATTTGCTAAAATCAAAACAATAAGCAACTTTTTTTAAAATAATTTTAGAATGTTATACAAGTATAATTATTCACGCACAAGTTTTAAAATACCTAGCTTAATAAGTTAATTAAATCATTATATAAACGGTAAAAATAATATTATCAATCTTTATTTCTCTATTCTCACACATTAGTAGTTTTGTTACGTTGAAAACTTTCTAATTGATTGTTTTACAGTTGTAAAATAAACAAACAAACAAAGTCTACTATTTAAATTAATAATATATATGGCTAATTTTACAGTTCATAATGTCATATATAGCTACTTCATTACCAATAGCATACACATAATCAACCTATAATTGTAAATAATATTTAAATAAAACATTTAAATGGATTTACATGATAGTAACAAGACTATCTATAGTATAAATTTAAATGGTTCGAGGTAGGATAAATGGGACGGGGCACGATATCAAGTAATTGGTTGTGTATTGACTAAAATTAAAACTGTCTCAATTCTAATTTTTTTTTTTTAAAGAAATCTCATATTAGTCCAATAATCATTTACTCGTCCTAAAAATTTCAAGTTCAAGTTTTCCCGGTTGTATCTTTTATCTTTTGCTTTCATTAAGTGTGAATGTCGATCGATTGTATAACCCTCACATTTAGGAGTTTGTCAAACATATTATATATATATATATATATATATATATATATATATATATATATATATATATATATATATATATATATATATATATATATATATATATATAGGAAGAAGTTCCATTGAGAACTATTTTTAGTGCGAGAACCGCGAGAACCAATCGGAGCCGTCCAATTCCCCCTCTTTCAATGTCATTGTTCACCCATGGATTCCTCACACACACTCTGCCACACTTGATCCTCCCACGCTCTCCATCCATGAATTCCACTTATCAAATCAATGACTAAGATTGGTTCTCGCGGTTTTCGCACTAAAATCGGTTCTCAATGGAACCCTCCCCTATATATATATATATATATATATATATATATATATATATATATATATATATATATATATATATATATATATAGACAAAAGTTCATGCGAGAACTGTTGTTAGCGTGAGAACCGCGAGAACCAATCTAAGCCGTCCAATTCCCCCTCCTTCAATGTCATTGCCCACCCATGAATTCCTCACATGCACCCTGCCACACTCTATCCCTCCACGCTCTCCATCCATGATACTTCTCATATCCAAGGAACGACTGAGATTGGTTCTCGCGGTTCTCGCACTAACAACGGTTCTCGCATGAACCATTCCCTATATATATATATATATATATATATATATATATACACACACACACTTCATGCGAATAAGGCTCTTTTCAAATCTACTTAAAAAAGTATGCGAATAGATTAAAACAGTATACCAGTAGTGGATTTCAAAACCATAATTCCAAATCTCACACGAATTGAAAGCAAGCAATCCCATAAAAGATTGACTAGTTTGGTGACAAGGTTATATTTTAATTGTGTTGCATCAATAAAAATTGAACCTTGTACCTTCAACTCACCGATCTTATACTCTATGTTAACAACCAACTAGATATGGTTTAGGTGATTCTCAACAAGAGGATTAATAATTCTAAACATGAGATGTCTTTGATATCTCGTGCTACATACTATCTATATCTATGCCTTTGAAATTAAGCCATCTTATAGATTGATAACACTATTAACCAAAATAGATAACTTTGTAATGATTACATTCGATCTAACTTTCAAGTGTCGGGATAGTTCATAAGAGATCGAGGTATTTTAAATTATTTATTGAGTCGAACAAATTGTAGAGAGGGATATGTTATTCGCATTAGCCAAGTTATATATATATTTTTTTATACAAATGGAAGCTATGAAAAAAGGATTTTTGGTCTCGTAATCCTATTTTATGAATTTCCTAATAAACTTTTCATGTAATATATCATTATGTTTGACTACCAATAAGGTGACTTAGTGGTTAAGCCACATGTTATTCTTGAGGTCATAGGTTCTATCATAGGAAGACTTGGATGTGGTATATTCCCTCACAGCAAATGTTTGGTGGTCCGCTATGGAAGCCTTTGTGGAAAATAGTCTCGTGTTTAATCTTAACTCCTTACTCGGGCAGCCAAAATAGGTGACCATTGTCCGCAAGCCGGTCTTTGGAGAAGGGTCTGTTTGGATCCAAAGGATCCCGTAAACACGATTGGCTCGACATAAATAACTTTTTGTGAAATATATCATTATGTTAGCACCCGAAAAGTATGGTTACCAACTATTATATATATTTAATTTAATATATTTTTTAATTTTCTATTAGCAAGATATTTTGTTTACCGAAGTACCGAACAATATGTACATAAATCTAAATATGAGAAATATCAAGTTAAACGACAGCCCCCAAAACAAGATATAATTTGGGCCAGGTGAGTAAGTACATAGCCCAAACTAAAAACTGGGCTCCTGTAGTCTACACAGACACGTGTCTTATCGCCGTTTTTACCATTTCTGCAAATTGGGGATTTCACGAATACTATGTTGATGAATTCATTGTTGTTCGTGCCTTCTAGATCCGTTTCTGTTCGAGCCTCCATGGAAATCGACCCACCTAAGAAGCGAGTACTCGTCTGCGGCGGCGGAGTAATCGGCGTCTGCACCGCCTATTTCCTTTCCAAAAAAGGCGCCGCCGTCACCCTTATCGAGCAATCATCAATCGCCTGCGCCGCATCAGGGAAAGCCGGTGGGTTTTTAGCCCTTGATTGGTGCGACGGTGGCCCTGTCTCCTCCCTCGCACGTGCCAGCTTCAATCTCCACCGTTCACTCGCTGAAGAACTTAACGGCCCACAATCCTACGGCTACCGTCCACTCAACACCCTCAGTTTATCCGTCACCGAATCAGAAAACCCACCACGCGGTCCGAAGTCAACGCTTCCGTCATGGATCGACGGCCCAGCTAAGAGCCCGAAAACTATCGGTACAACGGAGACCACCGCCCAAGTTCACCCGCAGTTGTTTACTCGTACGTTGATGGAGAAGGCGGTGGCGGAGTATGGGGCGGAAGTAGTCACCGGTAAAGTCACAAGCATAGAGACTGTGGATGGGAAGATAACGGCGGTGGTGGAGGGTGGCGGTGTATACGACGGTGATGCGGTGGTACTAGCTCTTGGGCCATGGACAAGTAAGTTTACGTTGCTATCGTCGGTAATAAATGTTCATGGGCTAAAAGCCCATAGCTTAGTTTTAGAGCCAAAAGAAATGGATGCAATCACGGCCCATGCTCTGTTTCTTAGCTATCATCCAGCCCATGGTGGACAGCCCATGGATCCTGAAATTTACCCCCGGCCCACAGGTAAGTTTTATATAAATATATATTTATATATATAGAGTTAGGTTCAAGTAAAAAGAAAATAAAAGTACAAAGGGTAAGGAGCAATATTAGCCTGACACGTGTACTTTTAGTTAAAAGGGTATATTAGTAAATATTTATCTATCCTAGATTTATGCAACTTCTCTCTCCCACGGTTCCTCCCCTTTCTCTCTCTCTATATATCAGAAAAACCCTAACCCATATAAGATGATATGCTCCCTTCGATGCACAAAGATGTCCCCCTCACCACTTGTATCTCTCTCTCTTATCCCGTACTCATCTCGCCGGATTTATGACTTTCCGGTAAACGTCGCCGGTGATAGCACCATAGGCACGTCCCTTCGTCTCCTCCCCACAGTTCACAGACCCGTTCCTTCGTCTCCATCTCTCTCGATCTACGGTTTCTATGTGTGTTTAATCACCACCGCCACACATTATGGCTTCGCCGTACTACCACCGCCATTGATCTGGACTTCACCTCCCCTTGAAGTCGCCGTCGTGTGAAATCGACGCCCCCATGAAGTCGAGGTATGAAATCAGATCTAGGGTTTTGAAGTCGGCGCCATATGAAAGCAGATCTGAAGTCGACGCCCCATGAAATCGACGACACTACCGCCAGCGGAGCCTCTTGTAAAGTCGTCGATGCACATTTCTAGATCTGAAGGCTTTGATGTAATTTTTTCATCTTTCTTCTGAAATTAGATTTATTCTATTTTTTTCATCTTTTTCGTAGTGAAAGTTGTTCTTTGGAAGTTTGGTTATTTGTGTGCATCAACTCTGTATAATGTAATACACAATTCGTTTTTGTACTGTTTTCGGTGCACATTTCGATTTTTTAAGATTGTGCATCTTATCTATTTGGTACATATTCATCAGTTTTGTTTGCGTTAATTGTAAATTGTTCATCAGCTTTCAGATTCTCATTGTGCATCAGCAATGAATATAAGATAATACGAGAGAATTTAAAAACATTTTATAGTTTTATTAATTATTAAAAAAATGCCTGGAACTAATTCAAGCTTTTTTCTATTCCAGAATTGCCCTTAAACTGCTTTTTTTTGGCAGTTACGAAGGATAAGATTTGACTGATTTATGTTGACTTTTGATAAAAATATGTGGCTGAGATTCCTGATGACCCGGAGCAGATTGTTCCAAACCCGGATTCAATCCGGGTTCTAAAACGGGTGGCTGGAATGGTTTAGGGTTTAGGGTTTAGGGTTTAGGGTTTAGGGTTTAGGGGAGGTTTCCAGCCACTTAGGAACAGAGGCTCGGGTTACATTTTGTACCATTTTTCATTTTGTAGTATAACCCTACCTTATATATGTATATAGAATTGTATCTCTTATGTATTTGATTATTTGATGGTGAATTGGTGATATAGGGGAGGTTTACATATGTGGAATGTCTTCCACCGAAGAGATTCCTGATGACCCGGAGCAGATTGTTCCAAACCCGGATTCAATCCGGGTTCTAAAACGGGTGGCTGGAATGGTTTCCAGCCACTTAGGAACAGAGGCTCGGGTGAAAGCAGAGCAAGCATGTTTTTTGCCTTGCACCGACGACAGTGTCCCTGTAATCGGTGAGGTTCAGGGGATGAAGGGGTGTTATGTGGCGACTGGACACAGCTGTTGGGGGATACTTAACGGCCCTGCAACCGGAGCAGCCATGGCTGAGCTTGTGATGGATGGTTGCTCCACCATTGTCGATCTTAAGCGCTTCAGTCCGGCTCGATTTGTTGCAGGAAGAGGAAGAAGACGATAATGTAGTTGATACCAATCAAATGTAATAATGCGTATATATGTGAAGCAAGGAGTAGTTTATTCTCTTGAAATTAATTGTGTTCTTGGTAAGAAAGTGAATCTTGACAAGATATTTAAATAATATATGCTCATTGTCTGGTGTAGCTCTGGCATGTGAAATTTAAGCTGATTAAAATGCTAGAGAACTATCTATAATCCCATGTGAAATACACGTCGTTTCTTCTTAAAACCTTCCTGCATCATATGATCATTTCTTATATAAATTATTATTATGTTTCAACATCTTAATTGCATGTTAATAATAGCAATCAACTCTCACCTCATGTTTATTTAACATGTTTATTGTGTGTACATTAAACCTCATATGCTAGAAACTATAACAGAAAATAAATACCATATAACATTAATTATTTTAAAACTATAGTAATGAAATAGAATCTTAGATCTCTCGCAAAGGATAATAAAGCCATGCTAAACATCTGCACAAGAGAAAAAAAACAACACCGGGAGAAAAAGAACATGTTCTAGTATTGACATATATCTTTGATATGTATATGTATCGTCTTACCCTCACCTAAAGGAAGAGTTTGTTTCTTAAGGCTACTTCAAAATATCTAATAATTATTGTATTGTCAACATAAAAATATTAAACTATTAATGCATTATCAAAGGGTTTTAGCCTAACAATACCTATTTTAAAAAAGGTGTTTTTCATGATCCTAGCTATGCGTTGGACAAAATGTAAATTAGAAGTATATATATATATATTTCGTACGAGAACTACGAGAACCAATCTTAGCTGTTGATTTGATAAAGTGGAATTCATGGATGTGGAGGTGGGGGGAATCAAGTGTGGCATGGTGCATGTGATGAATTCATGGGTATGTAATGACATTGATGATGGAGTAATTGGACGACTCAGATTGGTTCTCGTACGAAAAATAGTTCTCGTTTAAACTTTTGCATATATATAATTATACTTGATTTATTTCTTTGATTTTTAATTGGGTCAGTTAATAAGTTGGTAGATTTGTATAATGTTTGAAGGGATATAATGTTTAACTGGAGTTGGAATTTGGAGTTGGAGTATTTAACCTGTTATTGGAGTGAAGGAAATATGTTTACTAGTTATTGATTTATAAATTTGTTGGTGGATTGTTTGTTTATATTTGTTTAGTAGGTGTTGAGGGAGATTTTATTTTTTGAAATAAATGTGCTCAGTAGGTATCTCTAGTGATATTTCAGTGTTCTCATCTAGGTGAATGAAGAACAGATAATTTTTTTTTTTTTGAAGAACAGATAAATATTATTTGTGTTTTTTTGGGTTAACATGAAAACCAAATCTGAATTTGTGCTATTTGAATCTTTATAAACGTACTCCAGGATCCTATCTTAGTATCTAGTTACTGATTTACTAGATTAGATGCTTATAGAATACACTAGTTATTTTAAAAATAATAAATACCAAACATTAATAAATATATATTAGATAATTACAAAACATGAAAGAAATGAAAATTTAAAAAATGACGGTAGACAATGTCATGTTCGTATTTCTGGTATAAGTTATCAATCATTATTGTTACAATTAACACTATATAGTCAAGTATTTATTGGTTATAATTAGAAATAATTTATAATGATTATAAAATATTTTGAATTAAATCTGATAATTTAAATAAATATGATAGTTTGAAATTTTGTAAAGAATAAATATGATATTCATAAAATTATGATGGACAAATATGATATTTTTAAGATGTGAGAAAGATTTAAATGAAAGTTTTCAAATATTTTTGATTCATTCGAATAAAAAATTAAATTAAGATTTCAGTTTTGATTCATTTAATTTTGAGGTGGGCTTCCGTTTCGAAATCCCTTCGGCTTTGGGCGTACAATTTTGGGCCAGGTTTTGAATTACGACTTAAGAATAATAAATATTGCTGCCCGGGAAAAAGACGAAATTAAGGGGGTGTTTGTTTTAGCTTATTATGGACTTATTTTCCGGGCTTATTTTTCATAAGCTCGTTTTTTCCAGCTTATTTTTCACTATTCCGGCTTATTTTCTTATTGTAACTCATAATAAACTTAAACGTCAGAAAATAAGCCGGAAAAAACCAGCTTATCAAAAATAAGCCCGGAAAATAAGCTCATACTAAGCTAAAACAAACACCCCCTAAGTGTAAAGTAATTCTAGCATTTTGTTGGAAAAAACATATACATATGAATTATGCAAGTATTTACCAGAGCATATCTTTATAACTGGGGCATTAATTTTTCGAACATGTTACGATATTTAAACAGATTCAGCTGGCCATCTAAATAAGAGTTAATTACATTTTTTATTTCTATGATTGGATAGTTTTTCCGGTTTGTTCTGTAAAAAACTAAAAACCTCTTATAAATTTGACCTCTGGCAAAATTGAATGACCAAATTACTCATTACTTTATTTTTATTCATTTTTACTATTTATAATATGTATTTTTATATGAAATTTGATTATCTCAATTATCTATCTATCTATTTATATCTATATATAAAAGACATGCAAATTTTCTAAAAATAATCAATAAATCAATCTTAATTAACCAATAGGAACCTTCAATTGCAAAATTAATCCATTACCAAAAACAATTTTGACAAGATTCCGAATTTTAAATTAATTAAAAAAATATTGATCGATTCAATTTTAAATCAATTTGAGAGGTTTGATGAAAATTGTGAGGGGGAATTTATAAAACATGTGAGGGACTTTTAAGAAAATATGAGAGGGTTATATAAAAATTATACATTAATGTAATTAATTATGGGCTATTTATAAATTATGTTTAATAACTTGTGATATAATTTGTTTAGATAAAAAATAATTATATATTTACGACCGTCTCATTTTTATCTACGTTTTGGTGTAAATTTTATTGTAAAATGACACTTTTTTAAAATTAGTATATTCTTAATTTTTTGTTATCCATTAATAGTAGTGGGTATTCCTAAATGAAAATGATTTCATCAGATAAAAACTTTTGATTAAGTTTTAAAGAAGACAATTTCCTCTAATGTTGTGTTTTCCTATTACGATTAACAAAAGTCAAGTACAATCACTTTCAGAAGTCGGTTTATTCCTCAGGAAACTTGTGTTTACACATGGTCAATTATATGTTGTCGTTGCACGTGTTAGAAGTAAAAAAAGATTAAAAGTTTTCGGTGATATTTCTTTTATTGCATTATTTTTATTTGAAAATTTTAATATCTCAAATACATTTCTGAAATACCTGTGCGTGCACGGGTCAATAAACTAGTATCAATTAAATATACGGCCAAAGATTAATAATAACAATTAAATATATTTAAATTTTAAAACTTGATGATTAAGTTTTATTATTGTAGATAATATAAATCGTAAATTAGATAATTATCTAATTTGTGTGTATGGGTTATTTCATTTAATAAAGTTAAGTTTTTATTAAGAATTATTTAAACAAGAAAACATCTCTCCCTCTACCTCTTTCATTATTCGGCCAAACATCCCACTTAGGGGTTTTTGGGTTTCATTGATCGAGTTTAATACACACAATCCAAGTTCGTAAGTTGATTGTGTCTTAGTTGGTTATTTTCCGGCTAGAAAGATGCTGTTGATAATATCACGTGTTAGGGGTTTTGGGTTTAATTGATCCAGTTTAATACATGTGATCCAAGTTCGTGAGTTGATTGTGTATTAGTTGGTTATTTTCCGGCTAGAAGGATGTCGTTGATAATATCACGTGTTAGACTAATATTGAGCAACTGATGTAACATGTATCTTTGTATGTATTGAGTTCTTGAGATAAATAAAGATTATTACTTTCGGGTTTCATATACGGGTGTTCTTCGGGTATACCCGTCGGGTTTCGGGTAATTCAGGTATTTTGGTATAGTTAATTTAACCGATAACCGAACCGTTTAACATTACGGTTATCGGGTTCGGTTAGAATTCGGGTACGGTTCGGGTCGGTTAATTTCGGGTATACTCGATTTAGGGACTTTTTGTTACATTTTTTTTTGCCAAGTATCCATATGGTATATCTGTATAGCATTTTTTATTACTTTTTTTGGTCAAGCATTCATTGTAATAAGCAAGTTTCATTTAGTTTACAAAAACTATTAATGCATTAACTTAAACATGTTATAGTACTAAAACATAATTGAATCGTGTTAAGCTTTACAAAATATATTTATTCTTCTTACACCTTCACATTACTACCTTCATGTGCTTATCTTATCCGAGCTTTAGTTAGATATACCTTAAAAATAATTTGTAACATAAAAAAGAGAAAAAAATTAAAAGTAATTTGTAACATAACATACATTGAATTATGTATGGAAACTAATACATTTACAATTTCATGTATTGCATTCCAATCTTGGATGCAAATTATACTTTGAATCATCTTAGAAAATATACACAATTACGCATATATACTTTGGGTTAAAAATAAAACGTAATCAATTTAAAAGAACATTAAGAAAAAAAAAATTCTTAATAAAATAAAGGCCATCTTGAATCAAATCTACATCTTCAAAAAAAAAAAAAAAAACTTAAACGGGTATTTCGGGTATACCCGAACTCTAAATAACCAACCCGCTACCTGAAACGAATTTATAACGGGTAAACCGAAACCCGAAATAATGCTACCCGAAACCCGATCTAACCGACCCGAATTAACCGAAACCCGAAATAACGGATCGGTTTATTCGGGTTACGGTTATTTTCGACACCCCTAGTTTCATAGGCTTAATCTTTGTTTATATTTTAGATCTGTTTCCGCTGTGCTATATATAATAACGTTTTGATTTTTATACACTTAATCAAATAAATATTCTATTTTTGTTAAAGCTTGTGTGTTCTAGTTTATGATTCACGATTTTGTTTTAATTATTAAGACACTACAATAGATCGACAATGATTGTTTCGAACCTTAAAACCTCATTTGAAGCAAACGAAGTCCGTGGTGGTTGTAGGCAGTGTGGGTACGACATAGAGAGAGATAGTAATGATTTGTAGTAGATGAAGTCGATGATTGTAATTGGTATACTGGTTTGTAGCACAGAGAGAAAGTGCGTGTGTGTGTATGTGTGTGTGTGATGGTAAGTGGTGGTGATGTATAGGTGAGAGCTAGTTGGTAAGAGTTAAAAGGGTAGGGTTAGCCAAAGAGATTTATTCTTGATATTAAGAAGATATTTGAATTTCTTTTCCTTTTTAGTTTTTTATTTTCTAAAAATCAATTTAAAACTGAATTATAAAAGGAAAATGAATAAAACAATAAGGGTAGAGGTAGTTTGCCAGTTTGGTTGTTTAATTTGGTCGGATACCAAATTCGTAAGAGGTTTAATTGTTTAGGGATTAAAACCGTTAAAATAATAAGTTAGTGATTAAAACCATAAAAACCACTAAATCACAAAAACCTAAAATGTAATTAACTTCGTAAATAATTATCACTCTTCATTTTTTTTTTTTTTTTATAATACACCACCTATGCATTGTTAAAGTAGTAAAAAATATATTTTGAGTTCGGGATGGGTTATATCATCCCTCTTCGAACCCAAAATTGGGATGATCATCGAACCCATCCAATATCTCTTTAATAAATTTTTCAGGACATCTTGTCACGTCTATAACTTAACTTAAACCCAACCCAAAATTTGAGATCCTCGATAATTAGACACAAAACCAGACACATAATCTAGCATATCTGAAAATAATGTCGTTTAAAGTGTGTGAGTGTGTGGGTAAATTAGTAAATTTGATGGTTTGAATATATTGAGGCCAAAGATAACCTGGACATTACGGAGTATATATATTGATTTTGGTTTATTTATTGCAGGTAGGGTGGGTTCTTGTGTTATTTATTAGAGTCGGTATATATAATATCTTTGTACCTTAGATATTCAATATTAAAAGTAACGTACTGACAACGACATACATGGTAACCTATACATTTTAAATGCCTTTTTTTTACTAATATTATATGTAAATAAATTTTAGATTTTTTGTTTGATACAATATTAAAATCTAGTATTAGTGTTCATTAATCATAAACTCCAGGTACAAGAAAACCAGGTAATGTCATGTGTTACCGATGTTTTATATTTTTGGTTTAATGAAACAGAAAAAAAAATCGCTTGAGGACCAAAAAATATTGCGGTTAATGTTGTTGAACATAAAGATTGTTTTTCTTCGACGTTTTATTACGCGACATGTAGTTTTTTTATGTTCGTGTGCACCCGTTAATGTTTACAAAAATGTTTGTAAGTGAAAGTATGGAATAGTATAAAACGTTTTTTTTTAATATTGATGGATATAATGACACATATGTCAACATTAATGGGCACAATGAAACTTTTGTAAACTTAATATGTATATTTAACCAAATAAAACTTCATGTGTCATAATGAAATATTGAAAAAACGTTCTTTAGGTTCAACAACTTTAATTACATCTAGAATGCGCTATTAGAAAATGGAACTGAACACGTGGTAGGGTATGTGGAACCAACAACGACCACATCTGTCATGGGGGAGACCCTTGCCCTTCTACGCCATTACAGTCATAGGGCGAGGCCGGTTGGATTCGTAGAAACCATTACCTCCATATGGTTTAAGTGTTAAATGAATTTATTTTGTCTAATTTCTTTAGAAAAATGATTTTTATTAGTTCATAACTTTTAAATTTTTTTTGAAAAAGTATTAAACTTTTTTTATCTTATGTATTAAATATTAAATAATTGTAAAAATGATTCCACTAAGTTTGTATTTGTTTCAAAGAATACACTTAATTAACTTTACCACATCATAATTAGGTACGTATTATAGTTTCTATAACGTTATAATATCTATCTTAAACTTTTTTATGTTATTTTTAAAATTAAAAAGTATGATAACGAGAAACTTGATAAATAATTACGTGACTCAAATGTTTTGATATGTAGTCTTTAAGTATCCATATTTGCTGCCTTGATGCTTTTAAGTTTCCACGTTTTCATCAGGGGTTAATTTTGAGTTGGCCTGTCGGTTGACAAGATGGTATTTCGGCTAAGTGTCAAGATGGTATTCTGGCCAAGTATTGTGGCAAGTTAAGAAACTAGACGTGATCACTATGTTGTAGAATTATGTTTATAATTATCTGTAGTTGATACAATTGCATGATTAAAATATGATAGGCTGTCATTTTAGCTGTATTGATTTAAGCGCTCACTAAGCCTATTGCTTGTCTTAATTGTTTTCCCATGTTTTAGTTTATGTGATTAAGGTGTAAATTGGTGTTGATGTCCCCAAAGGAATAACCGGCAGTATAGGAGTATAGAAAAAGTGCGCCTTAACTTTAAAGTTGTGGGTTCTAAATCTTGACGATTGACATAAGATGTAGAGTTAAATGGAAGCATGTCTTTCGCATGTATCAAGTTGCACTACAAGAATAATGAGATTTAAACATTCAAGTTTTTCGCGAGGACAAATGTCCTCGCTAAAGGTTACTAAACGACAAACGAGTTTACCTTTTTGACATCGAAGAACTAAACTGACAATTAATGACTTTCTGCGAGGACATGTCCTCGCGAAGAGTGGAAATTAATTTATTTTTAATTTTCTTTATATATTGATAAAGTTACGCGGTAGATAGCCTGCCAAAATGAATATTTCATGACCTTCGGCGAGGACATTATTAATTTTTTTAATATTTATGCTACATAAACACGGGAACGACGTCGTATGGTTAACCTATGGCGACGACATTGTCCTCGCCGATTAATTTTTTTTAATATTTATGCTACATAAACACGGGAACGACGTCGTATGGTTGACCTATGGCGACGACATTGTCCTCGCCGAAACTCCCGCTCAGTTAAAACCCTATACGTCGCCTCCTTCCTTTTCACTTTCTTTTTACCCACCCAGCCAACGCCTCTCCTTTTCTCTCGAATCCTCGATTTTTTTTCACGATTTTGGAGGTTCTAAGGTGCGATTAAGGTGTGTGGGTTAGCATATTTGGTTTACTTGTCAACAAGGCCATAAATTCCGGCGAGGTTCCAGTATTTCCGGCGAATCTTCGCCTTTTCCGGCGATTTTTTGAATTTCGGTCGATATTGGCATATAATGTGAGTGATTTACAGTAAATTAGTGTTTTTGTTTATAAAACTGTCGATAAAATCTCGTTTTTTTGTTAAACAGTCCCCTCCGGCGACTTGTCCGGCGACTGCTCTTCTTCTCCGGCGATTTCTGTGGTGCTCCGGCGACTGCTCCGACGGTGCTCTGCAGCTGCTCTATTTCTTTAAAAATTTCAGGTTTCTCCTCTAATTTTAATAATGAAATGCATGTTTAGAAAATTGTTTAGTTCATGATTATTGTTAAAATTATTTCTATGAATAATTAGTCATATAAAAAATTTCAGGTTTCTTCTCTAATTATTTATTTGAAAACGAAAAATATATTGTAAACTATCAAAGTAAATATAACTACATATAACTATAATAAATTAAGGTCCTTCAAATATTGTTGTATATGTGTTTGCAATTTGTTAAGGTGATATTAAATACTTTGAGTTATTAAATGTTCTAAAAATGTTGTAAGTTCTAATATTACATAAAAAGGATTACTAAGTTCAATTTACTATAATAAAATGTATTAATTTTGCTTTAATTTTAATATTCAGTTTTTCGCGAGGACAACGCGACGACAAATGTCCTCGCCGAAAGTTTTCCGACACGGGCTTTTCGCGACGACTTTTTGGCGACCAAATGTCCTCGCGGTAGACTTTCGGCGACGACTTTTCCACCTTTCGCGAGGACATTTGTCCTCCCTGAAAGCGATTTTCCTTGTAGTGTTGTGCTCGTAGCCGGAAATTATTAAAGTTAAACAAATCATTATGTTTTGAGTATTGTCAATTATATGAATTGTAAAGACAAGTGATATTTCAGTTTCGGACTTTTGGCTAGTTTTTGCCATTAATGTTCTATTGTTGAAGATATTTTTCTTGCAATTTAGGATATTATTCCTTATGCCGTTAAAAAAAGAATATTATTCTTTATAAAACTTCAATGGTTTTTTTATTGTCTAATAAATACATATATATAGGCAAAAGTGCGAGAGCTATTTTTTATACGAGAACTGCGAGAACTATTTTAGCACTATTAATTAACTCATTAATAGGGGTATTTTGGTAATTTATATATTCACCCAACCGTGAATTGCGTTCGGGTAAGACGTCATTAATTTACGAGTCTTGATTTTACCGAAATAACCCTCATTAATGTGTCATATGCAATTTTCTTCAATTGGTGTTACATGATATACAAGGGGCACGGAAATGATGAAAATGACGATTTTTTATCATTTTCGTCACATGTTGTTACGTGACATACAGAGGGCACGAAAATGATGAAAATGACGAAATTTATCATTTTCGTCACCTACTGTTACATGATATATAAGGGGGCAGCCGAAAATGATAAATTTCGTCATTTTCATCATTTTCGTGCCCCCCGGTATGTCACGTAAAAGCAGGTGACGAAAATGATAAAAATTCGTCATTTTCATCATTTTCGTACCCCCCTGTATGTCACGTAAAAGCAGGTGACGAAAATGATAAAAATTCGTCATTTTCATATCATTTTCGTCACCTGTTTTAACATGACATACAGGGGGCTCGAAAATGATGAAAATATCGTCATTTTCATCATTTTCGTGCCCCATGTATGTCACGTAAAACTGTTAGGTGTTATGGGTATGAAGGTGATGGACGAAAATGATTAAACTGGTAGGTGTTACTCTCTTCTAACAGCCGAAAATGATTATTTTCGTCATTTATATCATTTCCGTCAAAAAAAATTTTTCCAGAATTATAGGAAGAGTGGTCTCGTTTGAAAGAGGATTAAAAAATGAGAAGATTGGTATAATTTTTTTGCTCAAACTCAAAAAATTGAAATAGTTATGATTATTTAAATATTTAAGGGGTAAAAAAAACTGAATCTGGAAATTATGTTAGGCAGCGCGTGAGTTTTTAAAAGTTGGTTCAATTCATATTTTACCCTTTTACATGAGTGGCTGAGATTGGGACTTTGAGATCTATGTTTAAGAGGGGGGCTATGTTGAACCTTACCCTATATATATATATATATATATATATATATATATATATATATATATATATATATATATATATATGAGAGGGTTCATACGAAAAGTATTATATTAACGAAAAATACGAGAAGCAATTTCAGCCACTAATTTGAATATGATCTAGTGGTATAGATTAATTATCTTTTTTTATATTTTTTTTAATATAAAATGGCATAATGGTAAACCAAAACATGTCTCTCTCCAATATAATTTCTCTCTCTTATTTTTCTCACAACTAAATTTTGATTAAAAAAATATATATTAAAAATAATTACTACTAAATTATTGATTTAACTGAGTTCACCAGTGAACACAACTAAAACCTTTAAGAGTTTATCATCATTATATGTTCGATAATGAACACAACCAAAAGTATACAAGTTCTAAAATAACTTTTACAATGTTTAATACCGAAAACAACTAATGATATGTGAGTTTTTCCATCATTACAGAAATTCAGTAGTGAACAAAACCGAGTCTTTTAGAAGTTTATTAATGAACAAAACGGGAAACCATCTTTCCAAATAACCTCTTACTTTTTATTAACGAACAAGGATATAGATCAATAGAAATTAAGAACTTTATTCACCCCAAAACACAGCTTTAAAAAAACTTAAAGCAAAAAATGACGAAGAAGATGACCAACATTAAAAAATTAATTTAATCCTTGATTACCAATACACAACAAAAAACTACATATTCCAAGTAAACATAAAAAACAACCTATTACATGAGTTGTAAAAACAACTCAAAACTACGTATTTTAAGTACACGTGTAAAAAAGAAAACATGCAAAATCATGAATGCAAAAATGGCTAAACCAACATCTGTTCTCGTTTTCTAACATGAAAAAAAAATAAAAATAAAAAAAGGAAATGAAATGGTTTTGGGTGGCGGTGGTGTTAACGGAAACCAATCAAGGTGAAGTAAAGCAGAGGTGGTGGTAGTGGATTTACCCATCACGGGCGACGGTGGTTGCGCCTCACAATTTGTCGGCCAGAGAAGAACAACGGGGTGTGGATCTATGGTTTTTGAAAGAGTGGAAGTGAGGGTGCTAGTTATACGGGAAGGAGAGGAGAACCTGTTGGCAAAGTGGGGGTGAGGGTGGTAGGTGTTGAAAATAGGTTTCAGATTAACTAAGAGAGATTAAAAATAATTGTTCCAAAGTGATATGAACAATCAAAGAATATATCAAGAATGTAACTTGATTGTTCTTATCACATTAACAAGCAATAAAAATCCAATTTTTATTAATTATTACCAAGTTGTTGTCAACCCTGATGATCCTACTCGATTAATCAGAAAGAAAGGTAGAAGGAGAGTTTCCCGTTATCGGACTATTTAAATACAATACACAGATGTAAAACCAACCTGAAACTCGGTGATCGAATGTAGCAAACACCGTAGAACCGCACGGATTATCTCCTGTCCTTAAAGGTGATTACGTTGTTGTATTGTTGCAGCCTCCAAAACGTAATAAACCTAGGATTTAATGCAGCCTCAAGAATACAAAACACAACACTGTTTTGTGTTTAATCTGGAAGAACGATGGCAGAAAACAGAGAAGCAAAAAACGCAGAGGGAGAGAGAGCCTGGAGCAGATTTTCGTGAAGTGCAGAAGTGGGAGACTGGACTCGGTTTTTAAAGCTGAGCCTGGAGCTGATCAGCTCCGAAAAACGGGGGCAACTCCCCCAAACGTGGGCTGACCCCCTATCTCGCAACTGCTTAACAACTGGGTCCTAACCCGACCCATCTGTTGCTTGGATCGAATACCCGCTACCCGACCCACTTTACGGAAAAAGAAAAGCTTCTTAGCTCCTAGCGATGATGCGTACGTGCAAAGTGCGCCTACACGCGCCATTCGCGGGCACGCGGCTCACGGCTCGGCGCGCATATGGGGATACCCCTACTAGACCCCCACCATTTGGTTTGGGTACTAAGAGAGGGAAAATCCCTTATATACTCACCAAAAGTTCCTCTCCCCTCCTATGTGGGACAAAGAAAACTTGACAACTTTCAAGTTTATCTTTAATAACTTCCAACAGTAGTTCCCGACGACAGAAGAACTCCGGTTGGCGGCAACGAAGGAAGAAGGATGGGCGGAGGGCCGGTGGTGGTATTCTGTTAGGGGGAAGAGAATTTTGGCCTGTAGTTTGGTGGGGAAGATGTATATTGATGTGCGTTTTACGTACTAGTTTTTTATTTATAAATTCACATTAAATTGTACCAAAAACGACACGAATAGGCAAGTGTACCTAATCGGTTTTTATAGTATAATAGTAAGCACGGGTGTCGAACTCAAGGGGAACGTGAGTGATTTGATAGAATTATAATGATTTAAATATTAAACCAACTAATCTAATTTAAACTAAACTAGCTAAAAAGCAATAAATCTAAACTAATGACAAGAAAATAAATAAAGCAATTAAATGGGGGATTTGTTGTAAAAGTATGAACTTGGAACCAATCAAACCACTAAACTATTTAAAAACACTAAAAGCATGCAAAAAGGACAAAGAAACGATTAACTCGGAGAATTAAATAATAATGAAGATGTTCTCTCTCTAGATTCAACTCAACTCATTTCATGGCAATAAATTCATGGCAAGATAAGCTAAAGATACTCAAACTATTCATGCATCGATTTCTAAAGTAGCTACAACCTTGATCCAGTTATAACCGTCTAATTACCCTAATTAATTACCTTTATGGTCAAAAGTGTAATTAAATAGTTAAATTAGCAATAATTCGATTAATAAGTTAAGCCACAATCCTAATGTTTGTATGATCAACAAAACATCAAACTAACATATAAATGGTCATTATATGGACATCACATGCAAAAGATTCTAACTTTAATTGCTCAAAAACATATGATTAATCAATCACTATTCCTCAATCACCTATTGATCCTAGATAATCAAGATGCAAACTTTATGATTCAAGTGGTCTCTCAAAACATAAATATCAGATTCTAAGCAATCAAGAAAGATTCATAAACATGGATAAACATAGATTAGGCAAAACCAAACAAACATGAATAAAGTATCAAAAACCATGAATTAAACTAAGCCATTACATGAGTTTCATCTCCTCTAGGGAGGAAAACAGAAGATCTAGCCAAGGTTTAACATTCTAAACTTCTGGAAATTAAGAAACAAGAAGAACATGATGAAGTAGAATGAAAGAAACCGTAAAAGCCGAATGATCTTCACTTTTAATCTTCAAAATAAAGCTCCAATGCTCCAAAGCTTTGCTCCAAGTCTTCTCTGCTCTCTAATGGTGTTTTCTGATTATTTAGGGTTCAAAAGTCGGAACCCAAAGCTGCCATACCGAATGAAAAAACGAAAATATATATAGTGCAGAATTTCCGAGATCGCGCCGCGAAATCTGTCGTCGCGCCGCGACGTGTACGAAGTTAGCGCAGCTAACGCGCAGAACGGCCAGAATTTCGGGATTTTCAACTTATCTTCGATTTTTATCCTTTTTCTTCAAACTTATCATCATCTATCCGATTTTTGAACCTGTAAATAATATATGAGGATAATGATCATCTTTTAATTGTATTTTTAATGATTTTAATAAAAAACAATTAAATCTCGCATTAAAAATATATATAAATCTCGCGACATCATATATGTGTATGTATATAAAATTGGGTATTAGGTTTTAAGAATGAGAAATACCGTAGGTTAAGGAGGAGAGAGTTATAAAAATTTCTTATATATCCTTTTCTTATTTAAATTAATACAGTAATATGATTTTATTTACAATAATACCATGAATAATACGAACCATTAATTAAACAAAGGTTAAAATTGTTTCTCGTACTTTTCGCAAAACAAACATAATATAACAATGAGAAGTGATATGTTTCATACTAGGAAGAAGTTTATTTGAGAACCATAATTAGTGTAAGTACCGCAAGAACCAATCTGAGCCGTCAAATTCCTATACTTTAATCTCATAGCTCACCCATGAATTCCTTACATGCACCCTGTCACACTCTATCTCTCCACGCTCTCCATCCATGAATTTTCCATATTTAAGGAACGGCTAAGATTGGTTCTTACAGTATTCGCACTAAAAATTGTTCTCAAATGAACTCTCCCCTTTCATAATATATCCTTCGTTTTATTCTCATATGTACATTATCAACACAAATATCAAAATCAATAAAGAATACAAGTAAAAAGAATTAGTAGGAAAAAGTTATATAAGTATATATCATTTTTTCTAAAACAATTTTACAAGAAGAGGATGAATAAAAATCATCACCCCTTCGGTTTAGCATGTGAGAGTGACTTGTCAAGTTCCTTTTGGTCGAAGAAATTAAATTTTACGTTTTAGAGCATGAAAAGTTCCCACGCCTCTCTTTATTTCATACTACCTGCTTCTCTACTTTGAACTTACACGCTTAGTGCTTTCCATACTTCAACTTCTTGGGCCATACGTATCGGTACACCCGAAGGACATCGGATGAGTGTCGGGTGTCTCGTCTTCGGTTAGAAACACCGATATGACCCCTTTCGGGTTAGCTTCTGGATTTTCCCAACCTGACTTACCAATCGCTTTTCTTTTTTTATTCTGTAAGAGAGGGTAGGGAGAAAAATATTTAAGTTGTTTAAGTTAAACTATACTTGAGTTTCTGGTAAAAGAGAAAAAAGTAGAAAAAAATGATTTAACGTTAATATGACGTTTGGATAGAGAGAGGAGAAAGATGATTGCAACTCATTGTCTTAAAATTAAATGAGAAGTAGTTATATTTATTTCTACATAAATAAACAATCACCATATATAAAAGAGTAAATTGGTTAAATGGTCCTTTAACTTATCTAATTCTGTTGTTTTTGTCATTTAACATCAAAAGTGGTAAAGATCGTTCTTTATAAACCATTTTATGGTGAGTTTAGTCCTTTCTAACGGATTCCATTACTCAACTCTATTAAGTCATAGTAAAATGACATTATTACCCTTATTAAATTACAATTTAATTAATATATAATAAGAAAATATAATCAATTCTTTCTCTCTCTCTCTCTCCATGTCTTACTCTCACTTTTGTCAAACCACCACTAAACACCCTCCACCAACACCACCCTCCACCACCACCACCATGTATCTATCTCATCCTCCCATATCTCTCTTTCTCTTTTAGTCTCTTTCAACATAGTTGAGTAGGTATAGAGAGAGGTAGAAATACTATTAAAAAATTTAACTCTCTCTCTCTCTCTATATATATATATATATATATATATATATTAAAAAGAATAAATATTGTTTTAATTAAAAAGGAAATAGAAAAAATTGTAAAAAGACTAAACTACCCTTGATATAACGAATATGATTAACGACTACAGTTAGAAAGGAACAAACTGTAACACTGTACTTTTTAATTAACAATAAACTGCATGCGGAAGCTAATTACATATAATTAGATTCGAATCAAAAGTTAAATACAACTTTGACTGGTTATCATTTACAAAATCTCACTACAGTGTTAGTTTACAAAATCAGGCTCTATACAAAATCTTGGACATTAGAGTATTGGTCTGTCCATATTCCTAGTCTTCATTATCCACAAACTCACCAAGGAGTATCTGCAAAATAATGTAGTGGGGAATTAACACAAAGCTAAGTGAGGGAACATATATCACACAAAGTACAAGGCTAACAGCCCAACAAGTAATCAAGCTCAAACTCAAGAAGACCGGCGGTGTTGCAACCACCTACAACCAAATGCCGGCCAAAGCATAGGTTTACCGATAGCTCTGCTAACATGGATAACAGTAAAAGCACCCTTGAGTGCAACAGATGCACCTCAAGATCAGATACTGTAAATCCCCAAGCAACAAGCCCAGCCTACAAAACTGTCACGGCTGACCTCCACAATAATATGTATACATATCTAATGAGCACATATTCAATCAAGATGTTACATCATGTACCATCAGGATATAAATCCACTCACCACAGTCAGCAAGACTGTAACACACTCAGTTGACTAACTCACTGAGTCTTCTCAGTTCCTGAGATTAAGTGAACACAAGTCAGTATTCAATTCACAATACTGATTCATAATAATTATCATATTTATTCATACATCACATGAATATCACACATATATATCATGTATATCAAATCATAGTTTGATTGTTAAGAATAACTCTTAAAATTCCAAAATCCGATTAAGTCCATTTCCGATCGAAGTCGGATTCCGATTGAAAGGTCAATTCCGAGCAAAGGCACATTCCGATCAAAGGATATTCCGAGCAAAGGCACATTCCGATCAAAAGACCAATTCCGAGTAAACTTATCAGAATTCATGTATTCCGATTATATTTATGCGGAATCCCCAATTCCGATGGATTCAAGCCTTAATTCCGATCCAATTGGTCGGAATTCATCAATTCCGCCCAATTCATGTCAATTCCGACTAATTCATAAGTTCTTGCCAAATTTCGATTTCTAACTTAAATTCCTTACTGATTTTAAACATACAACTAATACAAGTTTCCAGAAATCATTCTAAGCATATTATGAACACATTCTAACAATAATTTCTAACATGCATTCAATCTATAACCATCATTAATATCAAGAATCAATCGGAATTCATATAAACATTCAAAACCGAATATATTTAACAATTAATCAACTAATATTCAGAATTCTAACCTTAAGATGATTTCAAATAATCAACTTAAATGCAAGCAAGATTGAAGTATGTTTTCTTTTTCTTTTCTTCCTTCTTCTTCTCGGCCGAGAGCACACAAAACACACACACACACACACTTTGTTTTACTTTACAAGTAATGAGGTATGGTGGTGTTGTTGACTAAGTAAGACCCACCATACCACCTTATTAAAAAATATCATTACTAATTAAAATAATAAAAATAAAACAAATAATACAAACAATTATTAAATACACATCAAGACAAGTAATTCTTATAATAAATATAAATCTCAAAGTTAATTAACTTAATTACCTTAATTAATCTAGGTCGGTTAAGAGGGTGTTACACAAACTTACCACAAAATGGTTCATAAAAGATGATGTTCACCACTTTTAAAGTTAAAGGACGAAAACGGAAGAAATTCGTAAGTTAAAAGATCATTTAATCAATTAACTCTATATAAAAATACATATATAGTCTGATTGTTAGCCTCACGACTTCTATAATCCGACTTCATTTTGTTGACGACATGAACATTCGTCTTCATCCATATATTTTTAAGGATTAACATCGCTCGTATATTGTAGACGGCATAAAATAATACAAGATGATGTTGCTTAGTAATATGTAAAAGGGTCAAATGCATATTACAGAAAAATAATAAAGTTTGGAGTTAATTGCACCAATAGTCCTTTAACTATTCAATCGTTACGAGTTTAGTCCTTTTTTTCAAAAAGTTGCAAGGATAGTCCTTTAACTGCCCAAAAGTTGTACCAATGGTCCTTTTTGACGTTTTCCGTTAACTTAATCTGTTAGTTTTTGTAAATTGGCCATTATACCCCTTATCCCTATTTTTTTAATTTCTTTTCCAAATAAATATATAATAATTAATCTTAAATATTCAATCTTGGTTTGACATACACCTGCACACACCCCTGCACACACCCCTACACACACACATCTACACACAAACACACATACATACATACACACACACATACACACACACTCTCTCTCCAGTTCTGCTCTCTCTCTACACATATACCACTACCCACTTCAACTCTCTCTCTCTCTCTAATTCTTTGACCACCACCAGCTAAAACCAACACCACTTGAAACCACCGCCTACCACCACCGTATACAACCACCACCACCTACCACCACCTTATACAACCACCATCATTTGAAACCACCGCCTACCACCACAGAATACAACCACCACCACTCGATAACCACCAAGAACCAGCCGCCGTTTCTTCAATTCCGGCCGCCTCCGCCGCTGCCATCACCGCAGCACCTCCGCTGCTACCATCACCACCAAAATTAATAAAAACACACCACTAAAACTCGAACCAACGATCCAAAAGCACAAGAAACAGCAAATCTCTCTCTCGATCTCTCTACCCTTAACCCCAAATCTAGGGTTTTCATGTTTTGTAACTTCAAAATCTCTCTATATCTCTCTCGATCTCTCTGCCTTTAACCCCAAATGTAGGGTTTTCAAATTTTGTGTTCTTTCTACTGTAGATGGTAGATCTGAGTTCCTTCGACTTGTTCATCTTCAACCCCACATCTGATATATATATATATATATATAGAAATAGCATCAATAAAGAACCATGTCTTAAACAAAGAATCTAAAGAACCAATCCTGGCCTTTAGATTAACTTGATCAATGGCTCATGTTAATTTGTGGCAAAATTGTAATTATCATATATTAATTAAGAATGAAAAGGGTAAACATGGAAAATCCCTTTCTCCCACCCCATAACTCACGAATGCTATAGCACTTTCCAAATTCAAGTTAAAAAAAATTCCCTCAAATCTTTAAATAATCATAACTATTTAAGTTTTGTGAATTTAAATAAAAAAAATTATACCAATCTTTTAGTTTTTTAATCCTCTTTCAATCAAGACCACTCTTCCCATATTTTTCTAATTTTTTTTAAATGAAAAATTTGTTTGCATTTTGGGCTGTATTGTAGTGTTGTGTATGTATTTTGCATTTTGGTTTTAAATATGTAATTTGCATTTTGGGCTGCAAAACACAAGTTTTGTCAACTGTAAAAACCTTGTGTATCAATATATACTTTGCATTTTGGGCTGTATTTTAATTAAATGATTGTGAAAATACAAATGTTATAGGGAGGGTTCTTGAAACAAAAACATATCAACAAAGGGGTTAAAAACAGTTAGGAAAAAAGGTTGCTTAATTTATTTTAATTTTTAATGAAAATCGATCTTGAAATTCCCTTTTACGGGGTAGCCTCTGATCTAATATGAATATATGATTATTACTTGACGAGTTAAACTTACAATCTACAAAAAACGTTTTGTTTTGGTACCCTAAATTAAATGGAAAAATGAGTGATAGAAGATATTTTTTAGATGGCCGTGAGTCGTTCCATTCAATTATTTTATATATCTCATAGATATTTTGGCAAGCACCTTCCAGAACATGATGCACGACTATATTTATGATCGTGAAAATGCAAAGATTAAGTTGTGGGTTTGTATTTTGCATTTTGAAAGCTTGCATGACCTGTAACTTTGATTTTTTGTAATTTTGTAATTTTGTCTTTTTGTATTTTGCATTTTTGAATGAAACACAGTTCAATAAAGGTGGTGGTTTTGATTATGTAAATTTGCATTTTGGGTTTCAGTATATATTTTGCATTTTTGGCTGCATTTCATTGAATCAAATTGTGAAAATGCAAATGAGAGTTGAGGGTTTGCATTTTGCATTTTGGAAGCTTGCATGACCTGCAGTTTTGATATTTTGCATTTTGTATTTTTGCATTTTGCATTTAGGAATGAAACCCAGCTCAAAATGCAAATTTTGAAAATTTTGCATTTTAAAAAAAAAGTTTTACAAGTATATCAAGACCGGTCTTGTTTGAAAGAGGACGAAAAACTGAATCTAACGGTATAATTTTTTTGTTAAAATTCTTAAAAACGAACGAGTTATGATCATTTAAAGTAATGGGGTTTTTTTTTTTAAAAAAAAAGCCCAGGTCGTGAGAACGTGAATTTTTTTTTTCAATTTTCCATTTTTGGCCTTAAACAATGTGTCACGTGTCATTACCAGGGGGGTTTTTTAGGTTCTATGTTTAAGGGAGGTTCTTTGTTTAACCATACCCTATATATATATATATATATATATATATATATATTTATATATATATATATATATAGAGAGAGAGAGAGATAGATATATCCAACGATTTTTGTATGCGTTCGGGAAGGAAGATAGAGTGTGTGTGTATGTGTGATGTTTGGTTTCCGGCAGAGAGAGATGATGTATGGTTGGTGGTGTTCGTAGGCGGCGGTGTTTCTTGGATGTCCGATGGTGGTTTTTTGGGTTCCCGGTGGTCGTGGTTTATGTGTGTGAGTGTGAGTGTGTGTATGTGTCTATGAAAGAAGAGCGAGAGTACGAGGTGACGTTATGTGTGTATATTTATGTGTGTTGTATGTTTATGCGTGCAGAAAGTAAAAGAGAGGTGTATGTGTGTGTAATTATTTTTAAAAAAAGATAAAATACATAAAACTAATTAAAAAATTATAAAAATAGCAAAAAGACCGAAATACCCTTCATTTAACGGACCTTACAAACGGAAAACATCAAAAAGGACCATTGGTGCAACTTTTGGGCAGTTAAAAGACTATCTTTGTAACTTTTTGAAAAAAAAGGACTAAACTCGCAACAATTGAATAGTTAAAGGACTATTGGTGCAATTAGTTTGTCTAGTTTCCTGTATAAAACTATATGATAAAACTGAGAAATTATGATGTCATATTTGTGTATTTGTAATGGATAATAAATGTTTAGGTTTTGTTAATAAATAAATCCATTAGTACAACTGATAAATATCCTTTGGTATGTATATAAAGTAAAATAAAAAGAAAAAATTTATATAATAATAATTAAGTTTGAAAAATATATTATTAAAGTCTTTATAAGAAATTTCATAATATAAAAAAATGCAAGTAATATTAATAAAATAGTAGTCAAACTTCGTTAAAAAAAATTAAAACTATAATAACTTATTATTATTTATTAGTTTTCCCACTTTTTGCACTTTGGTCAGACACGTGAGAGAAGGGAATGATTAGGCATAGTCACGTGGTGTGATAAAGCTAGCCTTTTGACTAAAATGAAAATTATGGAATTTAATGATTGACACACAAGTCTCTTAAAAGAAAAAGAAAAAAGGTGGCTAGCTTTTTTAGTAGTGGAAGTGAGTGAAGGCTTTCACTACGCTCGCCCAAAAAAAATACATAAAAAAAAAAAAAATATATATATATATATATATATATATATATATATAATTTTATTCTTAAAATGTAGATGGATACATATAATGTTTATATGTTTGTACGAAAATGTATTAAAATACAATTTATACAATTTTTATGGTGAAAATAAACATGCAGATGATATGCATTTTAGTTGTTTTAAACTTTGTTTGTCTATGTTCCTTCTGATATATAAATGCTAATGATGAATTTTGTATCCAAATCATATATTCATGTTCACAACAGATAGCATTTTCTTAGTATTACACAACATGATTATTGTAGTGGTCTTAAATTGGTTCTTCAATCATAGATGTGAAGATGTTGTTGCCTGAATCAGAGAAAGGGTTTTAATATCTGGGTTTTGATGTTGTTTTTTGCATTTTCAGTATGTAACGTTGAAATGCATATGATTTCTGGTTTGCATTTGGTATTGTGAGTTCTTCATCTCGATTGTGGTTTCTGCATTTTCGTCATACTGGGTTTTGATTTCTGGTTTTGATGCTGTTTTTTTTGCATTTTCAGTATGAAACTTTGTATAAAAATGTATAATTTATACTAATATGCAGAAAGATTTAGAATCTTTATCGTTTTATTTGAGAATTAACATTTTCAGTTTTTAATTATGAAAATGCAGAGATATTGGAATTACAACACTTTGTTTTGGTCTGAATCTGCATCTTCGTCTAGAATTTAGCTTTTTCAAAATTTACAATGGATAGTCATAATGTAGTATGTTGTTAAGAATGAAAATGCAGATATGTTTGGAATCACAATTTTCTTGCTTAAACTCTAAAAACCGAATGATTTATGATCATTTAAAGATTGAGTGAGGATTTATTTTTCAAAATTTGTGATGCCTGGAGTTTTTGATTAGGAGGCGCGTGGAGAGCTTTTTAAATCTATCTTTCAATTTTACCCCTCAATCATATTGCCACGTGTCACTACCAGGAGTGGTTCTTTAGGTTCTATGTTTAAGAGATGTTATATATGTATCTTACCATATATATATATATATATATATATATATATATATATATATATATATATATATATATATATATATATATATATATATATATAAGTGAGATCAAATAAAAAGGAAATTAAGGTACAAAATATAGAAAGAAACCTGCTGTTGACACGTGTAATTTAATTAAATTTAATTATAAAGGGTAAAATTGGAATCTTAATGTTTTTCTCTCTCCACCCTATTAATTCTCCACCCCACGATCCCACCAGTTAAACCCTAGGTTTGCTTTTACTTTTTATCGCCTCCACGTTTGACGTCGCAACACAATTCCGCCGGCTTCCCTGCGCAAAACGCCTTCCGCCGCTTTCCCTGCGCAAACCTCCGTCGACGCTTTGATTATCGCCGTCGCTGGTTTGATTATCGCCGCTGGTTTGCACAGCCCCGCCCGTCGCTGCTACATTTATGCCGTAACCCTAGACATCAAGTCGCCGCCCTCTCCAATTTCATCCTCCGATACTGCCGCCTTCCTCTCCATTTTGCTACCCAAAAACTGCCGCCATCGCTGGAGGTCTCCTGCCCTGTGGAGTCGCCATCGATGGATGCACCCGTCCACTAAATTTCGTCGCCTCCCCTGCAACCTCCTTCGTCCACCGTCCACTGGATTCCGCCGCCCAAATCGGAGATCACCCACAGTCAAAATACGACCGACTCTATCTGTATACACCATCTGTTCATGGCCATCTACAATCCTTGTATACACCATCTGTGCATCGCCATCTACAATCCTTGTAAGGTTAATACAAATCCTTGTATACACCATCTGTGCATCGCCATCTACAACTAAAGGCCACCATTGATCATGCTTTTGATTATTTTTTAACGAAACCATCTGGGCATTTTTTTAGATTTATTCATCTTTTGCCTTTGTGTAGTCGTGCATCTGGTGTTGTAATCGATTTGACTACATGATGGATCTGATGATGTACACGATTCAGTTAAAATTGTTCATCAATTGTAGATTTTTGTAAATTTGGACATCAAATTGTTCATCAATTTTTAATACATCAGATTTGGTTAAAGTTGTGTATCGGTTTTAGTTTGATTTTGAATTTTGAGATATGGTGTATGATAAAATTCAGAACGTGAAAACAGGAAATGGATTAAATGACGGTTATACCCTTGGGTTGATATTTAATAATTAAAAGAAAAAAATCCCATATTTTTAGGGACATGATCTGATAAATCCTGTGGCTGAAAATCCTCCTTACTTTTTGTAGATTAAAACTCTTTTTAGTTTATCCTCTTCCTATATATATATATATATATATATATATATATATATATGGGACGGCTCAGACGAAAACGATATTCGCCACCAGTGACCATACTTTCGTAAAAGCACCATTGGGTGGTGGTTCCTTTTCTCTTCTTCCTCTTGAACCTTGAACAAAAAAAGATCTCGCCATCCACTCGACTAAGAGCTCCAAATCAAAAAGTCAACTGAACTTTACTTAAGACGAAGGAACCGTGGGTGAGGTTAGCTATGTGCTTGGTGTTAAGATCGTCAGAGATCAATCTAAGAGACTTCTTAGTTTGTCTCAAGCGACTTACATCAACAAGATGTTTGAACGATACTAAATATGCAATTGTAAACCCTCACCCCTATCACTTATAGGTAGAGCTAACCTAACATTCTACTTCTCTCTAAAGGGTCTGCCTATTCTATGAAAACTGCAGGAACCAATTATAGTCATTGATCAAAGAAATGAATGGTTGAGAATAAAGAGTTGTTAATAGATAACCTTAAAATAATCAAACTTATCCTTCATTAATTAAGGCTAGTTTGAACATTTGTACATTACCCCCGCATTTTTTAAACTAATATATGCATTAAACGGAAAGGTGTTAAATTACGAAAATTATACCAAATAAACGAGAAAATTATGCACTTTAATTTGAAACAGGTTTTGATATATTTTTTCAAAATTTATTTTTGTGTTTGTTGGGTTTTATTTTTTAAGTATAGCCCGACATGTGCACTAGTGCAAAATTTGCACATGTACATATGCACATATTCATCTAGTTTTTTAGCACAGATGTAGATATGCACATGTGCAAAAGTTGCACTAGTGCACATTCGAGCTGTACTGAAAAAACCCCCAGCAAACGCGGCTTTTTTCTCATTAAAATCTAGCAAGATCGGTTTTAAATTAAAAATCATAATTTTGTCGTTAATTTGGTATATTCTTTGTAATGTAACACCTTTTCGATTGATAGATATATTAGTTTTAAAAAAGTGGGAGAAACGTAAAAATGTCTATATTACCCTTTTCCATTTAAATTAAATAAATAGACAGAAAATTAAATAATTGGCCAGAAATAATTTTCACAGTTCTCGTACGAAAAAACATTCTCGTTATAACTGCTCCGTATATATATATATATATATATATATATATATATATATATATATATATATATATATATAAATATAAAATATATTCACAAACAAACCTTTCATTTCATTTCATGCACAATTAAATAACCTACAACCATTTTATCTTTGTATTTCTTGCTGCCACTTTTTATCCATTGCCAAAGTTTAATTATTCATCTTCCAATCCTAAACTAACACATGGTAAACCACCATGAATTTCTGAATAGGAAACATTCAACAACCCATTTTTAATATAAAAAGTAATATTAATATTAGGGTATTAATTTGTATACAAGTAATTATTCATCTTCCAACCCTATCCTAACGTACTCTTCATTACAACCCGATCTTCCGGTCACCATCGCAAATATGTTAACTTAAAAGCCATCGTAGAGACCTATAGACGGAACACAATTGCAAAATTGTTTGTTTATGATCCGTCATTTAAGTATTCGTTGTCACTCCATTATTGTTTGCCACCCAACTCGCAATTGCAAATAGAAGCCATTGTCCAAGTGTTGGTTACCCGTCTCACTTCTTCACTATCGGTTACGCTTGGTTCTGGGTACAAATTCACACCCAATTTTAAAGTAATTCCTAACCCGAAAATCTAAATTGGTTAAAATTACTAGTCTCTAATATTGCGATTAATTGATTATTACTTGTTGATCTATGCATATCATAATGTAATTTTTTTTTCTTGATTGATAAATTGAGGCAGTGACTAATGATTGAAATTAGTTACACTGAATGAGTATATTTAATCTTAGTTATTTCATTTAAAATTTAAGGTTTCAATTTGTCATTTATATATGTCAATACCCGACCATTTTAATAAAACAAACTTTTCTTTCACCTTTTACTAATATGACCTAAACCGTTCCGAAATATATAAAAGTTTTATTTGTTTCGATATAATGGTGTCTCCATCACCATGATTTTCTGGATTTGAAACTTCACTTCACTGCTCACCACAATCACATACGTCATAGGGTATAGAGGGGTGCAATGATCTAAAACAATTTTCAGTAACACGTATATTTGAAATTAGGGCAAACTGTACCAGAATACAAGAAACTTCGGCTAAGCTACCAATGTATACAATGAATTTCGAAATTTTATCAAAAATTACAACTAACCCACTTATAACTTCCATTGTATGGAAGATGTAACCTGATTAGCAGGTTACAGGTCATCTTATGCTTTTTTTCTTACTTTTTAGTTTTTTATTATTATGTTCATCTTATTCTTTAAAATTCAAGAAAATTCAAACCCTAGAAAATCAAACCACCATTAAAATTTGGATTGTGTTAAAAGCATTGCAGATAAAAAATTATTGTGTTGAAAGAATTACAGGAGATGCAGAATCACAGATGTCAAAAGCCATGAACCAATAGAAGATGAAGTCAAGATCTCATTGAAGTCCAAGTAAATTCCAATTCAAGAACACTTTTAGATATTGTGTTCAAACTGAAAGTCAGTAACCAAATACAAGAAACCATAATCAGTAACACTTTTAGATGTTGTGTTCAAACTGAAAGTCTGTAACCAAATACAAGAAACCATAATCAGTAACCAAAAAATCCTAATACAAGAAACCTTAATCGTAAAAGGCCAAATCGACGGTGGTTGTGGTGGTTGAATCAGATGGTACCTTCATCGTTGTGGAACCCTAATCACAATGGTGGTGGTGAAACCCTAATCACAGTGATGGTTTAAACGTGATGGCTATGATGAGGGATAGACACAAAGGCAAATATGATGGTATCGGTGGTTTGCTTTGCAGATCGGTGGTTTATTTTGTAGATCTAAAGGTTCTTTTGCTTTACAGATCGGCGGTTGTTTGCTTTGCTTCAACAGTGGCAGAGGCTTGATTCAACGGCGGTGGAGATTTTACAGATCTGAAGGTTTGGGGGAGTGGTTGTGTGTGGATTTAAAATGGTGAGTTGAAGATATGAGGGTTTGAGAGTCAAATTCATTCATCATTGTTTGTGTGTGGTTTCAAGAGGAAGGTTTAAAATAAATTTCTAGATTAATCGGTTTCCTTCAATCTTTACGGTGGGTTTCTTCATTAAATTTCCAGATTTTATAAGTTTAAAATAAAAAAAATTGAAAGTAAAAAGAAATTAGTAGTTAACCTTTCATAGAAGGCAATCTTGCATACAATGGAAGTTATAAGTGGGTTGGTTGTATTTTTTTAAATTTTATAGTTCATTGTATACATTAATAGAGAAATGTTCAATATAGTCCATTCTTAATGCATAGTCCTAAAGGACTAATTGTAGTCTTTGGATCAGCCCTATCAATAGTCCAGATTGAATTTTAAAAAGTTGGGCGGAGTGACATTTTTGTAATTAACATGTGATGATTTTACAATCACATGTGATTGTATACTGAATCATAAGTGATTGAATATTAAAATTTCAGGACTACATTTTTATATGGACTTTATTGAACACAACTCTACATTAATAACTTAACCAAAGTTTATTTTCGTGCAGTTTGCCGGTTAAATTATGCATTTCGTAAGTCAACATAAAAAGAGAACAAAAATTGGTTATAAGAGTAATTCTATAAATAGAGAAGACGGTCTTTTAGAAATTGGAGAGTTTATAGTTTAAGATTTTAAGAGAGAAGATTTTATAATCAAACATATTTGATTAAAAAGGAAAACCAATAAATGAATAAGATTACGTCGGTTTAAAATTAATTGCTTAATTAAGGAGACAATATTTATTTATATATATACTCATTATAACGGAGCTAGCTATATACTCATAAAGATAAATGTTGTTAAAACTAACACGAAAACACAAGTTGTTGAAAAAATATATATAAACAATTGAATTTCGATATAGTAAAATTTAACTTTGATGATTTCGTAGTGATTTGACACCGTATTTGATTCTAACTTAAATATATTCAAGTTTAAATTATTCATATTATGAATAACATAATATTTAACATTATTAATCTTTATATCAAAAAAAGATTAAAAAAAACTGTTTTAGTTCAGAAGAAATAAAAAGTTACAATTATAATTATTTTAATCACACTATTTTATAAGGAAAAGAAAATATAAAGAGAGTACTTTTAATGAGCTGTCATTTTATTAACCATTGATTTATTTTTATTCAAGGATTAATATTGATTTCCGTGATATTCGTAATAAGAATAATTCTTAAATAAAAAAAATATGTATATATATGTATATTATTAAAAAACTAAAAGAAACGAATGAATAGAGAATATTGAGAGAGAAGAAAACAAAACAAAAGGGAAATATGAAAAAAGAAAAAGGAAAACTAATTAAAAGAAGGCACAAAAGAAGAGGTAAAAATGAAGGGAATGGTCTAGAATCGAACCTAAAGCTTTCTTCTTACAACAAATGTCTGTAACCAATGCGTCTAAATAGAAGAGGTTATTTATATTTGGTTTTAAACTATCTACATCCTATATAACTTAAGAACTTGAAAATAATATGTGGTATGTGTAATCAATTTTCAAATTTGAAATCCAATGTAATTAGATAAGGGCTAAAATTTGATGTGACACTCAATTAGGTGATTTCCATATCCCACATCGCTAGCTAAGACAAAACAAGAAGATCTCCATATCTATAGATATTTTTTATGATCCCACATTGCTTCTAAGAAACAAACCGAAGGATGTGCTTGCCTATATTTAGGTCTCCCATCATCTTTTGAATTTAGTTAAAAAGTTTTAGTAAAGACCGGTTCGATGCGGGTTGCTCCTGTTCAGCGGTTTTATTCCGGTTTTAGTGAAACTGACCGGTTCACAGTTGCCCTGTTTAGTCACTACCTTTGAACCGGATTTATTCACGGCTCACATTTGAGCCGGTTCAACCGGCCGGTCTGGCCACAAAAAAGAAGAACACCCTGGAAAACTTGAGTTTTTCATTAAAAAAACATCATGAAGCATACATGGTTCTATAGATCCGAGTTCTTTTAACTTGAATTGATTGTTGTATCCTCAAGGCAAATGCATACCCGCCCAATTTCTATCTTAGGAGACTGCAGTTGCAGGCCTCAATCAACCGAATTGAAATTCTCGAAATCTCGAACCAAGTAAGTGTTTTATTGTTGTTATATTTCAGCATAGATCTATATGAGTAATTACATATTTTATATATGTTAGTGTTGTGTTTGATTTATTGCTCTTACATTAGGTCTAAATCTGATGTGACACTCAATTAGGCGATTTTTTGTCCCACATAAGAAGATACAAAGAGATACATATAAAACCAGTTGACTATTTATATGTCTTCTCATGAGTTTCACAATTTGACATGGTTTTTAAAAAAACCGGACCGGTCATTGAACCGGACGTCATAATGGTTCATCGGTCCAACTGGTCCAACCGGTTGAACCGTACTTAAAAACCGGATGATATACTTATTAATTTGAATACTATAAAAGTACCTAAATACAAAAAAATATGTAATTAAATATTTTAAATTACATAAAACAACAATCTTTAACATTTATTATTTATAACTTTATATATATATTACTCTTCAACAATTTTATGGTTTACTATTAATTATCTAATCTAAATATACGTATAAGCTAAAACATTAGTAATTGAATTAAAATACTGCAGTTTAAAAAATACTAAGGAAAAAGAATCACAGTGAATTAGACAAATGTTTATTATTACTTGATGGACTTATGGACTCTTACGTCTGAAGGAAGAAAACAAAAGAAAAACATATCTCACATCGCTAGCTGAGGGAAAGCAAGGACATCTCCATATATATATACATATATATATATATATATATACATATATATATATATATATATATATATATATATATATATATATAATGATTTGACATTGCTTCTAAGAAACTAACCGAAAGATGTCTTTGCCTATATTTAGGTCTTCCATCATCTTTTGATTTTAGTTAAAAAATCTTTAGTAAAGGCCAGATCGATGCAGATTGCTCCGGTTTAGCCGTTTAATTCCGGTTTTAGTGAAACCGTCCGCTTCACAATTGCCCGGTTTAATCGCTACCTTTGAATCGGATTTAATCACGGCTCACGGTTGAACTAGTTCAACCGGCCGGTCCGGTCCGGTTTTCAGAACAGTGCAATTGGGTCAAACAAGATGAAACCGTGATATTTGGCCTATGTGAAAATTCCGAATTAATTTTTTATTTTATTAAAATAAATTCGGTTTTTTGGCAGTTAACATGGTTAATAAGTTAACTAACTGTTTACTGATTATTGTGTATATATATGTGTCCTACGTTCTAGGCAAAACAGAAAAGAAGAACACCCCTGAAAACTTGAGTTTTTCATACGAAAATCCATCATGAAGCATACATAGTTTGATAGATCCGAGTTCTTTTAACCCAAATTGATTGTTGTACCCTCAAGGCAGAGAGCATACCCGCGCAATTTGATGTAGGTATTGTTTCACAAACATATTTTAGGCAGCTGATCATCATTATTTTGTAAATATTTTTTTCATTCATTAACGAAGTTTGATAATACAACCGAATTAGAATGCACAAATTTTACACTTTAGCAACAAAAGGAGATACGATGAGCTTATAGCTCAGGTTTTGAATAACTTAGGTACTAACATATTCAACACTTAATAGGCCAGAATTTCTAGAACTAAACACACTGAGCTATCATTGAAAACGGCAATATTTTAATGTTTGTATGTAGTTTTGTTTTCAATTACTATATTTTGTTGATTAAATCTTTGCAGATCTTTTAGGTGTAATTGCTCAGATACTAAAATTATAAAGTTTATTTTTTAAGTCTAATTAATATAAAATGTTCACCAAATAAAACATAAAATAGAATCCCGCATTTATGCAGGCTTATAACCTAGTTTAAATATTAACTTGATGGCTAATGTTCATTTATTTCTGAAAATTGTTATATACTATAATTTGATTAGAGGATATACTATACTACTAATATTTTTTTAAATCAAATTTTAGTTTTATATAGCTTACTAGATTTATATACTCTCGTGATAAATGAGTTAATATTAATAAAGAATTGTTAATAATAATAAAACATGAAATTAATAAGAATTTGAAATATGGTTATAAGCGACGTCAATATCATATCATCTGTGAAAGCGTTTACAAATTTAAAAAAAATCAACTTCTCGGAATGTTGTGCTAATTAAAGAAAAAATTCCTTTAAATAACTTAGTGTTCGATCGATCTTCACGTACATGTTTAATGAAGATAATTAAAAAAAAATCAATTACGTAAATAAGCAAAATACATTAAACATTCGCGAAAACAAGCTAAAAAAAGTTAAATTACGAAAATAAGCATCAGTTTCGCCCCCAGAGCACTCAGTTTCGCCCCTAGCTTCGCCCTCCAATTATACGACGACACGTGTACTCAGTTGGGGGCGAAACTGGACTTGTGGGGCCCACCAGGGGCGAAACTGGCCTTGTAGGGGCGAAACTGGGCTTTGTGGGGCCCACCAAGGGGGCGAAACTGGGCTTCTAGGGGCGAAACTGAGCTTGGGGGGCGAAACTGAGGACACGTGGCGGGCAATGATTGGAGGGCGAACCTAGGGGCGAAACTGAGGGTGTTGGGGGCGAAACTGATGCTTATTTTCGTAATTTGACTTTTCTTAGCTTGTTTTCGCGAATGTTTAATATATTTTGCTTATTTACGCGAAAACCTCTTAAAAAACACTACTTTTGTGCAAGTAAAAATATATGATGTAGAAAGTACAAACAGGTATGAAAAAAAAAGTCAATTGTATGATGAGGAGGTTTGGTAACAAATCTAAGAGAGTACATGCATTTCATGTCAACTAGGTACCAAATATATATGCTACATACGATTGCTATATATATGTATATAATATCATAGCATCCCTACAACGTACTTCACTTATATATTAGTACCAAATCGGTAATTCATGAAAGTATTTGTTATGTTTGTTCATATGTCCGCATATCGTTTAATTATTTACTAATTAATTATTAATAAATTAATAATAATAATAATAATAATAATAATAATAATAATAAATAAATAAATAAAAAATAAAAGATTAACCTTTATTAATTTAACTACAAAATTTAGTTATTCATTTATTTAAAACTAGTCAAGTGCCTAGTTGATATTAGGGATGGCAACGGGGCGGTTTTGGGCCGGGGATTGGTCCCCCCGTCCCCGCTAAAAAAACCGCGGGGATTTAAACGGGGATCCCCGTCGGTAACCGGGGAAAACCGCGGGGAAACGGGTATCCCCGTTTAATATAAAACTTGTATTTAAATTTGTAATTTTCACCGCAAAGATACCGGTTAAAGTGGAACTGTGTTTATTCACTACGTAGATCGTTAGGGTTATAATTTTACCACGAGTTTTAGAAAACAATTATGCTAAATTATATAACAGTATCGAATACAAACATATATGAACCTAAAATAAAGTATTAAAGAAACTAAATGCATTAAAAATATCAAAACCAAACAATTCAAATAAAGACAACTATTAAATTAGTTTGTATGAAAATGTATAAAAATTTGTATATTTTCTTTTTAAAATAATTTTATGCATATTAATATCTAAATAATTAGTATTAACTTGTAATCGGGGCCGTTATCGGGTAATCGGGGCGGGGATCATCAAACCCGTCCCCGTCCCCATCCCCGTTTAAATAATCGGTTTTCGGTTTTACCCGCCCCGTTTATGTCGGTTTTCGGTTTTCCTCGTCGGTTTCGTTTTTTTTTGTCATCCATAGTTGATATTAGGTTTTGGGATGTGAGGGACTTGGCTCTATGTTGGATCGCAGGGTGTGTAATATAGCTGTTTGTGTGGGACATATCTGCTACTATATGGGTGCATGTGGATGGACCATTGTAATATGTAACGTGATGTGACGTCTGTGTTAGTCCATGGTGAAGATCGGCGTATAATGAAGTTCTAAACATATGATGAGTATTGGGTATTATGGGTCTTTGAACGTGAGTTTATGTTTTCATGGTTTGATGTGTTAGTTCTGATGTATCATAACATTGAGTATTATGCAATATAATGATGATGTGCTTGTTGTTAAAAAAAAAAAGTCAAGTGACTCGTGTACTACACGAGGACAATAAATTAGCTGATTCGAAATAATAATAAATCAATGTTAGTCTTTAAATGATATTATGATAAGATATAAAAATAGTCTTTATAGATAAAAATAAACATTGTGTAGATAAACTCTCATGACTATTAATATTTATAACTTGTACATTCTTATCATATCTAATTATTAATTATATATATAATCTCTTATTTAATTATTGAAGAAAAAATATATTTACTTTTCTTTGGCTATAATAAACCAATCATAATATAAATAAATATTATGTAATATATTTATGTTATTTTTTAAATATAAATAATATTAAGCAAACAACTAATATATAAAATTAATTGTACACAAATCGATTATGGAGTCATGGTGCCAGTAAATCATGGTCTCATTTTTGACAAATCATATTTACTGAACCACATTTTAACTATTTACGTTATCTCATTCTTAAGAAAAATTCATAATTGTTGATAACGTAATTAATTCAAACTTTTTTATTTTTCTTTTAGTTTTGTTGATTGTTGTTGACTTGTAAAGAGTCAAAATCAGATCTAATTTTATATGTAAATAGATGGGTCAAATTTAATTTTACTTCAATCAATAGTTATGATTGTTCATTAGAATTGATCCATGTTAGTTTTTTATTTATATTAGAAGATTAAATCTTGATCATTCATTTTGATCAAACTGAAATTTAATTTTGACTTTAATTAGTCAAACTTACAACTCAATTTTGACTTTAGATTCATAAATTACTTAAATTCAATTTTAATATAAGATAAAGTAATGTAAATAAAATTAAACTTAAATCCAAATAATTTTACGTTTGATATATGTTTAGTTGACTCATTTTTCCTTTTTCAAATATCAAGTTACACAAATTTATATACTTTTATTGAAGCAAGAAACTGATTCTTGTACATAAAATAACACTATTGTAGGTATGTTACAAGTTAATAAAATATACATATTGCATTAGTGAATCATGTTTTTTATAAGAAGAATCACCTTTGATGAATAAAAGGGTCCTATTTGTTTACGAGGAGTCTCCAACTTAGGAGACGGTTAGACGGGTCTCGCCTATTTTGAAAACGCACCAAAGTTTTTATGCTTTGAGGAATTGATTTTGCATTTAAGAAGAGTGTTTGATTGAGGTTATTATTGGTTTATAAGTTTAAATTATTTTCTTATTTTAAATAATTGTAACCTCTTATATCCAAAATTAAATCGCAAAAAATTAGCTTACTAAATAAATCACGCTCAGAAGCTTTTAATAATCAAGTCAAACGCTCCCTACATACTATATCGTTTTACCAAAATAAGTTATTTAAGCATCTGTTTATGGAGACTTTAATAGCTTATAAACTACTAGCAGCGTACTTGCGCAATGTTGAGGCAACAATAGTTTCTATTTTACATGTCGTTTTCAAGAATTTAATAATATGTTATTCGCGCGATTCAATGTCACAAAAAATTTTCAACAATATGTCCGTTTTTTTCAAATTTTCTTATATTTGTATAAACTATTTTATTAATTTTAAAAATAAATTAAAAAAAATATTAAAATAAGAAAAAAGATTTATAATTTATAAAATAAGGAGATATAAGTTAATAAGGTTTTGACAATTATGTTAATATAGGTGGATATTTGTCTTTGTGTGAGAGTGTGTGTTTGTGAAAGATTATAAATGAAATAAATAAAAAGTTAAAGTAAATTAGGAGAGTGAAATAGTTATATTGAGTGGATGAGATTACTTTATATTGGAAAAAGGAAGGAGATTGAAGTAATCTTAATAATTCGAAGGGTGTACATTATGCATAATTGTTTAGACTACTTACATTTAAGTAGCCTTAATAATTTGAGGAGAGAGAAGCATAAATACATTAGTAGTAAAGATGAACTAATTCAAACACTCGATAATCTATTCTTCTAATATTAACTACAACCTTTAGGACTTCGGATAAATATATATATATATATATATATATATATATATATATATATATATATATATATATATTATCATTTATTAAAAATGACAAACACATCTAATATGTTCATAATTAATTTCTTCTACTTTTCATAAACCTTTTCATTATTTTTCAAATTTTCATAAATGAAACAAGTTTGCAATTTTTAAAAAACCAAATATTACTTTATATTATACTTATCCACAACCCTTAGGATTGTAGTTATCATAACTTAGGACAATGATAACCACAACCCTAAAGGTAATTGATAAGAATAAAAAGGGTAATTTTAATTTTTAAAAATAACAATCATAACTATGTTTCATTATTAACTTTCCATATTTGTAAGAAATCCACATTAATCACGACTTTCATATTATGATACCAACTTTCTGCCATTACATATATCTTTCTAATGTTAACACTTATAACCCATGTATTACACAAAAATTTTAATTTAACCTAGTTACCAATAAAGTTATAATTTAATACAAAACTAACCCAAGATATAACTCAAGGTAGAATAGCTACTTTGAGTAGGTATGAACTTTTTGACCGAAAAACCAAACCTAAACCGAAACCGGAAGCGATTAGAACCGGGTTAGAGTGACTGGTCTGGTTATCGGTTCTCCTAAAATCTCTTCTTTTTGGTTTTCGGTTCTTTTGGTTCCGGTTCCACCAGTTATCGGGTAGTTGAGTCTTAGAACCAAAATCGGTTGGTATGTGAATTTGTATTTTTCATATGGTTGGCTATGAACTATTTTTTGGGTGGTTGTCTATGAACTATTATTTTTGATGATATGGTTGGTTATTGAACTATTATCGTTGACATGGCGACCTCAAGATTTCGGAGGCCCTGTGCAATTTAGTAAAACTAAGCCCTAAAACTTATAAATTCTAAAAATATTAAAAACAAATTTCGATTATTCATTTCATGTCACTAATACACTTCTAGTAGCCAAATTTTGATTCTGATAAACTCATAAACATGAATGCAAAAATTAGAATCACAAAAATTGAAATCAGAAATGTAGAAAAACTTAAACTTATATAACATTATACCATTTATGATTTACTTCTTATTACTAAAAGTTATCTCTTAAGATCTCGGAAGCCGAAAATATCAATGAGCATTTCTAATCAAATCTATAAAAAGGTTACAAAATAAAATTAAAATTCAAAAGGTGTAACGCCCCAAAGTTTGTAAGTTCCTATATACGAGTTTATATCAAATAGTATGTTAAGTGTTAGACATGGTTAGCAAGTTGTCATTTGTGTTTATGTGTAGTATGTGCTTATTAGTAATTGAGGGACTTAAAGTACCAAGTTCTGAAAGTTATAAGTCCAGGGACCAGTTGTGCCAAGTAGTGAAATATTAGATATATATGAGTCTTTGATTGACTCTTGTTAGTCAAATTTCCAGTTGATGCAAACACACATATGCGACACACACAACTTCACATGTTGTTACTGATTTCGATTCAAGAAGGAAGGATTACCATCTCAAAGTGATTCCATAATGATCTTATAGAAGAGGTATGTGTTCTTGATGTTTAAAATTGAGTTTTAGGTTAAGAAAGTGGATTCATAGGTTGAATCCTTGAGAAATATGTTAGTCTTGGATTTTGATGTTGTTTGATGATCCAAGATGTTGTACTATGTGTTAGAGATTGCTGTTTGGTCAGAAAACTAGTTTTGAATCGTTGCTAGAGGGTTAAACCCCGATTCTCAGTTGCTGTTCGAACAGAGAAAGTTAGACTGCTGTACCGACTGTTCCTACGGCCGCAGGGATGATTCCCTACGGGCGTAGGAAGCTGTCAAGGGTTTGTGACTGTTTTGTCTCCTACGGCCGTAGGTGAGTGTTCCTGCGGGCGTAGGACAGAGTTTTGGAAGATTACCGTCTAAGGACGAAGGATTATAACCTACGGGCGTAGAGCACCTAGCCTCCAACCGTAGGAAGCGTAGAAAACTCCTACGGGCGTAGGTTATAATTCCTACGGCCGTAGGGAGGGCCAGAATCAGATTGTGTCATTTGATGCTTCATGTTCAGTTTAAGTTGCCGTAGAGCGTATAGAAGTTAATGTAGCACATGTTTATTGCTTGTAGGCAATAAGAGACTGACGTTTCTGTGAGAGGAGTATATCTCTTAAATGCTGCTAAGGTGAGTGTACTTACCCTTAATCAGATTAGTATATGTTTGTGCACTAAGTGATTAGTATATCAATCGTATGTTTGATGTGTAAAGTTAAAGGCTGATGTTCAGATGTTCAGTAGCATTATGTTATAGTATTTGATATGAGTAGTATGCATTTATGTACAAAGTGAACAGCATGATATATGTGTTGTGATGTGTGTTATGTATGTGCACGAGTACAGAAAGTACTTGGCTTAGAGAAGCCTTGTACAAAGAAAAGCGGATACTATGTATCCAGGAAAGTGAAAGGGGTATATTGAGATCCTTATACCCAAGTAAAGCATCAGGGGCTGGCTACGCGCGAGGTGTGATCATACCCCGGGACAAGTTAACAGTTTGATTGTTTTGCAGATTAAAGTTGGGATGTGAGACATCCTGAGAAGAGATACTCATGCTATATGTGTTTATTAGTTCAGTAGTATGCTCACTAAGCGAAAGCTTACGTTTTAGTATATTGTGTATGCAGGTAACCAGTTTCCAGCAAGGGTAAGGCCCCGGTGCTCCACAGAGTTGGATAGCTCCCAGTTTTTTTTTTTAAAATAGTACTTTTAACACTGTTTTTTGTAAAACTGTTAGCATTAAAGTGTTGTAGCTAGTTTTCCGCAAACTCTGATGTTTTAGAATGCTAATTAGTAGTAATTAAATTTTTAAAAGCTATTTTAGAAAAGTGGTGTTACAACTTGGTATCAGAGCCAAGGTTTAAGGGATTTAGGCACACATGAGCGTGATGTCTGAACTTAAACCCTGGTTTTGAGATAAAGTGGAGCTATCCCTGGGGCAGTAACCTTGGTGAGCATACAGTAGTAAGAAGTTATGAATTGTTATCTGTTTTACAGTTTGAACATGAGTAGTAATGTTTTTACATGTGTAGTTAAATTGCCATACGTGACCTAAGCTTGTGAATCGGGGTATTCCATGACGGTACCAAGAACAGTTGTGTATAATATGTTTCTTACAACGTCTGGCCAGTGTGTGTAAAGAACATATGGTATGCAGTTGAGCTTTAAATTGTTATGGCAATGTCTTGTGAATCAAGTGATGGGTAATACGTGACTGTATATAGTATGTGAAGAAGACAAGAATTGAATATGAGATAGATGTAGTATTAATAATATTACATACCTTGTTATGAGAAACAAAGAAAGAAGTTATTGTATAGCATGTTAAAGATATATGATTATAAAAGATGAGTATGTGAAAAGAGTTAGCATGTGTTGCTATAGTAGTCTGAGGCTAGTATACCTCGGGAGACCAGAGATACTTATGTTTCAGATGCAAGTTATATTTAAAGTAATAGAAGTATGAGTAACCCTGTAGAGGGAGTTGTTACAGAAGAGTTTGCAAGATTGAGAATAAGATTCAGTAAAAGAGATAATAGTATTAAAGTTGAGTAAAATTCTACAAGCAAGCGTTTCAGATAATATCAACCAAGTGGTTGATCAAGTTACAGAAAGAATGAAAGTCTTGTGATAGCAACACGTGGATGCAGCTGTATAAGCTAAGATTAAGGTACTAGTAAGAGTTAAAGCTAGAATTGACCCGTTGTAGGGGTGCACGTGTAAAGACTTCAGAGTGCAAGCCACCTCTCTGCGAAGGGGGTTACAGATTCGATTATGAGCAGTTGACGGTTAGTAGAGACAGAAAGTGGTTTTCCGCACTAGTAGGTGTCCACCAGAGGCAGAGAGAGCAATTATAAATGTTTATAATTTTATGAGTAGAACAGTGAAAGACGGGTGGACCATATTATTGCAGAGAAAGGTAGAAGCACATATTAAGGCCATGACTAGACTTAGTTTAAAGAATTTTTATAGTGGTACTAAAAGATTGTGTAGACCAGATCACAAATTAGTTTTGAGATTGATGACAGACGATAGAGTTGGTGAATGATATCACCAAGAAGTTGTTAGAAATGTGTCGTTTTATGCAGAACAGGTTGGTACAGAAGTTGTGTAAGTACAGTGCTATAGTTTAATGTTAAAAGCGATATATGTGAAGCTTATTGACAGTTATTAGTAATACAGTAGGCGAGATAATAAGTCTTGTACAAGAGAAAGAATAATGGTTGAGTAAGAAAAGAATAGTAAATGAAAAGAGAAAGCTTAAGCCGACAAGTGTGTTAAGTAAGAGGTCAGCGGTTGTATTACAACAGGGGAAGTTAGCTTTCCCACTCAGATAGGTGAAGTGTGAAAAGCAGAGACATGTGACCAAAGATTTGAAATAACTCGATCTAAGTAGGCTACTAGTTTACCAGTTTGAATACAGTAAGCTGGTTGTTCTAAGTTATCAGCGATAGAGAGAAAGTCAATAAAATACCTACCCTAGTTTTGTTATAACGAGGGTCAGTACCAGAAGGCAGGGGTGCCCTGGCCAAAAAGGGCAGAGTTTTCCAGTTTATAGCTAAAGAAAAAGAGGTGGAACCAGATGTGATTACAGGTCGACGCAGTAGAAGAGACTACTATTGTGAATAGTAGGTGTATGTTTAGGGAGAGATATTGCCGGTCTCCATTGAGTGTACGTTAACCGCGATGAAAGAGTTTCGAGCAGTTATTGAGATTAATTGGTTGAGTTAGTAGCAAGTTCAAGTACATAGTGATCAGAGAACAGTATGGGTTCAGACCCCAAGTGAGGAAGAACTGTTGAGCAGAAGTGACAGTAAAAGAATAGGTATTCTAGTTGCTTGTTAGCAAAGATGAGAGGGTATCCGGGGCATAATTGTATAATGTTTTAGTTTATGTGAAAGAAGGCAGCATGAAAACAAAGTTACAAAAGATTTAAGAGATACCGGTAGTTGTGACTACACAGATGATTTATCAGAAATTCCACAGGCTTGATAAGTGGAATTCAGAATCGATGTAGTATTTGAAACGAGACCAGAAAAGTTAAGGCCCCGATAGATTGGCCCCGCTATAGATGTAAGAGTTGATGATTCAACTGTGATTAGTTGACAGATAAGGGTGTCATTTGAATTAGTAGTTTACTGTGGGGGCGTATCAGTACAGATTGTGAGAAATGAAGGTAGTGCGTATAGAATGTGTCCAGGTTGTAGAAAGTGTAACACGGCTACAAGCAAAAATAAGTATCCACTTTCCAGAATAGATGAATTGTTTACTTAGCTTCAAGATAAGTTGTAATGTTCAAAGATAGATATGCGGTCAGAGTACCATCAGTTAAACATTAGAGAAAAGAATAGGACAAAACTAGTATTACCCCTACGTGAGTAGCAAATAAGGGAGCAAGGTTTAAGCGGGAAAGTGAACCGTAGAGAGTATATAATACTTTGAGACATAAGTTGTGTGATGCTCCAAGGTATACGTTTATGGATGAAATGAGCGACGGGGCAGTTGTTGTGACACGTTGTACAGAATAATAAAGCTATTACTTATGTTTTCCCTCAACTAGATGTGTATAAAAATAGTTATTCTTCTCTTGATTTAGGATTAGAAAGGAAGAGTCTAAACAAGCATCAGATACGGTGGATATAGTTTTTAAAGGATTAGTAGGATGTGGTTTTACACCACCTAGATGAAGTTAATATAGTGGTAGATGCTTTGAGCAGAAAGTCAGGTGCCATACAGATTAGGAAGCATCGAGTAAGAATGTCAGTTGTCACTGCAATACTTGATAAGATTAAAGTTGTTAAAGATAACAGCCTAAGATTAAGAGTACCAAAGACTAGGTGGTAAAGTTAGTAAGAGATGGGCGAGATCTATTGATCCGAGTATGAGTACCCAGTTAAAGGAATGTACGAGACAAGTTCTTTTAGAGGAAGCAGATTGTTCTCAGCTTTCAACGCGTATAGTATCACTAGAGATGTATAGAGATATATTGATTAATGTTTGATCTGTCTACAGATAAAGGCAAAACACCAGAATTCTTATGAAGAGTTACAGTTGTCTGATGTCCCAGCTTGAGAGTGGGAACATGTTATGAATAGATACAATTTGAGTAACAGTTAATAGATTCATGAAGAAGTATAAGTTATTCTGATAAAAGAAATATATCTTTAAGAAGATGGCAGATGAATACAGGTGAAAAGAGATGACAGCTAGACAAGAAGTTTTAGTTATAGTTATTCCAGAGAGATGTCTGATTTACCTTCAGGCACTGGAATAAGTTGAAAAGATATATGGGGACTGAGTTATATGTTGATAGGGTGTTCCACCCTCAGACGGATGGATAGAACGAGAGGGTTATACAGATACTGAAAGATAAATTCAGAACTCAGAGTTCTGGTGTAGTAACAGTTACCAGCAGAGTGTAGAAGATGTTGTGTGTTAGAGAATGTCAAACCCTAACTGTTAGGGTGGGATTGGTCAGAAAGAGAGAATTGAATAGATGATCGAATGTAAAGATAGTAGCACAGATATATGAGTGGCTTAGGGCTGCACAGGATAAACAGATTAGTTATGTGAGTAAGAAGAAATTGTTATTAGAGCTCCAGAGTGGAGGCTTTGTGTAGTTGAAAGCGTCATTGTAAATATGGCTTATCAGATTTAGAAATAAAGGTATGTTAGGGCCTCGGTTTATAGGTCCGTGCGAGAATTGTGTGTGGTAGGGAAAGTAGCGTATAGACTAGAATACCCAGATGAAGTGATTCAGATTGGTGATACCTGTCATGTATCCTACTTTCATAAGAGTCCAGCTAATGTTTTAGTAGTTGTCCCTCTGTAAGACAGGGCAATAGATGAGAAGTTCAGTTATGTAACATAGTAAATGGCTTTGATAGAGAGAAAAGTTAAGTGTTTGTGTAACAAACAGATGAAACTGATGAAGATATGATAGAAGCACAAGTAGAGTTCAGATTACACTTAGGTGTATATGCCATGTTTTTGTATGATACATGATTTTATGTTCAGTATATAGCAAACTTTCCATGTTAGTAGCGGGTAGATGTGTGATATAAGACTATCATCAGTACGTTGCGATAACATTTAGAAACGAGGAGATATAAGACTACCGTTAGTGCGCTACGGTAGCATTCAATATGATTTGAAGCACAATCAGTTGTTCAGTAGATTTCGGGGACGAAATCATCCCAAGTGGGGAAGAGTTGTAATGCCCCAAAGTTTATAAGTTCCTATATACAAGTTTATATCAAATAGTATGTTAAGTGTTAGACATGGTTAGCAAGTTGTCATTTTTGTTTATGTGTAGTATGTGCTTATTAGTAATTGAGGGACTTAAAGTACCAAGTTCTGAAAGTTATAAGTCCAGGGACCAGTTGTGCCAAGTAGTGAAATATTAGATATATATGAGTCTTTGATTGACTCTTGTTAGTCAAATTTCCAGTTGATGCAAACACACATATGCGACACATACACAACTTCACATGTTGTTACTGATTTCGATTCAAGAAGGAAGGATTACCATCTCAAAGTGATTCCATAATGATCTTATAAAAGAGGTATGTGTTCTTGATGTTTAAAATTGAGTTTTAGGTCAAGAAAGTGGATTCATAGGTTGAATCCTTGAGAAATATGTTAGTCTTGGATTTTGATGTTGTTTGATGATCCAAGATGTTGTACTATGTGTTAGAGATTGCTGTTTGGTCAGAAAACTAGTTTTGAATCGTTGCTAGAGGGTTAAACCCCGATTCTCAGTTGCTGTTCGAACAGAGAAAGTTAGACTGCTGTACCGACTGTTCCTATGGCCGCAGGGATGATTCCCTACGGGCGTAGGAAGCTGTCAAGGGTTTGTGACTGTTTTGTCTCCTACGGCCGTAGGTGAGTGTTCCTGCGGGCGTAGGACAGAGTTTTGGAAGATTACCGTCTAAGGACGAAGGATTATAACCTACGGGCGTAGAGTACCTAGCCTACAACCGTAGGAAGCGTAGAAATTCCTACGGGCGTAGGTTATAATTCCTACGGCCGTAGGGAGGGCCAGAATCAGATTGTGTCATTTGATGCTTCATGTTCAGTTTAAGTTACCGTAGAGCGTATAGAAGTTAATGTAGCACATGTTTATTGCTTGTAGGCAATAAGAGACTGACGTTTCTGTGAGAGGAGTATATCTCTTAAATGCTGCTAAGGTGAGTGTACTTACCCTTAATCAGATTAGTATATGTTTGTGCACTAAGTGATTAGTATATCAATTGTAAGTTTGATGTGTAAAGTTAAAGGCTGATGTTCAGATGTTCAGTAGCATTATGTTATAGTATTTGATATGAGTAGTATGCATTTATGTACAAAGTGAACAGCATGATATATGTGTTGTGATGTGTGTTATGTATGTGCACGAGTACAGAAAGTACTTGGCTTAGAGAAGCCTTGTACAAAGAAAAGCGGATACTATGTATCCAGGAAAGTGAAAGGGGTATATTGAGATCCTTATACCCAAGTAAAGCGTCAGGGGCTGGTTACGCGCGAGGTGTGATCATACCCCGGGACAAGTTAACAGTTTGATTGTTTTGCAGATTAAAGTTGGGATGTGAGACATCCTGAGAAGAGATACTCATGCTATATGTGTTTATTAGTTCAGTAGTATGCTCACTAAGCGAAAGCTTACGTTTTAGTATGTTGTGCATGCAGGTAACCAGTTTCCAGCAAGGGTAAGGCCCCGGTGCTCCGCAGAGTTGGATAGCTCCCAGTTTTTTTTGAAAATAGTACTTTTAACACTGCTTTTTATAAAACTGTTAGCATTAAAGTGTTGTAGCTAGTTTTCCGCAAACTCTGATGTTTTAGAATGCTAATTAGTAGTAATTAAATTTTTAAAAGCTATTTTAGAAAAGTGGTGTTACAAAAGGATAAGAACAGAGGTACAACCATCGACTCACTTGGCTTGTTGCAGAAACTGTTGGATGACTAATCAAGTACTCCGAATGCCTCTGGCAGAGCATTTTCTAGCCATCTTTTCTGCATTACTCCCTTATACTAAGATATAAAAACTCAAAAAGTTGGGATTTCTTGTTTAAATCTTGTCCATCAACTACTATCTCTGTGTCAAAGTTTCCATCTTCATGTTGCTCGATCTAAATATTTACAACATCTTTAGCAACAGATCTTTGACACTGATCAATTTTTGATACTCTCAAGTGTCGGGATGTAACCTATTTACGGTAGAATCTCATTGAGTACTTATAGTGATCTAAAACTAGTTGTTTGAGGCATACCATCATTGATATTACTTTCACGATGACAATGAACATCGAGAAATCAATCGATTTCACGCCGCATCTCTACCTCTGCCTTGATGTAATAAAGGAGAAGTCCTGTGCAAGGACACATGTTGAACTGGGCTATGGCCGGTCCTGATCGTTGACAATAGGTTAATGAATATTATTTTTAAGATCGAATTCAACGAACTATTATTTATTGGTCATATATTAGTGACAAAGATGTATGCATATTCACTTACAATTTCAATTATTTTTAGTGTTAACTTTAAATCATTTATTTTTTGGGCTATTAGTTAACCTTTATAAGTAAAAAACAACTAATATAAATGAATTATATTTGTCTTTAATAGCAAAAATATTCACCATTTATCAGTTATTTCGGTTCCCACTATTAAAACCGGTTCTAAAGTAGATTTTCGGTTTCAATAACCGGAACCGGAATCGTATACCTTATTTCTTTTAAATATATAAATATACATTCTTAAATATATAAATATACATTCTTAAATATATAAACTTCACAATTGAAATTATCACCGGTTTTTTAGTCAAGTTCATCTCGTTTTTACGACCAAACATCTTTGTTCAATTGCCAAAAAGGTGTAGAACATTATAGTATATTTGTTTCTTTATTTGTAGCTAATTTCCCTTCACTCTCTCTCTTTCACATGGCATTCTGCTACTACTCATAAAGCTCACACATTCCCCACTCTTTCAACAACCACCGGAGATGCGTGATTTCCCCTCTCAAACACCATGACTGCCATAATCAACCGCCATTTATGCTTCTTCAAACACCTTCCTTTTCTTCTTTTACTCATCATCCATCCATCTTTTGGCCTCACCATTGATGGGATTCTCTTACTCTCTTTCAAATACTCTGTTTTTAGCGATCCTTTAGGTGCTTTAGACACCTGGAACTACTACGACGAAACTCCATGTTTGTGGAACGGCGTCGTTTGTGAGACTTCTGCCACCGACAACCGTGTCACAGGGTTATCACTTCCCAATTCAGAGCTCGCCGGTTCAATTCCAGCCAATTTGGGTTTAATTCAACACCTTCAAGAACTAAATTTATCCAATAATTCAATCAACGGGTCCATTCCGTTGTCTTTGTACAGTGCACCAGAGCTTCAGTCTCTTAATTTGTCAAGCAATTTGATCTCCGGCGAGATTTTTGGGTTCGTCGGAGGATGGCAAAGTCTCCAGATACTTGATGTTTCCGGTAACATGTTAACCGGAAAGCTGCCGGAAAATCTTGCGTTGCTGCCCAACTTAACGGTGGTTTCGTTAAAGAGTAATTATTTTTCCGGTGAGCTCCCCGCTGGGTTTGATTCTGTTAAAGTTTTAGATCTATCAAGTAATTTCATCAACGGGTCGTTACCGAAAGCTTTCGGAAGCGGTGATCTTGATTACTTTAACGTATCACACAACAATATCTCCGGCGAGATTCCGCCAGAATTCGCGATCAAAGTTTCAATAAATGCGACGATTGACTTGTCATTCAACAATCTAACGGGAGCAATTCCAGAATCTAGCGTTTTCTTCAACCAAGATGAGACATCCTTCACTGGAAATCCGGAACTTTGCGGGAAGCCATTGAAGAACCTCTGTGTAGTTCCTTCCTCTGCTTCAACTCCACCCAACGTCTCTTCCGATTCCACAACATACCCACCGGCTATAGCCGGTATCCCGGAAACGATTCCTTCGTCTAGCTCAAGCGATTCGTCCAACACTTCCAATGCATCTTCAAAATCGAGGTTCAAAACAACCACAATCGTGGGAATCGTAGTCGGAGACATCGCAGTCGTAGCACTTTTGGCGCTGATTTTCATATACATTTTCAAAAAACGCCAAAAGGGTCCATCAAATCATCACCAAGAAAACGAAAAAGACCAAAATAAAGATTACGATTGGGGTTCAACATCAGATGAGGAACAGAAAAGACTACGTACATGGGGTTGTTTGATGAAGAGAAAAAGCACCGAAGACGAAGAATTGAGCGACAGTTCAAGCTCGGAATGCTCAACGTCGCAAACGGAAAACGGAAAGACCGAAAATTCGACAAGAAAAGAAGCGGAGAAGAAGGGGCTGGTGACGGTTGACGGCGGCGAAAGAGAGCTAGATTTGGAGTCGTTATTAACGGCGTCGGCGTACATACTTGGCGCCACCGGGTCGAGTATAATATACAAGGCGGTTTTGGAGGATGGTACGGCGTTAGCAGTGAGACGGATCGGTGAAAACGGGTTGGAGCGGTTCCGGGAATTTGAGAATCAGGTTCGGGTCATAGCGAAACTGGTTCACCCGAATGTTGTTCGGATCCGTGGGTTTTATTGGGGTGCGGATGAGAAGCTTGTTATCTACGACTACGTTCCCTTTGGCAGCTTAGCCAATGCACGTTATAGTGAGTCATCTCTCTCTCTCCCCCCGTGCAATTTAGCATTCTAAGTGTGCACATTAGTATTTGCCGCGTAAATTATATAAAGATACAATAAACTTTGATTTAGTGACCATTATATATAATTAATTTTTTTAAAAATAGTATAATCGATTTTTATAATTATTCTATTATATACAATCTGAACTATGACAAAGTTCAACGTATATAATGGTAACAAAAAAGCAGACAACAACCAGAGTTGTTTGCATAATTTAAAAGTTGTATTATTTTTAAGATAAAGTACATATAATAATAACTAAAGTAAAATTTATTATATTTTTATACAAAAAAGTTAGCAATGTTTACATCATAAATCTGAGTCGACATTTCCTTTTTTTTTTAACAAAAAAAATAAAAAAGAGAAAAAAGGAAAAAGTAATCCATGTCGACGCTTTATAAGTTGATGTTAAAAATAAGCAGTGGGGTCAAGCAAATTTGTATTTTTAATAGTAGAATATATTGATTTTTGTTGCAAAAGAACCTTAACCGGTCAATAATTCAAGTATATGCCTAGAACCTTGATAGAAGTTAAAGAAAGAGTGTTATATCTTTCAACTAAAATTTTCTAAATTATCCTCTTTTCTTAAACTCGCTAAAGATGACACTTGTATTAAGAGTAATTCTTTTTTCACATTTACTTTTAATTTTAATACTTATTTAAATTTTGTGAGAAAGCAGATCTGATAAGAGTATATAACCTCTAGGGAAAGAAAAGTCCAAGTCCTACTTATTACATTGAATAATTTAGAAATAAGTGTAACTTGTTTCGAAATATACGTTGATTAATCTAAATTGTTTGACCAGTTACTTTTTATTAATTATTTAATTATACGAATTTAATTATTAAGCATCGGGCTATTAGATTTCATGCTACATTATTTTGTAAGTGGGGAATTTTATTAATGATTATATAATGAAATTTAAAATTTAGAGAATGTAAGACTTAATTTGCAATAATTTCAGAATGATTATTTTATAATTCCACAAATTCTTTAACGCAATATAAAAAATTCAACATACACATGCGCAATCTAGCTTTCCAACATTACTATTGCTAGAATGAGCTGTTGATAGGGACCCACTCAGGGTGGAGTAGTTGTAACTGAACATTTTGTTTTATTAATTACTACACTGACTCACGCACCACAAGTCAACTGTCCCGTAGCGGTTGTTCTCATTAGTTTACTTTTGGCCCGTGGCGTATGATAGCAATAAAGGTTGTTCAATTCATGTGATTTTTATTATATTTTATGGAATATTATGTTTGTTAATTAATATTATTTTTTAAAAACTTATGTAAAATTTAAGAGTTCATTGAATAGTTGATTGACATGCATTACTTGACTTTTTCTTTCAGGGAAGGTTGGATCGTCGCCTTGTCCCTTGCCATGGGAAGTACGGCTTAAGATAGCAAAAGGAACGGCCCGTGGGCTATCGTACATCCACGACAAGAAGCAAGTGCACGGGAATCTCAAACCTAGTAACATTTTATTAGGATCCGATATGGAACCCAAGATAGGAGATTTTGGGCTTGAGAGGCTCGTGGTAGGCGATCACAGCTGCAAAGTGGGCGGATCAGCCCGAAACTTTGGTAGCAAGAGGTCAACTACTTCTCGAGACGGTTTTGGAGACATCGCGATTGGGTCAAAACTGAGCCCTAGCCCGAGTTCCATGGGCTGTATTTCACCATATTACTCACCAGAGTCGCTCAGAAACCTGAAGCCCAACACAAAGTGGGATGTGTACTCGTATGGCGTGGTGTTGCTTGAACTTCTAACCGGGAAGGTTATTGTCTCGGATGAGTTTGGGCCGGCTAGCATGACGTGGAGCGCCACATTGACAGCCGATGAGAAGAAAAAGTTATTGCGAATGGTTGATGTGGCGATACGTGGTGACATGGAAGGTAAAGAGGAGGCTTTGTTGGCATTGTTGAGAGTGGCTTATAGTTGTATATCACCAGTCCCACAAAAGAGACCACATATGAAAGAGGTGTTGCATGTTCTTGAGAGATTCCCTTCTGCTGTCATCTCATATTATTGAAAAAAAAGGAGGGGAGGAATAGATGTGCATTTATGATTGTATTAATTGGTTTGTTTAAATCTAGTTTTTATTTTCTAATGTTTATAACTGAATTTGGAAAGAGACTAGAGATGAAAAGTTGAAGTTGTGTATATTAAAGTAGTTAACTCAAGTGATAATAAATATAAAGAGTTGAATGTCACTTGAAAGAGTATTCAAATATTTTGTAATGTATGAAATTGACTTAATTTAGAACATAATTCATTATTTGAAGAGCAAATTTGTCTCATAGGTTTCATGTGATTGTTAGTGTAAATAGGTTGGAGGGGTTCATATGAGATTTGGGGTCAGTATGCATGTGTGTTTGTTAGAATTAAAGGCAGGCACATACACATGCACTAGGGTCACAATAACCAACTTAATCCTAATAGCTTGATGTGGACTTTAAAAATTCCAATTATTCAACATATGTATTTCAACCTCCTCACTTTGCCTGCATTTGATAACATACCACTTGATGTGAAAACATGGTTTCAAATGGTTTGATCACACCATCAAAACTCATAGACTCAACTTTCACAACAAACAAACCGCTACTTTCCTCAAAATCGATCTTGACATCCAAGTCAACTGAAAACTATATCGGTTCTCGAATCTAATCACAACAATGACACACTAAATTCTTAAAACAGGCTTTAAAATTCATAAAAGTGAGTGATCTCCGGGAGGGGGGGGGGGGAGCACGAACAGAGTGAGGGAAGCTCCTCGAAAACAACGTTTGACTTGCATGTGTTAAGCATATAGCTAGTGTTCCTTCTAAGCCAGGATCAAACTCTTATTTCTTTTAAATTTGAAGGGTAATTAGCCCATGAAACAAAAAAAAGATTTAGGATAACTATAATTTATATCAGGGTTAAAACGCATTAGGAGTAATGTCTATTGTTAACAAGTTGAGAGAAGGAAGACTACGGTGGTTTGGCCACGTTAAAAGGAGGCAACCAACAGCACCTGTTAGGAGAGCCGATTCGATTTTAGTTGAATGCACTAGGAGGCGTGGTCGTCCTTAACTGAGATGGGAAGATAGAGTCAAAGCGGATTTGCATGAGCTTTCACTCTACGAAGACTTGATCTCAGATAGGGTTTTATGAAGAAGAAGGATTAAAATCAAGGGTTAAGAAGTTACGATGCTGCTAGCTGCAATTTAAGGCTTAGAATAAGGGTTGAGTTGTCTTTTATATTTTTTTACTAACTTTTTGAACCTAGCACTTATAAAGTTAGGACTTTTTAAGGGTAGTATTTCCCTTTTACCGACTTGTTGAATTTATTTATTTAATATCTTTTATTTTTGTAAATTCATAAATTGTATAGAAATAGGAGTTTCTATGTAATATACACATGGAGTATATATAGGGATATGACTATTGTAATAGCTAAGGTTTTGCTCACAATGAAATAAAGAACTATGTGTTTTTCATGGTGTAAACCATATTCTCTCTAGTTCTACATATGCAATCCTTCATCTATCATACATTATACTTGAATCACTTGTTATATGGGACTAACAATTTTTTCATTTATTTTTGGATTTATTATTTTTATTATTATTATTTTTATTATTTTATTATATTTAGTCGCACTTTTTTTCTTTTTATTTATTATACTCTTTCTATTTATTCTTTTTAAGTGCTTTCTTTCTCACACTGCCGGAGGTATTTTCATGAAGCAATCTCTCTATCTACGGGTAGAGGTATGATTGTCTACATTATACCTCCCCAATACCCCGCTTTAGCGGGATTAGGTACTGTTGTTGTTGTTGTTGTTAACATCAGGGTTAAAACAACCTGCATGGTCCATGCATAGAAAGAACAAACTCCAAGCCTTGTCCGTGCCCAGATAGGAGATATTTTGTATTATCCTTTCAACATTTGGATCCAAAAGCTCCTGTAACACCCCGATCCTGTAATGGAAACCCAAATGTTACATTTACGATACATAACAAAGCATAAACAATATTTACTTTAAAATAATAATCATACCAAAAGAATTCTTAGCAAGTCTTAATTACACTAGAAGAAACAAGTAACTCTAACAATAGATAAACTAAAATGAAACAAACTATATGTCATAAAGCTAGTCCTCTTGATAGGTTCAATAGCTAGCCCTTGTTCGCACATCCCTTGTCTTCCTAATTACCTGCCACATATAAAGAATATTGGTGAGCCAAATGCTCAGATAGATGGAGACAAAGAATAATCCCATATCCAAGTTAACAAAATGAACAAGTACGGTCACAAAGTCAAAGGAATCCGTGGGATATGTTACAAAGTTAGCACAAAATAGTGAATACCAACTTAATCAATAAGTCAAGTGTTGCACCTAGAAATTTAATCAATAAGATAAGTATTGATAATCTAGGTTGTTTTATGGTTTACAATTTATTACCACTATTATGCTTCTCAACTTAACAAATAGATTTTAGAAGTTATAATAATTACTCAATTTAAGTTTAAAGAAACCAAGAATTTAAACAAATAACCTTTATTATAGATTTTAGAATAGACACCTCATATATAAATCTATATATATGTACGTATATGTAACAGATCAATCTAGTGTATTACAGTTTTGACTAAACACATATAATCATGTTATGTGAATACACAGGTCTATTAGTTAGTGTTAAGTGTAGTTTATGAACAACTCTAGTGATAGTCAATTGTTAATTCCATTAAGGCAGTCACCTATAACAAGTTTAACATGTTTAACAGTCAATGCAGACACCTATAAACAAGCTCATTCTAAATTCCTAAAGCTCTTAAGTTTAACAGTCAGTTGCTTCTGTTCTAGTCTTTTAATTATGAATGTCATTAGAAATCAAGGCAACAAGAAACTCATCATACCCCATTCATGATGTGTGATTTATTAAAATACCATACTTGATGTGTAAACATCATCATAAGTTAACTTTTTGACAAGGCTACAAGTGTACATCAATGTTATAAGACCCGGGTTGAACCGGTTGTCCCGGTCCCTAGAGCGGGCCAACATATACCCGTTAATCTACTTTGGTTAATAATATGCATGACAATTGTGCTAGTTGAGAAGAGTTAGCCCCCTTCAAGTTCAAACCGCCCCTTCTCCGCCTCTATTAAAAACATGACATTTCAAGTATGAAACAATCTCAAACATTCTTAAAAGAATAACCGATGGGTTGATAGTTAACATATATAAAAGTTTAAGGATAAAAATATAACATTTTTTATGTAATGGTAGCATAACATAAAAGAGGTCATGGATTTACGAATTTATAATCTAAATATTAACTTTTTATAAAATTTATTTATGGTTATTTATTAGATCCAAGTAAATTGGAAGTCGTTGGCTCCCCTACGTTTTGTAAGAGCAAGCTAACAACACAAATCTATAACTAACTAATTACAAAACATTTTTACTCCAAAATTGGATTTCTATTTACAAATCACATGTCTTTCTTATGAAATTATGGTCTAAAATTCCAAAAAGAAAATCAAGAAAAATTATGAAGGCGTCAACATCAGATATGGTAAGTTTTGCTTTCAAAACTTTTACAATTTTGTTTTTTGTTTTTGGTTAAACGGTTTTGCCTTTTGGATTTTAGAAACAAAATGAGGCCGCACAAGCGGAGAAAATAGATCGCATAACACCAGGGCAGAGACAAGAACATAGGACGGCTGAGGTTTCGCATCAACCTCAACCACCTACTAGCGGTGTCGCCCCAATTGCAACTGCTAAAGGTGGTGCGACTAGCGGTGCTATTTTGGAAAATGCAGCCGCCTCTATTTCATCCGCCCTTCAGTCCGCAAGGGAGGTTATTTCCAAAAACTAGTCACATCCCTCTACCTTCAAATTTTCTTATTTTATTTTGATTTTATTTTTTGTCTTTAATATCTTTCAAATGTACAGTTTTATTATCCCCAATTAGTTTAGGGTAAAACGCTTATTTATATAACGGATGTCTCTTTAGTATTTACCATTAGTTTTAAATTTTGAACATCGGTACGGATAAAGTTTCCTACTCATATATATTAGGTTAGGACTATAATTGAAAATTTTAAGTAATGCTATATATTATATATCATATCTTAATTATATGTTTAAGAAAAATAAAAGTAAAAAAATATATATATTTTTTTAAAACAACCATTTTTATCAATAATAAGTTAATAACCCAAATGATATCTCAAAGGTTGAGATTATCCAAGCCCAAACACACCAAATAACGATCCACCAGCCCACAAAAACTACAATTCCAGATTACATATAAGAACAATTGTTTGGTGACTTTTAATCCAACTGTGATCATATTAAGATGCATGAGGTTTTTTTTTAGAGAAACAAACTTAGCCCTTAATTAATATTTAATGGCTAAGTTTTTTTTATGCTTCATTAATGCTTCATTAACGACTCACTAATGGCTCATTAATGACCCATTAATGAGGGTTATTTCGGGGAAATCAAGTATCACTAATTAATAACGGCTCACTCTGACACAATTCACGGTTGGGTAAATATATAAATTACCAAAATAATGACAGCTCTCGTATGAAAAACAGTTTTCGTTTAACTTTTGCCTATATATATATATATATATAAGTCGGCAATATAGTAAAATCGGAATTATATATTTTGGTCAAGAAACGCCAGATGACATTTGGCTTAGAGTTATCAAGATGTAACCAAACAAATAAGAAATCATATATTTGGTATGAAAAATTATCATTGTGACTATCTTTTACCTACAAAATAAAGTAAAAAAAATATCAATCAGTGATATATATATCGTATTAAATGATATGTTACAGATTACAAGAAAAATCAGTTTTAGGAACGGTTTTTTTAAAGCACAAAACCGTCCTAAAAGCACCCAACGCAGCGTCGTTTTACGTTAAACGTTTAAAAAATAATGTGTACCGTTTAAAGACGATATGTCGTCCATAAATATAATTAGAATTTCTTTTATAATTTCTTTACCCAAAAAAAGGTTGTTGATTTTTTATTCCCTTTTAATATTATCTTGAAATTTTTGTAAGTTTTTAGAGAAAAAGTCCCTAAATATCTTAAATTTAAGGAATCTTATTTAAATGAATAAACTAAAATAAAACTGTATTTCGGTTAAAATAAGGGTAATATATCTAATTTGGATAACGTTAACGTCAGAAATTATTTCCCATGATATATTTATAGGTTGTAGGTCACAATTGTATCAAGTATCAATCAAACTTTGAAGCAATCAATACACAATGATAATGTTCTTGGATGTATATGAAGATACGAACGTGAGAGCATGTATACGGCAAGAACACAGTGATAGGAACGAATGAAAGCTTGATTAGAATAGGGTTTGTAAAGTTGTACTTATACCCCTTGGGTATTTACAATAACTACCCTAAACAATCACTAATGTCGTATGTAATACTAAACTTCACTAGAATATATTGAACACAATTTATGACCTAACATTCTCCCCCTTTGTGTTCAATTTACAATTAAGCATAATAATGAAATTTATCTATTTAAGCACCAAAACAATCTCACAGTTCAGAATATGCAAAGATTCTTTTTCTTTCTGCATCCAACATTTAAGAGATTGTTATTTGAAGTTATGAGTCTTCATGAGATCTTCAAAGACTTGTAAACAGTGATCAGGTTGTTTATCAAAGATTGCAGTAGAAGTCTCGTGCTTATCAGAATTTACAACCATGATCATCTCTTTTGTCTTCACGGGAACAATCTTGAGTATTAAACGAGAATAACTTTTGTGATTACGCACAAATGTTACTTGAGGGTTGGATTGTCTGCTTCAACACCTTTGAATTTTTCTTTAAACAAAATTTGCACCCCCTCGAAAGTAGCTCAAGATCTTTAATACTAAGATCTGAAACTTTTTCATAACCTTGCTCCCTTTCAAATTTATAAACGACTGTCTTCTTTTCTTTGAAACTTTGTAGCTTTGATGTAGCAGCTCCCCTTTAACTTTCTCAAAATCAACTTGTCTTCTATTGTAACAATTTTGTAACTTGATTCTCCCCCTCATGATGGTCACGATCCATCATGATCATCATGCACTGTAAACTGCATTGAGCTTGATTTTGGTATGACTTTATCAGAATGATATGACAATTAATTTATCCGTTGTAACACCAGGATCACATAGATTTCCCGTTAACACATCAGTTTAGATAAACTGAGTGACCTACGTTCAGCATTGGCATGATGTTAGCACTGGTAGGATTTCCATCTATCACTATATATATCATAAAGATATTACTCAAGATATTCCGGCACTGTCACAAAAACAGGCAAATGATTCCACTGAGTGTCCTAGAAAAGAATGATATAGCAATTGGCTCTAGACTCAATGAGTGCACGAAAGAAGTTGGGGACCGGAGCAATTGTCCTCCTATTTTCAATATCAACAATCTCCAAATGAGATGTCAATAGTGTATGTGAAAAATCTCCGTATGAAGTTGAAACAATCACCTTTTAAGAGATAATTGAGTAGCTGGGTGGGGTGGGGTTAGTGCATTGCATCATTGGGTCCATGATGTCTTATTCAATACCAGTATAAAACCAGTAGTAGATGTGGCTACCCAGATTGACACTGTTTAGTGAGGATCTTTCTGTTCTTTTGATCATTTCTCTCACCCTTAGCTCTCTGAATATTTTTCAACTTCTCCCTCAACATCTCTTTTCAAAAATTGAATGTACACTCTTTTTCTCACTTCTATAAAATAGGAAGCTCCTTGGGTAGGTCTGTCCGGCTCTGGCTAGACCATAGGAGTAAAGAAGCTACCTAAACACAGTACGCACAAGGTGATTAAAACAAAGAAATATTTTTGTGATTTTGAACATTTGAATTGTTTTTGGATTTTTTATTTTTCAGTGTTTTTGGATTTTCAAAAATATGAAACTAGAACAAAAGGAAAGAAATATTTTTGTGAAAATTTTCTGATTTACTCCCCCTACAAGCATGCATAAACACAACTTTATTTGAGAAAAATTTGCATACTTGCGGGTCCTGAAGACTTGTGCTCCCCCTGCAAGTAACAATCATCAACACAAAAGTTATATCAAAAAATGATAAACTAAAGAAAGTAAAATTTTCAGATCATTAGACTCTGGCTGATACTGAACAGAATGATGTGTGTAATGAACAACAGGGAACACTCTTCTTTCTCCAAGCCATGAGACTTGAACTTCTTCGCGTATTGAACACATAGTTGTTTTGAATTCACGATATTCTTCAGAGTGTAGCTGTGGTGTTCCAGAATGTCTCTTGGCTTATCTGCAAAACAGATTATGCAGATTTTGGTACCCATTTGAGTTTGGGTCCGGGTGGATTGGGAGAATTAACCACAAATTCATTTTTAGGCATCCATTTGTAGTTAGAATTCAATTTCTCCTTTTGAATGCTCTGATTGATCAAGAATGTGTTTACTCGTTGAGGAGAGATACAAATTTTCTCTTTAGATAACCTTATCAAGTGCTTAATAGAATATACCTTAAATGGATATTTCACATCAGGCTTATCTAAAGCATCCCAACAAGAATTAAAAAAAGTAGAAAATTCATAGTTCCTAACATGAGCATGAGAATGAACATTGGAATTAAAACCAAAATCATTTGAAACATTAGTCTTTGCATAACGAGAACTGTTTCTAGCATTTGAAGCTGTTCCATGCACATGACCAAAATTGCTCTTACAACTACCAGAATCAGAATGATTTTTCTCTTGAAAGTGTCTTTTCTTGGCTTTTAGACAACTTTTTCTCTTCTCAAACCACAATGCTCTATTCACTTTCCTTTTATTTAAAGATTTCTCTATCATCACTTCTAAATTTTGGTTAGGAAATTTAACATTGATTCTGCTTAGAGGTGCTACATTGATCATTAAAGACCTTTTCTCCACAATCAGACCCCATTAACTCATCAAAATTCTGTTCAACAACAGATTTTCTATTGTCTACGAAAGAGTTTGAAACTTTATCAGTTTTATTGTTGACAGCGGAAGTGAGTTGGTCTTTTAAAGAAACTATTCTATCAAGTAGAATAACTCTTTCATTTGTGAAATCTGTTGTTTGTTTAACTAACTCTTCTTGAAGTTCAGAAACTTTCTTTTTCAAAATAGAACTTGGAATATAAAGATCAGAGTATTCGGGGTTTTCAGAAAGATTTTCTGATTTTTGATTAAATTCTTCAGAAGAGTAAGTAGATGGAGATTCAGTTGATGAAGAAATTTCAAGATTTTCATAACTCTTGTTTAACTCAGTGTAGTCAAACGGAAGTTGCATTTTATCTTTATTTTCTCTTTTTGGAATTTCTAACTCATCATCTTCTGAAGCCCCTGTGAACTTCATTAAATCGGTGAAACCCCAACCCATAAATTCAAATTCATAAAATTGAGCACGACATACTTTGGATAAATTCTTTGGATTTTCAAATCCTAGACCTGCTTTTACATCGTAAAATTTAGTTGCTTTTGTCTGATTGACCACGTTTACAAAGATTATCTTCCAGTTCTTTAACTTTTGAATAAAGTTGGGTTCTTTCTTTAACATAACGATCAATCTCAGCATCATTATCTTTACATTGAATTTCTGCATCCTTTAATTTGACAGTAATTTCAGAGTTGACTTCAGTGAGATATTCAACCTTTTCTTCATAAAGTTTCAATTTTCCTTGTACATAAGACAACTGATCATTTGCTGATCCTAATTCTCGATTGCACTAAACTAACTCATTGTAATTGTTATCTAATCTAGCCTCTAAGATTTTACAATGAGCTTTATCTTTTTCTAATTCTGAAATCTGATTTTGCAAAGTTTGAATCATATCAATGAACTGAGAATTAGTAGAACTAACCTCGGAACCAGACTCTAAGATGCAAGACTGCAGATCTCCGTTATTAGCATGTACTTCTTTTGACATTTTGAGTTAATGGTAAAAATGATACTTGAAATTGGGTCTTAGAGTGAAGAGTAAAGGTGTATGTTGAATGGCTTGATTAAATGGCTTGGTAAATGGCTTGAAGGGCAAATGGCTTGAAAGGCAAAGCAAACGGCTTGAACCCCAAATGGCTTGAAGTGATAACGGTTTGAAATACCAAATGGCTTGAAACACCAAATGGCTTGAACTACCAAATGGCTTGAACCACCAAATGGCTTGAACTACCAAATGGCTTGAAGCACCAAATGGCTTGAACCACCAAATGGTTTGAAGTACTAAATGGCTTGAAATACAAAATGGCTTAAACCACCAAATGGCTTGAAATACAAACGACTTGATACCAATTGTAGGTCACAATTGAATCAAGTATCAATCAAACTTTGAAGCATTCAATACACAATGATAATGTTCTTGGATGTATATGAAGATACGAACGTGAGAGCATGTATACGGCAAGAACACAGTGATAGGAACGAATGAAAGCTTGATTAGAATAGGGTTTGTAAAGTTGTACTTATACCCATTGGGTATTTACAATAACTACCCTAAACAATCACTAATGTCGTATGTAATACTAAACTTCACTAGAATATATTGAACACAATTTAGGACCTAACATAGGTCTTAAAGAAAAAGATCCGAGCATAAAATATGAAAAAAGAGATTAAAACGGGTAATTAAATAAACTATGAAGCTTAAAGCAAGTAGAATTTAACACAAGGATGCGATTGACATGATGAAGAAGAACTATACCATAGAATTAGAATCTCCTTTTCCCTTTGTAAAATGAAACTCTCAAAGTCTAAGTGAAGTGAAGCAAAGATTGATTCCACTCTCTTTTGTTCACTCTTTCATGACATCTAATTCCCATTGGAATCTTATTCCTTACTCCTTTATTCCCCAATATATAAAAAACCCTTTAATTTATTCTTTAGCACTCACATCCATTTAGTAGATTTCAAATATTCAAAAGACATTTCAAACATTTGATTCAAGATAAACCAAGTTTTATATCTTGCTTTTGCTTAAAATCTTTCAAACCCTACAACAAAGGCTAAAATATTTCGGTTTCTTAGTTGTATTGAGAGAAAATGGGCATGACAATATCGCGATTGATGAAAATGTTGTTTGCAAAGAAGGAAATGAGGATTTTGATGGTAGGACTTGATGCTGCAGGCAAAACCACCATTCTTTACAAGCTTAAACTCGGAGAGATCGTTACTACCATTCCAACAATCGGTATCTAAACCCCCTCCCCCCCTTTTTCATATCGTAATAAGCTATAAGCTCGATTAAATTCCTTGATTGATCAAATAATATTTGAAACCAGGTTTTAATGTCGAGACCGTGGAGTATAAGGATGTTAGCTTTACAGTATGGGATGTCGGAGGACAAGACAAGGTACACAAAATCTTGTGAACTAGAGTTTAGAAAATTGTTGCTCGGTCTTTGATTGTGATTTGTACATGATAATGTTTTGAATTGTTTAAAGATTCGACCCTTGTGGAGGCACTACTTTCAAAACACACAAGGGCTTATATTTGTGATCGATAGCAATGACCGAGAGAGGATAACAGAAGCTAGGGACGAGCTTCATCGCATGCTCAATGAGGTATGTACGTTAATCAATCTTTTCGATATATTTAAGCTATCAAAATATGCTAACCGGGATTGGATGATAATGGATCGAATAAAAAGCATAATTAACATTTTATTTTGTAGGATGCGCTTCGTGAGGCAACCATACTTGTGTTTGCCAATAAACAAGATCTTCCTAATGCTATGAAGGTTTCTGAAATCACCGATAAACTTGGTCTCCATTCTCTACGTCATCGACGTTGGTAAGCCATTAATTCATTTCTCCTCAATATATATATATATATATATATATATATATATATATATATATATATATATATATATATATATATATATATATATATATATATATTCGTTGGTCTCCATTAATCTCTAGCTACGTGATCATGGCGTTTAGTTAATTAATGATTCAACCATGCATATATATATACATAATAGGTATATCCAAAGTACTTGTGCTACATCCGGCCAAGGACTCTATGAAGGCCTTGATTGGCTCTCCAGCAATATATCTTCCAAGGTAATTATTAGATTGATATATATAGAGGAGGGTTCAAACCTGAGCTATTTTTCATATGAGAACTAATTAATCTTAGTTCTTGGTTAAAATTAATAGACTAATATTTTTTTACGGCTCATTAATGCTTCAATAATGAATCATTTATGGCTCGTTAATGGCGAGAACTGTTTTTCGTACGAGAACCGCGAGAAACAATCTGAACCGTCCAATCCCCTCTCCTTCAATGTCATCACCCACCCATGAATTCCTCACATGTACCATGCCACACTCAATCTCAGTCATCCAATTTCCTCTCTTTCAATGTCATTACCTACCCATGAATTCCTCACATGCACCCTACCACACTCTATCCCCTCACGCTCCATCCATGAATTTCACTTACAAAATGAACGGCTGAGATTGAGTCTTCCATTCTCATTTAATTTATCATTCTCATTTGAACTTTTCCCTATATATATATAAGAGACGGTTCAAACGAGAATTGTTTTTCATACGAGAACTACGAGAACCAATCTTAGCCATTGATTTGATAAAAGGGGATTCATGGATGTGAAGCGTGGGGGAATCAAGTGTGGCAGGATGCATGTGAGGAATTCATGGGTGAATGATGACATTGAAGGAGGGGGAATTTGACGGCTCAGATTGGTTCTCGCGGTTCTCGTACGAAAAACAATTCTCGTTTAAACTAACCGCCAACCGTGAACTCCACCACGGACTTGTCTCAACCCTAACCATGCTCATTTTTACTAAAATTGACAACACCTTTGTGTTTTGTTGTGTATAAACGTCACTATATCTATAATTTACCATAAATTTAAAGGTACGATTTACAAATGGTTTTTGTTAAAACCAACAAAGAGAACTATCATAATAGCATCTAGGGAAAATTAAATTTGAGTATAGTTACTAATTCATGAAACATCAATATCATATATAAATGATTGATAAAGTGATAAGATTAAATTAAATGCGAAGACGGGGGTAAAAGGGTAATTTACTTAACGATAAATCTGGGTTTGCTTGCTTGTAGGGATAACTTCTCAGTTCTCACTGGTCACTATAATGCAATGGGACAAAAGTAGCAAAACTGAGAGTCCATCCTCTGCCCCCTTCCATTAAGATGCTTACCTACTTGTATTCCAACTTTGTTATTTAATATTATAGTTACTTAAAAAGGGGGAAATGTGTGTAGTTAAAAGTGTATATGTTAGGTGTTTATACACTTACAAATGTTTAAATGAGTGAAAGATGAAATAATTAACATACCTCTTATCTAAAGTACTTGTGAGTGTGAAAGCAGCTAAGATAGGTACTGGTAAATTCATATATCTTATCCTCTACTTATAATGCAATTTGCTTTTACTATATGCATAAAAGTTGTACTTTATATCCGCAGAAGGTTATTGAATAGTAGAATTTGGAAAGAACGATGGTAAGTTACTGCATTGATGCTACCCCGTAGCGTTATAGGTTTGTTTTTATAACAATGTTACATAAAATAAAGTATCTTCACTTTAAATCAAGAACAAATATTCAAGTGTCTATTAACAAAGAGAGAATTACAAACCAGACTGTATTCTGTAGAGTATAGTTAAATAATAATGCATAGGATATTATGGGGCACTTCGATCCGGTCTAAAGGATAGATAAATATTACTTGTTCATCACCATCGTCGGAATCAAAACCACCAAAGTAAAAATTAAACTTTTTTAAATAATATAGAATTAAATTGACTTTTTTCTATTAAACTTTAATTACAAACAAATATATATTTTTTTTTATAGAAATGAACTATTAAAAATAAAGAAAAAGATTAGAACCCCATTTTTTCTATTTTTTATAATTTTTTTTACTGTTGCCAGTTGTAATATTTTCGAACGTGGTGCTCCCACATTCATCTTAAAATATCCTATAATTAAAATAAAATATTCCTGGTAGTTGGTAATTATTTCAAGTGAGACATTATTGTTTCATACATTTATGTCAAACCAAACATGAAGATAGCCTAAAAGACGAGAATCAACCGACCCCACGAAATCAAAACACACACACACACACACACACCATTGCTTTTCAACTCAGTCATGCATCCATCTGGCTTATTCCTAAATCCTAAATTAATTAAAAAAAAAAATTGTTCATATGTTCTCAATATTTTCAAATCATAATATCCCCATAATCTTAAATGTTACTTAGCACATCTATTACTAGAGTTGTTACTTCAGAAAGTCAAAGTCAAATCTAGCAAAATGAAGGTCAAAAGAGCAAGAATCCCCCTATCATTTAACAGAATACATGGTTCTAGCCATAAAGACTTATTGATTAGCGATGTAATTGCACCTAAACATCATATTTTTCCGAAAATAAATATGGAAAACAAGGCTGTAAAAGAAACTACTTGTTAAGGGTTCTGATCATCACACGAGCCGGTGGCACCACTCTCATTTGCTGCTCCTGAACCCCCCGGATCTTCTTAAACACTGGTTCTGGTGAGGATGAGACCGATGCTGCAACTGCCCACGAATCACTAGAGTTATCACTACTGCTGAAATATGAATCAATTACACCATTTGGACTTCCAGGGGCAAAAGGGTACTTTCTCTTCTGAGTTATCAAGCAGTTAATCCCATCATTATCCCATACTTCCATGATAAATTTAGAGCACTCGTCTACCATTTCCTGTCACAATTTATAAAAAACTTCAGGTTTTGATGTTTTAAAAAGATGCATTCTTTTATCTAACTAGTTGTTCAAAGCTTAATAAGATGTAGTGTAAAGAATAATAATAATAATAATGTTAAAGAACAAACCTTGGTAATTTCAAGAAAATCTTTGAGGCGATTAAGATAATCGAATGCATTGTCCGGATCAACCTCTCTGATCACAAGGAACATTGTAGCAGCAGCAGTTAGAGATGGCAGATAAACCAGAGACCTCGAATCTGGATCCAATTTACACATCAGTTTCTTGATTTGCACTAAAATTGAAAGGATCAAGACTGTTTATTTAAAAAGAACAGATTGAATTAAACAGTAAACATGCTTTCATTTCATTAATGATTTTGTTACTGGTCTTTGAAAGGTCATTATTAAAACCATTGTACTTTCATAATTAAATATATTGTGGGTAGTTTCAATGTACATTAATAATTGATTGCTTTGGATTATATTGATATGGCAATCTTGATATGTCTGAATGGCTTTTATAATGGTTTTCTAAAGCTGGAGATTTCGAACGCAGTGTTTTTTTAACAGTTTTCAAGATTGAAGGTTTTGTTAGAGGTTTTCGAAGTTGAAGGTCTTTCTTTACGGGTTTCAAAGCTGAATACTTATTATAATGATTTTTGGTAAGAGTCTTTTTAGAATCCAATGACTAAATGAGAAATGAAATCAAAGTACACCATTAACTATTACAATTTGCCCTTTTTGAAGTACCAATAATTCTACAAAATTATGATATAATGATCTTGAAATAATCAGTTTCCACTTAGTTTAGCATTGCATTTTGAAAAAGTGATTACGTGTTCTTCCTGCAAACACTTAATTTTGAAAACTCCATTTTCAAATCAGTTTTGGATACTTAGTAGTTAGTTCAGGAGTTGCTGCAAGAAAACTTTTTATGATTCTAATTATTAGTTTATTACCTATTAGGTTATTAAGTTCTTCAATAATCAAATTGGTGAAACACTTGACCGTTGATTATCCGATTAATAGTTAATACAACTAGAAGAACATCCAAACACTAACGGTCTCTGATTAATACTATTCTTGGTATATCATATCACATAATGACATTCAAAAATGCTAACTATGTATGCTGTCAAAGAGTTGAAACTAGTAAATAATTGATCGTTGTGCCTGTTGTTGTATGAGTGTGTGATTATCGATCCTAACACATTCAAATGGTCATAATGTACACTTGAAATAATTGGTTATGATTAAGTGGAAGCATATTCAAAAGCTTACCATTGATAACAGCAAGAACAACTCTTTCACACCTCCTGAGGATCTCCAAATACTGATGATGAGTGATCAAACTAAGCCTGCGCATGCCGTAATCGAAGAATGAAAGTGGGGTCACTGGATTCATCTTCCATTGAAGAGAAGAAAGCACCAAAAGTTCCATTTTCATTATAGTCTTTGATTCAAACACAAACTTTGCTCCTTCCACCTAAACAAAACACACCCACAAAACAAAAACCTACATTAATACTAACATTGGCATTTTCACAAACACTTGGACTGCATTCAAATAGATTAAGCATAACAGAAGCCTACTTGTAAGTCCATAAGGAGAGGTGCTTGGATTTCTTCAACTTTAGAAGCTAAAGAAAGACAAGCAACAGCAGCAAGCTGATTCATCCATGGCTTATCCCTCTGGAAAGAAGGGCTAAACAAGAACCTATCAAAGTAATTAACAGCTAAAAGAGTTGTCATAGCAACAAATCCATAATGGTTACTAACCCTAATCATCCAATCAACAGATTCTTTCCTTAAAACCATTAAAAATCCATTACTAATCAAATCCCTGCCCTCTGAAACAACATTTTTCTCTTTCGACAAAAGGGAACGAAGCTCATCTTCATCCCACGAAAGATCATGCTCAAAATGGGAAAAAAGATGATCTTTTCGTTTCCAGATTTGAATCTCTTCGTCAAAGAAACCAAACCCACATCCAAAATCCAAATCATTTTCTTGTTCGTCACAGAAAAGACCATCGTCGAAGGCAGATTTAGGGTTTTGGATTTGGGAACACACATTTTGGTTGTTCATCTTCTTGCAATAACTGGATGCAAGAGGGAGACCCTATACATTATCTTGAAGAAAACAAGAAGATGGTGGTGAGATTTTGTAACATTTTTGTGTGCAAATTCTCTCTCTTTCTCTCTCTAGACTAACCTAATGTCTGCAATTGTAGTGAGAGAAAGGCCCAAAATAAACAAACAAAGGAAGGGGATTTTATCTGGGAACCCTTTCACGCCTGTCTTCCTTTCATCGTCTCCCTGCTTTTCATCTGGTCTCGCCTCTCTGCTTTCTATACGCTGTTTTTATTTTATTTTATTTTATTTTATTTTTTATTTTATTTTGAGAGCTGATTGACTCGAGAGAAAATGGAATGTAACGGCAACATTCGATCGTATATACGGGGAAGATGGGTGCAGCTTTTTCTTCATTTATGTCCTTATTCTCTTTGCTTTTTACAACTTTACCCCTTTCAGCTTTTCTATTCTTTCAAATTTGGATCTCAAAAGTAATTCATACCTACTAGATTTTTACTCACATTCATAATTTTATGATTCTTTTTCTGTCACTAAAAAACATCAATTTTGTTTACTTATATATAAAATTATATATAATGTAATTTTTTATATATTCATATTATATTTTTCAAATAATAGGTTCTTTATTAAGTTGAATTTAATTATAATACATTGTAATAACTAGTTGTATGTATTTTATTTTAAGTAAAATAATAGAGGAACAAAGATCAAAGTGATATATGTATTTGGTGAATCTGAAAGACCTGTGAAATAAAGATTTTAGGAAACTCGTATAATAATAATACTTTACAAATTCATCTCTATATGAATGTACAAATATTTTGACCGTATATATGCTAAATTATATTCCAACATATACTAAATATGTAATAGTTCTATTCTTGTGCAGAAAACCTAACACTTATAAGGTTTGATAAAAAATCAAGAAAAACCTACAAAACTACTAAAGAAGATGACTGTTGTTTTAGTTTGTATCATGTATATTAAATTTGGTTGTGTTTACAATTAAGAAATACACACACTTGATATTTATGCGGTTTAAGGTTGTGTTTTTATTTACAATTAGTGTTTTTTACAAGTCAAAAGATGATAATAGTTCATCATTTATAAATGGTCTCACATACAATATTTTTCTAGAAAGCATAAAGAATTTTGAAAGGAACATTAAAGATTAAACCTTAAATGATAACTATACAAAGAATAGGGTCTAAATGTAAAAATAAATCATCAGGTAAAGAGACATGTACGTAAAAAGGAGAGAACAATGTACATACGACCCATGCGTCTTCTATCGTTGTTTTACACGCGCCATACGTGGCGGTTAATTACCCCTCCGATTTCTGAGAAGAGATTGATAAACGGTGCGTGTGATGCACGCGTAGTGAGAGAAACTGCGGTTTTAGTGGTGGAAGTAGGTGCTGACTTTGACTGTTTTTGTCTTTAATTTGGACCAGGAGAGGAGAAGCATGGGATACACCGAAATTTGGTTTTCCTTTTTGCTTTTTATTTACTAAAATAAAATGGAAACGAAAAAAAGTAATAGAAGATAACTGGAATCCATTTACACGATAAGACCATTCGCAGCGCATTCACTGAATCCACTGAACCTTATTATCACATCTGTGTCATATCAGTTTTTTTCTATCATAATTTTTTCCTATCCTCAAGTGGAGTTTCACACCCCCTCTACTCCCAACCTTTTTTACATTTTTTTTAATTCTTTTTTTAAATACATTTAATTATATATCACAATAAAATATTTTTATATTGATTAAAAATTAAAACAATTAAAATAATAATAAAAAAAATCCTAACATACTAAACATTAAAAATAAAAAATAACATAACATTTAATATTAAATATTAAATAATAAAACATCTAAAAAACTAGTTATCCTCTTTGTAAAATTCTTGCAAACTTCTTTGCTATAGTAGCTTTTTTCTTCTTCATAATTTTTAAAAGTACTCAAGTAAGATGCTCGTGCGGGATCATTAGAAACTCATAATCTTTTTGCAACACGTACAACGAAAGGAATTAAACATATTAATAATCACTTCTAAAGCGAGGGTTCATCGGGTGTGAGAAACCGTAGCCCAAACCGCAGGGTGCTACCCGCTTGGGGCATAGCGGTGTTCTGCCCAAACCGCCAAGAAACCATAGCCAACCCTGAGGGGCACTACGGGTGGTCTAAAAATTATTTTTAATAAACTCAATATTATTAATAATTAAAATTAGTTAATAATGTCTATTATAATACTTTAATAAAATGATTAATTACTTTTAAAAGATCGTAAATAATTGTCGCTTTTTTTATTTTACTCTTAAGTAGTTACTGTTATTATATAGTTTACAATTCGTGTATTAAATGTGAAGCTAAAAATTACATTTTTATAGTTAAATTTTATTTTAAATACAATTTCTTAAATTATATATTTTTAATTTGTGTGCAATAATGTTGAGACATGGAGAATAATAAATAGATATTATTTCATTTATGTTATACACAAATTGTCTCTTGTCAAAATTAAAAGTATTAAAATCGTTAGAAAATAAATAAAATATACTTGTCGTTCAAAAATATATATATATACTTGAGTTTAGTTTAGTTTAAGAATATATTTATTTCAAGTTTAAAATTAAAAGACAGGTTACATTTTATTAAAATTTGATCGCGACGATTAATAGTTATGGAAATAAATCGTAATGAATTATGTAATTGATGATGTAATAATCTGATTATATAAATATTGTTTAAATTTGTGTCGAATTTAATAGATTGTTTGATAATAATCTTGTAATTTTAGCCAATCATTCTTTTAATTTTAAAAAATCAATTTTAATGTTGTTAGGATCATACTAATATATACTAATTGAGTAATTGGTAGTGTCTACATTTACTAATGGGAGGTGATCCTTACACAACAACTTTATGCTACTCTGTGTAATAACTGTTTGTAGTTTGTACATTGTTGTGTATGGCTAAAAATTATTGTGTACGAATCAGTTCCCTTTACTAATATGTTTGTACGTTGAATATTAACTACTCTTTAAGTAATAGTTAATTTATCGGATAAACCTCCTTAATTTAGGAGATAACTACAACACCCATTTAATCTAACATATTTATCGAAATTGCTTTTTATTAATCTAACATATTTATTAAAAGAATAGAAATTTTAGTAAAAGTTTCCTTTCTTAAAAATTCTTAGAAGGTTTAAAAGTTTTTATTTGAGATATGGAAGGTAAGTGTACAAATAAAACAACGAATGTTGTCTACAAAGATGTTCTACATTATACATTTTAATAATTAATCTTACGTATAAATTTTCTGATTTATAATATACTTGCAGTTATATAAAATTTTACCAATAAACTTTTTTAAATTTACTTTTAAAAATCATAGTGTGGGCGTTAAAATAATAAGATTATGATGTCATCATCCTATTTTTAGAATATTTTTCACTAATCATGTCCATTTATTTTCTTAGCAATATCAATTGCAATAATGAAAGAACTCCACGGATGCTTTTAAGCGATACATCTAATCATACGTTTTATATTAATTCATAAACATATATCTTTCATAGCAATATATTACTTGTTTTACATTTTATTATTGGTTTAATTAAACCTAATTAATATATGTTTGTCGTTTATTCATATCTACTATATAAAAAATAATATTGGTAGATAATATAAGCAATGCTCGTGACGCTCATTATTGGGACACTTTTTATAACTTACAAGGTTTACTATACATGTCAGCACTCTTTAATATGAGAAACATTTTATATTTATTTTAATCATCTCCCGTAAAAAAAAGATTGTGATGTCATCATCCTATTTTTAGAATTTTTAATTTAAATCACATCTTTTTATTTCTTAAATGCATTTAGAATTAGTTGTTTCTACGTCAAGAACTTTAAGCTTTACATATTATTCAAGATACTGTTTAATTTTAGGAATCATTTCGAAAATGGCGTCATAACATATCAATTTAAGTACCTTCTTTCTTTGCTATTTTTGTTTTTTATCATGATTTGTTATTTTAGTTTTTTTTATACTATTTATATACAGGGATTTGTTAGCGATATGTGTATTTATACACGGGATATTATTTGTTAATTATCTGTTTATACTTTTTTATGCTTTACAATTGTTTTACAATATAGAAACTATTAAAATTCTCTTTTATCATCTCCATGTTTATACACGGGGTGCTAATCTAGTATATATTAAAAGAATATAGTTATGATGTTATCATCCTTTAAAAAAATCTATAGCAATTATCTAAATTATATTGACTATGGAGTATCGAACGTCACTATTAGGTCAAATTCAGAAGGACCGAACACTTCTATATTTGTAAATATATAAAAACAATTAGTATAGTTAACAATTGTAAAGCATACTTAGGGATATATTATCTTATTAAAAAAAGGTAATTATATTTTTAAAAAACAGGAATTCATACATAACAGTATAACACCATTATCAGTTTTTTACTTGTTTACCGGACCGGACGGAATGGTTGTTATATAGTTTTTACATGTTTAGGTTTAACTAAAATTTAATATGATTAATCATGTATGCATTCTCTCCTAAAATCTTGTAAATCACCTCCTAATTAATAATTTAATTAACATGAAATTCAAACAAATGCAACTTTGGTGCATATATGCATGCATTAACTTGTAACTCTCCATGTCTATGGAAGATGAAGTGGTGTCATAAAGGTCAGCGGAATGTTTATTACATCTCCCGTCAATGACTAACTGCTACTTAATTATAATACATTATATATATAAACTTACAATATATGGTTCCTAAAATAACTTGCGGGTGAAGATTTCTCGTTTTTTACATCTTTAACTTGAGCCTTGGGTAGTGCTAATAACATCGTTGCTACTTACTACCACAATGAATGTAAGCATAATCTATATCCAATTAATTGTCTTAATTTGTTGCTAGGACCTATAATAAGACTACCAAAAAAGGGTTGATATCTTGTAATGCCTATACGCACACACACAATTGTAGCTTAATGGCATAAGCAAGAACACTGTTGATTTGTGATTTTTTAGAAAATCAAATTAAATTCAAAAACCATTTAGAAATGCCTCCAACTTATTTCAAATTTTTTGTTGATGGAGAATCCAAAGCTAATGTAGAAATACCGAAAGCCTTTGTTCCAATTCATTCTTCATTAAAACTTAAATTTTGATCCTTATTGGTCCTAATTTGGTTCTAGGAACGAAATCCCGAACCGAGACCGAGACCAAACCGGAACCGTATAGATACAATCGGTTCGGTTTTCGGTTTGAAAAATAACACATTTTCGATTTCGGTGCATATCGGTTTGGTCCGGTTCCCGGACCACGCTCACCCCTACAACACCATTATCAATTTTTTTTGTATAATATCTTTATAATCAAATTTGAATTTTACAATTGTTTTACCATATAGAACCATTTTAAATTAACTTTAATTAACCGGGTGTTTATACACGGGATCTAAAACTAATTTTGAATAATAAAATATCGTAAAGCTCTATAAAAATTTAATGTGCATGTTAGATATTCTTTTGATATTTATCTTGAATTACGAAGTCAACTATTGAAAACATCTTGTTTGGTTATAAAACATCAAGTAGTATAAAAACAACTGAAAATATTTAGTATATAATTACCACGTACAACTTAAAACAAAAATATAAGACAACTTGTGTTGCACAACACACACGTTAACTACGAGCACATCACAGCACATTCACTTGGAGCCTCGTCCGCCTTCATTTGGTCTTATTTTAATATGATTTAAAGTCACTAAAAACAAACATGTTTTATTCAATGTTTTGATATGGTATATTAAATTTTTTTACACATCTGGCCATCTAACTTGTAAAAAACGTGTTATTATACATATTTTGTTGATTTTGACCTGCAATAGCCGGTCACTTTTCCCTCAAATTTCTTCACTCCGAAATCAAAACTTTTAAGGCCAAATTCTCCATGTATACTAAACGAAAAACAATGATTCTTGACTCTATGGAAAGGTAATCGAGTTGTCTATAAAATAGTACCAAAACAACAAATAAAAACGAGTTTAAAATGTATCAATTCATCAAAATATTGTAAGGGTGTTAGGTAGGGCCATTATCGACTTTAATTAACAATAACTTAGCCTACAGTTGATGGTTTTTCTTGAATTTGGTGCCCATTGAAAGGTAAAAGGATCATCTAACAACGATTCTAGAATGAACCATTCCCTATAAATACACACACACACACACACACACACATATATATATATATATATATATATATATATATATATACATACATACATACACACACACACACATATATACATATAGGCAAAAGTTCAAACGAGAACTGTTTTTCGTACGAGAACTGCGAGAACCAATCTAAGATGTCCAACCCCCCTCCTTTAATGTCATTGTCCACCCATGAATTCTTCACATGCACCCTGTCACACTTGATCACCTCCACGCTCTTCAGTCTCCATCCATGAACTTCCCATATTCAAGAAACGACTGAGATTGGTTCTCACAGTTCTCGTACGAAAAACAGTTATATATATATATATATGGGTTTAGGGTTTAGAGTTTAGTGTTTAAGGTTTTAGCTATCATATATATATATATATATATATATATATATATATATATATATATATATATATATATATATATATATATATATATATATATATGATGTGACGGTTGAGTGTTGACATTGACATCAATTAGTAAACCGTACATCAATGATATGATAGCAATATTATACAAATAAAATCAGCTAAAAAGAAGTTGAGTATTAACTATCATTTGTTTTATTTTTTACATGACTTTTAGACTTTTAGTTACTAAAATCATTAAATACATATTTATATATATAAATAAATAAGACACTAAAATTACGTTTATTTAGCATATTAAAATATAAGTGCATATGTTATATTTATTAAATTTCAAATTCTTAAGTTTTCATGTTTGTATAAACTCAACACCATAATATCAAATCTTTAATCTACACATATCACGAGTTTACCAATAATATGATATGCATGTGCATAACCATTAGGAAACTTGTGGTGTTTCAAAAACCTAATTCCGATCTAATGACTTTCTGATATGTTTTATTTAATTGATAATCTTAAAAGTTGGTGATAACGTATTATAAATTTAGTGGGTTGTTTATCAAAAGTTGTTAAAAGTTAAACGTAAATATAAAATGAATAAATTAATATGAAGTAATAGACAATCCTAAGTAGATTTATGATAATAATTTAATTAAAATAGTTAATTCAAAATAATAAAGACGTGTTATTATAAAATGATGATACATGTCATTCTAATATCATGTGTACATAATTAATTATAACTTTTTTATCCATACAAACTATTAACTATTGTTATTCAGATATATACTTTTTTATTGTATACAACAAAAAAGAGTTTGCATACAATTTTTCTACCTTTACTTTTATAATGATATAGATGTCTCCCCTCCCTCTCTCTATATCTATATTTTGCGAACAAAACAAACAATTTACCATGAGATCAATCATGACAATATGACCATTTCAATCGATTTAACATAAACCTATGAGAAATAATCAGTCATGGTATTTTGAATTATATTTAATTTTTTTGACGGTTTTATTAACGACAAGACTTGAATATATGATTTTAGGTCATAGACATACCAAACATACACTATCTTATACTACTAGGCTAGAATGATAAAGAATATTCCATATAAAGAGTAAATTATTTGGTTGAATATTTAGCTTAATTAGTCATTAAATAGGTTGGTTAAAAAAAACTTAAATAGGTTAAAAGGCATGTATTTATCACCCCTTTTACTAATTTTTTTTAAATATCTACTTTTATTACCAAACTATAAATTTACAGCCACCCTTTTATCGATTAAAATAAAAAGGTTAGTGTGTATTATGTTTCTTATAAAAACTTAAATATTTAGTAAGAACTAACAAATAGAGTTAAGTGCACTTATAAATTTATTATATTCATGTTTATACATCTTAAATAAAAATTTTCGTGAGTTTTTAAAAAGTGTGAATCGAAAAATGTGAAGAAAACTAGAGATATACAAAAATAAATCTAATGCACACGCATGTAATGCATTTTTATATTTTCATGAATATCTTATCATTTTGTAACTGAATTTCTTTGAAAACTTAACTTACAAAGCATTATAATTAAGATGTATAATAATTAATTATTAATCTAACAAATTCGTAGATGCATTTGACTTGATTTCATAATTTTTATGGCTCTTATCAATATTTAATTCTTATTTGATCATGCTCTCTCTCTCTCTATATATATATATATATATATATACACACATTTTTTACATTCTTTCACACAAATTTTCTAAAAGCTTATAAGACTTTAAAATAAGATGTATAATCATGAATAAAAAAACTTCCAAATGGATACAATCCGATTATATAGTTTTCGCGGTTCTCAAAATAAAACTAGTTCTCAATAGAACCTTGTTATTTATATAAAACTAATCTCAAAATAAAAGTGATTCTTAATGAATATGTAGCTAAAAAACTAAAAACAAAATCTTCCCTTTTGGTTCTTTAGTTGGGGTAAATGTGTTCCCGTTCAAACAAAAAAAGAAGTTGGGATAAATTAATTTCGAATGTTAAAATTAAAAATTGTAAGTTTGTGGGGTTTCAACTCAAAACCAATTTATTATGAGAGGAGTAGCACAAGACAATTATAAGTAGATTACAAAGTCACTCTTCGTCTAATGTAAGACATTACTCAATACGCCCCTCACGTGTGGCGTTCTTTTTTTTTCTCGCGCCTAACACGTGGATAGGTATGGGTTACGTGGAGTGGGTGAACCTTGCTCTGATACCATGTAAGTTTGTGGGGTTCCAATTAAAAACCAATTGATTATAAGAGGAGTAACTCAAGACACTTATAAGTAGATTACAAAGTCACTCTTCGTCCAATATGGGACATTACTCAATAAAAATAACACATTAGATGGTTAGGTACAAATTATATATTAATTACTTATCTAGCTTATGCAAATGAAATTAATTATATATGTAACACTTGGTCAACATGAGCATTATATATAATGTTAGATCCATACATAGTTGTACATTTGTACTACAGCATGCAAGATATTGTTGATTTTATATTTTGTGCAAAATTTGTGGATCACAAATATTTATTTAATGTAGAAATTAGTCTTTTCTATAACCAATGTTCTGTTACTAATCAATGACCATTTAAGGTTTCATTGCGTTCGCATTAAAATTAGAGATTTATTGAAGATATATTAAACTTTTGAATTTTTGGATCCAATAATATTCTTTGATATCTATCGGCAGGTATTGAAATTAAATAAGTTAACCCAATATATGACAATTAGCGTCAAAGAATGATGACGCCAATGAATTTGATAGGTTGCTTAGTGAGTTGTCTTCAAGATACCAAATGTGACCTCTAAGTAAAAAAAAATTTGCAACTTCTATGATTACTAAACTTTTGGCTGAATCGGATACGTTGTTTGAGCCTATAATTCGTCGGCCAAAGGGAAGACCTCCAAAATCAAAAAAGAAAAAATGAGTAACTTCTACTACACGAGAGCCTTCTAGATTTGAGCATGTGGAATCATCATAAGCACACAATCCTTCAAGTTCTACTCCCGTCTTTCAAATGAACAATGAAGTTGCCAAGAACGTTAATTATATAACTCATGAAACCAATTTACTCGATTTAAATGCATATCCAACTTTTTTCTAGTGATGATATATTACATTGAGAAAAATTAGTTTGAATAGATGAATTAAAAAACTAAAGGTGATAAATTAATTTAAAAAGAAAAATAAACATAAATAATGTACTAAAGAAAGAAAATATTTTGATTTGATAACATAATAGGACCCACACATCTTCCTCTCTTTTTAGTTGCCAATTTACCATAAAAAAATTATGGCCATAAAAGGTAGAATATTCGTAAATACATGACCCAATACAGAAAGGGCACATTAGTAAAATTGCAAGTATTTTCCGTCGATGCATAAAATAATTCCGTGAAGATATCAGCAGCGAATGACTAAAATATTTTGATCGAAATGGATAGTTACTAAAGAGGTTTATGATAATTAATTAAATCTATTAATTGAAAAGATCTCATAATTTGTAAGAATTTTAAATGGATACATACTAAATAGACTTATGATAATTAATTAAATCTATTTATTAGAAATTGTCTCAATTTTTTAAAATTGCATGTGTTATGATGGGAGAATGACATGTGTCATCTTGATTTCCAATTTAAAGTTTTGTAATAAATAACTACTATATAGGTTTATTATAATTAAATAAAGTTATTAGATATCTTTCTCTCGTTACCTTTAGAAAAGATATATTTTTCTTGTTAGCAGTAATAAGAATATCAAGTTTGCAAGGAAGAAATTATTTGTAATTCCATCCCTTGTGTTAAGAAATTGTGAAATGTCATGAGTATAGGAATTTGAAATAATTGGTCAAATTTTAATTATAACAAAATCTTGAATATTATGTCAAAATCCATTTTCCCTTTATTTTTTTAACACCAAACACACACACACACACACACACGCTCTATAAGCCTATCCCTAAATCCACTTTACTGTTTATACCGAAACTTGAACCTACAACCTTTTGGAAGGGAAACACCCAAAGGCGGACCTATGTGTTCCCCAATGGGGCAACGAGACACCGGTCAATTTTGCAGAAACATTGAAAAATTTCAAAGTTTTCGAGCCGGTGCCAACAGTCAAATTTTAGAGTGCCACTAGTGATTTTTTGATGCCACCAAAACCAACGGAAAAATGAATTTTTTTACAAAAATGATAAAATATAGTTCAATCTTCGATTAATAAATTTAAAATACTTTAGTTTACCATAAAAATAGAAATTTAATTAACACGACTTCATATAAATTGTGTTGTGTTTTTAATTTTGGTCCTAAAATACCATACCAACAACTAAAACCTCGTTAATCCGGCTCGATTAACTGGAAACAAAAAAAAACCTGGAATAACACTCTCAATTTTAAGTAATTTTATTTTCGCCATTATATGATGCCACCGGCCAAAAAAATCCCGGCTCCACACCTGGAAACACCTCCGTCGATTCTTCGAATTCACAAACCAAATAACTCCTCGGTAAATTTGAACCTTGTCCCTAAAATCTTTTTGTATTTATACCTATTTGGTTTGTTTTCTATATAATGTGTAATTAACTTAAACAAGTATTAAAATTGTTGTTAAATTATAAAATGCACCTTTCTTGAATATTTATTTGTTAGTAAACTTTTTGACAAATAAAACTTTATTCTTTTACTTATTATAACATCTATTTTGATTCTTTGGAATAAAGCTATGCTTGGTTGTGTTTTAGTTAACTTCTTATTTTGAGCCCTTGATTGTGGTTCCACTAAAAATTCTAGCATGAATCTAAAGAAGTATTTTTTTTTCCTTCCCGAGTTTATATGTTAAATATATTTCTGGCTATGTCTTACAAAGTAATAGGTTCAAGTCATGTAGTAAATAAAATGATATAAAATTATATTTATATTTAAAAAATATGTATGTTTAGTTGTTATAAAAAATAATAGATTATAGATTGTTCATATTTATTTTTGGAAAATAATAAGTTGTTGAAAAAGCATTAGCTGTAGAGATTAGTAATAAATAATAAATAATTAATGATGTTTGAAGTGGAGGCATTTATTTATTTATTGATGTGTTCATTGAAAGTAGAAGAACGTGAGAACCCCGTCCCCTGATTTATGCTCTGCCTGCCTATTTTTGCATTGTTTTTAATTCTTCCAACACAACCTAATGTTTTCCTGCCACTTCTTCCTTCTCTTTATCAATTCATTAATTAATCTATATATTCTTTTCTCTTCATTTATTGTTTTGTGCGACTTTGAATATATTTAATATTTAAGAGCAAATTACATCGAAAGGTATAAACTTTTTTACTATAATTTATTTCTGTTTCTTTCTCGAAGATGTTAAATTTTTTTAGTTAAAAACAACTTTTTAACTTGCACAATAAGTAACTGGTTACATTTTCTTTCGACAGTCTTCTACATGACTTACAGCTGCTCGATTTTGTTCTCCGACTATGATGGTGGTGGCACGATGAACAAGCGCCGGTTGTCTTCTTCAATGCTTGGTCTATGATTTCAAGAAACGACATAAATCATAATTACCTGGTCTTCTGTTTCAAAAATCAACTCATAAATCATAATTATATCCATTCATTTTGATAAAATAAATCCCAACCATTCATTGAAATTAAATATTCAATTTAAATTTGACTTTAAGTAGTCAAAGTTCTCTAACTTGAATCAATATTTTTTTTAAACAGCCAAAATAGATTTCATTAACTCATAAATCCAGCAAGCAGCGTTACATGTTTCTACCATTATGTTGGCTCCCTCGTACTGGCACCTCCACCAATATTGACATAGTATATCACCATTTTTTTATATTCTTATTTGTTTTGTGTTTTTTAATTATTTGATACTTTTTTATTAATATTTAATATTATATTATTTTTTAAATCTAGTAATATAATAAGCAATTAAAGCGAAGTTTCTTACGTGTTTGACAAAGGATTACTATAAGATCGAACTCAATCATCATTGTGACAATTTGCACATTACGTAACAGAGTGGACGTGGCTAAAAGCTATTCGAAGCCATTTAATTATAAATCAATCGATTATAATCTTCTAATATATATAAACGATTAATTAGAAAAAATTATTAAATGATCTTGACACTTTATTTAATAAAAAATTAAATCTTAACTCTTTATTTATTTAATTCTAAAAATTTTATTTTGACTTTAGAGACAAACAAAGATGACTAACTAATATGAATTGAAGATAACCATTAATCAAATCAATGATAAATAAATTAATATTATTTAAAAAAAAATTTAAAAAAAAAATACTAATCTTTATATACGGGGGACAAAATAAACTAATTTTTGTAATAATAATCTTAAATAAAAACAAATTTATACTAATCTTTTAATATTAATATAAACTAGCATTATTTATCATCCTTTTGAAAAAACTTGTCTTATAACTATTTAATATTTTTTTATTAATTTTAATTATTTATCTTTTTTAAATAACCCATATATGATACAGAATTTACTCTAGTAATCCATATATTACTATATTCGATCATAATAGAGCACAAAAATTCTTTATTCTTTGGCTACCCATCAACACAACCCACTAACGATGTATCTTAAACTCAACTTACTCGTTAGACTAATATCGAAACCTTTGCATGATAACACCTATTCCAAAGTAGTAATGATGTAAACCCACTTCAGATTTGTATTGTTTTCGTCTGAGTTCCAGATTACAAAAAAGAGAATCAGGCTAACCTTTGTTAATTTGATGCTTAAATCTACTCCTCGGTCATGCTAAATCCCGTGCTGCTGTTTACAATCGAAAAATTAACAAACATTGCATGTTCAACTTCGCTCAAGATAAAGAAATAACCAACATTACATGTTCTTGATTGTCATCAACTACTTACCATGGAAAATAGAAGCCATGTAACTATATAGGCAATTTAAATGTTTTGTGTGTAAGATAATTCAGATTAAAACACAATTATGCATGTGTGTACATAATGTTATTTTAAGGTAAGTCGTTATATGTTTTTATATACATTGTAACATAAAATAATGTTCCTCTGGTTCATTCTCATTTGTTACTAAGATTAAAGCCATTTGACCATATATTTGTCCCCCATCTCAATTCAATTTAACCGATTCTATCAATATAAGTACAACTAAACAAACTCATTTCTAAAGGGGTGCTTGGTTGGAGTTTTTATGGGTAAAGAATGGTAATAACAAGTGTTTTTTGGCCCACACTTCGCTGCTGGTTTTTCGTTTTAAAAAAAGTAAGCTTTATCTAGATCACAAATAATTTTGTTTTGTAAATAAATTCATAAAACTTCAAAACAAAAAGTTACTTGAAGTAGTTTTTAAAAGTTTATAGAGCTTTTGATAAAGCAAATTATGTAAATTGACTTTAATTAACTTTTTTTTATTAAAGTTTTATTTTTGTGTTCTTATATAGTATTTAATATTTTTAAGCTATAAAGAAGAATGTTAGAAGACATAAAATGGAAAAAAAAGAAATAAGGAAAAAAGAAAGAAAAAAAGAAAAAAAATATTGAAAGCTTTAAGTACTTAGAAATGATGAGGAAATAAAGAAAAGAAATATACATTACTCCTAGAAACTCAATCGTAGATAGTGCAAACAACATAGTGATAATGTTTGCTACAAAATTATTAAGTTATATTTAGATACACTTTAATATACTTTAATATCTTGTCGTTTGGTAGATATTTTACGGTTTAGATCGGTTCTCGTAGTTCTCGCATTTTTTTTGTTCTCGATGGAACTTACCTCTATATATATATATATATATATATATATAGTTTTGTGATTATAAAATTTATATAATTACTAAAACAACGAAATTATTTAAGGAATTTGGGCTTCGCCATAGAATATGTATCTTTAGCTTTCTGGTTAATAATTAATGGAAGTTTATATAGTTAATAGTTTATGTAATACAAATTTTTTTAAGTTTGAATATTGTGTTATTTAAAATGTAATTTTATAGAATATTTTAAATTTTGCTCAAGCATCCGATCATGAAATATAACAAAGTATAGTTTACATGAAAGTATAATAGACTTTGACTTAGTTATTATTATACTTTTATACATAATTTATATTTTATTAGATTAATAAAAATCTAAAGTACAAATTCAAGATTAGGCAAAAATTTTCATTAAAGTATAAAATATATATTTTTTATAATTGCACATCCTTAATATTTTTTAAAGAGTGAAAATAAAACTAAGACTACTACGAAGCAATGTTATTGAAAAAAGAAAAAAAAATGAACTTTACATAAATATATAATTCATTTAAAAAATTCAAAAATTTTATTAAAAGAAATGTTTAAAAAAAATAGAAACCAAATATGTTGTAATAAACGAAGCAATGTTATTATTGTAAAAGGAAAAAAATGAACTTAATATAAAAATACAATTCATTGAAAAAATTCAAAATTTTTTTGTAAAAGAAATGCTTAAAAAAATAGAAACTAAATATATTGTAATAAATAATTATCTAAAAAACTATAAACAAAGTGTTCTTATAAAAAATAAAAAAGTGTGAAAATAAATGCAAGCTTACTACTATGAAAAAGCCAATTATTTTATTTCAAAAGTAATTTAATTAAGAAAAGTAAAACCAATAATGTTTTTAGAAGAAATAAAAACTTAAATCTTGTTATTAAAAAGTAATGGTTATAAATAAATTAATGAAAAAACATAAAAGAAAAAAAAACTAATACTAAGTTGCGCCAAATTAAAAAAAAAAATGGAAGAATGGAGGGTCGAACTTGGTGCCTATGCCACATAGGCCGCTCTGATAACCATCTGATCTAGGCAACCCATTTTGATTTAGCTTTGTAAAACTTAATAAATATATATATATATATATATATATATATATATATATAATCTGGCGCATTTTAGAAGACCTCAAGAATGAACAGTGATAGGTGCATGTTAAGTTGGCCATAATTGTTATATATATTAATTAATTAATTATGCTTGGTTAATTAAAAATTAATCAACATTACCCATCATTCCCCACTAAATTCGGAGGTAATGGATCAGCACCTCGGTCACGACCACACCATTGTAGCTCGTCACACAATCAACACCCCACCCCACCCCACTCCACCTCCGCACCAATCGCACCACTACCGGCCGTCTCCACCACCACCACCCATCACAATCGCTACCTAAGTAAACCCTCGCTTGCCATCATTAATTGCCAATGATCGCCTCCTCCATCAACATCGTATTCGCTATCACCACTCCATCGCAATCACTAACCACTGCTGAATGAACCACCATACCACGGCTACGCATCACCACAACTACCACGTATCACAACCGTTGTTGTTGCTAGTTAACATAAACACCTACCCCAACCAACACAACAATCAACGACCAAAACCTACTATTGCGACCAACAATCACAACTAACACCGCTGCCACCACTGACCACCAACACTAGCAGTATCAATGGTAAAAAAAGTACCAAGGAATGGTCATTACAATTTTTTGTATTCCCTTAACTCTCCCAATCTCATTCCTTTGTTTTTGAGCTAGCGCCCTTTAAGTAATCGGTCTACTAATCCTACTCTATGTTGTAATATACTATTCCCCCACGTTGGTAATACTTGTTTGTAGAATCTGTTAAGTCCAATGTATAAATGAAATGTGGAAGTCTAGGCCTTAATAAAATCACATTCAGTGGTCAGGTAAATGTACAATCCACTAACGGGTCTTTGAATTGAACGATCTCAAAGAATGATACATGACATCAAACAATTCATCTATAGACATATGGATTGTTCAGAGTGCTAAAAAACATGTTGAAAATAACCGATTTGAATTTAAAAGAACTACAATGAATGAAAAAAATCCTCATACTCACTTTGGTAGAAATCACAGTTACACTTAGGACATGCAAAAAGCCTTTCAAACCCCACGGTAGGCCAAGTAAATGAGTGAAATCTCGTAAGGGTCTCTAGGGCATAGACCTACAAAGTTTATTTATCTAAGACTCAACTAAAAAATACAACATTTGGCTTTTGAGGCATATCTTTTAAGAGTCATACACCGGCTCGATCAAAGTTGATGACTCAATAAGCTGCTTGTCAAGGTGCTCCATGGTTATATAAGGTTTCAATGTTGCCCTCACCTTGAACGTTCACCACCTTTTTCATGTATGCACAAGAATACACTTTTAGCAAATGTCAACCCATTTGACCAATTTATTTTTCAATCAGTTGATAGGTAAACAATATAAGAGAAAATACACACTGGTAGTCGGATGCTTAATGGAAAAACGAAATGCTTGGGCTTCAAGACCCGAGTAATCTCCCAGTATGTACAAGAACAACAACCAATGTCTCAAATACCTAAACAAAGGGTGGTCGGCCCCTACTTATTGCCAAACCCTAAACAACTCAAATAGGAAACCAAATTATTGCCTAATTATGTAAATAACCATAATCTTTAATATATATTAAAAGAAAAGGGTTTCTCTCTCTTCCAAAAAAATCTCCACCAATCACAACTTTTGATTTAAAAAAAAAATTAAAAAAATCGAGATGATGATGTCAAAAATGCCAAAAATCCTTAAGTCTTTGAAGGGGGGCATTGTGAAAATTTTAAGGGGGTTTTATAAAATATGTTAAGGACTTAAGGGCTTTTATGAAAATGTGAGGGGGTTTTATAAAAATTGTATATTAATATAATTAATTATAGGTTGTTTATAAAGTATGAAAAATACCCAAGTTAGATATGCCATTAGCCCATTTCAAATTAAATAGCTTAGTTTGTGTGTGCGTTAAATTACTAATAAAACCATGAATGTTGTTTATAAATAGTATCTATAGAAAGTATTATGATAGTCTTATGTATATCAAACTTCTGTAATGTTTATCATTTCTTACGAGATTTTATATTCATATATATGTTTTATAAATTTTTAACGTGTTAATATTTTTAAAACTATATAAATTTAAAATTGTCTTATATCATCCCCGTGTTAATACACGGGTCGCTTATAAACAACATCAACAATAATATTATAGTTATGGTTTTATAATATCGGGATAAAGCTCCATCACGAGAAACACATTAATATTATACTAAAACTTTTAGACTTGTAATGTAACTTTATATTTCTTAAAAAGAGTATTTATAAGAAGTACTAAAAAGACACGTTTTCACTCATGGACAGTTATATGTGACAGTTTCTTGAGTGAAGAGTAAAGAGAGGTTAAAAGTTTTAATTTGTGATAACTAAGAAAACCCTACTAATAAAACTATGAATGTTGTTTATACAGAGGTTTTAAAGAAAATCTAATGATAATCTTATGTATGAATTTCAAAATTCTGTAATGATTATTCATTTCTTACGAGATTTTATATTCATATCTATGTTTTGTATTTATTTTTACTATACGTCTTAATACTCTTTAAAACTATATAAATTTTAAATTGACTTATATCATCCCGTGTTGATACACGGGTCGTTTAGCTAGTTATAAATAATTAGTTGATAGACCCGTGGGGATCACGAGTATTGTAGAAGTAAACTTAAAAAAATATAACCCGAAAAAAGGGAGCCGACGGTGGTTATCAAATAACAAATCTTGAGATATATTAAATCAAATAGAAAAATATGAAAAGTGTACATATACAATAAGTTTCAAATACATAACTAAGAAAACAAATTATATTTCTTCAGGTACTTTATATCTATACATGAAAATGTTCAAAACTAAGTTCTAAAGCATTTTATATGGGCATCTTACACCAAGTAAATACAAAATGTACAATAATTGGATCTTTAATCTTAGAAAAATCTAAAAATATTTATTAAATCTTCCCGTTTGGAGAACGTTAATCAAAACAAAACTTTTCAACAAGAATTAGATCCATACTTGAACTAATTCTTCTGACGAAAAAAATTGTAATGTTGCACTAAATATAATGCTAGCCTCTGTAAATTATACAATAGTTAAACTAACTAATAGAATTTAATTTTTCAACTTACAACTTCTAGCATGTGTCTACTCCGGTGTATCATATGAACTATGAAGACCAGCAGGACTAAGCAAACATGTGACTCTAAAGACTGATTGAAGAGAAAACCTCATTGCTCTCAGGTTCACCAAATGAATTTTCTATAAAATTATTGCAAATACAAGTTTAAGATGTGGTCAAAGTTATGAAGTTGAACTTCTCTATAAATCCTTAATTACCCGACAATTTTTGTATTGTTAGTGGCATCACGGTTGGTAGCAATGAAAATCAACCTAGATTCACAAGAATGCAAAGAGTTCCATAAAATCGAATACGCACGAACTCTGAAGACATGTGAAGAATGCAAGGTTGCTTAGAAACACTTCCTATGAATTCAATTTTTTGGGGGGTTTTAATAAATAATAAAAAAGGGGATTTCAGTTACACACTTACAACTCACACTTACAACTTTTAAATCATGATTCACAAATCAATATGGCAAAGATGTAATTAGAAACAAATAGAGATAACCATATTTGCTGTCTAAATTGTTATGAAACAAATATTGTTTTGTAAGATATCTATACTACATTATAAAACATTTAACTTTTTCTCTCTTAAAAATTTTAAGACTACTTAATTTTAAGTAGTACAAATTTTTTTTGCTTAAGATACAAACACTTAAAGCTATAATCTAAGATAGTTATTATCTCAAATTTTAAATAGTCTAACCAATCATTCCCTTGATTATCTCAACTAATTTAAGATAGTTATTACTTTAATAAATCATTAAACATCACAAAAATTATTTAATTGATCTCATTATGGCTAAATTACTTACATCAATACAATTTTAAAGCAATAATATATTTTCCTCTAATTATTCAATAATAAAATTTTTAGTTGTTTTTTAAAAACTATTTTAACAACTAATAAAAAGGTTGATTGTAAAAAAAATTAAATAAATTAGAAAAGGTACAAAATATAAGGATATGTTGACTAACATAGCATTTAACATACTATACCTTACTTTTTAAAGCAAACATGTTATCGAGCACAAACTATTGTCATCGCCGTCGTATTGCGCGAGTGCAATGCTAGTAATGAAAAAAATATTGTGGCCGTTACATACCAATCTTTAATTCCCTTTTAAGATAGACAGCTATTGCAGTGCAAGGATCAACTACCTTATAAAATGAGCTTGTCATTTTTTGTCCACAAGCACACCAATATTATCCTGACCAAAAAGAGAGGCATTAATACCAATGAGCTACATTTCACTGTAATTGAAGCACACAAACATCTAAATTAATATCAACGAGATAAGCCGAGGAAAAGTCTATTTTGTTGGGTCTTATAATAAATCACCTGCGAAATAAATGAAAACATAAATAAAATCCTTAGAAAGGGCAGAGCCACCTTAGCTAGATATTACAAAGAAACCTTTGCATAATAACTGTATAGAATAATCAATAATCTTATTGGAAACATGGGTCTGCAACCACATATGAAATGAATTTGTAATTTAGATTAGTTTAGATGTAGACAAAATGAGTGAAACAATTACCAATTAAATATATTAAGATATGATGACCATTTACATAGCCTCACTATTATCAACCTTAAAACAACCTCCAATACTGAAGATCTTAGCCCAATTTCTGAAATCACCAAAACATTAGCAGAATCACTGAAAAACAATTAATCAATAGTTATTGAAATTCCAAACGGTTACCTGGAAAAGAATTTATTTTATCAATAATTTTCATATAAATAAGGACATCACATTACCCGGGATACTGAAGAATGACCACCTGGAAAGAATCAGACCAATGATAGCAAGAAATCATAAAATAATAACCAAAGTGATCTAGCTAACCTTTGAAGTCTGGTTTCTTTGCTGAGCTTGTTCTGTAGGCTATTGTTAGTGACTTTGACCCATGACCGGTGAGCATGATCCGGTGATTTTACGACTATATAAAAGATAGCTAATACTTAAATACATCAAAATGGTTGACAATGGTAAGTGGTGTAAATTTTATGCTTTTTTACTCCATCTATTGTGTTATTAGTTAAGATAAAAAACTAATAAGATCAAATGAAAAACTAAGACATCAACATGGAAGCACCCAATAAAATCATATAATTGATATGAGTAGTAATGACTCTACACGGAAACAAATGCTTGAAAAATCTAAAAGGTCTCGTAAAAAATAAAGACTAATTGATGCATGAAATCAAATTTGCTTCTTGTGTAGTGGAACAAAAACAGTACACCCATATCTAGTTACCATAATAGATAAGAGTTCCTGCGAGAATCGTTGTTAGCGCGAGAACCGCGAGAACCAATCTAAGCCGTCCAATTCCCCCTCCTTCAATGTCATTGCCCACCCATGAATTTCTCACATGCACCCTGCCACACCCTATCCCTCCACGCTCTCCATCCATGATACTTCCCATATCCAAGGAACGGCTAAGATAGGTTCTCGCACTAACAACGGTTCTCGCATGAACCCTCCCATATATATATATATATATATATATATATATATATATATATATATATATAGAGAGAGAGAGAGAGAGAGAGAGAGAGAGAGAGAGAGAGAGAGAGTCAAAGAACATAGGGAAGCAAAAGGAAGTTTTATAACCTAATAAACAAATTAGTAGCGGAGATATAATTTTCAGTTAATTATTATAGTTAAGCTTTACATGTTCTGAAGCTAGTGTGTTTGAAATATTTAAATGAGCTTAAGTTATAGTTGATGATTAATAGAGAGAATTTATGAACAATCTAGACTACAAAATAAGTAAGACTCTAATAGCTAACAGGCCATATTCATTTACTTAAGAGGATATCTCAATATGAATATTGATTAACTTCTTGCGAAACCATCAGCAAGTGGACAAGGTAGGTCAACAACTTTATGATTTTATAACTTGGATTCCATACCAGATAAAGTCCCTCGAAACACTCCTGTGCATCCAACTTACCTTACTTAAATCGATGCCAAATATTGAAGTGCATCCAAGTTACCATACTGATCAAACACAATGATATCATTAGCCACATCATACAAAATTTTTTTGGGGGGGGGGGGGGGGGGGGGCATTTACACTATTGGAAAATGGCATAACTACATTGTTGTTGTAACATCCTGAAAATGGGTCTAGTTGTGACAAACCTTGTGTATGACTGTTTGTACCTTGGCTTTCATTAAGTATTTTAGTTGCTAGCCTATGTTGTTAGTTGGTTAAAGTGGATATGTGAAGTGTTAGATGAAACTTGAGGTTAACTAGTAAAAGTTACAAAATATTAAATGGTTTTAGATAATGGTTGATTGGTTTCAAAGATATCTCCGTTAGTGGAAACGGGTAAATTAGTGCCAAGTTGTAAGTTGAAAAGGGGAACGAAATACCAGCGTTTAGATAAATGATCACCTAAGTCGGTTCTCTCCTTTTACCTTTATCCATGTTTCATCAGAAACATACAAACACATACATATGTACGGAAGAACACACACACACACCTTCACTCTTGATTTTGAAAGAACTCAAAGGGAATCAAGCTAATCTTCATTCCAGTAGCTGATTTAATCTTGTGTAGCTGTTCTTGGGTTGTCTTCTCCATTAAGAAGTAAGTATTCCTCTTTAAAAACCTAGTTCTTGAGTTTGAAGATGATAAACCAATTTGAAGGTTTATTTGTGTGGTAAATGATGTTGTTTAAGTCAAATATATGTTAGAACACATGTAATGATGTTAAAGAAGGTGTTTTTCCATGTTTGAAATCGAGTTCAAGATGTTTGGGTAAAAAAAATGGTGTTTTTCAGTTGAGCAGAAGCTGGAAGAAGAAGAACAGCAGTCTGTTGAGAACCTCTTTACGGCCGTAAAGGATTTTCCTTGTGGCCGTTAAGAGGGGGTTTTTCCTTTTGGCCATAAAGGATTTCCCTTGTGGCTGTAAGGTTTGTTACTTTGTTTGATGTTCTTACCTATCGTACATAGTTCTGACGTAGGTTATAGGATGAAAATAAGTTAACTTGATGTTAGATGCATTATATGGTGTTGAGGTTTACCGTCTAAGGACGAAGGAAATAACTTTGCGCGTGTAGGCACATAGCTTACAACCGTAAGCAATCAAAGAACCAAGCTTTCAGGCGTAAGGGGTTGCCTAGGGATGAGCGCGGTTCCAAACCCGGACCGAACCCGAAAAGAACCGAACCCAAAAATGACCAAAATCTAGAACCGAGAACCATCCCATTTATATGAAACCCAAAAAACCCGGTTCCGGTCCCGGTTCGGTTCCGGTTCTTCGGTTCCAAAACCCGAAAAACCCGAAATATATGAAACTTCTATCAAAATGTTTTCTACCTAAGGTTTCATGCTATATAATACATATCAAAAGATATAACAAAGTTTGATTAACTCATGTTGATTGTTAGAATGTTATTTCTACTTGTATACATTCACAAAAATTATCATATGTGAACCGTAAAACAAAAGGAATTTATCACTATCATCAAAAAGTTATTTTCTACTTGTAAGGAATCAACAATCTTAATATTTTTTTTGTATTTCAAAAAAACATTGAAATAGACGAGTAAAGATGAAGACCACTTACTAACTTGAGTTCTTCTATGAAAGAGGAAACCCAACTGTCCATCAATGATATTTAAAAGGCTAAAGAAAACTTGAAAATAAAATCTTAAAGTTTTGCACAAATGACATATGGAATAAGAAGAAGATGAAAACTTTTTAGAGTTTGGACACGCTATTGACATGAAAGCGGGGCTACTACTATCGACATGGTGGAGATGATGAAGGTTCACGATGACTAGGTATTAAATTAAGGAAGAGAAAAAGACGTAAGATTGTGTTTTTGACTTTTTGGTTCTTATTTGTTACATAAGGATAAGATCATTTGAATTTTATTTTGAATAGTAATCGTCATTTGATATTCCGGTCCGGTTTCGGGTAAAAAACCAAACCCGTTGGAACCGGAACCGAAAGAACTGAACCCGAAATAAGAGAAAAACTGGAACCGAGAACCGTCCCACTTATGTGTAATTCGGTTCGGTTCCGGTTCCGGTTCCGGTTCAGTTCGTAAAGGAATTCCCTTGTAACCGTAAAGGATTTCCCTTGTGGCTGTAAAGGATTTCCCTTTTAGCTGTAAGGTTTGTTACTTTGTTTGTTACTTTGTTTGATGTTCCTACCTATCATACATAGTTCTAACGTGGGTTTTAGGATGAAAATAAGTTAACTTGATGTTAGATGCTTTATATGGTGTTGAGGTTTACCGTCTAAGGACGAAGGAAATAGCTTTGCGGGTGTAGGCACATAGCTTACAACCGTAAGCAATCAAAGAACCAAGCTTTTAGGCGTAAGGGGTTGCTCTTGCGGCCAAAAGCCATGTTGGATAGAAAGACCCCTTGCGGGAGCAAGGAGTTTCCTTGTGGCCGTAAGGAGGGGTTATTAGGGCCATTGTGGCAGTAAGTGATTCTACTTGCGGGCGCAAGCGGCCCAGATTTAAAGTGAATTGATGTGTGATGTAAGCTTAGTTTAGAACAGAGCACACTGATTGTTAAGTGTTAACTGAATTTAAACGTGTTATGTTAGGTGCGATAGTGGAACCCGAAGACACTAACAGTTGTGTTTGCTTTCTGCGAGTTTAAGGTGAGTACCGGTTTCCCATGAGGCTCAGTAAGTAGGGCTAACTGTTGTGTGCTATGATGTGTTATTCGTACTCCTACGTGTGCGTATGTGAGGTATGTTATGATATGATATGTCATGTTTATGATGACTAGAGTTGCCATGTTAGTAAATGAATGCCTGTAACATGAATCGTGTAGTAACTGTATGATATGCTTAAGTTGTACTCGTATGTCATGCTCATCAAGTATGAGTAGTAGTTGTTGTGATTATATGCGTGCATGCTATTGGGTCCTGATTGGATCTGCAATGTGTTATTGTTATGTCCGGACACTTGGGGGACTGTTTATCAGTTCCTGGCATGTGAGGTCAGCTCCGGTTGGATCCCTTGAGGGCTTGTTGGCTGGTTATTCGGGATCAACGGTGCTCGGTGGTGCACACCGGATTTCGGGTTCTGCAGGACCGCCATTCCTTGACGTGAGTGGGATCTTGGCTCCGGTCGAGATCCGTTTTGAGTTGATCTGACTCCGTAACGCGCTCGGTGGGCTGCTCTTCGCTTCCCCCACCGGTGCGGCTGGTTGTGGCTGATTCTCAGTTAGAGTCGTTGAGCGGGGCTTGCAACCCTGCGAGATATGACTCTTGCTGACATGTTGGCACACCATAATGTGATAAGATAGCCTTGTGTTCTGTTCCTGTGTTGTGATATCATGTTTATTGATACTTATGAGCAACCTGTGCTCACTAGCTAGTTGTAGCTAACGGTGCATGATTTACCTTTTTCGCAGGGGATGTTTTAATGGCCTGGTGAGGTGGGCATTTGTGGGTAGTTGTATATAGCTTTTGGGATACACTCTGTTGTTTTATGTATGCGATCCGATGGTCGGTATAGTTGTGGTAACACCTGTTAGTACTGAACTTGGCTATTCTTTTGGTGTAAATCAACTGTCAAGTCAGATAATGATACTAATCTTTTGTAACTGGTGATTACTTCCGCTGCAACCTTTTGGTAATTATGTTTAAAAAGTTTAAATTATCCCTAATTTTAAGCTCGTGAAAACCAGTGTTACAGTTGTGTACACAAAGATTGCTTAGGGTTCACCTCATAACACAAGCATGCTTCAAAACACATAATATATTTACAACCTTTCATATAGCCTAGAAATTATATAGATTTAAGAGATCAAAGAGAAGTCCCATACTTACCCATATGTTACTCAACTCTTTAGCACATGCTGATGCTGCAACCATGAGCCAATGATCTGTAAACTGCGACCCTGCAAGCCACACACAAACCATAGTTTCAACTTTCAAACAATAACTGATACATACGTAAAATTTCATTAAATATATTCAAAGCCATGATTCGGCTATAGCTTCGTCCGTTTAACATCTTATGTATGCTAATAGACCCGTGGGGATCACAAGTATTATTACAGAGCAAACCTTAAAAAACTAGAATATCATATATGAAAAAGGGAGCCGACAACGGTTATCTTGAGCTACATTAATTCAAATAGAAAAATATAAAAAGTGTACATATAAAAAAATATTAAATAGCTGTAGCCTATTAATAAAAGTTAATAGAAAATATTTCCCAACATGCTTTATTACTGTTTCACAGAATGCATAATCATGACAGCCATGAGTGACAAGTATTACAACCAAACTCAGAAAATTATGAAATCAAAATTGCCATATTATGTAAGTTACCGTTGAGTTTCTACCTATATGAATTGACGATTTAATAATTGACAAACGTCATACTCAACCATACTGTAAAAAGAGTTGAAGTATACAAATATCCTTCAAACTCATATATAACATCACTGACTATCTAGTTGTCAGGTCAGGCTTGCAACTTGATGCGAAATAGTAATCGACCTGTTGAGCAAAGTATAAGCGATTCTAGAGCTATATGTATGTAACCTTCGTTGTAAAGACTTGATATTTGGGAACATTTATTACCTGATTGTGAGAACTACTTTATCAATAGCAACAAAGAGATGTTGCAGCACGAAAAGATTAAAATGAAAAAACTGAACACGAGGAAAAAAAATGCTTAAAACCTGTGATATAGCAACAGATAGTAAGTGCGATGAAAATAGTATATTAATTGGTTAAAACCTATGATATAGTATATTCTTTAATCTTTACAACTATTAGATGGTGATGACAATACCTAAAGTGAGTGTTTGGGATTTACTTTTTTAGTGCTTATATGGCTGGTTTAGAAGGAATGAGCACAAGAAAAAATGATAGCTGATCCTGCTTATTTTTATAACAGATAAGCACTTCAGAATGTGAAATATCCAAACACTCCCTAACAAACATATAAAATCATCTAAAGAGAATTTGCTATGATCAAAATGATAGTGTATATGTGATAGGTGCCATGTCATCATTGTTAGTTTGAGTTAGTTAACTTTAGCTTATCTATAAATAGTTGGTGTCTTCTCTTGTATTGTAATATATCACAACATAATACAATTTGATAATTCTCTCTCTCTCTTTTCTCTCATATCATGAACTCTTTCATGGTATCAGAGCTATGGTTAAATTGATCATAGTTCACAAAGATTATATGGTATAAACAGCAAATTGAGGTCTACGAATGCAAAATTAAGATCTGGTCTTCAAATCAGATCAAAATTTCAGAATCTCAAACGAGGTCTTCAGAAGCAACAACAGAAAACAAATCTGATCTACACGTAAAATTGCAGAATTTGAACAGTTCACAGAATTTCAGAATTCAGAATTCGAACAAACACAGAAGCAGAAGCAGAAAACATTGGAACCCCAAATGCCTAAAATTTGTTTAAATAAAGATAGATAAATGTTTGCACGTAAGTACGTACAGGTACATATTGTGCAGCAGATCGGAGTGAAGGAGGATCGGATGTTTAGTCTCCCATTGCGGTGGCTAACCCCGGGCGAGGAAACGGTGTCCATAGCGGGGGTGACGTGAGGATCTCATGGTTTATGAACCCATGGACATTAGAAAGAGATGAAGAGCATGATGATGATTATATGGACTCCATGGTCCTTTGTAAGAAGATAGAGGAAGCATATGCGTATGGAGAGATCTCCATATGTGTATGTTTACAGGAAAGGGAGCCAGCCCCCTAAACCTTGGTGCCCTCCCCTATATATAGGGAGGTGTCCAGGGTAAGATGGGCCCAAGCCCAATGGGTATACCATATGTTTAGGCCTTACCTAAGGCCCAAGCATAGGGTACACCAACAATAAAGCATTCAAAAAAGTAAACACAATTCTTCCCTATTACTTGTTTTTCATTGGAACATTTCATCAAACATTTTGTAGTCAATCAAGAGATAAAACTAAACTAATACAGACAGCAGTTCAATAATGTCGATGTACATACATATATAAGCTAAGATACAAAAAGAAAAACTACATATATAAGTAGTACCTTTAAGACATACCAAATTGATTATTAGCTTTCTTTATTTTTGTTCGACTTCGGAAGCCCTTCGATGAAGTCCATTGATAGGTCTTCCCAAATTTTAGTAGGTAAGTCTAAAGGTTGGAGCATTGGAGTATTTATTCTATTGACATACCGCACACTCTCCTACCATCTTGGCAATATCCCTGCGCATTGCGATCCAGAAAAACTCTCTAGCAATGCGATGATAAGTCTTTTGAACACCTTTTCCGCCAACCACACTGCCGTGCATCTCGTGGAGTAACTTAATTCAAACCGACACCCGCGGTAAAAGAAAACAACCCTTATAGCGAACCACCCCGTTTACCGACTCATACCCGCTATCCCTTCGGCCTACGATTCCAACTGTTCTTTCAAGGCCATGATTTCCGAATAAGTCAATAGGTCATTTAACAAGCAACTATGAAAATCAATCATTACCACCAAAATTTCATTAATTTCCGGACCTTACCCGGTGGCAAGGGGGGAGCGTACACTGCCCCGTTGTCCTTTCCATGTCAATATGCGTTTTTTCAAGGCCATTATTTCACTTTCATACACCGACTTTAGTCGAGCTCGGTGTCTGGCTTAAATATGCGATTGGCTGCCCCTCTTGCATCAAAACCGCTCCTACACCTTGCCCCGACGCATCAGTTTCAATAATGAAGGGCTACGAAAATTCCTGAAAATCCAAAACGGAACCTGATTTATGACCTTCTGCAATGGCCGTGAGATCTTACCATACCCTTGGACGAATTTCCGGTAGTTCCCGAATAGTTTTGTCCCTTTGAACTTTAAAATGTAGAGAAGCAAGACCAGTTTCTACGTTGAATCTCATAATCTCATCTCATACCTGAAAAAACAGAATTTCAATAAGAAAATAAAGTACAAAAATGCCCCTCCGACCTTTTCAAGTTCAAATTATTTATAAGGATCAAAATGTTACAGCTCATTTGACAAATTCTGAAGCTTTTCTTAGCACCTAGCTCCACCAACCATTTGGATTCTAGAGGCGGCATGTAATCAAGTAACACTCTAAAGTTGATATTATCTATATACAAACTACACAAAGTCCAAATTGACATATTAATAATGGGTCAGAGTTGCTATATCTTCTATTTATTATCTAGCTTCTTCAAAGGGACAAAAAGATAACTATAAGATGGTGTTTCACATAAACTTGTGGATTTTGCGGACCTGATAAGCCAATTTATGGTTATTGTTAATTCCTCTTGCTTTGAGTTCTTGCATTATCAAGTAGATGCATTCCTCCATTTGATCTTTATTCAACTACACTAAGAAGAAAATTTAACATATTGTAAAAATAGAACAGTTTATGTCCAAGATATTTTAACTCGTAACATTACTGCGTTAAATATGATCGCAAAAATACTGCAAGTAAATCGATGTAGCATGTTGTATAGACAAGAATACACTTTCAGCAACTTTCAACCCATTTGATGAAGTTCTTTTCAATCAATTGTTTAAGCTAAGGCATATGACAATTTTAAACTGTGTGCAATTCCAAAAGTTTATGGTCTTTTTATTTGTTCAGATAAAAAGAAACAATTTAATCGAATCGAGCTACAAGTAGTCTTGCCATGAGAATTTATCATTTGACTAAACTTTGAACAATATGTGATATCACAAAATTCAAAACTTTCAACATGAAACAAGCAAATAACTCAAGAATATAAGCAAAATCTCTAAATTACCCTAATTTAGATAGTCAAAAGAACATGAAAAAGGTTTGGTCAAAACAAAACGAAATCAACCAAGAACGTAGAAAATAAAGAGTACCAACATCAACTGAAAATCTACAGATGTTCCTTTAAGTAGATTTTAAAAATGTACAAAACATATTAATATAATAGTGAGATTGGTAGTCAAATTCAAATGAAAGTAGGTCATTAGAATTTTTTTTAGCAAGCAAGAAATGTAGGATAATTATTAAAATCAATTACGTAAATAAGCAAAATACCTTAAACATTCGCGAAAACAAGCTAAGAAAAGTCAAATTACGAAAATAAGCATCAGTTTCGCCCCCAAGGAGGTCAGTTTCACCCCAAGCTTCGCCCTCCAATCAGAATGTGCCACGTGTACTCAGTTTCGCCCTTGGGGGCTCAGTTTCGCCCTTGGTGGGCCCCACAGCCCAGTTTCGCCCCCTCCTCTCCAGTTTCGCCCCTCTGATGGGCCCCGCAAGCCCAGTTTCGCCCCTATACTTCATTTTTGCACCTCAAGCCTCAGCTTCTCCCCTGTATGCCCCACATGGCTGATACACTCTAAAATATTATAATTTTACCCCTTTATATTTATTTAAAACTTTTAAAGTAGATAATTTTATAAAATTTAATGTTACTCCTATATAATACATTTTCACCATAAATTAATAAAAAACTACACCAACGTTAATAATGTTTTCATTATACACGTTCAGCACTGGCAATCAAATTTAACTTTTCAAACAAATAAATATTAATAAAGACAATAAAAAAATATAGGAGTATGATTAAATAACATATGAGTATGATAAAATAATTTTTAATATATAATAATATTTATTAGGGTAAACTAAGAGAGAGATGTAGATTAATTAAAATTAAAATTAAAATTAAATAAAATTATATAAAAAACTACTTTAAATGTTTTAAGTAAATAAAAGGGGATAAAATTACAAAATTTAAGAGTGTTACAGACAACTGAGACAAAAATAAAGGCTAGGGGCGAAACTGGGCATGCGGGCCCCACAACAGGGGCGAAACTGGGTAGGGAGGGCGAAACTGGGCTGTGGGGCCCACCAGGGGCGAAACTGATGCCCATAGGGGCGAAACTGATGCCACGTGATCTGATTGGCGGGCGAACCAAGGGGCGAAACTGGCATACATAGGGACGAAACTGATGCTTATTTTCGTAATTTGAATATTTTTTGCTTATTTTCGTATACGTTATAGATATGTTGCTTATTCGCGCGAAATCCTCTAATTATTAAGGATTTCTTTTGAAACAAGATGAGAATCTTTTTAGTTATAGCGTGTCAAATTAAAAACTATTTTATTGAAATATGTAATCAAAACTATACTATATTTCTCAAAGAAAAAATATAAATATTCCTTAAAAAGGGATATGGATTTGAAGTTTGCTCGTTTTATACAATGACATACTTATATACGTAGTTTCTCATATTTTTATGAAGGTAGACTAACAAGGCCCTTAAGTGAATAACATGATATAGATAAAGTTGTAGCGTGAACACGTAGGTGAGCACATGTCGAGTAAAGAAAAACAGTAGAGATAACTATTACCAATCTAATCATTGCTAGGATTCGTTCCATTTTGGATATGGCATGGAATAGTTTATGCTATTCTTATGTTGAATGCTTCGTGAAATAATGGATCCCAAATATCTCTTGCAAATCTAATAGTTCTAAAAATCAACTATTATGTGCCATTCAAGACCATTGAGAACTTGCTAGCTACAGGCTCCAAGGTGATTAAAAGAATAAGGCTATATGCTGTCAGATTCATATAGTTAGTGTTAGAAGACCACAATTATAACATTTTTTTGTAACAAATGCAACTTTTAAGAAAAATGTACAAGAATGCACAAAAAGGTGGTTGGAATGTGGAACTAAGGATATATGTGACATGGTTGTATATGAATGACATCTAAGTCTACGACATTAGTGATTGTGGCCTCAAAACTCACCTTTAGTAAAAAGTAGAGTTGCACATTACAAACCACTTATATACAAACGTGTCAAGTCGTGTTGTATTTGAGTAGCAAGAGTTTAAACATAATAAAAGTGTGTAAACTGAAACACGCAAACTGTAAAAAATAGCTTATACAGGACAAAAGTCACTATTTATAAATAACAAAAATCAAAAACAAAAAATGTAGGTGGGTCGTCCCAACCCAACCCGTGTGACCAACACATAAATGTGAGCTACTTAAACTCTTCAGTCTTTACTCAGCCCATCCCTACTGCACCTCAAGGTTACTAGGATGTCTTTTGTTTAAATTGGTCAATAGCAGCTATACGTGTACTAAATGTTTACAACATCATAAGTCCATATTATTCATTACTTTAATCCATCATCAGATTCAGAAATAAAACAGAAATTGTTAGTGGTTTAGTCCAACCCGACCATATAATAGGATTATGAGTATGGAAACCTTTGGGAAAATTGCATCATTTGCACTGGATTAGTGGATTCTACAAACAAGCTTTTCCATCTCCTTCAATTGCCACTACCTTTTATAGCACCAACATCTCAGGCATAATACAAACAATTGCAATACTACAATGATTTTAAGTGAAAGATACAATAAACAAGAACTACCATTCATGCTTGTCCAATAAAAAGCACTGCAGAATTTTAGAAAATTTTACGAGAGAAGAGGGTAAAATAAGATTATGAGTGCGAAACCTTTAGGAAAAATGCATCTTTTGGACTGGAAGCTTTTCCATCTCCTTCAATTGACAGTTGCCTGTTGAGTACCAATATCTCAGGCATAATCCAGTCAACTGCAATGCTACTACGTTAAAGTGAAAGATAAAATCAAGAAGAACTACCGGATACTAACATAGTATGAACACCAAGACATCATATACTAATGAATTAAACCAGCTAAAAGTCTTTCATTAATGGAGTTTGTGTACTTGCCTGCCACGGGATGACATTACTTGCACTAGGCCATGTTGATACCTCACCAACGGTACAAACAAGAGATCTGGAAAGAGATTTAACATCAAAGGCATTGCACCATCCATCAGGACCATAGCTTGATATAAATCTTGTGGATGTTTACAAAGACTTTCTAAAGATCAATTAATTCAGCAGCAGCAACCATTGGGTCTTGGCGCATAGACATGGAAGCTGTTCCAGCATGTCCTTGTGATCCTCTCACCGTTACCTGCAAGTTATATAAAACTAATGTAGTATATAATAAAAAAGTATATAGCCATTTTAAAACAAAACAACGTGGGAGGTTTTGAAACATTTAAGTGAACTTGAGACAACTTCCAACCTGTTTGCCCCACTTGACCCGCTCACTTTATTGAAATTTTTTCTATTTTACCCGTATGAACTGTTATCCACAAACTGCAACATGATCAACCTGTCTTGAAATAAATGGGTTAAACTATCACCTCTCTAGCCTATTGGTCGAACTGGGTTTTCACTCCATATCCCAAGAGTTCACCAAAAGCATACAGTTTCTTACGTCTATCAAGTTCTCCTTTAAACCACTGAATAATTAAGTTTTTGCAAGTTTCACTGGGACTTGTAAATTGGACATGTGTGTGTGTGTGTGTGTGTGAGATAGAGAGCGTAAATTATTGTACTTTTTGTCAGGTATTTGCAACGGGTAGTACACCTGCAATAGCTGCACTTCCTAAAAACGTAGATTGAAATCGAACCCCTTCTTCATCACTAAATGCAACTACCTGCAGTATGACAAGTGTTAAAGTAACAGCATTTAAGACTGAGTTTTCAAGAATTTATAACTACAAAGTGAAATATACAAAAAGTTGGGCTTACTTCAACTGGATGCCTTGACCTTCTTCCTGTTACGTTCAACACTTTCAAAGCTGATATAGCAGATATTATGCCAAGTGCACCATCAAACATACCAGCATCATCAACAGTATCCTATTGATAAAGGAGAAAGAGAAACACCATAAGAGAATGCAAAAGGTATTTAAGAAACATACAATAAGTGATTTACCAGAAGAGAGCCAATTAAAAGAGCTTTGTTGCTAGCATTTGGGGGTTGTATTCGGCCATGCACATTTCCCAATCCATCCACCCACCTGGAAATTTAACGCCAGTCTTAGTTGAAGTTTCTCAAAACATTAAATCAAGATGGAGAAATTTCAAAAGAAAACGGGAACTACTTTGACTACCAGATGTGTGGTGTTCACGTGCTTTGCCATCTTCTTCGACGTTTGCCTGTTTGGATACCAAGATCTCAGCACCAACCAAGAACCTTCAGCACTAGAACAATTGTAACAGAAAGAAGAAACTAAACATAAACGGTGATGCTTACAAGTAAAAAGAACGGAGGGTAACATAAATACTGAAAAAGAACAGATTGCCTTGATGATCAAAAGCTTGGCAGAGATAGAAAACGATGATTACGTACGTCATTGAGCGACGAGTACTGGCGAGGCCGAAAGAATGAATTAGGGCATAATTGGGGTGAAGAGAAACGATTCGTAGCTGTTTATTAACTCACGATCGTATCTTCCATTCGTATCTTTTTCCATGGAATCGTATCTGTTTTAACTCATCGATCGTATCCGCGTTATCTGTTTTGCCCGTTAGACTACGATTCGGGATTTTCTTGATTTTCCTTTTTTAATAATTTGAGTAATACTTATTAATTAACAAATAGTATGTGTAGATTAACTAATTAATATATATTATTTTAACAAGTTATTTTATCATATCCTCATCCAATTCTTATTTTTAGGAAACTTTATCAATGTCCATTAATATTATATATCCTCATATCCAATTCTTATTTTTAGGAATAACTTTATCAATCTATCTATTATCTATTATTATATATATAAAAGTCATGCAAATTTTCTAGAAATAATCATAAATTGAGTCTCAATCAACCAATCACTCCAAATTCAATTTTGAAATCAATTGGGAGGGGGCTGGATGAAAATTATGAGGATCTTTTATAAAACATGTGAGGGGTTTTTAAGAAAATATGAAGGGGTTATATAAAAATTGTATATTAATGCAATTAATTATAAGCTTTTTATAAATTATTGTTAGTAACTTTTCATATATTTTGTTTAGAGAAAAAATAATTATATATTTACGACCGTCTCATTTTTATCTACGTTTTGGTATAAATTTTATTGTAATATGACACTTTTTTTAAATTAGTATATTCTTAATTTTTTGTAATCCAATAATAGTAGTGAGTTGAGTGGATTTGTTGCGATTATAGTGATGAGTTGAGTGGTCAACTTAAATATGTTATTCAAAGTGTTTAGTTATTGATTTTGACGTATTTTCAATCTTATTAGAAAGATGTATGAAATTTTTTATAAATATGGTTCAAAATAAGATGTATCATTAAAAGATTATATATTATATATTTAAAAATTTAAATTCAGAGATGTAAAGATATTTGTTCTTGATGGTCATAAAACTATATTATTAGTGTAGGTAGTTAGCTAAAGAAGACAATTTCTTCTGATGATGTGTTTTGCTATGACGATTAACAAAAGTCAAGAATAATCACTTTCAAAAGTTGGTTTATTCATCAGGAAACTTAAGTTTATACATGGTCAATTGTATGTTGTCGTTTCACGTGTTAAAAGTGAAAAAAGATTAAAAGTTTTAATTTGTGATAACAGTGGTAACGTTACAAACAAAACAACAAATATGGTCTACAAAAAAGTGCTTCAAAAAATTTAGTTATTTTTTAGTTAAGCATTATGACATATGTAAGTTTACGGTGTTATTTCATTTATTGCATTATTTTTATTTGAAAATTTTAATATCTCAAATATACTTTCGAAATACACGTGCGTGCACGGGGCAATAAACTAGTGTCCATTAATATTAGAGTTAACTACATATATGTGATTTTGATTTTTATAAAAAGGTTAAGTGTTTATAACAAACTATTCTTAATATTAGAAACATTACGAAGAAATATATTAATTTTACAGAGATTCATTTTAATGCAACCATAAATAATAAATAAATTAATATTATCTTAGAATGTATGTAGCTATTTTAATTAAGTATAACTGGCAAAAAAGATATAGTATAGAGTCATTTGAAGTGATCGTGCTATTAAATGGTTTCCTCGTAATTTTTCGAATCTTAAAAAATTATAAAATATTGTAATGAGTTATATTTTTAAAACTAAAAACAATACCATTTATCGGTCTTTTTTAGGCATACTTGTTTAAATTTCAAGGGTAAACCGTATAAAAATAAATTTTATTTTATTAAGCTATCATTTTATACAATCAACTTTAATTTTTTTCTTAAATGCAACTAACTTTTTTAAGGTTCCCATTGTATGGTTTGACATGTGATAACATATCATTTTCTTAACCTAACCGGTTATACCTTTTATTATTATTATTCTTTGAGGTGTTGTTTGGTTTGATTGATTCCTTAGGAATTAGTGGGAATTGGAATCCAATTCAAACCAAATCATGTGTTTGGTTCAAAAATAAGAAAGGAAAAGAATTTTGAAAGATGGAAAAGATTCCTACAACTGATGGAATTTAAAATCCTTCTCTTACCCCATGGAATCTAAATTCCCGAGTTGAACTCATACCACATCGACCAAAGGGCGACAGGCTTCGACGGTGGGTCGTCGACGGCGACCAAAGGGCGACGGCTAAAGGCCTTCGACGGCGACCAAGGGCGGCGGCGATCTAGGGTTTCAACATACGACGACCAGTGAGGTGGTGGCGACGGCTAAAGGCGTTTGACGGCAACCAAGGGCAACAGCGATCTAGGGTTTCGACATACGAAGGTGGTGGCGACGACTATCGCCCTTTGACGGCGACCAAGGGCGACGGCGATCTAGGGTTTCGACATACGAATACCAGTAAGGTGGTGGCGATCTAGGGTTTCGACAACGACCAAAGGGCGACGGCGATCTAGGGTTTCGAACGAGGTAACCTCTTCTTCTCTTCTTCATTCTTCTTTTCGATGGTGGTGGTGAAGGTGGCGACGACAGTGAGATGGTGGTGAAGGTGGCGACAGTAGTAGGGGCGGCGGCGACGACAGTAAGGTGGTGGTGAAGGTGGCGATGGTGGTTTGTGGTGGGGAAGTGAATTCCATTTCCTGATGCTACCAAACACAACATAGAAGGATTTAGATTCAAATTCCAAATCCCTTAAAATCCAATTCCTTCCCAAAATCCAATTCCTTCAAAAAACATTCCATCAAACCAAACACTACCTGAGTAAATTATTGAAATGGTCCTTATTGTTTATCAAAAGTTACTGGTTTAATTTTATAAACTTTACATATCCCTGTAGTTACATTTTTGTTACTTGTTTGGTCATTTTAACTAACATATATTAATTTTACAGTTAGTTTGTCTTTTAGTTAGAGGTATTTTTGTCTTTACACCTAAAGATATCAACTTCTTCCGTGGAAATGGTACTTCAATTTTATCCTCTTAACATTATTGTCGAGCTTTCTTGAAGTTTCTTTCTTCTTTTTCTTTGAAAATGGTTGAGACTATATTGATTTTTGCAAGAAGAATGATTGGTTTGAAATGAAAAGATGAATCAACAACTTGGAAGAGAAGCCGGTGCCTTCTATTTCTTGCTTCAAATCTATGGACAAAGGACTGTCGTATTGCTGCAATACAAAATAGAAAAGTAAAAATTGTCAATAACTATTATATATGAATCAGCAATCGACACACAGACATGTGGGGAATTGATCTGCCAAACACTTCTTTGTATGACAGTTTCTTGAATTACATAAGGACCCAATAGAGTAAATATGATTACAAAACTTTTATTACAATCATCAATCAAAATATATACAATTTAAACAAAAGAGGTGTTATCGTTTTGAGCCTTCTCTGTCCATTTTGCAACAATGTGGACGAATCGGAAAATCACATCTTCACTCAATGTCCGACAGCTTTGAAGGTGCTAAAAGACATTGCGTTTTGGTGGGGTATTGACCTGATAGAGTTTCGAGGAATCGAGGATCTGTTGAACTGGGGCAACGTAATGCAATTCAAAAGGGGTCATCTTAAGGCATTTAAAGGAGTAATTTACATCTTCCTGTGGCTGCTGTGGAAGTGTAGAAATAGGAATGTTTTTGCGCAAACCTCAAAACATAAGGAGGAGCTTATTTGCAATGAGATACAAGCCTTATCCTACTTTTGGTTTAAAAATAGGTGGTCTAAATGTAATTTAGCTAATAGATGGATTGAGTGGTTACAATCCATTGCTTTGTGTTTTTCCTATGTGTAATCTTCTCTTCTAGCACCTTGCTAGTTAATGAAAATTTCGTTGCCGTTTTAAAAAAAAAAATTCAAGATGAAAATAGAGGTCCATGGTAGAGGTAGGTATCCTTAGGTGAAGAAAAAAAAGTAGGAGTAGGTATCCATAGGTGTAAAGGCAAAAATACTCTGACTAAAAGACAAACTAATTGTAAATTAAACGTTTGGTATTTAAAAGGACCGAACAAGTAACAAAAAAGAATCATGAACCTTAACCAAAAACCATCATAAAGCAATTTCATAAGGAAATCAATTATTGAAACATGAATGTTGTTCTTTTTCAATGCTGACTATGTTTTTAAAGGGAAAATTATCTGCCCAAGTAATGGCGAAGATGACACACCAAAAATGATTGATTTTATATATACGGATAAACATTTGTATGTTTCTTATGATTTATTATTTATCATTTTTTAGTTTGTAATTGTTTCCATATGTTCCTAACAAAAAACAATAACAAAGTAAAGCTATTTAATGATATGTTTCTATAGTTGAATTTGTATATAAACATTTTACAACTTCACTGTAAAATTTTTATCATTCCTATTATATAGTAAGCAATGAAAAGATCCAAATGTGGAAATCTAATACAAAAACTACATATTCATATTTTAACAAAACAAACTCATAATCAAAATGGTTGAGACTTTATTTATTAACTCAATGTGATCAACCTTCATGTTAAACTTAAAATAGCCATTAAATTGACCGACCTAAGTTCCAAGATTTTGTGTCCACCTCTCCATGGATTCTTGAAAATAGTTAGAGAATTGTTTCATAAAGATGGTTACATAATGCGTAAAACTGGATGCAGCATGTCATTTCCTATATGACATGCTTAACCCTTTGACCCTTTTGAACATAAAGCTTGAAGCTCACATATGAACTCAAACATAGCTCGAATCCTCTGAAATGATATGTATCTAGTCAAAAAATAATAAGCTCCAAACCAACATGAGAATCAAAGAATTCAGTTAAGAATGTCGTGTTCTAATTGTAGTGTGGATTCAAGAGTATAAATAAGAAAATGCAAGGTCACAATACAACTTTCAGCTAGCAACTAGAAAATTAGCAACTTACACCCTAGCATACCAAACTGTTTTATTGTTTTACTTAACCAAAAATTCACTTTCGTATCAAAATAGAATAATTGTAGTTAAGTTGAAAAAAAGAAATAGAAAAATTATTAAATCATAGCATTGTCTTAATAATAGAAAGAGAAATCAAAGTGATTGATTAATTCAATTTCAATGTTAATAATTTATTGGCAGCTAACAAGATGTAGACAAGAATAGAGTCTGATTGAAGTTTATACAAAAAAATGGCTTAACAATTACACATAATTAAGCACTAATACATAGTATAGTCCTATCATTAGGCCTCCCCGAGACAAGGTAAGCAATGAATTCATCAAAGAATGTCATCGAGAGTAAACTAATTTGCATATTGGCCCATGGATGCGTAAGGAAATCATCAATTGTGAGTGATTTTTGACATAAGCATTTCATCGAACACCTTATATGCAATCATTATAGCAATCAAAGTAACAAACGAACCACAATTTTTCTATCTAACATCAATTAATTTAAACCAACATGACTACACTATAATACAACTAAACATTTTGAGCCCATTAGCAGCAAACAGAGGAGCTAGATCCAAGCAGAGATGAAAAATCAAAATAAAACTATACTTATCATAGACTTTAAAATACCCTAAACAGGAAAATATAAAATTTCACAACTTGGTTCAACCTAGCACGACCAAACTTGAGAAGCGATAAATGATTACGTAATAGAAACAACAGTCGAATATAAAGCTGAATGTCGATGCAACAAATTGAGATTCAACAAAAGAGAAACACATACTTTAGAATGAATCCATTTCTCTGAAACTCTAATTGAAGCGATAAAGCTGAATGTCAATGGAAGAATAATTCTTCCAAAGAAAATATGAACATCCTTCAAATATCAAGAAAAATTGAAACCTTGTTCAAGAATGAAGACTTGAAACTTAAAAAAAAAAAGAAATTAGGGTTCGTGATAGAATTGTACCTTACGTCCTGTTCTCGAGTTTAAGCAACTGAGAAAAGGAAAGGAAAGGAAATGAAGTCTTATCCTTCCAAATCATCCCAATTTCGGGAGGATAGGTTTGACATCAAAATAAGCCTACATTCTCCCTCCAAACCCCTCCATTCCATTTCCTTTCCTTCTTCAAGTGAAATTAAAGAACACATTTTTTAAAGCTTTCCTTTCAAATATTTTCCTTTCCTTCCTTACAAAAACTCGAGAACAGGGTGTTAATGTCGATGGAAGGATGCTTGACCATATACAGATGAATTAGAACATGCCGATTGTGAAATATAAGGATAAAAAATTTGGTCGATAAAACCTTAATATTATTCAAATGAGGGTTGAATTCGAAAGAGAAAGACACGTCGATAATAGAAGCGAAGATACTTAGACACATGGCAATAGCACAGAAGGGGACAATGAGCGGGAAAAGTAGATATAGATGCTCTAGAAATGTGTCAAATGTCCTCCCATTAACTTTATTTTATTAGATAAGAGAAATTAGTTTCAATTAAAACTAGGAAGATGAACTCATGGTACCTCTATTCTTCTATCATTCTATATATACATACACGCACACACACACACACACACACACACACACACACACACATATATATAGGCAAAAGTTCAAACGAGAACTGTTTTTCGTACGAGAACTACGAGAACCAATCTGAGCCGTCCAATTCCCCCTCCTTTAATGTCTTTGCCCACCCATGAATTCTTCACATGCACCCTGCCACACTTGATCCCCTCCACGCTCTCCATCCATGAACTTCCCATATCTAAGGAACGGCCGAGATTGGTTCTCGAAGTTTTCGTACGAAAAACAGTTCTCGTTTGAACCCTCCCCTATATATATATATATATATATATATATATATATATATAGAGAGAGAGAGAGAGAGAGAGAGAGAGAGAGAGATATTATATACACACATATTACAACTAAACAGGGCTAGGCCCAATGGGTTATTGGTATAATGAAAAGAGACATAACATGTACTCTTATGAGGAAACATTGGACAAGATTGGTGAATACAAAAACGTAGGAAAAGAAGCAAGAAAGTTGGAAAATAAGTTGTTAAGAAGGAAAGTGATCAAAGGCTTGGGAGAATATGGTTCGTGACTACAGAGTGACAGGAAAAAAAAAGGTTATAATCGATTGATTTTACCTGCATAACAAAGATGAATTATTAGTGCAAAAAGGGAATTAATTAGGTAAAATAGCGAACATAATTACGATGGATGATTAGGTATAGTGAATAAATAAGGGGCAAATGCTCATTGCGGCATTGCCATATAATGATGGATCAAAGTATTGAGACAGACTATAATAGAGAATGGAGAAATAGCGACGGTTTAGGGAAGCGGTCGAGTATATGATACGATAAATAAAGAGGGCAACAAAATATTAAAGGAATACGAGATTAATCCGATTGTCTTTAATTCATGTATCTTCAACATGAAAACATATCTATATGCTTTGTCCTTTGGTTAGACACCGTGTATGAGTTTTTAACTCATTGACTTAATTTCCAAAACTTGCGTAATAACTAATAATAATCTTATTTATTTATTTTTATTTTGAACGACAGACACACACCCACTAAATTTACTTTTAAATCTACTTTATTATCAATCGCATACCTTAATTAATTAACTTCTTTTAAAAAAATGACACCTTTAACCAACATACAGTTGAGCTACAAAAAATCAACAAGCATTCAATCGATTCTCGAGAAGTATCAAGACTCAAATGAGCCAACTAACGTCAAACAAACCCTAATAACATCCCAATAATAAACTAAATTATAAAGTCAACATGCTTTAAAAGGTTGGTATCATAAAACGAAACCTAATAACATCCCAATGCTTGTTTAAATTATCAATAAATGATCAAAGTCATCAAAATGCTTATAAATTCAAACTAAAATTCATGAAATAGTAATCGACTTAAAAATATATGAATTACAACTAGACTTTAGATTGGGATGTTACAATGTTACACCATCCCTCCATCATGCGGGTATTCGCTTAGACGTGAAGTCGTGAAGCATATGATAATCAAACAGGAATTTTCCTATAATAATAATATTTCCTCATCACCTTACTTGGTTTAATTAAGTAATTAAAAAAATAAGTAATAACATTTAGTAGAAGACGATAGAAGCTTCAGCTCTTGTATTGTCATAACAAATAAATCTTTTTAATCATATAAACCATAAATTATAGAGGAACTAAAAATATATATGGTCTGTGATTCCACATGCACCAACCATTTCAACTGATACTGAAAACTATGAACGGTAGAAAGTGGACAATATTGGGGACCAAATAGTCTGTTTTTTTTTTTCAAAGCACCATGGCGTAAAAATTAAATTTAAGGAGTAAATCTTTAAAAAAGAACTAAATTAGATAGTTTTCATTATATAATCTAAATGTTGATTTTGTAAAATTAAATCTGATTTATTAATTTAAATTGAAGAATAAATTTGGTTTTAACTTTTAGATGTCAAATTTCTTTAATTTGTATTGATATTATTATTATATGATTTTATATGTCTTTGAAACCTTAAAAAATAATATTTTTCTATCTTAATTTATAAATATCATATTTGCCTCTTATAATATTTTAAATATTATATTTAACCAAATTCTTAGTTTTTTTCATTTTAATATATATTATAATCATTTAAAACTTTTTTTTAAAAATAAGCAATAATAAAATTTGACCTTATTTTTTTTTTTTTTTTGAACAGCCAATAAATCCAACTGTTCAACACACAGGAAACACATTCCTGCCTAACCACATACATCAATATAACACTACACACACTCATCATCACATTCAACAACCTACATTGCATTAACAGCACAACCGCATCTAGTAGGAGCGTAAGGTTCAATATGACCCCCTACGTAGGTGAAAACCTAGCAGACTCAACACATAGCAAACACAACCCGCAACGTAGATAGTAGCACATAACATCTTCAGTCGGCAATACTCATCAGTAAAGCTTCGATCAAGCACATGATAACAAAAAATCGGTTCCAAATCCGTATATGGAATCCTAACAATATATCGGTACCACCGCAATTAGATCCAGCTGCTCTTCCTGTCATAGAACCGTGAAGCTTTCGGACCCGTAAGAAGCCAACCTCCAACCTGAGAACCACAACCAACAACAACAATCTGGGGCTTGAAAGATGGATCTGCATCGGCTGAAAGAAAGATGGCCTAGCAAATCAAAATAGGATTATTATGCCCCCCTTATCACACCATGGATTCAACGCAGTGCAAACCTCCTGCACTAAAAGGAACCCCCATAGACTAGCCTATGACCATGGCTGATAAACGTGAGATTACAATGTGAAGTGTGTGCAAAAGACAGTGCCACCAAAATCTCTGAGAAACAAAGTTCAGCCACAGCCACTACACCTACCAGCACCACCCTTGTATCTCCAACCCAAAGCCCCTACAGCACACAAAGCTAGTAGCAAAAATCTGTACCCAACATCCCACTATCCCGTGAAAATTCAATGACACCCGCAACCAAAACTCTGAGGCTTGAAGGAAGGATCTACATCGGCAAACACAACGATGGCCTAGCAGATCAACAAGGATTGAGATACCCCCCTTATCACACCAGGCAAATCAAAGTGCAACCTCCTGCACCAAAAACAAGACCCCGCCTACTAGCCTATGACCATGGCCACGATACGTAGAACCTCAATGTGTATTGTGTGTGCGTAAAATATTGCCACCGAACACCGACAAAAGGCATATGGCCACAGTCACTAAGCCTACCGCACCACCCTTATACCACCAACCACCCCCCAAAAAGGCCCTCAACCAGTAGACGAACCATAAACTTGAGGAACCTTAAAACACCCAAAAACGCGAACACAAACCAATAAAATTATTGCCCTCCTACTGTAAGTCTCACCCAACGAAATACACTAAAAAACGAAGGTAAACACCCTCCAACTGGAAACATTGACCACGCACACAAACACCACCCCAACCTTGCCCGGAGACACACGCCTCTAACACCCACACTAGACAGTGAGGCACACACTCACCCCAGACCCGCCTACCTACACAAAGACCACACTACAACAATGATAATTACCCACCCAGCTACTACAAGAAATATAGCTACGTCTATTGACGTTATGATACCACATTTCTATCATCATGTCGACCTCTTTATGTTGACTCTTTATCGTTGGTCTTAATATTGACAGTTTGACACTATCTGTCATCAACTTTTTAAACTCTACTATCTTTAATGTTTTAATATTTCGAATTTTAAACCAAGTCATGTATCCTATAAATATTTAATTAGTATATTATAATAATTAAATAAAAGGGATAGCCAATGATAAGCAGAAAAAAGCAGAAAGAGAGTTTATGTGTGACAGCAAGACAATAAAGCGGTGTTGAGAGGAATTTGTTTCCGAATGATGAAAAGTGGACCACTTTCATATTGCTTTTCTTTTCAGCACCAAACCAAACTGACAACCGCTTAGTAGGCCCATCAACTGTCCTCCAGCCCAAGGCAAACACACTCTTATCTTAATTCCACATAAATTATTATTATTTTTTTATTACTTGACCACAATATATTTAATTAAAAATATATAAAGATTTGTACTATTTTTTTATACTTATATATATTAAACTTAATTATTAAAAAATTATGTGTTCATGCTTGCATTTTTTCTGAATGAAACTAAACTCAATTACGTTGTCATATAAAATGTTATCAAGATCGAGATCTTACTATGAATCATTTTAATATCAATAATATCGAAATCGTAAGATTGGATTGAGATCCTAAGTAAAATGTTCTAGTTTCTAATGGCCATTGTCAACAATGTTAAGTAATATAAAGATTTGTAGTGCGTACTTTTGTTTTCGCAAATCATATATTATATCCTTATATTAAGAAAAGCTGGCCTCAGATATGTTTTTATATCTACGTATGATGGATTACTAAGAAAAATAAATAGTTTCATGATTATAAATGAAAGAAAAAAATTTAAAGATAGTTTAGTGGGATGAAGCATGTGTGTCTTAATTATGTCAAATGTTTAATGATTGTTACTTGTTAGTAAATTGGTACGATCGATATTTGTGTGCTTATTATATGATAAAGCATTTCTCTTAATGTTTTAAGGGGTATTTGATTGTATTTAAATATAATCAATCAGTATTGAATGATGAATTATTTAATATTTAATGTATTGATTTTTATTGCTGAATGAAAACTTTGATGAAAGAAAAAATTGTTACTTACTCATTTTATTTTAAAATATCTTCCGAATCATTAACCTATCAATTATTTTTACCCCTATACATATTTATATACGGCTTATGTTCATAGTAATTCATTAGGAAAATTAACATAATAATTTCACCATTCAAGTTTAAAAGAAAAGGCTTCTAAAACAATATCTTAAATTTCCCATCATCTAATGACTTTTTTAATTTAAAGTATTAATAAATAAAAATAACTAGAACTTATGAAATCGAATTACCTCTAACCTAAATTTATAAATATTTCCAGATTTTTCTAAATGACTCACTATCACCACAAAATAATATAGTTATCCTACTACTCTACGCGAGTATTTGCTAGTATCATATCATAAAACTATACGACGTGTGTGTCTTTATAGATAAAAATCAATTTAAAGTTTGGTTCCTTTATATACATATACATTCTTAATATGAAGTTTTCTACACACCGAAGACTTTTAGTTATAATGAATGTAATTAGTTAAGGCATTAGTTTAATAATTGTATACATTAAATAAGCTACACAATGCTCCAGGATTTGAATTAATGGTGGTTAGGAATAAGTAATCTTATGGACACTATATATCACTACACATGAGAGTGTGTGGCAGGAAAGCGATACATAATCACATCATATAACAAGGAAGTGTGCACTTATGTTTTTAATTTACCATTTATTGATGGGATTAGTGGTCTTTCAAGACTTTTACCTATCCAATGTTGGTTGGTTGTCCTTTCTCACTTATCCTTAAGTTGGTACATAGTTCACTCGCCAATGGTCACTATTCGACGATAATCTGTGAATATTTGTCATCGACATAATGAGATTGCCCACTCTTTCAATAGGGTCGGTCCTAATATTTTCGGGGCTCTGGACAAAAATAATAAAAGCGGCCTTAAAATATTATTATTTATAAAATTTTAAATGAGTTAGACTTAGCTTAAGAGCCACCTAATCTTAAAACTATAGCTAGATATGAAATTCTTGCACACCCTTAGCTAGTTATGACGTTGGCAGTCTATATGCATTTTCATGTACCACCATTAAAACTATCAAGAAGGGAAGTATTAAGTATATCATGTTTCTTTTCAATAAGAGATGATGGGCATTGGCAAGTGTCTTTAAACCATTTACATTTCCAGTAACTAAAACACATGTTATACTTGGACATTTTCAATCGATCATTGATTGACGCACTCAAAAGTCAAACACCAAACTAAACCCAACAAACTTCTGGTGTCATTTAACTTAAAATCTTCATCAACATCATGGTAATCATTTAAAAGGAACACATTTTTTCAAATTTTCGATCCAAAACAATGTGAGCAAATCCACAAGCATAATCAAGAAGCATGAAACGTTAGAGTAATCGGGAAAAAGAACTTACAATTTTAGGTGTTTTTATTAAGATGATTTAATGAACAATAACAACAACAAGGAGACGAGAAATGATTTTGTGATAGTTGGATGAATGAATAGAAATGTGAGGGGTCGATAGAAATAGCCTCTTGTTTGATTCTTCTCATTTCCCACACACTGGTCGCTTCTCCAATGAGCGTGCGGGTTGAAGGAGTGGCCGCGTAGGTATGTGAAACGGAATGGAAACAATTTGGATTTTGGGGACTCGTCTTTTTTTTCCTTTTGACTTATTTTTTACATGTAAACTAATCAGGACATATATAATGATTATATGACTTGTTAGAAGTATTTGGCCCTAAAATTTGTGGGCCGTGGCAGTTATCCTGGGGGCAAGGCCTAGTGCAGGCCTTACCTTTAGGCCGTTACCAAACAGTCCCAACGGTTATATGTCGAAGGAAGATCATGTAGGTTAAGGACGCATGCCAAGTTTTATTCATGAAAATTAATTATAGATTACATGTCTCCAACTGCTAGACTATCATCACTAAACCTTATCATCTACTGATAACATTCTATTCAAAGTAGTTTTTCAAACACATGGTAAACTTTTTAAGTAATATCACACATTTCTTCATTTAATGGTTTTTTTATATGATTTATTTATAACCTTTTTAATAGGTTTAAGTGTTTAACTAGTTTATTGGTATAAATATTATAAGTTAAATATATAAACCAAGATAAACAACACCCAACCAAACAAACCCATGGTGGCTTACCAAACATTAAGATCACAGTCATTTCATGTTTTTTTGGTATTTATTGACTTTTATAATTAGTCATACACCTATCAATTTTAGGTATATTTTTAGTGTGAAGTTAGTGGTGTTTGTGTACCCACTTCTGTTTTCGAGTTGTTAATTAAAAAAGGACGTCACAGAAAAGCAATATTCACTACTAAAATTGATCTTCGACTTGTCTTCAGCCTCTGGTTTCTTTAGTTTAGTCGTTGTCTTTGGTCGCGTACACAAGAATATTGGTTAAAGTTAATATAAATATTTAAAAATAATCGTATAGAATTTATACCTGTAAAAGAAATTTTGACGGAAAAATAACAATATGTGCAAAAGCTAATAGATAGCATGACATACCCCGTATTACAGAGTTTTTTTGGAAGAAATATATTTTGAACATTAATCTGATTTCGTAAGAGTTTTTATGGTATGTGTTTTTTCCTCATTAAGATCAAGAAACCTTTTAAAATCTTTAAATGAATACAAGATGGATGTAAATTAAAAAACTTTTTAAAGTGATAACAAGTCAAGCTTTATTTGGAAAACTATTTACTCATGTCTGATGAACCTTATGATTCGGTTATCGTTGTATTTCTATTTGTTTGCAATGCTATTATGTACATAATTGTCCTGTTAAAATGGTATTCACGACATAAAGAAATATAAAATCGATTTTTTATTTCTTTATGCTGTGAATATCATTTCAACAGGACAATTATTTCTTTATCAAATCGATTTTATATTACTTTATGCCGTGTTAACTAAACTTTTGCCTTTTTGACAATTGTGTGACATGTATGTGCATTGTTGTGAACCCGTAACCGGGTTATGCCTATTGAATCATATATTCCTGATATAGCCAACGTTTAGCTCCAGCTGGTAGGCAATTTGTTGGAAAACTAATTACTCATGTCTGATGAACCTCATGGTTCAATTATCCTTGTATTCCTATTTTATTGCAATGCTATTATGTACATAATTGTCATGTTAATATGATATACACGGTAAACTTGTTTATATATAAACCTACGAGCTCACCAACATTATGTTGACATTTCTCGAGTGTCCATTTTCAGGTAATGCTAACAATAACGCATAAGGAGCCTAGAAGCTTCGTAGTTGGACCTTAGCGAGACTTGACATATGCATGGACATACATTATTACGTTTTGAGTTATAATTCCCTTAGTTTGAACTTAGAACTTTTATTACTTTGGGCTTTGTATGCTTATCCCGGGTTGTGGGAATTTATATATATATTTTTTTTATGTTAACTATGTTTGTCGTGGAATTGACTAACCACGACACAAGTCTCCACTTGTGACGAGGACGTCATGACACGTTGGTTGGTTTACATTTAGTAAGTTCTCTATTTCTTTATTAATGCGTTATGATGATCCTCTCCGTCGCCTATGTTCATTTCTATTCTATAGTAAGCTGCTACAACCATTGATTGCTTCCGCCAAGGCGGGGTGTGACACTTCAAGAAACTATATGTAACAAACCTCAAACTTCACTGTTTAAACTACCGATGCCCACTTAAATTTTTCAGGTCATAGTCACCGGTAACCTCCAACTTCTTGACTGCTACCAACTCAAACTCTCTCAATATCTCCGCCCTACTCAAAGATTCCAAATATCTTCACCTCTCTGACACTCCCACACTATCATTACTTAAATTCCTCGAAACTCGCCGCCATACTCACACTCTCCAACCTTCCTCATTGTATACGTACTAACAGTCTTTGTCGACATCTGCACACCTAAGTATTTTGAGTCTTTCTTGCTTATTGGTACCAAATCTAAACAATAAGAGACCATTTTAATGTCTTAATATTATTTATATTTAATTATTTGTGTTTTTATAAATCTGAATGTTCATAAATATATGTTTTCTCATATTTGATATTTATCTATGTTTTAATATAATTAAAATAATCAAACTGTAAAAGCAATCAAAATTAAAACAAACAACAAGATAAAATTGTTGTAATCTATCTCCTTTTATACAATATTATATAGTTTTATTTAAATGATATTAAGACATTAAAATAGTCTCTTATTGTTTAGATATTATTTTTATTTATGAACAATTTAGTAATTTTGACATTTTTATGGTGATGATTGGGGTACCCAACAAGGATTAGTTTCTTAAGGTTTTCTATACGGATAGAAGTATTTTTTTTATATATATTCTAATTCTAATTATTATTTTAGGCTTTGAAAGAAAATCGTACGACATATGGAAGCCATTTATAAGAAATAAATGATTTTGTTTCAATTTGCCATGTTATGCACATTTTGGCCAAATAGAATAATAGATGACACACATTGGTTCTTCGTTGGTTTAATAAGATTTTTCGATATGAATATTCAAGAAACTTTATAGATTTAGAGTGTTGTAAGATCGTGATTAAAAAAAAATTATATGTAAACCTTTTTATAAAAAATTGTTTCATTTGTTGAATTTTAGATATAGAATTAATTGCATTTCTGGTCCCTGTTGTTTGCCGAAAATTATGAATTTGATCTCTAGGTCCGAATTTTTATGGGTTAAGTCCATCCCGACCCGAATTTCTCTCACTATAATCCACCTCCCCCTGTCTTTCTCAGTTGGCTAAGACAACACCACACCCACCATCTCTGTCTACAACAACAACCACCACCACCATCTACTTCTACAACAACCACCACTGTCATCATCATACTCAACCACCACCACCGACACCTTCATATTTACCACCATCATCTTCAACTACACCACAACCACCAATATGAACCTCAAATCGAACACCTCCAAACAAATTTGTAGAACCAAATCAAACTGTAGAGTAGAAATCTAGAACCCTACACACATGATCGACTAATTCAAGCCAAGAAATCGAATCAAATACACTAAACACCCAAATCTATTCAACATACACACATGAAACGATTTGACTAGCTCAAGCCAGGAACACAATCCGGTACCCTAAATACCAAAATTGGTTTAACAAAGACAACCATGAGTAGAAAACCCTAAAAAGATCTAAATGGAGAAAGAATAAGAAATTGCGGGGGTTTGAATGTGGGACAGACTAATAGTCAACACAATGAACAAATTAGGGCTTTAATGGCTTCGGTTAGGGCTCCGACGATTTTCAATTAGGTTTTGTTCTTGAATCCCTTGAATCGACTAGGGTTCCGATAATTTGGTTTCAATCGTTTAGGATAAGGGTGTTTGTTGACAGTTTCTGATATAAGCAAGGAGTGGCAAGTGATGTAGCTAATGATGGTGATGGGTGGTAATGGAGTTGGGCATGTAATGTTGGTAGTGATGGTGGTGTCGTTGGTAGTTGTCGGAGGAGAGAGAGAGAGAGCATGAGAGAAAGAAGCTTATGTAAGAGAGGAGAGAGAAGAGACGGTGGTGGTGGTGTTCATGGTGGTGGACAGAGTTAAATAACTGGATGTGGTGTGGGACGATGGAGGTGTGGTGGTTGTATTGTATTAGGGAGAGAGAGTGTTATGAATGATAAGAGATGATACATATAATATTTAAAATAGAATTAATATTGAATAATATATAAAATAAATTACAAATTAAAGAAAATGGAAAATTAAATAGGATAAGGGTACATTGGTCGATTTAAGTTTAGGAGGAACCAAACATGCTAGAAAGTCGGGTCGGGAGGAACCAAACCCGTGAATCAAATTCATAATTTTTAGCAAACTACATAGACTAAAACTATAAATTAACTCTTAGATATTATATATATATATATATATATATATATATATATATATATATATATATATATATATATATATATATATATATATATATATATAGGGGAGGGTTCCATCGATAACAAAAAAAATGCGAGAACTGCGAGAACCGATCTCCATTTTTTTAAAACTAAAATATCTACCAAACGCCAAGATATTAAATAATGAAAATTATACCAAATTAACGACAAATATATGCTCTTTAATATGACATCCATATTGCAATATTTTTTTCAACAAAAAAAATTCGTTACATATATGTAACATACCTTATAGTACTGATTACATATATGTTAGTACTGATTACACATATGTAACATACCTTATAGTGCTAGAAAAAAAACCCGGCAAAAATGAATTTTTTTTGTTGAAAAAAATATAGCAATATAGATGTCATATTAAATAGCATATTTGGTATAATTTTCATAATTTAATATCTTGGCGTTTGGTATATATTTTACGGTTTAGATCGGTTCTCGCAGTTCTCTCATTTTTTTTGGTTCTCGATGGAACTTCGTTCTCTCTCTCTCTATATATATATATATATATATATATATATATATATATATGAGAATGAGAGACTCAATCCGAGCCGTCCAATTTCCACTCCTTCATTCTCATTGCCCACCCATGAATTCCTTACATACACCCTGCCACACTCTATCCTCTCACACTCTCCATCAATGATCAATTTCACTTACAAAATGAACGGATGAGATCGAGTTTCCATTTTCATTTAATTTCTTATTACTATTTGAACCTTCCCTTGTATATATTCGTCTAATGTTATTTATTTACTTTAATCTGTTAAAAAATGATTTGATTTAGGTGTTACAAGTATTATTTGAACGTTTTGGTATTGGTTTCTCACATTTCCTATATATAGCTATTTTGGTTTCTTACCATCTCATGTTTTCATATACCAAGTAGGTGTGACAAAACAAGTTATAGTTGGAGTTGCAACGCTTATGAAATTAAAACTAGGACTAAACATTTTTTTAATACTATTAAAAACTTAGCATGTTAAGAAGATCTAAATATATTAAAAGTCTACAAAACTCTCGTAGTAATGTTTGCTTGAAAATTATACCATGAAAAGTTCAAACGTAATAGAACTTTGTGACAACTGCATATGAGGACCTGAGGGGTTAGAGTGTGATAGCGTATATAGGATAAATTCATAGAAGTGTATTGGAATTTAAGGAAGGAGATTTGGACGGCGAGTATCGTAAAAACAAATCTTAACTATTAATTAAATTAGATCAATGACTATAAAACTAATACCTCAATGCTCATTAACGAGCGATGTTTGGTTTCTTTCATTCAATTCACAACGATTTTGACATCCTCAACGGTGTTATTTCATTTGTTTTCTTAACAATAGAAATTATAAATTTGCATTTTTATTAAAAAAGTTTAGGCGTAACAAGGACTGACATTATATTTTCAAATGTAGTTGGACAACTTTAAATGCTTAGGAATCATATTCTTCTAAGTACATATTTATATACATATATAATAATAATAATAATTCAACGTTATCTATCTACAATTTCATGTTCTTAAATATGTTAACAGGAGTACGAAATTTCCTTTTCTCACAACCAACGATAACGTGGATTTTATTAATTTATTTTAGTGCCAACATCAATTTTTTTTATAAACTAAAATATAAAACATTTATAAAATTTTCATAAATAAAATCATGTAGTTTCTCTTTAATAATAATAACAACAATAATAATATAATAATAATAATAATAATATAAAGAAACACAAGGTAGTTTGCCTATCGATGAAAACGAGCGTTTTCGTTTTAATATATATATCTCGTAGAAAGTGACGAAACAGAATGAAGAATTTTGAAACCTTAATAATATTTTAATATGAATTTATTAGTTAGAAGTCTTTGAAGCAAGATTTTTTAAGTTATCGTTAAGTATGAAAATAAAAATAAAATCTTTCATTTAAATCAAATTAAGACGAAGGTATAGACTTCAAATCCTGAGATTATGTTTGTGTGTGTAGCTTTAACAGTTTAAATCAAAATCGAGATCTATACGGTATGAGTCTATGAGACCCTTTAAGATACGTTCGGAAAAAAAAGACCTCCTTAAGATATATAAGTTTGTATTCATTTTTAAGCGAGAAATATATTTTAAGAGATCTCTTCGAATTAATATTTTCAAGAAAATTTATTAATTTATATGGATATATAATGAAACTTGATATAGATAGAAGTTGAAGGAATTTGATTATTAAACACCAAATCACATACATAAACAAAAATCATGTAATAGATTCATACAATCATGATGAGCATAATACACATAAATTTCTTCTTTTAACATAAAATAATTATTAAGCTTGGTCAAACATATATAAAATAATAAATCTGTTATTATTATTATTGTTGCAAATAAAAAATCGATATAAACAACATAAAATATAGTCGCCGACCTTTTAAATATTTTTATTACACCGTCCACTTGATAAGTTTGTGTCGTAAAGCATGCAATGGATTGGTTTATTATACGAATTTAGTATAATACTGCTTTCTTTTCTTGCCTTAAAAAAATACTGCTTTCTTTTCACATATATCAATATATAATTCTTTGTTACAATCTATAATTACATAGTTACTGTGATAATACCTATATCTGTTATAACTGAACTCAGATACAATTGTTCATCTCAAATTCTATTGATTGTAACAAATAGATCGACGACGAGCACTTTACCACCACAATGGTGCTACCTGATAACGAAACTATAACAATTTACTCGAAATGATAATGATGACCTTGCTATCCACCATTTTCGGCCGTATTAGCCGATAACGAACCTCATTACGGGTGCTCTAACAATAAATTCTTAATAACAAATAGATGAAAAAACCAGCCAATCTATACCAGGTGTAATAAATAGTGAACAAATTTATAAATTTAAAAAATTACTAGTGTGTATTTATTTAGCCGTTAAAAAATGGTTAAACACGTTAGATATTTTTATTTTTTTTGAATATTTCTTTAAAAAAAATATATTTACTATTGTATCGTTAAATCATGATTATGTGTTTTTTATTTCTGTAAAATATATGTTTTCATTTTAATACCTTGATTTGTTGAATTTAAACTTATTAAGGGGGTGTTTGTTTTAGAACAACTTATTTTTCCAGCTTATTTTTTATAAACTCATTTTTTCTGGCTTATTTTTTAAGAGTTCGACTTATTTTATTCTTGAAACTCATAATAAACTCAAAATTCATAAAATAAACCGAAAAAAATTAACTTATAAAAATAAGCCTAGTTAAAACAAACAGCTCCTAAGAGGTAATTATGAATTAAAAATCTTAATTTATAGCTAAAATAGAGATTTATGATCAACTTAGTAGATAAGAGAAAAGAAAACACAACACGAAATATTTACATTATTATCTTGGAACACAAAATCAAAATTAATTTTACCTAATTTCGTAAAGAAATAGATAAAACGAAAAACAAAGGCACCAAAAAAAAAACAATTACTGATCCAAATTATCTGGAGTTAGAAGATGAAATTATCGAATTACCCTCCAATTCTCTAGGCGTTTAATTTCACCAGCACTCTCCGTCCGGGTCTTCAGGTTCGGGTTTTTTATTCAAATCGGGCTTTTCTTGAAACCAACAAGCCTTCAATTCAGAAGTTGATGTACAACTCGTATGCAACGACGTACAAGTCGTTTCTGCATCCACTCTCGCTCCAACTTCTATCGCTTTTTTCCTAATAGAGGCGGCGGAGACCTCGTCGAGGCCACCGTCGGACGCCAGTAATTCCGGGAAGTTAAGTCGGGCGGAGGGCCCGCGGAGGTAGTACACGGCGGTGTCGTAGGCTCTTGCGGCGGCGACGGGAGTCGAGTAAGAGCCAAGCCAAATCCTGGAGCGTTTATTCGGCTCCCGAATCTCAGCCACCCACTTCCCCCACTTTCTCATACGAATCCCTTTGTAAAGTCTCTGATCGTTTTTCCTCTTGCCGGTGGTCGACGGATAATTACACGACGCGACGTCTAATTCACCGGCGCCGGCTCTTTCGGCTTCCATCCTTGTAAATAAAATGAAAAAAAAAAGAAGGAATTGAAGTGATTAATCGGCGATGAAAAAGAAGGAAAGAGTTGTCATCTGGCGAAAGGTTGGACGATGATTAGTATAAAATAGAAATCGGCACAAAAAGATAATCCAAAGGCACCGACACCTTTATTTTCCCTCAATTTCTGTTTCTCTCTCTATATATACAGCTTGGCGCGTGTGTAACTGATATACATATATATATATCATAATAATAAATATAAAATTATGATAAGAATAAATAAATTAGTTTTAATTTTTAAAAATAGTAATTTTGTTTATATTTTAAAAGTTAAAAATCAATTAAAAAGTAATTATAAAAAACAAAATTATGAAAACATGAGTTGTAACTATTATTTTAAAAAAATAAAATTAACTTTTTTTATTCTTAACTACAGCTCTCTAAATGACTATGGTTATCATCCTCTATAAATATAATTACTTTTTTATATTTTTTTACTAAATTGTTTTAATTTGTCCTTATACTTGTTAAATGATAACATATAAAGTCTATAGACTTTTTCTATAATTCCAACTATGATATTAATCTTATAAATGTTAGAAAGAGTAGAATAAAAGATTAGAGGATTTAAAATCTCTCTATATATAAATACATATATAAACTCTGGCAAAAGTTCAAACGAGAACTGTTTTTCGTACGAGAACTGCGAGTACCAATCTGAGCCGTCCAATTCCCCCTCCTTTAATGTCATTGTCCACCTATGAATTCCTCACATGTACACTGCCACACTTGATCCCCTCCACGTCTCCATCCATGAAGTTCTCATATCTAAGGAACGACTGAGATTAGTTCCCGCAGTTCTCGTACGAAAAACAGTTCTCATTTGAACCCTCCCCTATAAACTCTTATGATTACTTGAACCTTATACATAAGTTAAATTGACCCTTAAGAGATCTATAAAAATGTAACATATTATAAAAACTACTAGTTTATTGACCCGTGCACGCACGAGTATTTCGGACGTGTATGTGAGATATTAAAATTTTTAAATAAAAATAATACAATAAATAAAATATTATAGAAAGCTTACATGTCTGAATTTTTAACAAAAAAAATAACAACTTTTTTTGAATAACTTCTTTATAGACTACATTTGTTGTTTTGTTTGTAACATTACCACTCATGTCACAAATCAAGGCTTTTAATCTTTTTTTTTTTACTTCTAACACGTGAAACGACAACATACATTTGACCATGTGTAAACACATGTTTCGTGAGAAATAAACCAACTTTTGAAAGTGACTGATCTTTATATCTCTGAATTTATATTTTTAAATTTATAATATATCATCTTTTAATAATACAATTTATTTTAAACCTTATTATATAAAAAGCTTCATACATCTTTCTAATAAGATTGAAAATGCTTTAAAATTAATAACTAAACACTTTAAATAACATATTCAAGTTGACCACTCAACTTATCACCATAATCAAAAAAGAAAAAAAAACTCACTCAGCTAAATTATAAATTACCTACCCACTATTATTAATGTATAACAAAAAATTATGAATATACTAATTTTAAAAATAGTGTCATATTACAATAAAATTTATACCAAAACGTAGATAAAAATGAGACGGTCGTAAATATATAATTATTTTTACTCGAAACAAAATATATCAAAAGTTACTAAACATAATTTATAAACAATCTATAATTAATTAATTTCATTAATATACAATTTTGAAATTGAATTATTTTAAAATTAGAGGTTGTGATTGGTTGATTAAGTCTCAATTTTAGTTATTTTTAGAAATTCTACATGCCTTTTATATATATACTAGTTTATTGACCCGTGCACGAACGGGTATTTCGGAATTGTATTTGAGATATTAAAATTTTCAAATAAAAATAATGCAGTAAATGAAATATTACATTTGTGATGAGAATATGCTAATTTAAAAAAAATGTCATGTTACTATAAAATTTATACCAAAACATAGATAAAAATGAGAGTGTCGTAAATATATAATTATTTTTTCTCTAAACAAAATGTATCAAAAGTTACTAAACAGAATTTATAAACATCATATAATTGATTACATTAATATACAATTTTTATAAAACCCCCTCATATTTTCTTAAAAACCCCTCACATGTTTTATAAAACATCCTCACAAATTTTCATTCAGCCCCCTTCCAATTAATTTAGATTTGAAATTGGATGGGTATTAATGTTTCTAAAATTGTTTTTGAAATTGAATAATTTTGAAATTGAAGATTGTGATTGGTTGATTGAGTTTAAATTTATGGTTATTTTTGAAAAATTTGCATGACTTTTATATATAGATATATATAGATAATAGATTGAAAATAAAACTCCAAATAGTATAGATAATTAAAAAGGTTTAATTGGCCGCCATAAATAATTGATGCTTTTATGGAGCTGCGAATTATGGTTTCGAAGTGTTAAATCAATTTAGCTCAAAAAAACATACGACAACCACTTAATTAAAAAATTATATATATATATATGTGTGTGAGAAGGTTCGAATGAGATTGAGAAATTAAAAGAGAAAGTAAGACTCAATCTCAACTGTTCATTTTGTAAGTGAAATTCATTGATGTAGAGCGTGGAGGGATCAAATGTGGCAGGATACATGTGATGAATTCATGGGTAGATAATGATATTAAAGGAGTGAGAATTGGACAGTCAGATTGGTTTTCTTGGTCTTTGCAATAAAAATGATTCTCAAATAAACTTTTTCATATACACACACATATATATATATGAAATGTGGGATAATTTATTTACCATTATCATTACGAATAATGTGAAAACTAATATTGGTCCATAATTAAAAAAATTAAGAGGTAATAATTGTGACGACTTATTAATGACTAATTAATAACACATTAATGAGAGTATTTTGAGAAAAATAAGGTGTTGTTTTGTTTATTAAAAGGTTATGAGTCTGAATTAGAATAATATGGCTGGATAATAAGAGATGATCTTGATGTCTGAATGTTCATTCATATTTTGCTGTTTGTTTTTTAAATATCTGAATGGTTGTAATACTCTGTTTTACAATATTTTATATTCAACTGTTACATATATAACTCAAGTTAAACTTTTCTAATTGTAAAGTAACATATTTTAAGAACAAATATCAAACCATAATACTAGAGGGAATTAAAAACAAATATATAGAAGAGAGATATGTGGCAGCGTGCGGTAGACGAAGGCGACCGTGAAATGTGTCTATGTATATAGGGTAGTGGAGGAGTAGATGTTGACGTGAATTAGTGAATGAAGGAGTCTGATTGTTATAGTAATGAAACATAAATTTTGTTAAGATGTTATAAGAGGTAATTTTATCTCTTATTTATTAAGGAGATTTAAGAAAAACGTGATAACTAATCTTGGCCCTTGATTAAAATAAATCATTGGTCAAGAAAAACGGCGCCTTATTATTGGCTAGTTAATGATGCATTAATTAAGGGTATTTAGGAAAAATCAAGCCTTGGTCTTTAATGACACTCTATCCGAAGTCAATTACAAATGGTACCTAGGGTACCCGCATTAAGAATGGATTTTCAAATTAACTTTTTCATATATGAAGACAAATCTTGATACTTGATTAAAATAATTTAATGGCAAATAAAAATGTCGCCTCATTAACGGCTCATTAATAATGTATTAATGAAAGGTATTTTAAAAATCAAATCTCGCTATTTAATGACAATCCATCCGAACACAATTTACAGTTAAAAATATATAGAACACCAAAATACTCATGTTAATGAGTCACTAAGGAGCATTCATGGTGGTTATAAATGGTACCCACGGATAAAAGTGATTTTCTAATGACCTTCTCTTATATATGTGTGAGAGTTTATTTGAGAACAATTTTTATTGCGAGTACCACGAACATCATTTATAACCATCTCTAATGTTCAATAATAGGGATGTTTTGGTCTTTTATATATTTTTTTCAACCGTAAATTATGTCCGGTTGAACGAGTCATTACTAGATTGACTTAATTTTTTCTAAAATACCCCTAGTTAATGAGTCATTACTCATTAACGAGCATTATTGAGACAGTAACATTATAGCCATTATTGTAATGTTATCGAGGACTAAGATTGATTTTCGGAATACTCGTAATAAGAATGATTCTTAAATAATCTTCTAATATATATGTGTGTGATTTTTTTGTGTACAAATTATAATTCCATTTCTTATGGTACTTTTAAGAGAATCATCAACAACTTTGTTAAAACAAGTGAAAGTGCTCACTAGTAGCGACTAGTGAGTGGAAGATTGGAAAATTATGTTAGGTACAAGATGGGTAAAATGTGGGTTAATCAATAAACTTTATGTTTAAAATGGGTTAACTTTTAAATATTTTTAATAAATGTATTAACCTCTTTTTTAATGATAAACACGCCCACCATTTGATTTAATTACACAATTACACTAATGCTTATAAAGGGAAAATACTTTAAGCGCTACTTCATGACACAAAGCCAAAGGCCCTTTGGTAAATGTTTTAACCCTTTAGTGAATGAGTCATTATATACCATTATCTTTAATAGATATTTATTTTAATTAAGGACTAATATTAGTTCTTACACAAAAAATTATTCTTGTTTGAACTTATCATACATACATATCCAGACCTTACACAACCTCTCCTAAAGAGAAAGAAATACGTATTTGCTCAACTATTGATTGTGAACTATAACACCCTGATTTTTTGTTTAAATTTTGAACTATTTAAAACATCTCTTTTAAAACGAATTATATAAGCTTTAATCATTAATTACGGAAGCATCTAAGACTTAAACTTTATAAGCACATGATTTAAAAGACCAACATTTCTCTCAAATAAAATTTTGAAAACCAAAACAATACATATTAGAGTTATATGTATAAAAAATACAACCATAGTCTTGATCGGTATCAAAAATCGGTTACGTATCAATCACAGGGATCAAAATCAGAAACCCTAAGATCATGTGCATCGGGGCCGTGATGGGGCTCGTGAGAGGCCATCACACTCGCGAACACCATCGTTGAAGTGTATGATGGCTCCCTCACGGTCACATAAGTGATGGCGGTCGCGCATGTGAGCGGGAGTCGTGAGAGAGAAGTTTTTTTTTCTTTTTTGTGATGTGAAGCATGTGATGGATGTGGGGTTTGTGTGATGAGATGAGGGAATAATGTGGAAATGATGTGACTCGTATGTGGAGCTGATGTGGCTGTGTGAAGGGTGTGGGTGGGAGGGGGGTCATGGAGGGAGATAGAAGAACAATTCTCTAAATTAGGGGTATCTAAATAACCTAATATTATCTGTTAAATACCCTTGGGCTTAATTAATACATCTCTTTCTGTTATCCGGTAATATTTCCAAAGCTACTTTTAGTACAAAAATATTTATAAAATTTAATCTAACTAAATAAGTTACCATCACACACGAATGGGCCAATGCACTTATACTATTATACATAGCTTTTGGAAAGACAGTTTGGTCTACATGGACATTTTTCATGTAAAAAATTGATAACTATATATTTTGCGTTCGAAAAACATATTGATATTTGTTAAATTAACCAATCACTCACTATAAAGATAAATTAAGCTACAACTATTCAAAACTAAATGAATTATACACAATATAAGCATTGTACAAATGATTGGTATCTTTGACGTCTCACAAGAATAATTGACCAATTTTACAAAGTCGACACGCAAGTCCTTATAGCCATAAGTTTTCTGTGTATATAGTTAATGTACCGATTGGTCATGTTTTATCCTTAAACATTATATAAACATGTCTAAACCATGTTGTGAATCAGTCATTCAACTAGATTTAACCTTTTCATGATTATAAAACTACCAATTAATCTGCTAAGGGGTTTATGCCTTAGGTTGGGCGTTATACCTTACCTACAGGTAAGGCTTACCTGCAGTCACATAAGCGTCACATCCCCTCCCTTACCTTTCTCCTTTACCTAATTTCAAGTTATACCTTACCTTCTCTTACCCAATCTTTTTTCAATCTTTTTATTCTTTTTTTTATTTTAACAAATAACCAATTATATAAATAATATAATTCATTAATTTAATTAAATTAAAATTCAAACAATACTAAAAATTAAAATTACATAATTTAAACTTAAAAAAATACATAATTTTAAAAATTAAAAACTACTCGTCTCCGTTGTTTGGGAGATGAATATGCCAAATGTGTTCCACCAAATCCGACCGTAGGTTGTTATGAGTCTCCCGGTTTTTTACTTCTCAAACATTTGCTGCGCGTTGTTCCTCGGTGATAGTTACTTCTATATCATCCGCTACAAGGTCGTTCTCATCGAAACTGCAAATCGCATTGCCTTCGTCTTCGATAATCATATTGTGTAATATTATGCAAGCGTACATGATATTCCTTAATTTTTCCATCGTCAATGCTCGTGCCGGGTGGTGTAGAATGTGCCAACAATGTTTAAGCACACCAAAAGCACGCTCAACCTCTTTCCTCGCCGATTCTTGGGCGGACTTGAACTTTTTCCTTTTGTTGTTGTGTGGGCACGTAAATGATTTGACGAAAGTTGCCCACTCCAGATATATACCATCGGCAAGATAATATCCGTGCTTGTAAGTCGCTCCATTCACTTCAAATGTACAATCCGGTGCTTTGTAGTCATACAAGTCGTTGAATATCGGCGATTGATTGAGAACATTGATGTCATTATTAGAACCGGAAGCTCCGAAAAATGCATGCCAAATCCATAAATCATGAGATGCCATCGCTTCTAGCATAACTGTCGGATGCTCATGATCACCTATCATAAATTGGTCTCTCCATGCTACAGGGCAATTAGCCCAAGTCCAATGAGTACAATCTATGCTACCTAGCATGCCGGAAAAGCTGTGTTTCACTTCATGTGCGGCGTACAAACTCTGAACATCATCATTAGTAGGCTTGCGTAAATATTTTCTACTATAGATATGAATAATACCTTTTGCAAAAATTGTCTATGCAATCCTGTGAGGTCTTATCCGACATCCGCAAGTACTCGTCAAAGGAATCAGGAGTCGTTCCATATGCCAACTGTCGGATAGCAGAAGTACACTTTTGTTGTGGTGAAAACCCTTTCCAGCCTCTAGCATCCCATGTCCACGTGAAAAATTCATACTTACGTTGGAGATCGTGAACTAGACGCTCGAATAAACCTTTGCTCATCCGGAAACGTCGCCTAAACATATCATCATCGTATACCGGGGTCTCGCCAAAATAATCGCGAATGAGCATCTCGTGACCGGCTAGACGATTTCTATCTTTCGCCGGCTTTCTAGTTTGTACACTCGATATTTCCTCGTCATCTTCAAAAATGAGATCCGAAACGGTTTTAAAAACCTCTTGCAACATCATGTTATTTCTCGCGTAAAACTGAAAACGGTTAGTTATTTCCTCGTTTGGTAAATCCATATTCTTTGTGGATGAAAAATATAAAAATAGTGATGTATATGAAAGAAAAAGTAGAAGTAGAAGAGAGAAATTGTGTGATTTAAAAAATGGTGAAGTGGTGTTATTTATAGAGTAAATGTGTAAATTAAAAAAAAAAAGAAATAACGGTCATATAGCCGTTCGAGGGGGGAGGGGGAGGGGGAGGGGGGGGTGGGGTGTTTGCATTCATCTCTCACCATCGAGTCTCCATACCCGAAGCCCTTACTCGATGGGCTTACTCGAACACGCGTAATGGTGTTCCCGAGTGAAGCCGATCGAACTCGAAGCCATCGAGTCACCCACAACAACCAGCCTTATGGTTTCTATTAACCAAGACTGCGTAATTTTATAAATGATAAACAATCCTAGCATGGATGACCTAGCCATAAACATTTTAAATGTAGCTAGCTACAAGCATTTGGAAGTTCCTTCGGTTTAACCTTTTAAGGAAAAGAAATCAAATGTAGCTAGCTACAAGCATAAACATTTTAAATGTGATGAAAAAAGTATAGAATTATAGATTTCAGATGACATTTTATGATAAAAGAAATCAAACGTAGCTAGTTACTAAATCCGTTCCATCTTACAGGTCGAGTTCTACATCAAATATTTATATGCTTAAGGCTTGTTATATAGAATGATAACAAATAACATCTAATTTAAATTTAATTTTTTTTACATATTAATACAATAGTCCACTAATATAACTATTCCCATTTTGTCCCTTTTTTCACTAAATTTAATGTAAATAAAACCAACTCAGAAACTAATGACTTTCTTGAGGTCTTTGTAAATAGCATGACACTGTCACATATATTTGACGGTCTCTTCACATTTTCACCAACATTAAAATAAAACTGTATATCTTTTTATTTACTACTACTAAAATCAATATCAAGATACGTATTAAATCAAAAGAAAAAACAAAAAAAATACAGATTCTATATATCAATAATTTAGTGGGAAACTGGGAATAGTGTGAAGTAGGAGGATCATGTAAAGTGAATACGAATCTGAATCCTTGTCACGAAGGTGTACATACGACAGGATCGGACCTAAGCTTTAACTGGTATGATACGGGACACCAGCTAATTTTATTCGCGTAGTGTTAATTTTGATTTTTTTTGAGAAAGTACTACCATTACCTAGTGTAAATTTCGATTTTTTCGCGTTAGTACAATTACTCATTTCACACATTTCAAATTATGTCACAAACTATTTTTAATCCGGATCCGTCCTTACATAACAATTATAAATTTTATCTTCTTACGACACCTCTATATTATTCTTATCCACTTATTTAATTATACTTTCGGTTCATAAAATCATTTGTACAATAAATATAGTGTCCTGTAAAATCATTAATTTCTTTTGTCAAATAATATTAAATTGGAGCGAAAGAGGTTGCGGAGAGGTCGGTGGTCGGTGAAAGATACCGTTTTCCGAACTCGTTGATTCCAAGCAAATTTAGATTTTTAGTTTGTCTGACCGTTTTACCCTTCATAGATTTCGTTGGTTCAGTCTCTTTCCCTTGCAGTATCAGGGGCACAATTGCCATTTAACGTTTCAGTAATATCACAAATATCACTTTCAAGATGTAATGTATGACGCGAGTGGGGCCCACGCGCAACACCCACCACTGTTATATAATTTAATTCCCTGAAATGTGATTCCAAGCTTTGTTATTAAAAAGTCACGTCATGCATTTTTTAAAGAAAAGTTGTCATCATTCATTAAATTTTTATAATACCCGATATATTTTGAACGATGTTCTAAAACTAGGGTTTAGTTAATTCGGTGTAATAAATAGGTTATGGGTCAATCTGTTAACCATCCGATTAATCCGGTTATATAGCATGTATGTGTGTTTCCAAGTCAAAGATTTTGTAATATTTTCTAATAAACTCTCTGTTTTAAAAAAAATAGCTTTTATAAGTTTTGTCGATCTTAATTTGTAAAATTCGAGATGTGTTTAGTAAAGTCTATGTAAAAAACGTAGTCATAAAATTTTAAAATACAATCACAGGTGATTAGTATACAAGCACATATGATTTTGTAAAACATCACATGTGAATTACAAAATATTTCTCCGTCCAAAATTTTAAATTGCAATCTGAACCATTAATATCATTGATCCTAAGGCTAAAATTAGACTTTTAGAACCTTACTTAAATATAAAATAAATTGAAAATTCTTGTATAAGCCTGGTTAATATAGGTTGTTTACAATACAATTAGTCAAGAACTACGAAAAGCTAAAAATACATGTAAATTCATCAATCAAGAAAATATTAAGTATATATAAGCATCTGATCGATACAAGTATTAAGAATTGAAAAAATAAAGAAATTTTTTTATACAAGAAGAACAATAACTAGGCAACTCCTGAATCAAACCACACCTCAAAAACTGTTAACACTTGTATGAAAAAAATGCCTTTCTAGACATAAAAATACCATAATTATATAAAGTTAATAATTTTATCCAAATCTTTCTTATATAAAAAAATTTAACTATGTAAATTTTACATCTCAAAAACGGTTAACATTTAGGTGCTTTGGTGTGGTGATTATCCATTGACCAAAAATTATAGGTTCAAGTCTCGTTAATGACAAATTGGTGTATATTTAGGAGCCCTTAAAAAAAACCAAGTTTGTTTTGTTTTTTGTTTTGTTTTTTTTTATGTGTGCAAAGCTTCTATCATTTTTTTTGCAAAGTTTCTACCAAAGGTCATAGGTGATGAGTTACTTCACTCATTGTTAGTTGGTTTGAGTTGGCAATGTGTTAAAAGTTAGAAATATTGAGATAGGAAATCTCAACATGTCAAAACGGGTAGAAATTTCATATATTAAAAAAATGTATTAGAGCATTTGATTTTTAAACAATGAAAATTTAAAAGTAATTCCTAAAAATGATTGTAATAAACCAAGGACAATGATACAAGTGAGCTTCATAAAAAAATTTGCTTAAGAATAAAACAGGACTTTTTAGAAAATTTTGGATTGTTTATTTTCTGCTGACCAGTGACCAAGTGCTGAACTATAGCTTTTGACCCATTTCTTGCCATAATAAGTACTAATATCATAATAGGTTTGTGGTTGCTTATTGCCACTGATGAGTTGTAAATTGAATTCTTAAATAGGTCCTAATGAGTAGTTTAACAATTATTAGCAGGCTTATTCTTTGAAACTAGATATTGTACGTTAGTTGTTGGATTAAAACATCTTAAAAATGAAAGAAATTTTACCCCTTGCAAACAGAAAATTATATAAACTTTGTGATTTCCAGATCACCCTACAAAGCTTTCCACATGACCCTACTAGGGTAGAGCAATTGTCCATCTCAGACAGGTTAAAAGTTCAAGTCTCATACGAGTTTAATGAGAGATGATTAGGCGTTGTTTCGGAAACAACAATGAATATACTTGTTGACAACATACATCTAAGCTAAAGACAAAACACTCATCAGATAACCTTAATAGTAAATACCCTATGTTAATGTTTTAATATAGTTCTTAAGCAATCACTAATCTTTAACTATAAATAAAAGACTAATTTAGATCCCTATCCGGTAATTTTGCTAGATTTAAATCTCAACTATTTATTTATATTATAATTATAATTCAAATTTGACTTTTACAAGTCAGAGTTATACGAAAAAAGGTACATGTACATTGAATTAGTTGTTGAAATATCCCGTAGACTATTTACAAATAATTAGTTGAGCATTCAACTACAATTATATCGAAAAGTTTGTACATTTGAGAACATTAATCACCTTGGGCATGCTTATCGCAAAAGATCATAAGTGCATAACTACAATTCAAAATAATTGTCCAAAAAATTTCATCAGATACATGTCTTTTATGCCAACACGAAAGTAAGACAGAAGACCATCTATTTTAATCTTGTTTGGTGGCTAGTGTAACACCGTACTTTTTATAAAACAAATTACCACGAGCGGAAGCTAATCATATTTGTAAACCAAAGTTAACTACAAACTTTCATAATTTTATAATTACAAAATACTATTACGGTGTTAATTTACTAACAGGCTCTAACAAAAACTTGGAAATCAGAGTTGTGGTCCGTCCATATTCTCAGCCTTCCATATAAACCAACTTACAAAAGTTTATCTGCAAAACAAACTAGTGGGGAATTAGCACAAAGCTAAGTGAGGGAACCAACATCTAAGCACATACAAAACAATCAATCCAAACACATATAGCACATCAGTCAAAGAGAACCGGCGGTGATGCAACAACCCAAAACCAAGATCGGCCACCAAAATCAAGGTTCACAGTTGCAATCACCCTTAACCAAGGTCGGCCACCAAAACCAAGGTTTACCGATAGCTCTGCTACTTGGATAACAATACCAGCACCCTTGATTGCAACAAATGCAACTCAAGATCTGATACGGTAAATCCCTAAGCAAAAGCCCAGCCGTCCAGCTAAAGCTGATCTCTCATCCAAACACATATACAGTTATTCATAACACAATAACTATCAGACTATCATATCCTGCATATCCGAAGATATCAATCCACTCACCAAAGTCTTCAAAACTTTGGCACACTCAGATGACTAAATTCACCGAGTCTTCTCAGTTCCTGAGATTGAAGTAACCCAAGTCAGTATTCAATTCATAATACTGATCCAATAATACATATCATATTTATCCAAGTAAATAATGTATGTACACCATTTCATATATATATATATATATATATATACATAACCCAATAGATATACAATTCATGTTTATCTTTAAATCATCAAATCCGATAATGCCCCAAATCCGATTACACCAAATCCGATCATCATTACCCAAATCCGAGCATAGGCGGATTCCGAGTAAAAGTTCAATTCCGATAGAATAGGGAATTCCGATTAACTCCAAATCCGATAAAACCACAATCCGGTAAAGTCACAATCCGGTAAAGTCATAATCCGATAAAGTCATAATCCGGTAAAGTCTCAATCCGATAAAGAGTTAAGACCAAATCCGAGTAACTTCTATCGGATTCCGATACTTCTATCGGATTCCGAGTCATTCAACCACAAATCCGACAGAATCATAACTTCATGCATAAAATCTGTTTCTAGTTTAAATACTACTGATTTCATGCATACAATTTATATATGTTTCCAGAAATCATTCTAAACATATAATGAACATATTCTATCATCAAAATCTAACATACATTCATCCTATGATCATCAAATCATCAAAACAATCGGCATTCATATATATATATATATATATATATATATCAAACCCGAATGCATATAACATAAAACTTATAAATCCAGAATTCTAACCTTATGATGATGATTCTCAGTTAACAACTTAAGCATGCAAGATTAAAGAAACCAAATGTTGAATGTTCTTTCTTTCTTCCTTCTTCTCGGCCGAGAGCAACCCAAAGAAACACACACAACACACTTTGTCTATTCTAACAAGTAAAGAAGTACTCAAGGAGGGGTGGTGGCTTAAACCCACCAATTCGGCCATACCTCCCCCCAACAACCCAATATAATATTATTTAAAAGAACTATATATATCTAAATCAAATAATATCCCAAAAATAATAATATCCTAACAATTAATAATTAACACATAATTACAAATAATTCCCATAACCAATTAAATCTCAAGATTAATTAATTAATTACCTTAATTAATCTAGGCTGGCAAATAGGGTGTTACAGCTAGGGAGTGGAAGTGGGCTCTAAATTGGTGCAATATATCTTTATGTCAACACTCATCTTTTGAAAATCTACTTTTATCTATTATATTGATAATGAGAAAACAAAGAAACAAAAGATTTACTAAAAGCCTTGGCGAGAAGTGTCATTTGGTTCATTTGAAAATCAAGAAATAATGTGACTTTTAATGGTAAAAGAACTTCAGTTGCATCAATAACAGGCGAGATTCAAACAATATGAATAATATGGATAAATATAGAGCAAAAAGGAATGATTTAGTGTGGTCAATATGGTATTGTAACCCGCTCTCTCTTTTTAGTTTATGTAAACACTTATTTTCTAGCATCTTGCTAGATGCTTTAATAATATTTATGGGTTGCTAAGAGTGGGTGATGACAATGCCGAACCTCTCTTCTTAGCTATCCTTCTTTGTTGTTAAAAAAATCGATCTTCCAAAGAATTTCTTTGTTCATATGGATGGAAAAGTAGAACTTTGATTTGAGATTTAGTTAGAAATTAGGGTTAATTGCTAAATATATTATCTTCGTATTATATGTTTCGACCTTTGACGACATGTATCATATGGAAGGAGCATTTCAAAAACTTGTATTGTATATATGTATTAAACTTTCTATTTATTGTGGATACACATTCACATTCTTTGTTCTTATCAGTGTTTCACTATATATACTATAAAGGTTATCGTAGTTTAATTTTACATCATTTTTTAAGTTGTCATCGTTTAATTTACTTTGTTGACTGAAATTAATGTAAAGTTCTTTTAATCTTTAAGAAAATTTAAACAAATATAAAATAATATTTTTTACATAATAGTTAAAAAAACCCGTATGTTATATTATATAAAGGTCAAAGGTGTTATTACATACCTCATGCAACAATACTGAAAAATAAGAATGTTACAAATGCTCTAACATCAATAAATTTTACTCACAAAGTTTCATATGTATAGCCACAAAAATGGTTAAAACCAGGGGCTTCTTAAAAGTAAATATACTAAAACTAAATTACTTTAGCCTCACATTTTTTTAGATCCCATAAATTATACATACTCCTTAGAAATCTTTGAGCTGAAAATAAATTTATGATATTAATTATACATACTATTATTGTTATTAGAAAGAAGTTTTTCAAAGATAAAATTAGTAAAAAAAATTATTTCAAGGTTGACAATATCACATAGAAAAACTAATAAAATAGTTTGACTAATTTATCGATTTAAACACAAATTTCATGTCAAATTTATTGAGAAGATATAATACAAAACTTTATATTAAAAAGCTAGAAAAGTAAATTTTGTACTAAAACAATATACAAATACACATATTTATTAACACAATAAGATCTAACTATAAGTTTTAAATATTAAGAGTATAGATAATAATTCATCATAATTTTACATATCATAATAAAATTTAAAATATGACTCTTAAATATAATTAATAAATCTAGAGCATATTGTGCACACCATTAATTCTTTATTTCATACAAAATCTTATTCTCTTAAACCTCTATCTCTTATAACAAAAAAAATAAAAATGTGAAGTGTATAAAGTAGAAAACTGCGAACATTTGTTTTTAGCACAAGGTTAACCACTTAGAAAATTAAAAATAATAAAATAAAATAATAGTAATACCCAAAAAAATGTAAAAAAATAAAAATATTAAATAATAGCAATAATTTAAAAATGTAAAAAAAATAAATGGGATATTGGGATCATAAGATCGCTATACGATCCTACGATCGTACCTTGAGCAATGCCATTATGATTAAGCATATATGCTAAAAAAATGTTATATTTATTCTTTTCAAACATTTAGGTGTTGTTTGTTTTCGAAGAAATAAATGTCTTACGTCTTTTTTTACCCGCAAACGGCGACACTTCCCCGCCTCTTCAGTGTGGGTTCGAATTGCTTGGTGGCGGGTTTTCAACCACCCCTCATTATTTGGCTTTAGCCAAGGTTCGAGCACCATACATTCACTCCATGGAGGAAACCCCTAAGGGAAAACCCCCAACCCACTGCATGTAGCAGGATTTGATCCCCGACCTCTTGCAAGGAAGAGGGACGCCTTACCAAATGGGCTAAACCCCATTGGCAAATGTCCTACGTCTTATTTCATGTCTTTAGGAGAAAATGTAGTTCAAAAGGTCTCAAGTCTGAGAAGGTCTGCGGAAAAAAAGATGTTTTTAGCTTCTCAAAATAAGCAAATATAAGACAAAATAAGGTCTTATTTTTGCAAAAAAAAAACAAGCTTATTAGAAACGTCCGCAGGCGCGCAAACATTTTTGTGAAAAAATAAACAAACTTATTGAAAAAGTCTGCACGTCTGTAGACGATTCTTAAAAATAAGACCTTATTTAAAAAAACAAACAAAGCCTTAGACTTGGATAGAACGATTGATATGTTTAACATTTTGTTTTAGCAAATAAAAACTCAACAAGAAATGATGTTTCATAAGAAAATTTGTGTTGAGTATGAAGCTAATTAACCTTGGTTGCCATGGGTGCAAGAAAAGCAAGCCTTCGATCGGCATCACAAATTCCATCAAGAAATTAAATATGAAACAAAATTAAACTTAATCAAACATATAACGAAATAACTAAAAGTCTCATTATGTTCATGAGATATATGAACATTCATCGAAGATGATATGGAATCATTACGCACACGAATATTAATCTTCTAATATATATAAAAGACTAATTGAAAAAAATTTATTAGATAATCTAAACCCTTCATTTAATAAAAGATTTAATCTTAACCATTCATTTAGTTTAAATCAAAAAATCAATTTTGACTTTTTAGAGTCAAAGTATCAAAAACTTATGTCAAGATTATTATAAGATTTATTTAAATTCAATTTTAGGTAGATAAGATATTACTTAAATTGAAAATATAGTTTGATTAATTTAAATTCCATCACCATACGTATGTTTTTGAAATACATTTTAAAATTTACATATTTCTTACACCTTATCTTAATATTAATAAAATACAAATATTATAATTTTTATTAGACAATCCTTACTCTAATTTAGTCCAAATTATATACCAAACTATTTTTAGAACATTAAATATGATTAACTATTATTACTAAAATATATATTCAATAGATTAAATGATGTTTTTATTATATTTATACTATAAAATTTATCATTATTAAATTATATATCATTCTTAAAATTGTCATCGGATCGAATTTTTCTTTACTCATACAATACAAATATAAAACAATACTTTCTCATAAATAATTATGGTTACCCGTGTATTTACACGGGTATTTAAACTAGTAATTTTATAAAATAAAAACTCATTTTTCAACTAAATTCATAAGAAAGTTTATGTTGAGCATGGATCGATCTAACTTTGGTGGCCGTGAGTGTGAGAAAAGCAAGCCTTCAACATCACAAATTCTACTATAAAAACTTTTCAGATGAGAACAAAAATCATACAATCCAAGATCTAACACCAATGTGAAAAGAATTTAACATTATCTTATTTGAGGGTAGAGCATAGAGAGTGGTTTTTAATCATGTTTCCATATTTAATTTCACGTTATTGTTACATCAGCAATACTCCATCTTTAATTCGAGCTTGAGATCTATAAAGAGCCATCCAGATTGGGTATAATATATAAATCTAAAAAAGCTCATAGAAGTTATTCATATGTAGGCCAAAAGTGATTTAGAAAATGGAACTTGCACGAAGGAACTTTGTTTGAACTAGCTAAAAATGAACACATGGAAAATCAAGATTTAAAGCAATTGTCGCAAGCGAGGTGAGAAAAGAGAGTGATGAAAACTCAAAGTTCTTTCACGCTATAGTTAATCAAAAATGGAGAAATCGAAATCTCAAGGGACTTATTTGCGAGGGAATGTGGTCTACTGACTCATTCTCATTATGCCAAACTATTCGAAGAACCTTCTCCTTCTAGGCCGATGTTTACTAGTTCTCTCTTAAAAAAACGATATGCTGATGATGCTTCGTTCTTGGAATTTCCCTTTGCCGTCACAGAAATTGATTGGTTTGTGATGGTTCAAAAGTTTGAGGGCCGAGAATATCATTTTAACTACATAAAATTTTTTTTTGCGTACTTTGAAAGATACTTTCGTAAGTATACTTATGCATTTTGGAAATACTAGGCATTTATCAAAAGGATGCAATGCATCCTTTATTGCATTAGTCTAAAAACCAAATAAATCATTGGACTTTTGGAGATTTCAGACCATTAGCTTAACTGATTGTTATCACATGATTATAGCAAAAGTTTAAGCAAATAGATTGGCAAAAGTAATATTGTCAATCTATGTGTTAACCAATCCGCTTCTATCGTGGGTCATCAAATATGAGATGCGAGTCCAATAGCAAATTAATCGGTGGCCTTTACTTTGATAAGATTAATGCTTTTAAGACAGATTGTGAAGCTTTCGATTCAATTAATTGAGATTTTTTACTTTAAGTTATGAATTAAATGGGTTTCGAGTGAAGGAGATTATCTATCCCCATTTCTATATTTTAAGCATTGGAGAGGCATTACAAGTGATAACTATTGAAGCATTGCAACAAAGGGCTATTTAATGTGGTCGTTACTGTAATCAATGTCCAAAAACATAAAAAAAATTAACATAATGTTTTGATGATAACAATTTTGATAATGGATTTAATACGATACATTAATAAATCTAAATGAAAAAGGAAACCTTGGTTTAAAAGTTTTATATAAATTTTAAAACTCACAAGAAGAACCATGAGTTTAAAATTCAAAATCACCGACACGTGATTTACATGATTCTGTCCTCTAGAAGGGATCATTTTGTGTTGGTGAATCTCCCAACACAATCTACACATTGATAAGAGAGTCAAACAAAAACCATCGAGTGATAGCTTTAACCAATTGTTTAGTTTTACATCAAATCTATACAATCTACAAATGGATTTTAGGTTGGAAGATCTTATAGACATGTTTTCAATGTGGTTTGCTCAACATTTTTAGAAGCTCCATATCCAAGACCTTAAACAAAATCAAGTGGAACATATAATTGATAGGGGAACATATAATAAACAACATTGTTGGAATAATAGGCATTGCATCGCGTTAAGCGACACGGTGGCATCGCGTCTAACAAAACCCTGAATAACGATAGTGATCTAATAGTTTGACATGTAGGGTTAACGTCGCGTCCTATGCGATTAATAAACGTAAACATTCGACCCCCAGTAGATCTAGGCCTTCACCCCAACGTTTCTTAACATAAAACGTCATATGAATAACAACACCATCATTAAACTCTAATCTAAATACATATTCTCAATCACTCATGCCATAACCAACAAACTAAATTTAGGGTCCATAATGAACCAAAATGATGCAAAAGTTGAAGCGCCTGAGCACAAACTATTGCATGCATTGAACCTTCAAAATAACCATAAACCTCTTCTGAAAACAACCTATGATCTGTACATTATAACTCAAGATCAAGACCTAAAAATCCGAATTCCAACACTGAAAACTTTTATGTGTCGGGAAGTTTCTATCTTAAACTAGACCATCCAACGGTTCAATCTCCGAGAATCGGGAAAATTACCAAGGATGTGTCTTTAAAAACAGGAAATCCAAATTTTCTCTTGTGTCCTTCAACCTTCAAGAACACAAACCCCTAGCTCTTTCATTTAACTCATAATTTCGTGAATAGAATTAAAAGTTAGTAGAACATATATAATTTTTAGATGAATCAGCTTCATAAATTTAAGAATCATCTTAATTTAAATAAAAGTGTGTTTTGATATGTATTCTAGTTAGAGGTGGAAAAACGGGCAGGTCGATTTGGACTGGGCAGCGGGCTAAAATAGGTTCGGGTTGAATCGTGTTCGGGTCACAACGGGTTAGGGTGAAAATGGACCATCTTTGTGGAAAAAGAAAAACATATTGTCATCGTCTGGTAATGAATTATACAAAATCTCAATTTTAGAGATGTATATATAAATTTTGATCTGTAGATTTAAAATTCTTATAAAAGGAATACAACCCACCAAAACAAAAAAGAAACACTACACTTTTGAGATTTTTTTTCTTACGCCGCCTCCTCCAGCCCCCTTGCGTCCCTTCTCGTCATCGTCTCCGCCACGTCTCATCGTTCCGTCATCGCCGGAACAAGTACTACCAAGAAGGAGTTCTTGTCGGTGGTTTACACCACGTCTCTTTGTTCCATTGTCGCCGGCGACAGGTACCTTACCAAAGTCACTATTAGTCCGATGTGGGACATTACTCAATACGCCCCCTCACGTGTGGTGTTCTTTTTTTTTCTCTCGCGCATAACACGTGGATACTTATGTAAGTGGATTGGGTGAACCTTGCTCTGATACCATGTAAGTTTGCAGGGTTCCAACTTAAAACCAATTGGTTATGAAAGGAGTAGCCCATGATTCTTATAAAGCTCGTTACAAAGTCACTCTTCGTCCGATGTGTGACATTACTCAACATATATCACCAAAAGTATACCAGACACTCCTAGAAAGACTCTAAGATCGATACAATATATAATCACCTCAGAAATGCTATATACAATAACAGGATTTACATTAAGAACCGACATTGATGGCCTAAGGGTATGAGTATTGTGACAACCGTCACCAATCATAAAAAGGTTAGTCCCATATACTTTAAGTTTAAAATTCAATAAGTCCTCGATGATTTAGAAATACCTTTTGTAGCGTAAGTATATAAATAAAAGTCCTAGTTCTTGTAAAAAAATATATATATATTTACGTCTTACCTAAAAATCTTATTACATGTTTAAATGTCTATTATAATTTTAAATAAGTAGCAAGTACATTTTATGTACACTTTTAATAAAATGTAATGTAATAATAAACATAATAAAAATGTTTATCTTACATTATATTTATAATAATAGTAATAATAATAATAATAATATTAATAATAATAAATATAAATATAATATTATTATAACCAAAGTCAACCATCATCATTTTACCAACTTACACACTCAACCACCACCATCATCACCCTCACCACCCTACCCCCACCCATCTCGGCCGTACCCCCCCCCCCCTCTCTTCTCTTCTTCTCTTCTTTGCCTATAAATACCAACCCCATCTTCTCATTCAAACACTCTTACCCTCTCACTCTCTCAAATTCTCTCTTCAAAACTCTAAGAGATCAAAGGAAGCCATATCTTTTCTTCAAGAAAAAGAGTTCTCTTGAAGGTATAATCACCATTCCTCTCTATTACTTCTTGTACTTTTGTATCTCTTGGAAAAATCTATCATCTTCACCATCTTATCCTCTTTTTCTCTTCTTATATACAAGAAGATCAAAACAATAACACATGCATGCCCTCATCCTTTAAAGGACTATGTACTACCATTTATGTAGGCAAGAAGGCATGCATGTGGATAAATCTTATACCTACATGCATGCATTCATCCTTTGAAGGACTATGTACTACCAATTATGTAGGCAAGAAGGCATGCATGTGGTTAAGGTCTTATACTTATATGCATGCATTCATCTTTTGAAGGACTATGTACTACCATTTATGTAGGCAAGAATGCATGCATAAGGTTGAATCTCACACTTTAAAATGGAGGAGATTGGTGATAATGATGGACAATGACCAAGGATTATAAAATGTACAAATACTTATACATATAATCTTGCATGAAAGTATTTACTTATTATTTGTATAATATTCTTAATAATTTCGAAAATCATATGTATGTACATATATATATTTACGATTATGCATGTATGTGTGTATGATTTTAAAAACTATAAAATATGTTATTATGTAGTAATACATAAATAAAAGATGCACTATTATTATGTATATTTATGTGTTCTTATAAAAGAAAATAACTTTGACATGTATTCTTACATCATCAAAGTTAGCCATAAATACATATAATAATATTGCATGTCCTTATTTTCTTTAAAAACTACTATATATATATATATATATATATATATATATATATATATATATATATATATATATATATATATATATATATTCATTTCATTAATGTACTTATAATTATATCTTAAGACAAGTTTTACATAAATAATATATGTATATATATATGAGTGTTGCATGTTTTCAAAAACTTAAATATTTATATATATATATATATATATATATATATATTCTCGCATTTTACCTATATGTAGAAGATAAATATAGTTAAAGATTAATAATTAATTACAAGTGAGAATTACTTAGACATTAAAATACTTCATATTATAACGTAATACAAATTATAAAGAGTTGTACTCTAATAAGAACCTTATGGTGGACATTTAACATAATAGGATAAAGGTGTTGACGAATTTAAGGAACTAGTAGGACTTCCTATTACTTACCAAGCTTCACGAAAGGTGAGTGTTCACAACCCCCCTTTTTAAATATATTTACTTAAATATTTGGGGTGAAAGCATGATTATATAAATGTTTTATTTATTGTCATCATAAATATTTAAATTACGCGCAATGGTAGTATTATACTTGCTGATGTACTTGGGTTTCAATACATTATCCATTAACTACCACAAAAGGGGCCTATGGTACTTGTAGATAGCGCTATTTGGGGACGACATCCCCCCACTTATGGTTGACGAACTATAGGTGTACTCTACCTACTTCCAACGTTATCTAATTCGGGAGTTGGGTTTAAAAAAAATAAATATATATGTCAAGGCAGTATGTCGATAGGATTGGAAAAATGGCTCAAGCTTAGTAAAACATCCCTTGTATACTCAAAAACCATGCGTATAAATTGGGCAATAAACTGTGGTTGGATTAACGTCTCCATCCTTACAAAAATTAGTTGGGTTCAAAACCCCAACATTTTACTTTATTTCTTTTGCATTAAAATTTCATTTTGTGCATATAAACTTGTGTCCTCACCAACTCTCGTAGTTGACCTATCTTTTACTCATGCCTTTCAGGTAACCTTCGCTAGGTCTTAGAGCACGTTAGAGCATATCATGTGTGGATTCATGAAATAAATTTCCAATCGGCTACTTTTATTTTATCAAAGACAATATTCCTTTGCTGTATTGTACTGGATGTTTGTAATTTGATTTTACTATCTTAAATTATCTGTTATGGTTGGAAATTTTCTATTACCTTGTGCTATGAGACCTTTTGCTATGACACCTCGTGTTTCCGCTTTAGCGGGGTGTGACAAGTATAGCCTAAAATTAACCCAAATATGTTAACTAATCACAAATTATTTCTATATACAAGATACAAAAAGTGTTAGAACCTAGAGGGGGGTGAATAGGTTATATACCCACTTTTTGAAGTTTTTACAATAGTATGCAAGAAATTAAAGAGTTAGAGTAAGTAAGATATCACCAATCAAGAATGTTGAACACAATGATATATAGTGGTTCAAGCAAGAGTTAACAATCTTGCTCTACATCTACTCCTTGGCCCCACCCACCAAGAGTTGCTCCACTATCTTCTCTCTTTGAAGGTAGAGATAAACCTTTTACAACTTCTCTTTTTGGTTTACAAGAATTAACACTTCACTCTTGCAAACAAGGTAAAGATAATCTTACTTCACTCTAATTATATTGGCTAGAGTTGATCCTCATTTCTCTCTATTTATATAGGCCAGAGATGATCCTCACACTATTACAAAGTATAAAAAAGATGAAGTAATGTTTAAGCTTTTCAAGCTTTGACTCTTGCTTGGTTCTTGATCTTGAAAGATTGAAGAATTATCAAAGTATACGAGGTCACAAGATATAGAGAGTATTCTGGATATTTCAGATTGCAAGAGGTGAGTAAAGAATGAGGTTTGAGTTTGTTTAAATAAGGAAAAATGTGCAAGTTCAAAAAGTGTCCAGACTTCCCACGGTCGACCGTGGCTTCGACCGTCGATCGTCTGGAACACTTTGACCTTTGCAAATATAGACGTTGGGCTTTGTCTAAAACCATACACAACTCATTTTTACCATAAAAATTCACTGAAAAGAAGATTTAGAAAAGTTAGGTTGATCCCATGCTTCTTAAGTTTGAATTTAAACACAAAAATGAAAGTTTGGAAACCAATACACAAAGCATGTTGGAATTTTACCTCTTTGAGAGATTCCTTTGCTAAATATGGTGTTGTATTGTTCCAAAGGTAGATTGTGTTTGGTATTTACTAAAATGGGAATTCTTGGATTTATTCAACCAACTTAAATAAGTTTATAAAAATATTTGTCAATTTTTATAAAAGTTTTTATAAAAATAATTTTATAAAAACTTAAACTTGTTTAATTATTTATTTTGTAAGCTCATATAATTCGAATGTTTGCATGTAGGTGTCTTCGACGATGTCTTCTTCTTGAACGTTAATTTTCGACGATTGAAACTTGGCGATTTGTTAAAAATATTTTGTAACAAATAGATACGAATATTTATTTGTTTGAATATATATATATATATATATATATATATATATATATATATATATATATATATATATATATATGTGTGTGTGTGCACATATGTTAATGTTAGTGAATACAATTTTAAAAACAAATTGTATATTTTTGTGTCAACAAAAGATGATATATTTTATATTTCTATTTTTCCTAACAAAAAGGATCGTAGACCATGTGTTGTATACGGTCCGTATACTAGGCTAAACAATATAATACAAACTACGTATAATAACACTCCTGCAGTTTCAGGGGAGGAGAAAGAATACTTAAAGCGGATCTGTAATCAAGACACGGATAGGACGATAGGCCTTTTGTCGAGATATTTGTATACTGTGATGTGGAAGGGATATGAAGTATGCAAACCTGACCTGGGGCAACCTTTTCAAGAACAAACTGTATGTCGAGTTCATTATGTTTAGCGCATTGATGAATATTAGTCATGTAGATATCACTGACATTATTGCAATAGATAACAATCGCACGAGTAAGGGAAAAGTAAAGTGTTGGTAACAAGAACTCTGTATTTTCTAATTTCCAATTGTTTTCTACAAAAAATGGAAGAGGAAAATGTTCACAAAGTATATGCATTTTAAGATTTGTTACAGTTTTGTTAAACCTATATATGATTATTTAGAATTGAAAAAAAAAACTAGCAAGTAGTTAAGTAAACTGGATTGGAAAGGTCAAAGTTGTAGGTGAAGGAAACAATGAAAATAAATAGACTTGAATGTTTGTTACCTATTGACTTGTGAATTGCAATTATTAAACTTAAAGTCATCGGATTGAACTTTTGTTTTGTTTTGATTTGCTGCAAATACAGATAACCTATTTATTACATCATTTACTCTAATAATCCATACTACCAGTGATATTACCCCCACATGACAATAAATCAAATTTTATTTTATTTACCTTTTAAAAACTGTAATATTCATGTATGAAAGATTAATACTGATTAAAAGATAGCTATCAAAAATTTAAAAAATTAGTTATGAACACATGAGTTATGATAACAATTTTTAAAAAAAGAATTTATCTTTTTTATCTTAACCACAACCTTTAGAGCTGTAGTTATCATCATCCTCATTATTTCTATGGTGGGGGGGTGAGAGAAGGGTGTTAAAAAGGACGTACCCTAGCCCCTAGTATATATATTATCCCAACCAAATTTGATAACTAAAATCAACTTAAATATAAAACTAACTCGAAATAGGAAACCTAATAACAATACATGCAAATCTATGATAGTGTCATAAGCGACACATGTTTTAAATCTCATAGATTCATGTCCTATGAATAATCGATCAACTTGGTGGTCTATTGAATGTCTTCTTGTCCCTATGAGGTGAGATCAACGGTTTGAATCTTAGGGGCTTTAATCAATGAGGTTGTTTTGGAAACGGTTACAGGTAAGACCGGTTAAACCACTTACATTAGAGCCAAAGACTCGCATCCGGGGGAAATTAGATTCATGGCCTATGTCTTTATGAGGATTTTGTAGTTGTTGTTGGGGAAATTAGATTCATGTCTTATTTAACACCCTGTTTTACCACGTACGGTATTGTCCGCTTTACCCCATTGGCTCGGGGCTTTGTTTCTGACTACCAGACAAGAACTTTTCATGGCTTAACTACAGATTTCTCATAAAATTAGTTATGCTTGTGGCCCCAAAACGAGATATTGATCATCTTTATTACAATTGGAGAGAACAAAGTCAAACTTTTTTTAGTTATAATTAATAAGAATATAGATTGTTTGGAAAGTATTTTAAAATGACAAAACTAAATATTTTGTTATATATGATATTTTAAAATGTTATAAATGACAAATATAACATTTGCAGTTAGGTTGGGCATATACAATATTTTAATATTTAAGAAGATAAAATATGGAATTATCCCTAAAATTTGATATTAAATTAAAATCAAAATTGAATATAATTTTGAAAAAAAAAATGTCAAAACTAGATTTTAATTTTTACTAAAATGGATGATCAAGATTACACAATTAAAATTGATTTGTTAATTAAAAAGTTGAGATCGTACAATGAATTGGATCTAAATTGATCTTTTATCAATATTATTATTTAAAAGTTACAATTATTTATTAAATAAAGTAATAAACCTTCTATATAGTTTGGCTTGATGGGCTAGCGTAGCAAAGCACCTTCCTCGTGGCATGAAGCATAAGTAAAAATAAGGCAAACTGTTTCAAAATACAATAAATTTTCACTAAGCTATCAATGTATACAATCAGCTTTAAAATCTTAAAAAAAATATAATCAATTCCCTTTTATCCCCCATTGTATGCAAGTTCTAACCTGTGTAGCAGGTTACCGGTCACCTTTTTATTTTTGATTAATTTTTAATTTTTAATTATTGTATATCATCTTTGTTCATCATCAATGTTCTTCAAGTTCAAGAACACCTTCCAGAACAAGAACACAACTAACAAAAAAGATCTTTAATCTGAAATCAACTATTCATCATCAATGTTAACAACTAGAAACAAAAAAAATTATCAACTAGAAACAAAGAACAACATTATTTGTTAAGAAACAAATAACAACAATCTGTAATTTGTAATCAACCTTCAACAGCAAACAATTTCAGATCGTTTTCTTCAAATCAAAAATCAAAACTAGATACCCTTAATCCATATCGATGAAGAAAGAGAGAGTTTTAACTGTATACATATCGTTTTAACTTAATCCATATCGTTTCTTCAAATCAAAACTCAACACTTCGGATCTGAACGAGGGGAGAGAAAGAGAGAGAGAGAGAGAGAGACCTTCAGATCTGAAGGGGACGGCGGCTATGAATTTGAACGGCGCTGGTGTTTGAAGTAGCGGTATGACGGCGGTTGTGTTTGAAAGCCAGATCTAAACGGCGGTGGTGTTTGAAACCCAGATCTGAACGGCGGCGGTTGTGGTTAGAAGCAGCGACGTCGGCGGTCGTGGTTTTGTTATGTACCGAAATGTACAAGTTAGTTAGCAGTTAGTTGAGAGTTGTCATTTGTAATCAATAAATAGGGAAGGTTAGAGACATTAGAGGCAGCTTATGATAAACAGAAATATCATCTCTCTGTATCTCTATCTCTCTGTGTTCATCAATGGAATCCTTTAGCTCTCTATCTTCGATTTCTACTTCAGTTCTTAGAAATTCTAGATTGATTGCTTTCAATTCTTCGATCAACATCTGATCCTGGAATTGGTTCATAACAATTGGTATCAGAGCTTTTGATTCTGACCAATTTTTTCAACAAGTTTTGGTTATAAAAATACAAGAACAAGAATTATGGCAGAAACATTCAAGGAAGACATAACCTCCATTGTGACCTCTGCATTAACATCCACAGTCACTTTTGCAATTCAAGAATTAATGAAAGATCTTAAGATGAAGTTGGACGAAATCAACAAAAAGGTCAAAGTAATATCTCATCAGCAACAATTCATGGTAAACAAGGTGTAGAAATTGACAAGAAATTCAGGTAATGATCTGATTCTTCCCTTACCTTCCTACATAACATCAACAGCGAAAGTTATCACATCTTGGGATGATGATACCAATTGTTATGAACCAATTCCAGGATCAGATGTTGATCGAAGAATTGAAAGCAATCAATCTAGAATTTCTAAGAACTGAAGTAGAAATCGAAGATAGAGAGCTAAAGGATTTCATTGATGAACACAGAGAGATAGAGATACAAAGAGATGATATTTCTGTTTATCATAAGCTGCCTTTAATGTCTCTAACCTTCCCTATTTATTGATTACAAATGACAACTCTCAACTAACTGCTAACTAACTTGTACATTTTGGTACATAACAGGTTTGAAGCAGCGGTGGCGGTACATCGGCGGTGGTGTTTGAACCCTAAACAAGAACCCTAATCGGAAAGGGGAGGACGGCGGTGGTGTTTGGTAATAAAGTAACGGGGAGAAAACCCTAGTCTGAAGGATGCGGCGGTAGCAGATCTGAAACCCTTGACGGCGGAGGTGGGCGGTGGTGATGGTTAGCATTTGAAGTGTTTCTGCAGATCTGGAACAAGGATATGTATTTGCTCTTTTTTTTATTAATTTTAATTATCAAAAGAATAAAAATTAGAAAAAGAAAAGGGTAACATGTTGATAAAAGAAGGTGACCTGTTATAACAAGTCACTTGCATACAATGTAGGTGTAACTAAAGTTGCTTGTATTTTTTTTTTAAATTGTTTATTGTATACATTGGTAGCTTAGCAAAAATTCGTTGTATTATGGTACAGTTTGCCCTAAAAACAAGTTATTTTCTAGATGGTATTATAGCTTTTTGTGTCTAGTTTACATGACAGTTTGAGTCACCCCTCAAACTGAGTTCATATATGTAAGATATGACACAGTCAGAGTTATTATCTTCAAACATATTCCTCAGTGTTCACTATTTTTTGTGTTAGTATATTTTTTATACATCTCGATCAAGTATTATGCAATAGTTAACATGTACGCATTCGAGTGCATATTATCATAACCGAATTACCAGCATTTTGTAGAAAAGCTTTACATCATTGCAAAGCTAAGGCTCTTCTTTAGTCATCCAACACCGACCTCCTTTCTGTAATAAAAAAAACATTTACTATGGTCACCTTTTCTTTTAATGTTGTTAATAACATGTCGGTTGATAAAACAAGACAATTTAAATTCAAAGTCACCACTCCATGATTATATGTTAGAAGATGATTTATACACAACATAACAAAAAGCATATATTTTGACCACGATACCTTAAACGTATATTACCTTCTTTCACATTCTTTTAGCATTTAAACAAACACTAATATTGCGTTTGGTAACATTATTTGAAAATGAATTAAATTATTTGAAGTATTAATATTCCTTTAGGTAAAGGAATGTCATTCCATAACTAACATGGATGGAATTAAAATCATTTACATTCCTTCGCATTACAGTGAAACAAACAAAACCTAATATACATCTATTCGTGTTCATTTAGATCTATTACAACCAAACACACCCAAAAAAATCCCATAAGAAATAGAACATCCTGACATCTTTTTTTGTAGCTTTATAAGCGAAACAGGATCGCAATCTCTATTTTCAAACAAATGATGCGGCTTTCCACCGTCCATATTATCTTGACATACGTGCTCTGACTTGCATTGTCCAAATCATACATATAAACATTTTGCAAAAGTGTGGATTTTCAAGAACAGGAATCTTATGATATGTTGGGAATTTCTAATGTCAATCATCCTAGATAGACCAACATAAGAACCCGCAAAAGGTCGAAATCATACATATAAACGTCGATAGACAAACACAAGAATCCACAAAAGGTCGAAATTGTTCGAGAGGCCACACCTCCAACAACATGAAACCCAGTGTTACAGAATCAAAACCAACATTATCTCCCAAAGTTACCATATAAATCACCCATGTCAAATTGCACACTAAACAAATATTGTAAAAGTACTTCCCTACCACAGAAAATAACAAAGTACTAAGCAACTTTTTATGCAATTTGCCCAATTAGTATGTGAACCATTTAGGTATAAAATGAAAGAAATGAAGCCGAAAAAAGAAAAACATTTAATAACTCAGCCGATCCTACGAAGTCTGTTCGTTTAGATAAACAAAAAATCTCAAAGCAGAACAATACTTGAAGCATAAATAATAATAAACATAATAAAAAAGGGAGGAAAGAATACGTGAGAGTACGCACACTAAGAAGTCGAAAGCACTTTTCATATTCACTCGTTATATTAAAAATGAAAATAAGAAAGAAAAATAGAGAAATCGTTACTTAAAGTACAAAATGCAGCCTCGCAATCTCGCATTACAGGACATGATTCTAGTTCATCCATTACCTTTGATGTCCATTGTAGAGCTCCACATCTACCTAGACTTCTTACTTCGCATTCCCATCCTTGACTTAGCAAATCTGAATCTGGTTAAAGAAAACCTTATAATATAAATCTTTATTTAAAAAAAAAAGATGAAAACATTATGTGAACACCAATGAGATCAAATCAATTTGCTCACTGGTTGTAACTGAATCCAGGAATCATTGAAAATCAAGAACCAAGTTACATTTCCTTGAAATGATAATGAACAAAAAATGGGTCAATAAAGATGCAATTGCAGATTTAAAGGATACTCAAGCCGCATTCCTTCACCAGATACAGAAGAGTATAAAACAGTGCCTTGTAATTGATTTAGTGCTTCGTTTGAACATGCAGTATCCTGCAACATATATATCCATATTATTGCCATGTCTACAGCTTGAAATATTTGGCAAAAAGTAAAAAATAATTACAAAAACATACCGCAAAGTCAACAAATGCCACTGGTGTCCCATATGTACTCTGCATCTTTAGTTTCAAAAATCCACGGCATCTGCAAATTAACGACGGCGCAGGTTATTGCAAGTTCATACCTTAAAGTTAAGATTTATAAAAAGAAAAAACCTTAAAAGAATTCCCCAACCTTGAAAATACTTGAGTAAGCTCCTGTTCTGTACAAGCTGGTCCCAAATTAGCCACAAATATTGTTGGACATGGAGGAGCCGATGAATTTCTCTAATCATGCGAATGAAATAGTTACATACATTAGCCGGATAATAAATGGTAATAAGGTCAAAGTAGGGATGTTCGGCCCTTCAGTTTTGGGAGTTCCTTGATTTGAGATTTTTTACATCTAAACAGGAAAACAAGTCAAACTCAAAGTAAATCAAGTGTGGTTTGGCTTAAAACCAAAAATTTAATTTCCATTTGTCCAAACTAACCCAGATTCTCTTAATAATATGTAATATTGAACGTACAACCAAATATATAACTGAAGATTCCAGTTGGATTGGCTTATTTTGGAATTACCCAAACCGAAAATCAAACCAGAAACAGTTTGACAAACCCGCATAATCAATTTTCCCATAGGAACTTAATGATTTAAGGAATTGGTTACTACTAAACATATTGGAACTTACCAATCTAGGACCGGTATTCTCAGATCTACCATCAAAGCTTCCATGACTGAACAATTAGTAAAAAGATAATATTAGAATGGTAGCTAATTCTAGAAGATGACATATGTGCAGTTTTCCATCCCTTAAACCTTTAAGCAACAAACAAGCATGTTACAGTGTGTGCAAGTTACAGTAAAAACCTCTTTCCAATCAAAGTAATCAAAATTGTGCTTAAGCAGTGCAGATGACCTTTGTGTGGATGGATAACCAATCATGTTGTAAGCAGAATTACTCAATCCAGGCATGTGAATGCTGCCAACACCTGCTAGTGCCCAAGCGTGCAAAACATGTGCAATGTGAGCTTCTAAAATAACGTGCTCACCCCTTACTACCTAGCTATATTGGATATCACGGAAAAAAAAAGCTCCACCAACAACTTAAAAGAAAGCAACTTTACATCATCTGTTTATTGGTATTGTGTTAGTATTTATTATTTAGATTACACTTGTGTTTGAACAACTAACAGTAGTTACTCACCAGGATCAGAAATGCCCCTTGAAAACGTAGAAGATACTTTTGCCCTCTTGTCAGATCCTTGTCTTTCATCATCTAGTTGTATAGTTAACAAAGATTCAGCAAGTATGTTTGTCAAATAAACTATTAAAAAGTGATTATGTGGTAGTCAGATATAAGAACAGAACTTGGTAATAATATACCTATTCTTGAGCGTTTAGACCTTGAATTCGATTTTGCAAGATCAATGTATAAAGTTGAACCCTTTTCGAGATCAAAGACCATCCCCTACAAGCAAAAATAGAACAGTAGTAAGAAATATTTCTAAATTCAAAATTCGTTATGCTAACTATTTCATAGAAGGGATCATCGTCTTTTCATTCTTGCTACTGACCAAATGTGTGAGTTTTCATTCTTGAGTAGTATAAATATTATTTCAAAAAACTGAGGAAAGAAAGAGTGATATGGATAAACAGAATGCTTAATGTGAATCAAAATGTATTATATTTATATCTACTTTTTTAACATAAATCTATCAACTTGCAGTCGATTTAGATGTTTGGTAACCAAAAAACAATAGCAACTACAGTGAGTTACACAACAAAATGATTGTCTTTTCCTATCTTACATGCAAAAGGCTTTTTAATAGTGAACGGAGGGAATATTTGAGAACATAAGCCTGAAAATCTGCTATTATTATAACTCTTTTTAAAGCAATTTTATCCAAAATAAAAGAAACTATTATGCAGTAATCCATCTTTAGTTTTTATGAACGTTGCTTAACATAGAGCAAAAAATCCTTTTTTGCAACTTCACAACTAGAAGTTGGAATTTGTTTTATATATTAAAAAATCAGCACGATAATTAGGACATAGGCCTTAAATTGTAGATGGTCAAAGCAAACATAAATGACATCATCAAATATGTTTTTCTCTAGTTGGGATGGTAAAACAGACTATAACCAACCTCAAAAGTTGGTAACATTCTTCCAGTTCACAAAATACTTCAACATGTATAGATTATTCGACCAAACAGCACCTTAAGCCATATTTAACATGCCAATGAAATACAATTGTTAGTTATCCATATGTAACACTATTCTTACATTTAAGGCGTGCAATGCTGCAAGTGCAGAAGGCTGGTCCACGAAGACGGCAAACCCAAATGGCTGTTTAACACCCAAAGGGTAATTTAGAATCAAGAAAAACATAAGGAGATATGACAGTAATGAAGCTGCAAGCGGTAAAAGAGGCACATAATAGCTATCTTAGATACAAAAAAAGAAGTCCAAAAGTGAACTTGAAACTTGTGTTTCTTATTAGCCACCTAACTAATTAAAAGCAAAATCAGCAAGAATATGATCCAAGGAAATTGATAAAGAGGTTTTCCTCAATAACTTATCGTTCCCAACACAAATCCATGATCTTTCGACTACCAATACAATCTCGATGACAAGGAACAAGATATTCCATTCATTCACAAATAACTAAGCACCCATTTCCATTACAACACAGAACATTTCAATTTTCAATCGCAAAACCAATTGGGAACAAATTACAAAGTTTCAACCAACATTTCATATTTTACAGTACATTTTATAAAGTTCCATGTAGTTACAACTTTTTTTCTTAAATAAACCTAACATCAATTTTAGAGCTGGGAAAAGATTTAAATCCTATCAGTGTAAAGTATATTCTAACATAGCAGCTGACCGACATTTCACAATGCCTGATGACCTCTATATAGCTTTTTTCCCTAATTGCCCACAAATTCCACTCGGCATTTCAATGATCCCTAATTTTTCATCGTCAAATATGTTTTCTAAGTGAAGAATAGAACAGCAATCATTTAAACAATGTAGTTTCGAATGTAAATTTTGAGAGGAAAAACAAAGGCAAAATGGAAACCTGTGTTTGTGTTGGACTAGGGCTACGAAGATGACAAGATTCATATCCGGGGAATTCACGAAAAAGATTGTAAATCTCACGCGGCTTGACGTCCTCGGGAAGTCCTGCAATGAATAGCGTCCGAACCTCATCTTGATACGACGGCGTATACAAGGGTGGTGCATAGGTAGTTAAAGGAGGCTGCTGGTGAGGATTGTACTGGTGTATGGCGACGGGTGGAGGTTGCGCCGCTCCGGGAGGAGGAGGAGGAGGTTGGTAGTAGGTGTACTGGGTGGTGTGAAGACCCGCCGGTGGTTGGTAGTAAGCAGCCAGGTCATCCATGAAGGGTTAGTTTTCCGTTCTCCAAGCCCTAATCTTGAACCTGCCTGTGTTTTTATTTTTGGTTTCGGTAGTACAAGGACGATGATACATAACATCATGCGGTTAATTTTATAGATGGTCAAATTTTGTTAAAATATAATAAACTATGTGAATATTGTTATTGTATGTAAGTAATTTTATTTTGCACTTAAAAATAGCAACTTGATTATCAGGTTATCGGTTATCGGTTATATATAATGAACCAAATTTGAAAGTATTTATATTTTTAGGTATCAAAGTTTTTTTTTATCTTTTATCAGGTTACCAGTAAGTTACCTATTGTCATAGGTAACATGCATACAATGAACCGAATTTATAAGTTTTGTATATTTTTAGATATAAATAAAGTAAGTTACATACAATAGCAATATTGGCATAGTTTGTTGTATTTTCACGCAATTTACCTTTTTATATATACCTTTATTGAATATCAAAATATTTTATTTGCTCAACTTTACTTATAAATATCATATATACCTTTCTTAAGTTTTCATAATATGTTATTTGCCCAAATCACTATTTTTATCAATTTTTAATCATTTTAAACGAACTATAATTATAAGATATAATTAAAAGATCTTATTTACCCATTTTAACTTATAAATATCATATATATTCCCTTTTAAACTTTCATAATATCTTACTTGCCCAAAATCACCATTTTTATTAATTTTTAATCATTTTAAATGAACTATAATTATAAAATATAATTAAGATAACTATTTTTATTTATATTATATAATACTTGATGCAAAATGTATGAATAAATTGTGTTTTAAATATTTTTTTACTGATATAACTTTTGAGGTAAAGCCATTAAATAGTTGTCATTTTTCCCTTATGTTTCATTGGGGCATGTCTACTTTTTTTTACATATGTGGCCAGTCAAGTCATTATAAACGTGTTAATATGTCATTTTGTTGATTTTGACCTGCTATAGCAGGTCAACTTTCCCCCTCATCTTCTTCAACTTAAAATCGAAACTTTAAACTCACAATTCTCCATTTATACTTGATGAAAATCAATGATTCTTGAGTTTATGGAAATATAATCGAGTTGTCTATAATATAATACAAAAAACCTGACTAAAAACAAGTCTAATATGAGTCAAATAATCAAAATACCGTAAAGGTGCTTAATGGGTCATAACAAACTTTAATTAACGATTTATTGGCTTATACTTGATGAAAATTCATGAATTTGGTGTCCTTTGAAAGGTAAAAAGATTATCTATTATAATCTATAATAAGAATTATGTAAAACGAGTAAGAGTTGAGCAAAAAATGAGTTATTTTTTCTGCCCTGTTTTTGAATTCAAATCGAATAACAATCCGACACTTTAACCTCGAAATTCTCCATTAATACTTAATGAAATTTATGATTCTTGATCTTATGAAAAGGTAATCGAATTATCTATAAAGTAGTACAAAAAGAACGGCCAAAAACAAATTTAAATGAATCAATTTTTTAAAAAACAGTAAGATGATCTTGAATGATACATAACCGATTTTAATTAGCAAATTCTTGGCCTACACTTGATGAAAATCCATGAATTTGGTGTCATTTGAAAGGTAAAATGATTATTTACAAGGTTCCGCAAAAGAAATTAGCGAAAACAATCAAGAATCGATCGAGAAACCTACTGGATAAGTTGCAGGTCGAATTTTGGCACATTAACACGTTTTTAATGACTTTACTGACCACATATGTAAAAAAAAATAGACGTACCACAATTTAACATTGAGAAAAAGATAACAACTATTTAATGACTTTATCCCTATAATTTTCATCAAGTAATATACCATATAAACAAAAATATTAAAATAAAAAAAAACTTTAAATTATTAAATAAAAAGGACAATATTTTTAAAAACGGAGTTGTGTTGTGTCAGTTTTATGTTGAAAACATAAGCATCAGTTTTTTCATATTTCTTTATTTTACTATTTTCTTTTATCTTTGCATATCAATATATTTGAAGAAGATATAATGTTACTAGTCTTAAAGGTAAGGAAGATGTTTATATTTTTTTTAACACATTTAGTCCCTTGTGTTAAAAGAACTCACTTACTTTCACTCGATTATAATTTTCGCCTGTATTCAACAATCAAAAGCCAGAGATTATACAAACGTCTTTACACATGAAAGAAAAAAAACAAAAAGAACTTGAAACAGATCAGTAGAAAACAAATAAAAAATATGAAGTTGCTTCAAACAGATCAGTGGAATCACCCGACAAGTATATGTTACAACATGCAAGGGCACACTGCATAACATTCTAATGGAATAATTTATCACTGTCGACTTTAATAAATGTAGCAATTGCTGATCACTAATAAGCTCGTAAAATAGGGAAAAAGAAGTACATAACCATCATGGATAAATTGAAAGTTGTATTATTAAACAAAATTACACCCCAAAAGATCCACATACAGTTGGGTTTCCGTTTCACGAGTTTAACCATATGTAAACCTGAGAATCCCCCGTTAAGTATGTTGAATCGTTAACAGTTTAACACAACATCAATCAAACCAAGATTTCGCCATGTCCATAGGCAATCATCAACCATCAGCTGACTAATCTTTTAATTTTCTTTTTCTTGTTCAAATATGAAAATAAAGTTAAAATCCAACGATGTCATAGAAAATGGTTAAATTTCATCAAGATGAGATGGTCTACATGAAATTAACCCAAACAACAGCAAACCACTGATTGCATATCTAGACGAGAGGGGGGTATTGCTTTGCTTGCTGACGGACTCTTCTCTTGTACTCCACCGTATCCTGCATCCATTTTTATACCACCAATCACAATTAACATTCAACCCAACAGCCATATGCTATTAGTTTCATACCAATATTCCATTTATGGTCCTGTCTGTGACTCTGTGTGTGTGTGTGTGTGTGTGTGTTTCATAACTTTCGTTTGCCTTCATATTTGTCAAATGTTAGATATACCCATCAAGTGGCATGATTACCTACCTGGATAAAGAGGTGATATCCATCAGTCTGGGCAGGATCAGCAGGATTGGGGGAATCCAGCAGGTCCTGGATACCAACTAGAATTTGTTTAACTGTAATTGCTGGCCTCCAACCCTAGAGTGAGAGAGAGAGAGAGAGAGAGAGAGAGAGAGAGAAATGATAAATAAAAGATTAATATCTCCATGACAATCGTCTATCGGTGTATTTTGATAAGATATTTGTGAGCACTTACACTATCTTCATTGAGGATGGACAAACAAACAGTTCCAGATGGATAAACATTGGGATGGAAGAAGCCCTGAGGGAATTTACACTTTGGTGGTTTGCTTGGATAGTCATCAGTGAAGTGGAGGGTGAGGGGGTAATAGCCGCCCTCCCAGTCAGTCTGCAATCGTAATCGTAAAGCTATAATAAAAAGTCTACACAATCACAGATTCATATAGTGGCAATATATTTTCTATGATACATGACAAATATTATTTCAATCTTACAAAAATATAAAAGATATCGTGGTTTTTTCGAATATAGAAGTATCTTCACAGCTAAAAAAAAGGCAAACAATCGGAAAAAAATAGAAAGAGTGGAGAACTGCATATAGGGAGAAGAAGAAGATCTCATCTACATTATGCAACATTATTCTTATACCTATGGTTGCAAACAAGTCGAGACTCAAGACAAGCTTGAGCTCAGGAATATTTTAGGCTAAGCTAGGCTCGGCTCGATAGCTCCACAAGCCCTCATGAGATGATGCATGCTTGGAGTTAGCTCAAGGAGGATTCAAAATTCGGCTTAAAAAGCTCGGATATTTTATGAGGATTACTTTTAATAATTAATAATACCCAAACTTATTTCAAATATATGTAACATTAATTTTAACAACAAAACTCATATTAGATTTTAGACATCTTGAACAACTTTTATTAAGATATACACATATGCATCTCGAGCTGGTAAGCTTTAAAAAAACAAGCAACCAACTATGAGTTGCACATATGCATCGATCAGATTAGCTTTGAACATTTTGAAAAACTTTAACAAAATGATGCACATGTGCAATGCATGGATGCCGGTTTTAAACAAAATAAGAAATCCACTGAAAGTTACAAATGTGCTTCCAAAGCTTATAAATTAGCTTGCGTCACTTTGAACAAGTAGAAACATATGCAAGCCAATCAACTTGAATGAGAAAATTAAGCCTGAGCCGCACATGTACATCCCAAATTGATAGTATCAACTTTATACAACCACAAGTCAAACAAACATATTTTTGAACACATTAATCATCCCAAGCTGTGCTTATCTGTTTTAAAGAAATTAACTATATGTTGCATGCGTGCATGACAAGCTTATCACACAAAAATCATACACAAACATGCAATAAAAGAACTTCACAATGGTATATATACATTAAAATTTGTTTTCCATAATTAATTCATAATATTTACCGAAAATTTATCTTCTTGTCCAAACCAAACAAATATCGTTTGCATTACAGAAACTATAACCACTAGACATTTTTATCATCAAAAAGTTGTTCTTTTTTCCGAACTAACAGTCTAACATATTTATCTTCTCTTCTTCTTCCTTTTTTGTTTTCTTTGCTCCAAACATGTACCACTTGTCTTGGAAATACATACAGATGTTGTAAATGAATTGTTCATTAAAAGTGAGAAAACCCCGCAAAAGTTTTTGTCTTGGAAAAGAATATAGCGAATTAGCGATATGAGTGTCAAATTAAAAAGAATAAAAGGTTTTTATATAATTTCATTAACTTGTGTAAGTTAAAACCTTTATACTGTATAGATCTATAGATATTTTAGTTTAAAAACATGAGGGTGAATGTTACAACTACCAAAGAACCCTTCCTGATTTAACACAGGCCCCCCTCCACTATAATATCAACCCCCCCCCCCCCCCCCCCTTCTTTATTTATTTCTCCAGTTTTCAGCATCCTTTTTATTAATGTATCAGTTGTATTGCTTAAATGTTGACAAGAATTTCACAAGTATATGCAAGACTGTTCTAGCTACAAATAAAAACAACAGTACCCAATCCCGCTACAACAGGGTATGGGGAGGTAGAATGTAGACAATCGTACCTCTACCTGAAGGTAGAGAGATTGTTTCCTAAAAAGACCTCCAGCAGCGTAAAATAGAAATAAATAAATAAATAAATAATAATAATAAAGTAAAAGATAAAAGAGATACGACTAAATATAATAAAGGTAGTAATAAAAATAAAATTATAGTAAAGAGTAAAAGACAAATATATAAAGTAGATAGAAGATAATATATATTCACCATACATATATTTGGGGATCTACTAACACTTAAGTTAAGTCCGAAATCTTTATAAATGTTAGGTTTTATTTATTAGTTAGCTATTACTTAATAAATAAAAACTCAGTCCTAATCCTAAGCCCTATTCTACAAAGTGCAAACTCGCTTCTTCCTAACCGTGAATCAAAATCCTCCTTCTCCAAGAAACCCTATCTGAGATCATGTCCTCTGTGAGAGAAAGCTCCTGCAAATGATCTACAATATATGAACATTACATGGTCTAATCACAACTCTCATGGATCTATAGAGTCATCAACATATGTTGTCTTATCATCAAGTTTTTAAGTTATGACCTTTAAAACCACACAAAATTCATAAAGTGTCCTTGAAATCAATAGCTAAGCCCTGGTACTTCCCTAAAAGGTCATGACACTATCTAATAGTTGAAGCAAATGACTAGATGTACCGATCTCTCAGCAAGTACATACGCATACTTGCATATGCAGTCCGGAAACAAAAAACTACTTCGACACAGGCATACACACTTCATTATGCTTAATTGCTTAAATTATATGAATTACATACCAGCAGACTGAAAGAACATGAAGAATCTTAGCCACAGTGAACGATAAGAGATAACAAGCAGCCTTTAAAAGACTTGAAGTTTCCAGGCTTCCAGTCTCAAGAGATGCATAATGAACATATTTAAGAGCATATTAGGAGGATATTAAATGAGTTCAAAAGTCAAAATTTCTGGTTTATGAACTTAAATTTATAAATTTATATAAGGCATAAGCTCAAATCAATCATAAGCCGAAAAATTGGCTTATGAGCTTATCAAATATTCTAATCAACTAGTAAACCAGGGAAAAAACACAATCCAAACATCAGCCACATAAACAAATTAAAGAATGAGATGTTACGAGAACTTACCCCAGTCTTACCGGGGATGGTACACTGCCAAATCATCAAATTGACCGAACCATCAGGGAGAGTCTCAGGCTTCGCCACAAAACCCTAGTTAATAAAATAAAATCAAACCCAAATCCCCAAACTGGTCAGCAATTATACCTAACACAGAGGCATGTTATGAAATACAAGACGATTGTGACATCAATCAATTATATGAAATAAACAGAAACGAATCGAAAAAGGGTTTGGTTTAGAAGACGAACATGCGGATGATTCTTCCGCCATGCTTTTCGTTCTTCGGTGAGACGGCCGCGAGCAATACCACCAGACATGCTGTAGGGCTTCCGATCAGTCTACCGATCTGAGTGTGGATTTAGTTGTTGGAAACTGGCTTTTATTATTGTGGCGATGAAGACGAAAGGCTGACTTTGAGATTTATTCCTCCCCTCAACAACACCACCGCAGTCAATAATAGAATCAAAAGATAAGCTCGAATCTGTTTTACTTAGCGGGTGTTTGTTTTAGTTATTATGGTTTTATTTTTCAGACTTATTTTTTATAAACTTGTTTTTTACAGCTTATTTTTTACTATTTTGATTTATTTTTTTATTGTAACTTTTATAAGCTCAAAAGTCAGAAAATAAACCGAAAAAAACCAGCTTATAAAAAATAAGCCCAATAATGTTTGGTTTATTTTACATTATTTAGTTTTCTTAATTTCTTTATGATCGATAATCATAACTTATGTTACATAACTAATCTTTTATACTTGTAAAAAATTGATATTAATCATCTTTATATTTTTAAATTTTTTTATTTATAACACATAGTTATCATGTATAAAACTTACTAACTTAGAATCTCAATTTTTTATTTTTATCCACAGTTGTTAAAGCTTTGGTAATCATATTCCCTTTTTATAAGCTTGATTTATCTTTATAATAAAAAAGTAAAATTTATTGCATAAATTGTATAATAAAAAATTTAACTTATGAATTTGTTTTAAAAATAAGTTTATTACGTCGTTTAATAAAGTTTTTTTATTTAAAACGCGTCTCATTAATACAAATATAACATACTTTAATATTATTAAAACCATATATTTATCAAACACAAACGAATTACTGTTATTATATTTCATGAGCACTATACTAGTAAAATAAAATAGATAATTGATTATATATATATAAATGAAAGTGCTTGTTTATATAGAAAATAAAATAAAAATACCTAAAATAGGACATGATAAACGATGCTCTATGAATTTATTTATTTATAAATCAACAATTGGCTGTTGAAATATATATTTAATTCAAGCGTGAAAACCACGCTACTATTTACAAACGTGTCTGGTTCGGGTTGTCAAAGATCCGAATCTATATATCCTTCTCTTTGGTAATTGACAACTTGGCTTCTTTTATTTGAGGTCAAATGCTTCGTTACAAAGGAAAAGCTAATATTATTTATAATTTAATTGTTAGATGAAAATAAATCGAAAGAAAATTGATATGTTATTTTTATTTTTTTTCCTACTCATTAAAAGATTATATGTGGTATTAATTCTCTTTCTTACATTCTTTATTAATTTTAACACTTATATTAATTTTATAAGTAAAAGAATATATCACCTCATAAATCAAAATAAACATTTTATAGGTCCACGATGGTTATACAACAATTACAATATGTAATCTCATTAATAAATAATACATGAGACCAAACCCATGTCTTTTACAAAAATATTCACCAAAGTATCGTACTTTAAAAAGTATTTACCAAACTATTATTTTTTTAGAATATTTTAAAATTAGTGGAGATTTAATTTAATGTTGATTTCAACTACCTACTCTATTCTTACGTGGTTATAGAAAACGTAGTTATATACAACATTAGCCTAAAAACCCATTTATATCTCATTTTTACGTAGCTATAGATATCAATAGGATTTTAACTATGAACAAAAAATAGAGAAATAAAAAATAATTTCAACAAAAATACGAAGATTCTTATCGTTCAGGAAGTAATATTTCAAATAATGATTCGTTCAACATAAAAAATTTCAACTCACAAAATCATTAAATAAATGTTACTCAAATCATATATTTACGATTTATCTTTGTACTAGCTTAGGGACTCGTGTATTACACGGATTGGTTATAGATAACTTATAAATAATAATAAAAACATAAATTACTAAGAAAATGAAATACAAAATCAGATATAAATCATAAATTGAAAATTTGAGCAAAAAGTTAGAATTATTAGAACCTTGTCTTTGCATTATTATTAGGGTAAAATATGTTTTAATCCCTAAACTTTAGATATGAAAATGGTTTAACCCCTAATCTTTTTAAATGAATGATTTAATCCTTAAACTTTTTTAATGAATGTTTTAACCCTTAAACTTGTTACAATTCATTGTTTTAGCCACTTAACCTTCTACAGAAAGTTACCAAACTTTAAAAGAGCATTTTAATCACTAAGCTTGAGGGTGTAATTGAATTAAGACGAACCAAACCTAGTCAAAGTCTAACTCGACACTGTCTCTAAAACTTAAGCCGGTGAAGATTGAAGAACCGATTGGTTAGTGGTAACCGGTGTTCGACAATCTACAAAGTCACGAATCACCATCTCATGGATTCCCAAAGAAACTAGAAAACAAAAATAGAGATAGAGGAAATCGAAGATGTGCAATCATCAAACTAGTGCAACTATACGAGTTAGAGTTTGACTAAGTTTGGTTCGGCTTGATTCGATTACACCCCCAAGCTTAGTGATTAAAACGCTCTTTAAAAGCTTGGTAACTTGCTGTAGAAGGTTAAGTGGCTAAAACGATGAATTGTAACAAGTTTAAGGGTTAAAACATTCATTAAAAAGTTTAGGGATTAAATCGTTCATTTAAAAAGTTTTGGGGCTAAACCGTTTTTAAACCTAAACTTTAGGGATTAAAATATACTTTACCCTTATTATTATTAGTCGTAACATAAGATTACAATCTCAAAAGGTTTAGACAGTTGTTATGTTGGTTTATAGTTAGAGATCTTAATTTATAACAACTTTGTAACTCAATCTTTGAGACTTTTTTTTATAATATATCTTTGTTGTTCATGAAATAATAAGTTAGTTTTGTCTTATATTTTGTTTTTATATATTCTCAATTCAATTATTGGCATACACTGTAGCCATATATTATGATATATTTTTAAAAAAAAATTACATAGAGACCGGTTAAATACAAAAGGTCTATAAATAATACAATTAAGAGAGGGGATGAATACCGGTCTCCGGACTCCAAAGTGAAGTAAACCGGTCTTTATGTAGAATCCGATTAGGATCACGTATGATAAAAACGGGTCTATATGTGATTTCTGAGACCGGTTTATAACCGGTCTTTATGTTATAGATAAGATCACCCCTATTAAGATTTAAGACCAAAGGAAAACCGGTATTACCAAAGGAAAATCGGTCTTTTTATCTATTAAACCGGTTTAAATGACCGATCATAGGAAAACCGGTCTTTTTATCAATTAAAAGCGGTCTAAAAGACCACCCCTATTAAGACCGGTTTAAGAGACCACCCCTATTAAGAACAAAGGAAAACCATTCTTTTTATCACTACTAGAAAACTGTTGATTAGCCACAGATTTTAGAGACGCCCAAAATCCGTCGCTATTTAACCACGGATTAGCCACAATTTAGCGACAGATTTGATTAAAAAATTAATTTTAAAATTAATATATTACTTTCATCGCAAATCCGTGGAAAATTAGAGACAAAAATATTCCGTCTCTAAAACGTAGCTAATTAGACACGAATTAGAGACGGTTCGTAATTACTTGCCATTTTCGTCGCTAAACCGTGGCAAATTAGAAACGAATGAAATATGTCTCTATAATGTAGCTAATTAGCGACAAATTAGAGACGGTTTTCAGAATTTAATAATTATTTATTAAATATAAATTATGTCCGTCGCAAATCCGTCTCAAATTAGCGACAGAAAATTCTGTCTCTAAAATGTAGCTAGTTAGCGACAAATTAGAGACGTTTTTTAGTGTTTTCGTCGCTAATCTGTTGCAAATTATTAGCCACGGACAAAATCCGTCTCTAAACTGTATGAAGTATCCATCATTTTCATTGCTAATCCGTTATAGATTAAAAACCGGAAAATTTTGTCTCTAAATTGTAGCTAATCATCAAGAGATTTTGCAACGATTTCAAAATGTAATTGACCGATAAAATGAAAGACGTGAATTATGAACATATTTGGAACTTAAAATAGGTGAATTATGATCATACTTGGAACTTAAAATGAATTATGATCATATTTTGCACGGTTTAAATAGGTGAATTATGATCATACTTAGCTAAATTTGCGAATTGTTCAGCTTTATATATTTGTACAGAAAAAACAGGTTTTTTCATTTTGTTTGAAAATTTGTCGCTAAGAAAAAAATCTGTGGCAAATCCGTCTCTAAATTCCGTGGTAAATCTGTGGCTAATATATCCATCGCAAATCTGTGGCTAAAGTTTCGTCGCAATTCCGTGGCTAAAGCGTCTCTAATGAATCCGTAGCAAATTTGTCGCAAATCCGTGTCTAAAGTTCCGTTAAACCGTCTCTAATTTGCGACAACTTTAGTGACGCATCATTTCGTTGCAAATGATTTGAATCCGTCGCTAAATTCCGTCTCTAATATTAGCGACGACCATATTAGCGACGGATTGATTTCGTGGAAAATCCGTAGCTAATTCGCTATTAGCGTAGGATTAGAGACGGAATCGGCCGTGGCAAATCAACAGTTTTCTTGTAGTGAATCAATTAAAACCGGTTTAAAAAAGCATGTGTGTATAAAAAAAATGGGACACGTGGCAGATGTAGAATGTGTTGGAAATGAGCGGAAAAATAAGAAAAAAGATGTCTAAAGACATGTGGCAATCAGTTAGATGTTTATTACTATTTAAATATTTGTTCATCAATCACTATGCATTCTTCTTGTATTTGAAGGACATCTTTTCTAATTATAACCACTTTGTCTACAAATTCCACAAAAGTTTGTTTTCCCTTCTTTAATATCCATTCCATTCCGTAGCCTTGTTGAGCGAGGACGACCCTTTTCATTTCTTTTTAGATCTGAATTTGGAAGCATTTCACGGAATGATGATAATGGCCAATATGCTTTATGAGAAAGTGGGGAAAACTCATATGCCCAAGTAGCACAATAATCTAAAATCGAGTAACATTTGTGAGATGAGGAGTATTATGTACGTACGTTTGCATAATATGCTAGAAGCACATGTTTATAAAGAAAAGAGTATATATGTTGTACACTACCAATGTAAGTTTTTTCCTTAAACTGTAGTTAGGCAAACATAAGAAATGCCATAGCCTAAGTAATATTGCATGCATATTTGATGATATTTTGGTCCATAATTAACACGATAGATTATCGGTGTGCATTATAAAACTATTTTATAATTTTATATTATTCTCGCTCTAAAACTGTTTTTCGAATAATGTCTTATTTAAGATGTGAATTAGTATTAACATGTGTTGATGAAGTGTTATTTAATTAAGAAATGACAATTTATTCTCACTTTTTACTTTTTGTTAATTATGTATATTTGGAGAATTAAGTGGAAATATTGTAGATATTTAAAAATAATACTCAATCGATTAGTTAACACGCATTTTCCTACAGACCTTCTTCAATCCTTCATCAAGATCATCTAAAAAAACCAGTATTGATGTGAAACAAACCAATATCTATTGGAATGAGTATTTTTATTTGAACTCGGAATGCATGTATCAAGCGAGGGGGCTTCAACCAAGGTTGGTCATGGGTTGTTTAAAAAACAACTACTAATAACACTGATTAAATTAACCATGTATATATATTAGAACCAAATACTCATACATTCGAAAGAATTGAACAGGAAATATCCCTTTTATGAATGCATGTATGATGTATACCTTTTATGAAGGCATGTATATATAACTTGTCTGAATTAGTAATAATCTTGTTTAAATATTCTTTTATACAAAAAGAATCTTCATATTCATTTTGATCATGTTATAAATGCCTTTACACAACCACACGTACTATCTATATATCAAACAATACGGTAGGTACGTGTATCAATCGAATCCGTTGCAACATCTCTCTCTTAATTACACACGTACATATATATTATTCTTTTTTACACAAATTAAAAATAACAATTTAGACTTAGCATTAAATAATCTTAGGTTCTTATTTTATTTTTTTATATAGAACTTAAGTTAATCGAACTCATTTTTTCTTATGTGATACAAATTTTCATTACAAGGAAAATCGCTTTCAGGGAGGACAAATGTCCTCGCGAAAGGTGGAAGAGTCGTCGCAGAAAATCTATTGCGAGGACATTTCGTCGCCAAAGAGTCGTCGCGGAAAATTATTTTTGTAAGGTAAATATTAAAAACATTTAAAAATACTTTTAGCGAGGACAAAGTCCTCGCAGAAAGTCTACCACAAACGACGTCGTTCCTTTCCTCGTTACTTTTATATAAATAAAATACGTAAATAAGTTTTAGGGAGGACATAGTCCTCGCAGTAGGTCCTGAAAAAATTCATTTTGGCGGGTTATTTACCGCGTAACTTTACAATATATAAAGAAAATAAAAAATAAATAAATATTCACTTTTAGCGAGGACATGTCCTCGCGAAAAGTAGTTGATAGTCAGTTTAGTATTCCGAAGTCAAAAAATGAAGTTTTTTGTCGTTTAGTCACTTTTAGCGAGGACATCTATCCTCGCGAAAGGTCTTGAATGTTTAAAACCCGTTTTTCTTGTAGTGTGTTTTTTTAATGAAAGAACTCCAATACTCTTTAAACATACTTCTAAAATCATATCATGTCAAAAACAGAAGTTAGACCCAAGAGTTTGAAATCATGTTAAACACTAAAGATTGCCTTTTGTGAAGTGTTATAAACTTATAATTAGATGCAAATAAGATGAAATCTCACAATCAAATATGGTGACTCAACAATTGTTATATCTCCATCAATCCCTTTTGCTTCAACCCTTATTTGCTGCTCAATCCAAACTCCCTTCTTTATAATCACTCAAGCCTCCATCTTCTGCAACCCAAACACACACACACACACACACACACACACACACACACACACAAATGAAGAACACCATTAACAATGGTGGCACAAAGCTCATCCTCCTCCATCCCTACATTCAGAAACAGGGTTCCTCCAACCGCCTTTACTTTCTCATCGCCACCGTCTCAATTTTCGCCATTGCCTCCCTCCTCACCTTCATTTACACCCGTGAATCCTTCATAACAACCGCCACCACCACCGCTGCAACCACCATCACCACCGCTAAAACCACCCTCAACCACCACATTCTGCCAAAATCGGTCACCAAAGCCCTAATTCACTATGCCGCCAATACCAACTCCACCGATCACATGTCACATACCGACATCAAACAAATCTCAGACGTCCTCCGGCAATGTCCACCGCCGTGTAATTTTCTTGTTTTTGGTCTTACGCCGGAAACCCTGTTGTGGAATGCCCTGAACCACCGTGGCCGGACGGTATTTATCGATGAAAACCGTTACTACGCCGCTTATATTGAAGAAAAACACCCGGAAATCGAAGCGTATGATGTTCAGTATACGACGAAAATTAGCGAACTTGATGAGCTTATGAGTTTAGTTAGAGAACAAGGGCGTAATGAATGCCGGCCGGTGCAGAATCTATTATTCTCCGACTGTAAAATTGGGTTGAATGATCTTCCGAATCAATTGTATGAATTGGATTGGGATATTATACTGGTGGATGGGCCACGTGGGTATTGGCCGGAGGGGCCGGGAAGGATGTCGGCGATCTTCACCGCCGGCGTGTTAGCGAGGAGCAAAAAGGGTGGTAACCGGAAAACGCATGTTTTCGTGCATGATTATATGAGGGAAGTTGAGAGGGTTTCAAGTGAAGAATTTTTGTGTAAAGAAAATCTGGTGAAATCTTCAAAGGATTTGTTGGCTCATTATATGGTGGAGAGCGTGGCGGAGGAGAGTAACAGCCACCAGTTCTGCCGGAATCACACGGTGACGGCGACGTAGGCGGATGTTCTTGGCCGGCTTACGGTGTCTGTGTTTAATGATAGCCGTTGTGAAATTGGATTATTTATGATTAAGATTTGAAATTTTGGGTGGCGTCGCTTGGAGTTTAAATAAAAAGATTTGTATAAAATGTAATTTCTTTGGCATGGAACTTTGGAATGTATAGAGTAATTCAGATTTTGTTCATACGCACTTCTCTACTCATTAACGTGTATTTAAAATACAATAACAGCGGTACTCATTTTCCCTACAACGAATAATGAGGAAGATATAATATAGACAATCATAATACATTTATTCTTAAATAGAGAGATTGCTTCCTAAAAAAGACCTCTAACATTATAAAAAAGAAAGCAATAAAAAGAAAAGTAGTAAAACTAATAAAAATAATTAAGCAAAATAATACTAATAAAAATAATACTAAATAAACCCATAAATAAAACAAAGAGAATGTATTAAAATTAAAAAATAGAAAATTTCTTATATTTAAAGTAATAGTCAAAATGTCAAATCAGTTATTGTCTTAATTACTTTGAACTAATTTCTGAAAATTGTTGTTTAACAACTCACTAAACATATAAATGGTAGTTTAGTCATTTATATATTTAATCATTAAAGTGGTTTGTCGAAGAAACTCTTCATTGACATCGCATTATGCAAATATAATATCTTTATCTTCTTTCTTAAAACCCGACATGTTGTTGAACACATGCTATTTATCACCACCGTATTACACACTTATATTTCTATAATTCAAAATCAACCCGTTGTAAAATTATTAACAAAATCAATCTATCTATATACATGCTTGTTACGTGACTTTTTTTAATGATAACTTTGATATAGATTTAGTGCGAAATAATATACATGATTAAGGAAGTGTTTTAGACTTCCCAACCCGAGACCTTCAAGGTTCTATGAAGTTAAATTTTTTTGTCATGAAATCCATGCTATATTGTGAGATTCTCTAACTTCACTTAGAAAAATCTATGTCTAACGACTTCTAACTAGTTTATAATCGCAACATAAACTTTATAAATAAACATGAAAAGGTCCCTAAAAAACCAAGAACCAATTTACATAGCGTATATCGTTTGGCAATCGACAAGTTTGGTACTTTCCAGGTGGATAATTTAGCCTGAAACTACCATCACGTGTGCATCAAAACTCCAACAGGAATGAAGACAACTAGAAGGCGGACCTTCTTGGTAGCCTAAGGTTGCCCATGCAACCCCTCAACTTTGTTCAATCAATGTTAATATTTTCTAAATTTTTTCTAAAAACATATAAGTGCAACCCCTAACATAGAAGTGCAACCCCTAGCGTTTTTTTCTGGGCCCGCCTAATATACCTGATTTCCATTTTAAAATACACACCGATCTATCAATTTTGTTCCACTCTACGCCAAGCACTAAAATATTTATTTTTGTCAAAGTTGCTTTTAAACCGGAAGCTAAATAAATATACCTCAATAAACGGATCAGATTCGATGCATTATGAGCAGACCATTTACCCACGACAATAACATCATCTGACGTGAGATATTGAAGGACCATTATTTGGAAAATAGCTTCTAAAACACCAGCGATGTTAGGTTTTCGTAAAGCCACATATTATCTTTCCAAGCTTCTACAAATAATAAACAGAAAAGAGGTAAGAGGATCGTCTTGCTTCAACTACTCTAAACATCTGAAATTCTTGAGTTGAGCTCCATTAATATTCAATAATAATCTATACACATGAGGAAAACAACCTCTAGTCCATGTCCAAATAATTTCAAAGTTCTTTTGATCTATAATTGAATCCATGAACTTTCAACTTAAAATCGAATCCGTGAACATACCATTTACCAACTTACCTCTTTATGCTATATACGATTCCATCACACTTGCTACTTCTATGTCAAAATATTTAGGTATTTTTGCATTTATTTTTATATCCTTGTTTTGCACATTGTTTTGATTTATTCTATTATTTATATTGTAAAATTAATTGATAAGTTTACATACATATATATATATATATAGGGGAGGGTTCAAACGAGAACTATATATATATATATATAGGGGAGGGTTCAAACGAGAACTGTTTTTCGTACGAGAACTGCGAGAACCAATCTCAGCCGTTCCTTGGATATGGGAAGTTAATGGATGGAGAGCATGGAGGGGATCAAGTGTGGCAGGGTGCATGTGAGGAATTCATGGGTGGGCAATGACATTAAAGGAGGGGGAATTGGACGGCTCAGATTGGTTCTCGCAGTTCTCGTATGAAAAAGAGTTCTCGTTTGAACTTTTGCCTATATATATATATATATATATATATATATATATATATATATATATATATATATATATATATATATATATGGGAGAGTTCAAACAAGAACTGTTTTTCGTACGAGAACTGTGAGAACCAAACGAACACGAAAACTGGGGCTAGGGTTGTAAACGAACCTGTTGGAACCTAGGGGGGGGGGTGAATAGGTTATTTTACTTAGTTTACCAAATTTTCACAAATAAAATTTGTAAGTTGTGTATAGAAGATTTTTCTTGAAGTTTATAACACAACAAATATATATATACTTGAAATAAAGAGAGTAAGGGTAGAGAGATATCACCAAGAGTAGACAAGAGATTTATAGTGGTTCATGCAAGTGTTAACAAACTTGCACTACATCCACTCATTGGCCTCACCCACCAAGAGTTTGCTCCACTAGCTTCTCTCTTTGAAGGTAGAGATAAACCTTTTACACTTCTCTTTTTCACTTGCAAGAATTATCACTTCAAACTTGCAAGTAAGGTAAAGATAACCTTGCTTCACTCTAATTCTATAGGCTAGAGTTGATCCTTACTTCTCTCTAATTCTAAAGGCTAGAGATTATCCTTACTTCACTCTAATTTGAAAGGATAGAGTTGATCCTTACACTATTACAAAATATATAGAAAGATAATGTAGTGTTTAAGCTTTGAAAGCTTTGCTCTTGCTTGATTCTTGATCTTGAATGATAGATGAATTATCAAAGAATATGAGCTCACAAGATAAGAATATATGTTATGTGTTTTTGCTTGTGCAAGAGATACTAAAAAATGAGGTTTGAGTTGGTTTAAATAAGGAAATAGGTAAAAGTCCAAAAGCTGTCTAGTACCCTCACGGTCGATCCACGGTCGACCTTGGCTAAAACCGTGAGGTACCTGAACTTTCTTGTTCTTTGCAATATAGACGTTGGACTTTATTTAAAACCACACTCAACTATTTTTACCATAAAAATCAACTGAAAAGTATATGTTCAAAAGGTTGGTTGATCTCATACTCTTAAAGTTTGAATTTAAACACATATATGGAAGTTTGGAAACCAATACACAAAGCATGTTGGAATTTTACCTCTTTGGGAGATTCATTTTCCAAATATGGTTGTGTATTGTTTCAAATTAGGATTGTGTTTGGTATTTGCTAAAATGGAAAGCTCTTAGATTTAATCAACCAACACCAATAAGTTTATAAAAAATTTATCCATTTTTATAAAAGTTTTTATAAAAATAATTTTATAAAAACTTAAACTTATTTAATTATTTTATTTTTAAGCTCATATAATTCGAACTCTTGTTTGTAGATATCTTCGTCATCGGCTTTGAAGATGTTATCTTCACTTGTTGAGTACGAGTTCGGTTGACTTGAAGAAGAACAACATTTAAGAGTTGTGAGCTGAGAAACGACGGTTGATTCACGGTCGACCGTGGGATCGATCGTGAACACTTTACGCTTTCTTCAAAACTTGTTTTCTTCATATCTTGTTGAATTAAATTCTTTTACTTGTTTGTACTTCACTTGATCATCAATTTGAGGCTTGTTAATTTTCTTTAAGAATATAGATATGAACATATGAATAATTTTGATAAGCAATGATATCACATGTGTATATTTTTATCATCATCAAAACAAGGGAGTGCACTTTTAAATGTATGACCATGTATGCACCAACAAAACCGAACGAACACGTATGGGACTTGTTCGTGTTCGTTCGTTTAACTTTAGCCGAACAAATAAACGAACACGAATGGATAAACGAACGGAAATCTGTGTTCGTGTTCGTTCGTTTAACTTTAGGCGAACAAATAAACGAACATGACGATAAACGAACGAGCATGTGTGTTCGATTGCTTAAAAGATTGGTTTGTTCGTTTACATTTTTGTTCATTTATTTAAATGATAAACAAACGTAAACGAAAGAACACATGCTATAACACAAATAAACATTATTAAACACAAATAAACACTATATGTAAACACACATATAATATAAATATATATTTATATAAAATATAAACGAACATAAACGAACGTTCATGAACATAAATGAACGAGCGAGAGCTCTATTCGTGTTCGTTCGTTTAATTAAACGAACGGAAAATCTTGTTCATGTTCGTTCGTTTATTAAACAAACGAACATAAACAAACAATGGCGGACCTAGGTTATGTGGGGAGGGGTCACGGGACACCGGTCTTTTTACGGTTTGTAGTGTTAATTTTCGATTTTTTGAGACGGTGATGCCACCAAAATCAAAGGAAATGAAACTTTTTTAAAAAATTGATAAGAAATAGCTTAATCTTTCAATTTATAATTTTAAAATACTTTATTTTACCTAAATAGCATTTTAGTCAACATTGCTTCATATAAATTGTGTTTTGTTTTAAATTTTGGCTCTAAAATATCAGAAAAACAGCCGAAGCCTCATTAATCCGACCCGATTAACCGAAAACCCGAGAAAAAACCCGAAACACTCTCAATTTTATTTTCGCCTTATATGGTGCTACCGGTAAAAAAAAATTCCTGTGTCCGCTGCTGTAAACAAACTTCCCGTCAAACATTCAAACAATTTTACGAATGAATATTTTGTTCGTTTACGGTGGGGCAAAGAAATACAGTTAACGGCCCATTAAAATAGTTTGAATTTGGATCTTGTCATTTCATTCAAAGAAAGAGATTCCCTTCCACAAGTGAAGTGAAGAGAGTGCCTGTGCAAGAGTGTCGTCAGCGTCCCACGGAAGTGTGAACTGTAAACTCCGGCGCCGCCATGTCCACTGATTTCCAATCCATCCCTCTCATCGGTTAATTTCCTTTTATTACTCACCTGAAATTTATACGATAATTAATCTCGGAGAGCTATTCCGTTATATTAGGTTTGGTTTTTATAATGATTATTGTGATGTTCATGAATGAATCCGAAATTGGATAATTAGATGGTTTTAGAGATTCGAGTACTGAATAGACTGTTGATTTAACCTTACGTAGTTAGTATCTCCTGGTCGTCTTCTCGGAATCAAAGATGTAGAATCGAGTTTGCCATATCAAAAAGCACATAGAAACGGTGCCTGTTACGAAGCTTATTTCCACAATAAGTTTCCTTGTTTAAGTAAATAAAATCTTGAACCACTTGTTATCATTAGCGGGATTAAATAAATAATGAGAATCAGTGAGTCTCAATCTGCATCCTTTTGTATTAGGAATCTGGAAGCATTTTCTGAGAAAGGATTACTTTGCATAGTTATTAGTTGAAACTGGTGAGAACTGGTTTGGTAGTGAAGACTTGATATTTAATTGAATTAACAATTAGAAGTTTTTTCTTTGGTTCTATATTTTGATTCAGCTTGGAAAGTAGTTTTCTGGATTCAGGAAGCTTTAGGTTTGCTGTTTTGCTTGAAAATTTTGGTTGAAAGAGTATCTTGATGTATTGTACTTTGTTTCCTTGTCATGATGATGCAGATATTAGTCCTCTGGTAGCTAAATGTGATGATCCAAATGTTGCCGAGGACAAAGAAGTTGCAGAAGTTGTTAAACTTCTAGATCAGGCATGTAGGGAAGCTGGATTCTTTTATGTGGTAATTTCCTATTTTGTTTATAAAAAGCTTCTTGATCATTTAATACACGGATACTTGGTCACGATGATGTGTATATGTTGCTTTTCTTAGTTGCTAATAGATATTTTATGAATAGAAAGGTCACGGTATTCCTGATTCTCTTATCAAAGAGGTTAGAGATATGACACACAAGTTCTTCAATCTACCTTACGAGGAGAAACTCAAGATCAAACTATCTGATGCAACTGGATACAGGTATTTTTGGGTCATTTTTGAACATATTTCATTTTATAGGGAAACTATATAACAATCAAGTGAGGTTTAATATGCAGGGGATACCAGCGAATTGGTGAAAATATAACTAAAGGCATACCTGATAGGCATGAGGCTATTGATGTAAGCTCGCCTCGCATTTCATACTTTATAGGCGGTCATATATGGAATAAACTATATCATTTGTTCCACTTGTGCAAGTGTGTGATTTTTCTTTTGAATCCAGTTCTCCTATCGTTAGGCTGCATACATCTTCTAATCTTAATAAAACGCTAACATGCATAAAATATATTAGACAATCCTAGCCATTGATTTAAATATAAAAAATTTAATTATCAAATCTGAACCATTTACTTTGTTAAAAATTGAAATCCATTTTGACTTTTTTGGTCAAAATTAAATTCATTTTTGACTTAAATCTGAATCAAAATTATTAGAGATAATTTCATATACGCCCTTCTTATTCGTATTATATCATATTTTCCCACCTTAAAAATATCATATTTACCTTTTATAACATTTCAAAATATCATATTTAACTAAATTCTTGGTTTTATCATTTTAAAATATTTTAATTATAACCAATAAAGACTTGACCTTATTGCCCCTAATTGGAACAATAATGATTGATGGTTTGTACAAGAAATACAATCACGTCTCTTCGTATCATGATACCACGTTTCTGCCGTTACATCTACCCTCCCCCTTGCGTCTGTCGCCGTTTTTTATGAATTCTCATCTTTTCGCTATAATTATTTAATATATGTTTAGTAACGTTTACCAGTTTTCTAAACCAACCCGTGTATCACATGGACATTTAATCTAGTTCATGTAATATAAGCATATAGCAAAGAGAAAAAAGAAAGTGAAAAAGAGAGAAGAGGGGGAGGGGGGGTTACAATATGTGATATTTAGGACATAAGTATCATGAATACAAGTCATACAATTCATAGCAAATTAGACCCCCTATTTACAAACTCTCCAATGTAGATTTACGTTAAGAATGGAAAGGATTTTAAAAAAAGATAAATAATTAATTGAGTAATCTTGTTTCTTTTAATTTCAATGGTTTTTGATATCTGTTACTACTGGTTTTATATTGCTACTGACTAATTTGTTTGCCTTTCTTTTCATATGTAGATTTGTTTTTGTCAGGGATAAGTACTTATAAGTGTAGTTATCTTTAACAATAAACTTAATAATGAATTGATTTAGATGGAAATAACTGTCTCAAGAATATTTTCCTTTCCGGTGCTTTTTTTTTTTTGCTTAACTTCATTTGAATGCAGTTCTTGGTTGTTTATGTGTAAGCTTGTCTGGGTAGTTATAGTAGTTGTTTTTAAATCATGTTAATCTTTTAGATTTGTTTCCATCATCTTGTAATTGCTTTTTGTAACAGTGTTACCGAGAACTAAAGAAGGGGACATATGGAGATCTCGCCGACCCATTAGTAGGAAGCAACAAATGGTATGGTGAAACTGTAAACTCTCATATTCATATCACTGCTGTAAACTGTTAAAAAAAGTGTACAAAAAACTCATGTCATTCTCTTAAACAACATGGGAATTTTATCATTTTACAGAATTGGATGTAAGTAGATTCGTTTAAGGCCGCTTTAGGGGCCTATTATACCTACTTTAAACTTATTGCAAGAACTGATGGAGGCATGTCACCAATATGTGATGTAACTGTGAGTTTTCGTTTTCCTACAGGCCGACAAATCCTCTGAATTTTAAAGAACTGATGGAGGAGTATCTTGTCCTTTGCACAGGTATTTACTTTAATGTTATGAGTGTGATTCCCACAAATTTGTTCATTTTGCTTGTTTCTAAGAATTATTGGTCACTGATTAATATGTGATTACTGGAAGATTTATCTAGAAAAATCATGCGAGGGATTGCATTGGCACTGGGTGGCTCAGTAGATGAATTTGAAGGCAAAATAGCTGGAGATCCATTTTGGGTGTTTCGGATAATAGGTTACCCTGGTGCCCTATCTGCAAGCAATGAGGGCTTGCCAAAAAATGATGTTGGATGGTAATAGTTACATGTATCTGCTTACACCCACCCTTCCTTTTTATCTGATTTGCTGATTCTCATTTAAGTTTATTTTTCTTGCTATGCTTTCATCTTTTGGGTGCAAATAAATCCAGTGGGGCCCACACAGATTATGGTAAGTTTTCAAGTTCAGACATGGGATCTCTTGGATTATAGTATTTGATCAAATGGAATTTAACTGTCATGTTGCAGGTCTATTGACATTGGTTAATCAAGATGATGACAAAACTGCACTTCAGGTATCTGTTTGTTACATTATGGAACTCCCTGTTAGCCTTAAGAACTCGCCACCCATACATCTTGCTTTGATTCTGAAATGTAAAAATCCATCACTTTTTAGGTTAGTTTTATTTGTCTGATTAATGCCTGTGAAATAGCTCCCTAGTTTATATCAAGGTCTTTACATGCACATGTTAAAAACATACTTAATCTTATGATTATGCCTTAATATGCTAATTGCAATTACTTACTGTAACTCGCATCTACTGCTGGATCTGTGAAGGTTAGAAACGTTTCAGGCGAATGGATATCAGCAGCTCCTATCCCTGGAACATTTGTGTGCAATATCGGTGATATGCTAAAGGTATATATATATATATATATAGAAAAAAGTTCATGCGAGAACCGTTGTTAGCGCGAGAACCGCGGGAACCAATCTAAGCCGTCCAATTCCCCCTCCTTTAATGTCATTGCCCACCCATGAATTCCTCACATACACCCTGCCACATTCTATCCCTCCACGCTCTCCATCCATGATACTTCCCATATCCAAGGAACGGCCGAGATTGGTTCTTGCGGTTCTCGCACTAACAACGGTTCTCGCATGAACTCTCCCCTATATATATATATATATATATATATATATATATATATATATATATATATATACATACAAAACTCAAGATACCTCAACTGCTTTTTAATGCACTAAACTTCAATGCAAGATTATTCTAATAAGCATTGATTCGTTGCAGATTCTAACAAACGGTCTTTATGAATCAACATTGCATCGGGTGATCAACAACTCTCCAAAATATAGAGTCTGTGTGGCTTACTTCTACGAGGTTACTCTCTTTGTTTTTACAAATTTCATATTCTTGTTTTTGATTCTCGGTTGATATTTTCGTATTGTGAGCAGACAAACTTCAATGCTGCAATAAGTCCGTTGGACATGTGCATAAAGAAGAGCGGTGGAAAGAAAAATTTTGAAACGGCTGTTTACGGGGAGCATCTAGTTAGTAAAGTTCTCACTAATTTTACATATTGAATTTTATTTATTTATTTATTTACTTTTTGTTATTGTATATTATCTTAAGTTACCTTATCTCAACCCAAAGTTGTGTGTGACCAATTCAGGAATAAAAACAAAACTAATTTGTTGCTTTGACAATAATATTTGCTATATATTCTCATTTTCGACTCTATTAAATCCACAGAACCTTAATGCCGAATTAAGTAGATATTGTAATCTGTTCTGGTCTTGGGTAACTGCATAACTAGATGTTAATTGATATCCGTAGGTTGTACCAGTTGTTGCCTTTCAACTTTTGGGGCTTAGTTAATGCTTATTGTAGGATTTGAATTTGTTTGGTTTTTGTTAGTAAGGTATATATGGTGTTGAGGTCGTGTAGTATTTGGATCACGGATCACCAGTCAATTTTGTATCTTTTTTAATAATCAAATCTTTGGTTGTTGCAAGTCATACTTTTTTATTACTTAAATGTAGCAACTTTATTAGTTTGTCACCCCTTAGATTAGCTTTAGGTTTATGTTAAAACACTAACGTTTGTACTAAAAATTTTATTATTTGGGTAAACATTTGAGTTCTTATTTGAAAACTGAAAATTTTACCCAGAAATATATTGTCTTGTTCCAACGCGGTAATGCAGTATAACTTTGTTTTTGACGATCAGGTGAGTACCTTGTATTTTGTAATAGTCACCCATCTTGGTACCATTCTCGCCTAAGGACACTCAAATGCAGATTTTGACGAGACTATATGCGAGCAGTCTTGAAAGGCTTTGTATTTTGTAAGGATGATGATTATTTATGAACCTAGAATCTTAATATCGATTTCGACTAGCTTTTTTTTTACCGGCAAATGGGGATATTTCCCCGCCTCTCCAGTGTGGGTTCGAATTGCTTGATGGCGGGTTTTCAACCGCCCCTTGTTATTTGTCTTTAATCAAGGTTCGAGCATCACACTTTCACTCCATGAAGGAAACTCGTAAGGGAAAACCCCCAACCCACTGCATGTAGCAGGATTTGCTCCCCCAACCTCTTGCGAGGAAGGGAGGCGCCTTACCAAATGGTCTAAACCCCATTGGCATCAATTTCGACTAGCTAACAGTTTTAATTTTACGACTAATTATTAATTAATATGATTAATATAAGGGTTAAAAATGTAGAATGACAAAGTAATACCAACTCCCTTACACCCACTTCCAAAGGCATTATTAATTTATTATGATGATTTAACCGATAATGATTGAGAAAATAAAGCAACCTTCAACGGACCCTCAATTGCTTTGTTGTCCTAAGACTTTTACGTAAAGATGTCACATTTCAAGGAAATGATCGATGGAAATGTGCTGTATGAGAGTGATCGTGTGTCGTTTGTAACTTAGAATCAACATCTTAAATCGTTAGTTTATCGTAATTGGTCAAGAAAGTTTTCAACCTTGACTCGAATGTGTTTCAAGTCCATTAAAAAGAAGCTCAAAGTATAATACGTCAAGAGTTTTTAACCAACATCGTCATATGTTGGTTGAAAACTTGCGTTGGACTCTTAATACACTCTAAAAGTGTTTTATAGACTCGTCAAGCATATAATCAAGTTTAAGTTTAGCGTAATATTTTTGAGTGAACGTGAGCCTGTCCAATGTCCACATTAATCAAATACGTACTATTAATCAAAATCGATCTCTCCTAACTATTAATCAAATATGTGTCAATTGTCATACACGGTAATAAAATATAAACTATCAACCTTGTGGTGCAAAATTTGGATACAGAACATACAACAATACATACTTCCCCTCAGCTCAAGCACAAACACCTACCCAAGTTGGAGAGGCATAGTGTCAATAGTGTTGATTTAATTGCAACTAAATAAGATTGAGTTTTTCAGCATAACACCATTATCAAATACCTGAAAAACCAGACGTGGATAAGGGTTTATAAGATGTAGATAGTCAAGATTCATCGATAGAGAGACGCTTCTCAAAAGACCTCCGCCTGATATCGAATGAAATCAACCACCGACCATTTATCATCAACGGTTTTAATTTTTATCGATTTTGTAAAAGTACCACAAAATAATGAAGGTATAGACTTAAACTGCATTGAAGATATTGCTTGCCATCCATGTCATAAACCCTAAACCATTTTCTTCAAATGAAGAGCTAATAAGCCAGCCACTGAACTCATGGAAAGCAATAAAAAATTTGTTTACCTGCTTTATATTTTGAATGCATTTGCTTGCTTGCTAACTTTCTACACATTGGACTTGCACTTCATCTTTTTCCAAACAAGTTCCATCGTAAATTGGCCTTGTAACACCAAGATCCCGAAGCCGATTAACCATGTCATACAAAAACTCAAAGCTCAATTTGGACTGTTTGTTAAAATCTTCTCTTATATGTGGATGGACCCTAAACCATCCCCCCAACATCTTATGAACATGAGATCTAATCATCCTCCATGGCACAGGATACTTCTCACATAGCTTCAAATACTCTACCACTAACTCACCCTGATCCAGATCTCTGTTATGATCATCACCATTCTGAACATCAGACACCCAATCAATGGTTTTAATTCCAGCAAAGAGAGCAGGGTTTTCGAGAAGGGATTCGGCTGAAAGAACTCCATCAGCACCAGTTTGCTGTAGACAGTCATGAACATCATCCATGTGACGGATATTTCCATTTGCAAGAACCGGGATCTTAAGAGCGTTTTTAACTGCTCGTATGGCATCCAAATTGGCTCTGATTTTTTTCCCATCTTTTTCGTCTCTTGTGCGTCCATGCACTGCAAGAAGAGAGCAACCTGCATCTTCTAGCATTTTTGCATAATTTAGAGTGTCTTGTAAGTTTGGGAATATTCGAATTTTGCAAGACACAGGAACACGCAGATTAAAAGCTAATTTTTCCACTAAAGATTTGACAAGAGGAAGCTTATCCATTAGAAAAGCTCCATAATTCCCCCGTCTGGCAATTCTCTGAGGACACCTGCATATAGGAAACAATTTGTAGGTCAACAACAAATATTCAGTCACAATATTCAATATAATGCTTCATGGAAATCAACATGCTCAAGCAAATTCGGTCAAAAATGCAATTACTATTGCAGTTTTGCAAGTTACCCCAAATTAATGTCAACATAATCGCAGTAAGCCTCTACTCTGCGCGCTGCTTCTAGCAAAGTGTCTGGATCGTTGGCACAAAATTGAACAAACAATGGGCGATCCTCCTGCAATTTTAAGAGAAAGTAAGATCGAGAAACTACATGATTGAAGGCACACGATTTCCATACGAATTCATTACGTAGATGTACCTTGCAAGTAGTGAATTCCTGAGAGCGATACTTCTCGTTCTCGGTGAATATACGAGAGTGAAGCATAGGAGTATAAGCCGCTTCCGCTCCGTATTTTCGACACAGCATTCGAAAAGGTAGCTCCGAATTATCCACCATTGGAGCCACAATAAGCTTCGGTTCGCCGAGGTTTTTCCAATGGGACCAAGCTTTCTCGATTCGAGCCTCTCGAGTCAAGTATCCATTTGGACTGCCTAAAAATGAAGATTCATAATCTAAAGATGGTTCCGGTGGCGGTGCAGAGGTTTCGGTGGTTACAGAGCAGAGGTGGTCGTCGGCATCAGCCACGGCGGGGGATTCGGTGGTTTGTGAAGTTAGGGTTTGAGTGAGAGTAGTTAAGGCCATGAGTGGTTGTGTGATTGATGTGACAGAGAGGTGGTTGAGTTCGTGTTTTGTAACGATACAGTAACTGACGGCGGAGGATTTGATTCTCATGTGGTAGTGGAGGAGACGACGGGAAGTGAAGCTCCGCCCATCGCCGCCGCCAACGAATTTTGGAGGCAAAAAGTACTAAGGAACCGTTAGGGATTGTTAATTTAGGTACGCTTTAACATATAACGTGGTATTAGGCCTATTGGGCTATTGATCGGGCTGGGCTTCATTTCTGACAACCTCGTTTGGATAATTGTAACTTGTAAGTTAGTGAAAATTATTATATTCTTTTATAAACATAAAAATATCCTTATAAAAAAAAAATTATTTTACTTAAAATAAATGACATATTCCTACATTAATGGAAAAACATGATAAGTCATGTACGAGAATCTAAACTCAAGTAAGTTTGTAACTATTTTACGACATACTTTATGGTATATGTGGGTAAATAAAAACAAGAAAGCTAACTAGGATTCAGATAATTCGTAATCAAATTTAGAAACAATGCAATATGATCATCATATTATGTAACAAAGTAAAAATACATTTATACTAATTCAATGTAACATTAAAAGTTTTAGTGATGCCTGGGTTTTATAACATACTCAAGGTCTTGGGTTCAAGCCTTGAGGATGGTGGTTTCCTTTAAAAGATGGTACTCATAGTGGTGGTTTTTAGAGATAACGGAGAAGAGTTTAATCCCTCATGGTGAGTAGCTTGGGGTTCACATACAACCTGTATGAATGTCACTGCGGATCCGGCCCACTACATAACTTCGCTAATTGTATAAATAAAGTTGTCTTGTTACACTAAGGGGTTATATGTTTATATAAAATTATTAATGCATCTTAATATGATTCGGCAAGGCTTTTTTTAATTCTATTCCTTTGAAATTTGATAAATAGAAAACTCTATTGCTTTCAACTGAACATGCTTCCCTTTCAACTGAAAATAATTTTTCGTAACTAAATGCTTCCTAATATTTTTTATAAGTATGAGATGGAGAGGGTTTTAACCTTGGTGTCACTACTGCAAATAGAGAGAGAATTAGGTTAGATACCGGTAAATATCATTGAACACCTATCAATTTCTATATTGTAGAGATAAGAATGAATCTCAAGATGGACCTGCTCAGCATGTCTCCTTTATTTTAGAAAGCATTTAGTTAAAAGGTAATTTATTTCGCATATATGTTACTATCATGAATTTGATTTTCTCTGCTCGGAGATTAATGGTATGCGAAACACATGCTATTGTTACGATTTCCTCTACATCCAATGTCCCTTTTACATTGTTTTACTTCAATTATTATTATTTTTAAAATATATGTCTTTTTTTTATGTAATTGTCACCTATGATTAACGATTCATATAAATAACTTAGTGGCAAATGATCAGAATAAATTCAATGAGTTCCTAAAAAATTTTGTTAGACATAAAAAAGTTCGGAGAGGGGGGAGGGGGGAGGACATGTCAAGTATTAGCTTGGATAATGTCTTTTAGGACTATTCTAGATGTACAATTCAATTTCTGTAGTCATATTTCATTTTAGTTAGAAAATACAGGCACATGTTTTGGGCAGTATAAGTAGTCAAGACGTCGCAACCACTAGACCATAGGGGTCGATGGCCACCTTGACTACTGAAAATAAAATTTTGAAAATAGCAACACAACCAGCGCCACAATGACGGCCAACATGAGGACAGAAGGCCGATCAAACTCTACTACCATTAGGAAGGAATTGTCATGTCAACAAGGTTTGGTAGTGATTTAACAGGGAGAACTCCGGACAAAGCCAAAACCATAATCGAAACTGATACAAATACAGACTTAATTCTACCAGAAATTACCCAGCCTCGTATATTACAAGTCTATTCTAGGAGGACTAAAAGAGGAATTAATGGAAAGGGGGAGGGTGAAAGTGGCTGAAGTCTGTTAAGAGAAAGAGAAGAACAAAAGGAGGAGGGGGTGTCATGACGTATTCATTCTGTTATTACCTTTTGTAATTGCACATGGGGCTCTAACCTTTTGGTTGTGAGAGAGGGGTTTCCCCTGGTTTATTTCCTTGTACTCATTTCTTATTATCAAATTACATCATCATCTTCCTCAATTTCTGTGTGTTTCTATTTGAATTCAGTATTCCTATTCTATATTGTATCATTGGTCCGACCTGCCTTTGACCTGCCATGGAAACCCGTTCGGTTCAGCAACGATTTGAACAACATGAGGAGGTTCTTCATCAACTACAATCTGACATTACTGATATGCAGGCTACTCTTCAAGGTTTGGAAGCAGAGAGAGTAGAATCCAGTGAGTTTTGTAAGGTCTTATTAGCATGGATGAAGAATGGAAACTCTAACACAGAGGGTGAAGGTTCTGGGTTTATCGATTCCTTCTCTGGTATATTTTCTGTTAATGGAAGTGGCGTTAAAGATGGGGGTAAGGAGGGTCCTCATTCTCCTAAATCAACTGATCCTGTTCCATGGTCTGTGAAAAAGGTCAAGCTCCCTGAATTTTCTGGATTCGTTCCTCAAGGATGGATTCAGAAAGCTACCCTGTTCTTCGATATCAACAATATCGCTCCCAGTATTCGTTTAGCACAGATGAGTATGGCAGGGGTGGCTCAGCATTGGTTCACAATCGTTTCTCAGGTACACCCTAATCTCACTTGGGAACATCTTCAATCTGAGCTCTTGCAACGTTTCAGTGGATTGGAGATCCAAAATCCTTATGAACAGCTAGCTAATCTTAAACAAACTCATTCCATTTACGATTATATTGATGACTTTGAATACTTGTTATCTCTCGTTCCTCGTTTACCTGAATCGCAAGCCCTAGGATACTTCATCGCTGGATTAAAGGATGAGGTCAAAAGATGGGTTCGCTTGCATCGTCCTCAATCACGTCTCGATGCCATGTATTTGGCGAAAGACGTCGAGGAGATGATTCGTCCTTCTTCGGGTCAGGTTTCTCAGACCCGTTTTCATTATCAACAGGGATTGGGTAGTGGTTCTTTGGGCCAATCCGATTTGCGATGCAACTCTGTGGGCCGGTCGGAGGGGAGAAACCCAGTTACACAAAATCCATTGGATCGATTATCGATCCCTAAGCCTTTATCTGCTTCTCGTTCTATGGGAGCTGGAGGGTTTGATAGGTCTTCTGGTGCCTCGAAGGACAGAGGTTTTCGTTCTTTATCGAGAACCGAGTGGGAGGAACGTAGAAAGAAAGGTTTATGTTTTCGTTGTGGGCAACTTTTTGGTCCCGCTCACAAATGCCCTGAAGGTAAGCTACGTGTTTTACTGTTGGGTGACGATGAGGATGAAGGAGAGTTGGGTGATTTGGGGTTTTTGGATTCATCAGAGGACTCTCCTCGTCTCAGTGAGGAGTCGTTACCTTCGGGCACTTGTGCGGTGCTTGAATACTTTGGGGGTTCAACAAATGTTACTCACGGTGGTCAAATGATGCAGTTCGATGGTACGATTTTGGATATTCCAGTCACGATTTTGGTAGACAGCGGGGCAACACATAATTTCATCTCTAAACAGGTGGTAACATCTTTATCTCTTCCTTTTTCTAGCTGTTCGGGTATTAGTATTAAATTGGGAGACGGTCATCGGGTGATTATCAATCAACAGTGCTTAAATTTACGAATTTCAGTAGGTGCTCATTCTTTTATGGTTGATGTTCTAATCTTTGATGCGGGTGATTTGGATGTGGTTCTTGGAATGGCATGGCTACAAACACTAGGGGAAGTAACTCACAATTGGGAGAAGTCTTGGATGAAGTTCAATTTTCATGGCGTTTCCGTTTGCTTACAAGGGAAAGGAGTGGGGCAGGGGTCACTCGATTCTTTGCAACATTGGCTTGCTGTTTCCGAAGGGGTGGAAATGGGATTAGTTTCTGAATTGTCAGCCACGCAACAACAGACTTTGCAGTGTGTTTTTGATCGGTATTTGGGTGTTTTTCAAGTTCCTACGAGTCTGCCACCTGTTCGCATTCATGATCACATTATTACACTTCATTCTCCAGCTCCAATTTGTGTTCGCCCCTACCGTTATCCACATTTACAAAAATCTGAAATTGAACGACAGGTCCAAGAGCTACTTTCTGTGGGTATGATTCGGCCAAGCAAGAGTGCTTTTTCGAGTCCGGTAATCCTGGTGCGAAAGAAAGATCAGTCGTGGCGTATGTGTGTCGACTATCGGGCCCTCAACAAGGCTACGGTGGCTGATAAATTTCCCATTCCAAGAGTGGATGAGCTGATTGACGAACTTCATGGGGCATGTTATTTCTCAAAATTGGATTTAAAGTCCGGGTATAACCAAATACACATGCATCCGGACAGCATCGAGAAAACTGCTTTTAGGACCCATGACGGTCATTACGAATATATGGTCATGCCATTTGGGTTAATGAATGCCCCGGCTACTTTTCAAGCCGTTATGAATGACATCTTTAGACCTTGGCTGCGTAAAACGGTTGTGGTATTCTTTGATGACATACTTATTTACAGCTCGTCTTGGAATCAACATGTTCTTGACTTAACTTCAGCATTGGAAATTCTATCTAAGAATCAGTTTGTGGTGAATAAAAAAAAATGTTCGTTTGCTCAGCAGTCAATCGAATATTTGGGGCACATTATAAATGGTGAAGGAGTTGCGATGGACCCCAAGAAAGTTGAGGCGGTATTAGACTGGCCTGTACCTAAACAGATTAAGGGTTTACGTGGGTTTTTGGGGCTGACTGGCTACTATCGCAAATTTATCCGTCACTACGGTAGCATCGCAAAGCCCTTAACTGATCTCACTAAGAAAGACTCTTTTGTTTGGTCAGTTCAAGCTCAGGAGGCTTTCGATCAGTTAAAGACAACTATGGTTTCTGCGTTGGTACTTGCTTTACCCGATTTCAATCTTCCCTTCGTGGTTGAATGTGACGCTTCAGGAAGAGGAATTAGGGCGGTTCTTATGCAAAGGAATCAACCAATAGCATATTTTAGCAAAGCCTTGAGTGAAAGGAACTTAGCAAAATCAGCCTATGAAAGGGAGATAATGGCATTGGTTTTGGCCGTTCAACATTGGCGATCTTATCTTCTTGGCACGACTTTTGTGGTATACACGGATCAACGAAGTTTAAAATTCCTTCTCCAACAGCGAATTACGAGTCCTGACCAACAGAATTGGGTGGCTAAACTGTTGGGTTACAATTTTACTATTTGCTATAAGCCGGGTCGTGAGAACAGGGCAGCTGATGCTCTTTCTCGTCGGGCTGATGACGGGGCTTTACTCAATATTCGGTCTGTTCCAGTGTGGTTACAAGGGGCTGAGTTATTGGAGGAACATAAGCTCGATGCCAATATTCAAAAGATTAAGCAGGAATGTGAGTCTGACCCTACCAGACATCGAGAATACTCAGTTCGACAGGGAATTCTCTACTACAAAGGACGATTGGTAATTCCTAAAACCTCAAAATTTATTCCACAATTACTTGCTGAATTTCATCTTTCAGCTACTGGAGGACACTCAGGCTCTTATCGTACTTACCGACGTCTTGCAAGTAATTTGTATTGGCCTGGTATGATGGAGTGTGTCAAAGAGTTTGTTCGTGCGTGTGACTTGTGTCAACGGTGCAAGGCTAGCAATACTGTTCCAGGAGGTCTTTTACAACCATTAAACATTCCAGCTGCTGTTTGAGAAGACCTCTCCATGGATTTTATTGTGGGTCTTCCCAAATCCAAGGGATTTGACGCGCTTTTGGTGGTGGTAGACAGATTGTCCAAGTACAGTCATTTCATTTTACTTAAGCATCCTTATACGGCTAAGTCTATTGCGGAGGTTTTTGTCAAAGAGGTGGTTCGACACCATGGAATTCCTAAGTCTATTGTTAGTGATAGAGACCCTTTGTTCTTAAGCCGGTTTTGGCAAGAGATTTTTCGTTCTCAAGGGACCACACTTCAGATGAGTTCAGCCTATCACCCGGAGTCTGATGGTCAAACGGAGGTAATTAACCGATGTCTTGAAACGTATTTACGTTGTTTTGCTGTTGATCAACCACGTACTTGGTCTTCGTGGATTCCTTGGGCGGAATTTTGGTACAATTCTACCTTCCACGAGTCTACGGGGAAGACACCTTTTGAGTTGGTGTTTGGACGGAAACCTCCAGCTGTCACACAATTTATTCCTGGAGAAGTACTGGTTCAGCAAGTTCTTGAAGAGTTCAAGATCGGGACGAAGCCCTCAAGCAATTACGTACACATCTGCTTCGTGCTCAAAATCTCATGAAACAAAATGCTGATAAGTCTCGTCGTGATGTTCATTTTTCTGTGGGCGATTGGGTTTATGTAAAATTGAAACCGTATCGTCAGTTGTCTGTTGCTCAGCGTATTCATCAGAAGTTAGCTGCTCGTTTCTTTGGTCCCTTTATGATCGTGGCAAAGATCGGGCCGGTGGCGTACAAACTAGATTTACCTCCTACGTCGAAGGTGCACCCGGTTTTTCATGTATCCTTACTGAAGAAAGCTATACAGGGGGCAGCTGAGTCGGTGTTACCACCAGAATTGGAGGTCCAAAAGGCTGATATGTTCTCTCCGTTAGCTGTTTTGGACTCTCGCAAAGTTATCAATCAGGGTCAAGAAGTGGAAGAATGGCTGATTCATTGGAAGGGATGTTCAAAAGAGGAAGCAACGTGGGAAGATGCACTCCTGATCCAGGGTCAGTTTTCTGACACCAGTCTTGGGGACAAGACTGTTTTTGAAGGGGAGAGTAATGATACAAATACAGACTTAATTCTACCAGAAATTACCCAGCCTCGTATATTACAAGTCTATTCTAGGAGGACTAAGAGAGGAATTAATGGAAAGGAGGAGGGTGAAAGTGGCTGAAGTCTGTTAAGAGAAAGAGAAGAACAAAAGGAGGAGGGGGTGTCATGACGTATTCATTCTGTTATTACCTTTTGTAATTGCACATGGGGCTCTAACCTTTTGGTTGTGAGAGAGGGGTTTCCCCTGGTTTATTTCCTTGTACTCATTTCTTATTATCAAATTACATCATCATCTTCCTCAATTTCTGTGTGTTTCTATTTGAATTCAGTATTCCTATTCTATATTGTATCAGAAACACTCAAATTCCTACTTAAGAGTCTTTACCTATTTGAGTAACAATAAAAAAGTAAATTACTTACATAAACACTTTTAAAATAAAAGTAATTTCTAACCAGTTTCCTTAAAAAAGTTTTTAACATCACAAAAATGTTATTAAAAAATAAAACACAAGTTGATAAGGCCATTATCGCATTAACCAATAATTGAGAAAGATATTTGAAGTAACTAAATTCATTATCATTCCATTACAAAACTTAAACAAACACGAAAACCATTCTCAGCATCACAACATGTCTGCATGACTGCATGTACCAAATACCTGAATTAGTTATCTTTCTCTCTGTTCATTTTCTTTGTCTGTAACTCTGTATATTCATTTCATTAGTTCTCTTTCTCAACATCTCTGCCTGTACCCCTTATAATCGCATTATGTTAAATGCTAACTAGAAAAATATAAAATAAACTTTACATCATAAAAGTTTATAACTACAATTTCCATAACTTTTACATTTTACAAAGAATATTAAGCTTATATTCGAGTCTTCTTCACGTAAAGAGGGAACTGATTACCACGAGCCCGAAGCCGATCAACTAAACTATAGAGATACTCAAAGCTAAGGTTCCTTTTTTTATTAAAATCGTCCCTTATATCCGGATGTGCCTCAAACCATTTCTCCAACATTCCATAAACATGAGAAACTATAATCTTCCATTGAACAGGGTACTTCTCACAAAGCTTCAAATACTCCACCACTAAGCTCCCCTGGTCCAATTTTCCATCTTCAAACTCATCATCACCCTCTAACACCCATTCACCACTTCGAAAACCTGCAAATAGTGCTGGATTATCAAGAAGAGACTCTGCTGACATCACTCCTTCAACACCTGTAAGTATTTGTGCCAATCGATAAGTTGGTTAACTTTGGATTGCAGTCTTTCTCTTAGACGGATCAAATGTGTAAAACAAAAATTATTTGATCAAATGAAATGGGGTCAAATATGTTGAACATGTGAAAAGTAGCCAAGAATACAAAAACCTGCTAGTTTCTGTTAAAACATATAAGAACTTTGATGATTAATGTAATAATATAGTTTTTATAAATTTTTAAAAAACCTGAAGAAAAGTGTTTGTGGGTCGGCACTACCCATCCCGAATTTCATCCTAACTGAACCCTTAATGAAACTTGTCTAGCCACCCATTTTGCCACATCTACCTGTGGTTGTTAAACAGCTTTCCACATCGTCCATATGACGGATATTCCCGTTTGCAAGAACTGGGATTTTAACGGCGTCTTTTACGGATTTAATGGCAACCCAGTTGGCCCTTTCTCGGGTTCTTTCATCTCTTGTTCGGCCATGGACAGCTATCAGAGAGCAACCAGCATCCTCTAATAATTTTGCATAGTTTATTGTGTCTTTTAGTAGTGGAAACGTGCGTATTTTACAGGACACCGGGACGGAAAGGTTGGTGGCTAGTTTTTCAACGATAGATTTAACAAGAGGAAGATCGTCCATTAGGAATGCACCGTAGTTTCCAGTCCTGGCAATACGTTGAGGGCACCTGAAAAAAAGAGCTTTCTGAAAGCTTGTTGTATGCATGAAATTTATTAAGGTAAATATGAAAATTTTTCATTCATCCGATACAGTCTCGTAACTTTTAACATATGTGATCCAAATAACATGGGGAAATAAATGAAATTATTACCATGAGTTCTGAGTAAGTTACCACCAACAATAGCACAAGGGCTAAACCTAATATGTGATATGAGAACAAGTCCAAGTTATGCATATGTTGAATAGTGCATGTGAAATTATGGAGTTTTTGTCTATAAGGTAAAAAAGAATTCAATGGTTTCCAATTGTTAACCCAGAGCATGATTATCATCAAAACAATAATTGAATCTCAAAACATGCAAAAAAAAAGAAAAAGAAAACAGACACGATTCTGGAGCTTGTTCCACATTTGAATTCACTCATGGGTGTTGTAAGCAATGATGTAAAACTGGCTACGTGGTATTCAGGTGGTCAATTGAGGTATAGCGAGTAATTGGCCTACTGGAAGTAAAAGGATTGGAATTATTTATATACATATTTCAAAATTATATTTATAATATGTTCATAGAACCATAAATAAAAAATAAATACTCAAACATAAACATAAATTCATATACTCATATTAGAAGTAATCACGCAATTGACCGGTAAGGAACTAGTTAAGAGAGATAGAAAGTTGAAATAAAGAAAAAGGCTCAAATAACCTTAAAATTTATGAACCGATTTACTGATTTAGGGACTTTAGGGTCTTAAAGTGAAGAAAGAAAAAAAGATTGACCGAGTTTGACCTAATACCCGAGTCTAAGACTAGATTCACCTCAACTCAGCAAGGTCATCTCTTGAGTCACGATTTCTCACCGAGCCGAGTACTCAGCCTTGGAATCCTAGATTTTCAATATTGGCTAGAAGTATTTCTTGTTACTTTACTTCTTTATGTTGTTTGAAGAAAACACTTACCCCAAATTAATGTCGACATAATCACAACAGGATTCCACCTGGTATGCCGCTTCTAGTAAGACATCTGGATCATTTCCACAGAATTGGATGAATAGAGGGCGGTCTTCCTGTCACGGAAGTCATGCATACATGACAATAAATAATAAAGAGGGAGCATTCACAATACTCTCTTTCCTAAATTTGCACGAGAGAGCTACTCAACTACATTATGATTATTATGCCAAAACCAGTAATTTCTAAATATAAATTAATGTAGTCCTTCTCACTATATGACCAACATTTTTGGTTTGTAATACATCAACATGAACATAAACAGAACCCAATCTCGCATGGGCGGGTTACAAGGAAGGTAAAATGTAGATAGTAATACCACTACCCTAGCTCCCTAGGGCCTAGGATATAATCCTTCTCGCTATATGACAATTTTTGGTTTGTAATACTTTGGCTTTTTCAATTTTCTCTAGAAGGGTGCTAAATTTAGAATAAATTTGAGCTTGAATATGGAGCAACAGATTATATCAAACTTCAAAGTGTTGTTTTTGTAGCATAGCATCAACTGTAGTAATATAAGCAAAATCATATATCTTCAACATGTTTAGTGTCTAACAATGTTATGCATAGCATAAACCCAGCCGAATAACGGCAGAAGTATCGTTTCAGGGAATCACAAGTTTCATACAAGTGAGAAATCAAAATTTGACGATCAAAACATCAATTTCGGGAAACGCAATGTTTAATTTGAATATTCGATGCATTCAAGAATTTGACAGTAAGAGAATTGATATGCAGCACGACGCTAGGGCAAATTCTGTTCATGATTCTAAGCTCACACTCAGACTATCGGAACTCGAAATTCATGCAAATCTAGGTCTTGCAGTTATAGAATTCTGTGCAATTGCAGACTAAAATCAGATTTCTTAAAAAAGAATCGATGTTATGTACCTCACAGGTGCTAAATTCTCTGGAGCGATATTTCTTGCTCTCGGCAAAGCTACGGGAGTGAAGCATAGGCGTGTAAGCAGCTTCGGCGCCGTACTTCCGACACAACATTCGGAAGGGTAGCTCTGAACCCTCATACATTGGCGCTACTATAAGCTTCGGCTGCTTCAATTTCCTCCAGTGAGCCCACGCTCTATCCTCCGACCTTATGTGCTGGTCTTCGGTAGGGTAAACGGTAGTATAAGCTGAGGAGGATATCGGTGTAGAGAATCCATTACCGCCGTCGCGAAAGGTTGTACATACGGCTGAGAGACGGCGGAGATCATTTGGTGTGTGGGAATGGGTTTGGATCACAGAACGGGATAAACCATTTGTTGATGTCATCCGTCTTGCAACACGTACGAGAGACACTCTCTCGCCCACAGTTTTTCTTTTCTTTGTTTTTGTTTTTCTTTTTTCTTTGGAGAACAGATTTGGATTCTCTTAAAATATCATATTTTGTCTAAACATATTTGACTAAACTCGTTTTCTATAGATCTCGTTATAATGATTAATCATATTTGATAAAGGATAAAAATCATCTTAGGTTAAGTTTGATATAGAGAATTCAAGATAAAAAAACAAAAATGAAAATATTTCTTTGGATTGGTTGCAGTTATGGTTTTAAAAAGTTCGTTTTGGTTTCACCATAGCTCCGTCAAAAGCTTGACCATGCCGTTACGATATGGTCAAAGGCTTAGGCGTAAGACATGAGGTACTCTAAGGTCCAGCTTGACACGCCTTTACCTGTTATAAAATGATATATATAAATAATAAAAATTAAACATATAAAATATAATTTATATTATATATGGAGCTCGTTTAGGCTTATGTAACACCAAAGGTTTGAATTTTGAAGATATTTGAAATTACGACGATATTTTAGAAGTAAAATTTTTTAACTGTTTATACTGATTCCGCTTAAGTAAACATATTATGTAAATTATGTATTGAAAACGAGTTTCAAAAAGTTCAAATTTGTACTGAATTTCAGGATGTTACATATAATCTTTAGGCCCTTTTGTATGATGTAGGCCCTTATGGGCTTTAGAAGTATTAGGGTTAACTTGCATATATCTTTGTTTCCTACATTGTAAAGTTTAAGGCTTCAAACATACAAAGAAAACTTTTCTTCTCTGATGACAAGCATGAAGCTTGGAATTAGTTAGACCTCAATAATGATAATGTGCGTGATCTGCGCCCATCGTGACATTAACTTGTCACGCTGGCCAGCCAAGTACGTCTGGATTTGTGCTTGGTTGCTAATATTTCTACCTATGGTTGTTATGGGGGTTTGCATTTCGTAAAGCCTTTATTAAATCATTTTGGTGATTTAATTGTGATCCTCATCCAATCCGAGAATGAGTTAAAATTTGACATTTTTTTTAACGTAGTTGTTTAAAATTGATTAATTGAATTTGAGATAGATGCTCATATCTTGTGATAGTTGGATTGTTTACTTGACTTATTCAAAATTTGGTAAAACAAGGAATTTGTACTCTTTATGTATGTTTTGTTTCTGATTGTGCGGGTCGCAAGGAGATAGGTTTTAGTAGGTTACCAGAAAGAAAGATAACCCGCCTAAGGCGGAAGCTAGGGAATTTTGTATGACTGTTGTGGAACTTTGATTTCGGGTATGTAACTTGCATTATGTGTTGGAACAGTGATTTTGAACTTTGTTATTCGATGGGCAATTTTGGTTTGATAATGGTTGGTTAACCATAATATGCTAGTTATGTTGTATTAATATGTTATACGGTAGATAGAGCGAAATTGTAAATGTTTTATGAACTCGATGTTTTTTGTGCATGGGTTGTAAGGATAGCCAGATTCTCCATATACATGGGTAAACTCTTAGGGGGGGGGGGGGGAGAACCGTATTAGTCTTATATGAGTACTAGCGGGTTGGAGTAGTTAGTATGGTTGATTTAGGTGCTGTTTGTGAGATGAGACTGTTTGTTTTTTCAATTTTAAGAAATGTTTTATTTACTATATTAACCAACCACAGACTATTCACTCATGATCAATTTGTTGCTCATGTTCAAGCAATTGAGGATGCCTTCAAGAAAACTTCTAAAGCCTTTGTTGCTGCTAAACAAATCATTCTCAATCCTGATCATCTCTATCTTCCTGCTTATGAGAATCTGAATACTGCTCTTCCTCCCAATACACATCCTGAAATGTTCAGGTATATAACTGAACCTGAAAGAGGAATGTTCTTCATGAACAGAGCTGGCAATTGGAGATTTCTAAGAGAATCTGAGATAGGGAAAGCTAAAAAAGAACTGATATTTCAGGCTGTAATAGCTACTAGAGACTTGAAAGGAAATGAACACTTTGAACAATTGATAAGATCAAGAGCTGATCAACTTCTAGCTGAAAATCCATAGATCAGAACTCTTGAAGTCAAAGAAGAACCCTGGTGGGAATGAAGACCACACTTCATAACTAGATTAGTTGTATTTTTCAATTCCTAGAATAGTTTAACTTCTGTATTTAGTTTAACTCTTAGTTAGATTACATTGTACAAACTCTGATGTAAATACTTTGTTTTGTAATCAAGCTTTAAACTTTGATCAAGGACTACTTAGCTAAAATGCTAGTATAGATGACTCTTAGTAAATAGCTCACATAGTGTAAATAAAAAAAGGATGAAAGATACCACAAAAACAGAAAATGGTACTTCATAAATGAAAAGATTCCCAAAAACAGAATATCAGGGAACACATATTAAAGAGTTACCAAAAACAGATAGATAGGTAACTGGTGTGTACTAGGACTACTTGTTTTTCTGGTTATAAAATCTTGGGACACAACCTCGTTTTAAATTTATAAAAACGATGTTACTAAGCAGATACTACACACGACTCAGGCAAGTATAACCTGGTCAATAGTAGTATAGACTCGGTAAGACCGGATGTCGTTCCACCAGGACAGGAAGCTACCAATACTTAAGTCTCATTGTTGTTTGATCAGCAGGATTAATAAGCAAGTGACAGAATGAACTAAATTAAACAGGAAATACAACAACTAAAACAGATTAACACTGAAGGCAAACAGACAGGATAACAGATTCACTCAGGCTTTCGAATCATCGAGACTAGTCATGGCAATGACACAATACAAAACATAATATGGGGACTTGAATAGTTTAAGTGCATAGCAAGCTGTTCTAATACTTGACAAAACCATATTATCATGCACAAATCTTCACTCGAGTTATCAAGACTCAGACTTAGCAATTAAACATAATCAGGCAAGCAACGACATATAAGGATTTAACTACAGATCCACCAGATCACGTCCAAATCACACTACAAAGACATACATCTTTTCAAATGACATATCCAGTAGTCCTCAGAACCCAAAAAGGTGTTAAAGTGGTTAAATTAGTTAAAACAAGCAAAAACAGCACACTGGTGGTGAAAATGGCTCCTACGGCCGTAGTAATTATTTACTACGGTCGTAGCAGTCTGGATAGTCCTACGGTTGTAGGGATTTCTTCCTACGGCCGTAGGGACCCATCCGACAGAACATTCAAATCTAACATAAAGGCATTCAACAACAAATTACAATCTAGACTTTAATCTCAGATCATAAACACATGTAAACTGGTACAATGGGGTCATAAACTCATCTAAACTCAAACCTCACAATTAAGGGATTCTTAATGTTTAGTCACATGATTTCTAAAGATATGAACATGTTAAACCTACCATTTCTAGTATAGCCAACACTTCTTAAAACATGAATCATGTGATATGCACATTGAACACTAAGACAAGCATAACAAAGGCATACATGTGAGTTCATTTCACCATCTAAACATACCAACAAACATCTTTGTGAATCCTTTAATCATTAGTAGCATGTTTAACCCATAAATACACCAAATAACAAGATTTTCATCTATAATCATAAGGCATGCATAAAACCAACATATGATTAACATAACCAATAATGGATGAACCTGAAATGATTCAAATCATATTCCAAAAATGACATCTAATGACAACCATGCAAGATGTATCATTTCTAATAACAAACTCAACATGGAATTAATAAAATCAACCATCATTCTTGAATATTCATATGTTAAAACATGAATGAGTTATCATATACACATTGTCACACATGAACATGGTTAGATTAAACATACTAAGTTGATAAAACACATTTGTATTCAAGATTTAACATGCATATATGAATCAAGTCATCATAAAAGTCAAATATATTGCCATAACTTAGCCAAGAATCATCTTGGCCCAAGTGAAATGAGTTTAGTTATCCATATACAATAATAGTAACATTACAACATCTGGAACACATGGGTACATGATTGATATAATAAATGGAAAGAGTATACCCAAGCTAGCAATGATATAACTAATGAATCCAAGCTCCAAATGTTGTTCCAAGCCTTCAAGATCCAAGCTCTCCTCCTTAGAATCACCAAGAGAAGTCCCCTGGAGTGTTAGGATATTTAGAGAGGGTTTATGGAAGTGTTTTTCCGGAGTGGAGGTGAAAATGGTAACCCCTTGCAAAATGGCAGAATTCTGAATTTAATCTGCTGTAAGTGAGCTTCCTACGGCCGTAGGAATAAGCTACTACGGCCGTAGGAAATCATGACTGAATTTTCTACACACGCCACGTTAAACCATTTGTCCGGGACATGCAAGATCTGGCAGGCAATGATGGATTCTAGAAGAGGGCTTCCTACGGCCGTAGGATATAATCCCTACGGCCGTAGAGAGCATTTTTCACTATTCTTCTATTTTCTTCAATTCTTTCCTTGTTTTGCCCATTTATCTTGCTTAAAGCTCCTTGTAACCTGCATGGTGAATGTTAAACATATTAGATCCATTTTAGAAGTATTCACCTTGTATTTGGGCTAAGTACGGGGTATTCTAACATGTAAAACATGTATAAAAACGCATATATCAGTAACCAAAATGCACTTAAAAGTTTTATCTTTACAAATCCGAGTCAAACTGATTCTTCTTAAACATATAAGGTTTTGTCATCATCAAATAGGGGGAAATTGTTGGGGAGATAGCAATATCAAACCTAAATTAAACCTGTCTATTAAGTAAAATAGGATTTGATGTTAACAAAACCATATATTCAGTTTTGGACTTAGATTGATGAAAAACATGTGTTGTTTTTCATATTAGACTTAAAGAATTTCTATGTAAGAAATGTCAGCTGACAAATCATAGTGTCAGCTGAACACTGAGTATCAGCCAAAGGACCAGCTTAAGGAAGATCAGCTAAGAAGAAAAGACAAGTCAAGAAGCATCAGCTATGCATCTACAAAGCATCAGTTGATAGTACAAACCATCAGCTGAGGGTTCCTCAAGGATCAGCTGAGCAGTCAAGGATCAGCTGACAGTATCTCTTTTGTCAGCTGATGTCTCTCATCTGTCAGATAAGGTATTTACTACTTATCCAATCTTATTCTTCATAAGCTGTTCATACTCAAACGATTAGCTGAGCCCTTGAGATCAGCTGACAGTTTAGTTAGATCAGTTTATTAGCTATACGTTGATTTATGTTATCAGCTGAGCAATTCGATCAGCTGAGCAAATCTAGTCAGCTGAGTCTTTCACATTCATCCTTAGCTGAGCAAAATTACATTTGCAGTTCAGTGTCTGTTAGCTGAGTTATTATTCTATATCTCAGTTAATAGTTTTCTCAGTGTAGTATTTTTCTTTAGTCAAAGGCAGAACATGTGTTGTTCTTATTATGCCTTAGATCTTTCTTTGTAAAAGTACTTAACACTTTTTGTATCTGCAAAGAAACAAAAAGGATAGATCTTTATCCTCTGGAAAAGGAGAAAGATACTTTAGAAGAGAAGATCTCGAAGATATGCTTCAATAACTAAGTATGGCTGGCAACTCTATACTTGGTTAAGTCAAATCTTCAGAAAGCATGGTGTTGATTAAAGTACAAGCATGGAAGGAGAAGTTTACTTTCTCAAGACATAAGGGTAGTACTTTAATAATATAATAATAGATAGTGGGTACACTCATTACTGAAAAGTATGTTCACTTTACACACTTTGTGTATAAAGTTAACTTACTTTTCACCCACTAACTTTATCTATTATAATATTATTAAATCAAGTACCTTTATCTCTTTCTCCTCTTTATCAACCCGGACACCCTTGCTTATATATACTCATGCATGGAAACATGCTTAGTATGCGAATAGATAGTTGAATACTGAAATCTCATTTGTTGAGAACTAGAAGAGTTAGCATTTTATTTTCAGTAAAACAAACTTGTTCATGTGTTGAACGTCTTAGATATAAGTTGTTTAAGATTAACTTAGTCTATGTGTTACACAAATTTAGTTGCCACCTTTTATTGAACTTAGATTTTCCGCATCTAGTTCATGTAATTCTTGATTCATATCAATAAGAATTATATAAAAGTAAACCGTGTGTCTCTTAAATTTTAATTTGCTAAAGTTTGTATTCAACCTCCCCTTCTACAAACATTTGTTGTTGTAGTATCCATTCGGGACCAACAAAGACATTGACTATAAGGAAACCTTTTCTCCAGTATCTTTAAAGGATTCCTTTAGAATTCTTATGGAACTTACAGCACATTTCGATCTTGAGCTAAATCAAATGGATGCTAAGACATCTTTTCTCAATGGAGACATTGAGGAAACCATTTACATGACACAACCTGAGGGGTTTGCTTCCAAAGAAGGAAACCAAGTGGTTTGTAAACTAAAGAAATCCATTTATGGGCTCAAACAAGCTTCTCGTCAGTGGTACCAAAGGTTTCTTCAAGTGGTTCTCTCATTTGGCTTTAAGGTGAACCCTATTGAAGACTGTGTGTATCATAAGATCAGTGGGAAGAGATTTATCTTGTTGATTTCGTATGTGGATGACATTTTACTTGCTAGTAGCGATGTAGAGATGCTTCGGGAAACCAAGAAATATTTCTCAAAGCAATTTGATATGAGAGATCTTGGTGAAGCATCATATGTGCTTGGTATACAGATTCATCGTGATCGTTCACGAGGAATCCTGGGGTTATCACAAAAGGCATACATCGAAAAGGTACTAAAAAGGTTTAACATGCAAAATTGTAGACCACATGATACTCCTGTTTCTAAGGGAGATAAATTTAGCTTAAAGCAATGTCCGAAAAATAAGGTTAATTCCAAGTTTATGAAAGAGATTCCCTATGCATCAGCAAGTGGGAAGTTTGATGTATGCGCAAGTCTGTACTCGTCCAGACTTGGCCTTCATAGTGGGAATGCTTGGTAGATATCAAAGCAATCCAGGAAGAGAACATTGGGTTGCAGCCAAACGAGTAATGAGGTATCTTTAGAGAACAAAGGACTTTAAGCTCACTTACAGGAAGTCGGAAAAACTTGAGATCATTGGGTATTCTGATTCCGACTTTGCTGGATGCCAAGACAGGTACAAATCGACATTAGGATATATTCAGCTGAGAGAGTGATATCGTGGAAAAGCTCAAAGCAAACACTTATCGCATCCTCAACTATGGAAGTCGAATTTGTTTCATGTTATAAGGCATCAAATCAAGCAGTATGGCTGCATAATTTCATTATGGGACTGCAAATAACTATTTGTGTAGAAAGACCACTAAAGTTGTACTGTGACAACAGTATTGCAGTCCTCTATTCGAATAACAACAGAAACTCGTTAAAGTCTAAGCACATAGACATAAAGGTTCTTGTTGTTAAGGAAAGAGTTCAAAATGGTTACATAAGTATTGAGCATATAAGGATAAAATCTATGGTTGCGAATTCACTTACTAAGGTACTATTATTACCCATGATTTTCAAGGGCATGCCAATCATATGGGTATAAAGTTAATAGATGGTCTTTAACTTCATTATAGATTTGTATACTTATGCTCAGAGTATTGATATATGATCATATATACGGTTTTAAGGTTTCAATTGATTTTGAACTCTGATCTCATTTGGTTAAAGTTGGACCAGTTGGAAATAGGCATGTGTATATCATTTAACATGTAATTTCCATGCTACACACCTACACTTAATCTATGTCATTTAGTTAAGGGTTAAAGCCATAAAATAACGGTCTACTTTTCCCATTTTCCCATTGTGGCACGTCATGTTTTTTTTACACATTTGGCCAGTAAACTTATCAAAACCGGTTGATATTGCCATTTCGTGACCTGCAACCTTTTCAGCCTGTTTTTTGCGATTTTTGGGTCGATTTTTGATCGTTTTGTGTATTTTTTTTTTTGTAGAATCTTGTAATTCATCATTATACCTTTCAAATGACACCAAAATCATGAATTTTCGTCAAGTATAGAGGGAGAATTTCGAGCTCAAAGTCTCGACTTTATTGGGTTTTTTGTTCGAAAACAGGGCAGAAAAAAAGACTCATTTTTTGGTCGATTCTTGATCATTTTACATCATTCTTTTTATAGATTGTTGTAGATAATCTTTTTACCTTTCAATGAACACTAAATTCATGAAAAACCATCAAGTGTAGGCCAAGTTATTGTTAATTAAAGTCGATAATGACCATATTCGACACCCTTACGGTATTTCGATAAATTGACACATTTTAAACTCGTTTTTATTCTTTTTTTTACTACTTGATAGACAACTCAATTACCTTTCCATATACTCAAGAATTATTAATTTTCATCAAGTATAAATGAAGAATTTCAAGTTTAAAGTTTCGATTTTAAGGTGAAGAAGAAAAGGGGGAAAGGTGACCTGCTATAGCAGGTCAAAATAACCTAAATGGCCATATCAACAGGTTTTAATAAGTTTACTGGCCAAAAGTGTAAAAAAAAACATGACGTGCCACAATGGGAAAATGGGGAAAGTCGACCGTTATTTTATGGCTTTAACCCTTTAGTTAATATAGCACTAGTAATCATTGTGGGTTCAATTGCATGATGACAACGAATGCGCCCTTGGTTCTTGTGTTATTATGACTAATGGACGAGATTGTTTTGGATAACTTTCTTTAAAGTTTACTTATACGTGTAATTCAGTTTAGATACAATGTTGACTATGTGAGTATATGATTGTATAGTCCAAGTGGGAAATTGTTGGGTTGTGGACTAAAATCATATACAGACACATAAATGTATCTAATATAAAGTGTAGGGACTAAAAGTGACAACGTGTAGAATTCCTGGGTGTAAACTGCCATTATGATGGTCTATGGCAGTTACATACAAACCTATATATACACAGGGTGTGATCCCTGATTGTACATAACATACATACATACGATTTCTTAGAAGGAATTCTGGTTTTGATTCATCACCATCAGTGAACAAACAGAAGGAAATCATAAGGATGTGTACAATTGGACTGATCATAATGCCCAAGCACAAACCGGAAATCAACATCAACACATGCATGTTTATTTAAATCTGAACTTTGATTCAAACAAGAATCTGGACAGACATCAAGATATTATGAAATTCTAACAATTGTTGCCATATACGTGAAGAAATTTCACATTCCTCGTTAATCAATAATCACTTCTAAGTCATTCCCAATGTCTTCTAGATTGACTTATCACTCAAACATCTAGATCACAACACATTAAATCTACAAGTTACATTATTAAAAAGTATAAGAATCACCTAGGCACTTTGGGACCCTCAGTATGGTACAAATATCCTCCAATTGCCACAAAGTCTAATCATTAGGATACAATCAAATACTTTCCTCTGTCTATTCACAGTGTCTTAATCCAGAAATATGAAAACGAAGACACATCAAATTAAATAGACTCTCTCCTACTAATTGGTGCTGTTGTTTAAGTTTAGGTCTATCCGACACACCAAAATCACTTATACTGAAGTTCTAATAACAACTAGTAACATCCAACCACAGATTAGCAACATCATATGAATTATAGCTTAGCCTAACTAGATATCTTACTCAGATTAACAACCTTCCTACGAGAGCCATTATCCAACTGAATAAAATGAGTCTATGAACCATCAGCTGCCATTATAATCCGTGCCTGCAGATATGACCATATTATCTATTTTAGTGGCAACGTTTTATATATTTAAGATTTCCCAATAAAACTTGTTTGCAATCCATTTATGACATCAATAACTTTAACCTAACAGTTCTACTACAATATGACATTCATACTTGTTCAGTAGCTTCTATTCCACACTCTTAATCCTCACACAGTCAGATATCTTATTTTTTAGACCATGAAGGCAAATAATAAACATGAAAGCCATAGACATATAAAGACATTGTGATAACGATAAGAGAACTCCTACCAGAAGGGGCAAAGCTGCCTCCAGTCTCTCAGATGAAATTTCCAGCAGCGTGATTCACGATTACTTGATTACAGGATCAGAGATAAAAACATGCAGCCTGAAATCGAGATTAAGAACAGATAAGAGTCACAGGCGAACACAGTATAACAGAAATTCCTATTCTAATCATCACACCTTCATATCTCATATCTTTACATCTCTGAATTTAAAATTTTAAATATATAATATATAATCTTTTAATGATACATCTTATTTTGAACCATATTTATAAAAAATTTCATACATCTTTCTAATAAGATTGAAAATACGTCAAAATCAATAACTAAACACTTTGAATAACATATTTAAGTTGACCACTCAACTCATCACTATAATCCCAACAATCCACTCAACTCACTACTATTAATGGATAACAAAAAAATAAGAATATACTAATTTAAAAAAAGTGTCATATTACAATAAAATTTATACCAAAACGTAGATAAAAATGAGACGGTCGTAAATATATAATTATTTTTTTCTAAACAAAATATATGAAAAGTTACTAACAATAATTTATAAAAAGCTTATAATTAATTACATTAATATACAATTTTTATATAATTCCCTCATATTTTCTTAAAAACCCCTCACATGTTTTATAAAAGTCCCTTATAATTTTCATCCAGCCCCCTCCTAATTGATTTCAAAATTGAATTCGATCATTTCTAAAATTGTTTTGAGAATCGATTAATTTTGAAATTGAAAGTTGTGATTGGTTGATTGAGGCTCAATTTATGATTATTTTTAGAAAATTTGCATGCCTTTTATATATATAATATATATATATATATATATATATATATATATATAGATGAAGTATTATTTAAATAACTCTATTATTTAATACATTACTTTTTATCTTTTTATTATTTATCATTTTTTTTAAGTTTTCATTTTTTATATGTTACAATTATTTATTATCTTCTTATTGTATGTATCGTTCGTAAACTAATTTATGTATTACACGAGCATATAGTCTGATAGCGATATTATAAAACTAGTTTGATAATATAAAAGTAAAAAGGTAGAACTAGAATTTTTGAAGTATAACATATATTTTAAAGACAAGAAGAAGAGAAATATTATGCGAAGAAATAAAAAGAGAAACCAAAAGAATCATGTATAATATAAAAATAATATAACTATATAATTATTGTAAGAAAATTAGTAAATGTAAAAACTGATAAAGCTTGGTGTAGAAATGGTGAGGTGGTCCTGTTTATGGCATGTAATCCTAATTAAAAAAAATATTAACACATGTGAATGGCTTAATGGGCACAAGAAAAAAAACAAAGAAAGGGTCCTCTTGTAGATTAAAGAAAAGAAAAAGTAGGAAAATTTCTGTTACACAGTTTAAACCCAAAGTCCTTTGGTTGAAAACAGACATATTACTTGCTAGTTGCCACCGTATCCAACTTATATACATGTTCACTCTTTAATGCTATATATTATATTATAGTTACAAAAAACGATAGAAGAGTTACATTTTATTATAAATGTTAGATTAGATTAGATATTATAATATAATAGAAATGTTTAATATAGTCTATATTTAATGCATAGCCTTGAGAGACTAATTTTAGTCTTTGCATCAGTCTTATCAATGGTCCAGATTGAATTCTAAAAATTTAAGCTGTGTGACATTTTCGTAATTCACATGTGATGATGTTACAATCACATGTGATTGTATACTGAATCACATGTGATTAAATATTAAAATTTTAGGATTGTGTTTTTTCTATAGGCTTTATTGAACATAACTCTATAATATAATTAAATGATAATTTTTTGTCCTCATAATTATACGATTATACTGGTACTAAATGTTAGACGGTGACCATTCAATAAAAAGTCTCCGGAACAAATTACCCAAAAATATATAGAATGTCTTACACATTATCCATTGAAACTTAAGAAAGTGGAACTAAGCACTTCAACTAGATAGTAGATACTGAGATTTCTAACAACTTGCCTTGATAATAACTATCATGTACCAAGACAAACATTCATTTGTTTTAACTTTTAGCACTAGGTTCTTATCCTCAAACAAAAAGAAAAACCAACTTTTAAGCTTTGATTTTTTATTTTGAATTTTTGTTTAGACTTAATTTCAATGGTTTTAGTAAATTACACTAACAAGAAAGTCGAACTTTTGTTAAGGTGTTGTTTGTTTTTTCATAATAGATCTGTTTTCCTCTGATATTTGTGGGCGTGTAGACATTTAAATAAAAGACAATTTGTTTTGCAATTAAAAAAGAGTTTTTGAAGATCTTTTTTTATCTATTTACAACAGAGATGTATCATTCTCTTTGTTAAACAAACTTTCTCACATGTATATCTGTAACACACTCTCATTTTTGTAACTAAACTCCGTAATCCTAATGTTACAGAATCTGGGAATTTAGTTGATCGTGTGTGACGAGCGATCACTATTCAACCACCAGTTCAACTTGGTTATAGACACATACGTTTATATATACACAGACAGATGCATACATACGTATGTACGTACATACATGCATGCATTCATACATACATACATACATGCATGCATGCATACATACATACATACATACATACGTACATACATAAATACATAAATACATAAATACATACATACACACATAAATACACAAGTATATTTATATCACTAATATTATTATTAAAAAAACAAATAAAGAACCTCAAAATGAGTGTTTAAAATCAAGTTGGTTTTTATAATTGTACTAGAATGTATTAATTTACTCAGATCTTTATTAAAAAAATTTACATTGCAACATGACATTCTTTCAAATAATTTCTTAATTTCAAAAAACAAATAGTCTTCTCTGTACACATAATAGATTGACATTTAGTCCACATCTTCTCCCGTAAATATAAATACTGACATTAGACATTTTATCCCTAAAATACAAATAACACCTACATCATTAATATATTATTATTTACTCTCTCACTTATTAAATAAAAACAAATGTTAATATCATAAAATGGGATGAGGAACAATAATAGTATATTCTATGAAAAATAGAATATAAAACGATTTAGTCTTAAAGAATAAACTTTTTGGTTAAATAAAAACTTAAAACATTTTATTAACTCTCTGTTTTTTCTAACTATATATAGTATAATATCTAATCTTACATTTAAATTTATACCTTTATTTATTATAGGATCTGAACCTTCTAAATCCATCACTGAAAGTCTAAGATTAAAACCTATAACCTTAGGTTTTAATAACAATTTTTTCAAAATCTTATACTGCTGTATATGTTAAAATCCGTTAGTAAAACGTACTACACCTTTTATCACTGAGTAGACTTGTGTTATATGCTAAAAACCGTTAGTAAAACGTACTACACCTTTTATCCCTGAGTAGGCATCAAGCCTTGTGTTTTTCCCCGAAAGAATGATAGATATCTTCTCACTTTACTCACCACAAAATAACATGTGAAGTTCATCAATTCTCTTTCTTCTTATTCTTTATTTATTCCGACACTTGTCTTAATTTTATAAATAAAAGGATAAGTAAAAGGAAAAGCAGAAAGATATTTCACGTCCGGGTAAAAATGTAAAAATGTACTAGTATTTAGCTCCACCCCCTCACATACTCCATTCATCAAATCATCAATTACAACTTTCAATGTGGATCATACACTCACAAATATCTTATCAAAGAAAGTCAAACAGACTATGAAAAGGTCAAATAGAATCACCCATTCACCCATATATAAGATATATCCTCCTACTTTTTTCTCCTACTTTATCATTTTACTCATCACAACATGACATGTGTACTTTACTAATTCTCTTTCCTCACCTCCTCTCTTGATTTAATACTTGTGTTTTAATCAAATAAGTAGAAAAATAAGTAAAAGATATATAACCTCTCAAATCAGTAAAGGTTAATTACAATAAATGTAAATTGCAGGATTTCGTGAGTGCATATCGGACGGATAGGATTGGATGAGAATGGCGGTTAGCAGAGGGAGCATCAACTGATTTTTAGGGTTGAAGATAAGGTGCTGATAACAAGGTCTCTCTCTCGGAAATGCATGTTTTTTATTTATTATTATTATTCCATGGATGGATCACAACCTTCAATTCTGCTCCTCCATAATAATAGGACCCCGTAAACTTATTTTGACTGACACGGTGTTGCCATCACCTTCTGCCACCTTCCAACCGCCCACTGAATCTCAGCCCACCTTTTCGGCCTCCCCGGCTGCATGCTTATTTAAAAATAACTGAAATTTCACTCCTGGACCAACCCACATCCAGGTTCATTCTCTTTCTTTTTACTTAAAGAAGAAGTCGCAGTAGTACGTATTTGAACATAAAAAGCTTACAATTCAAGAGAAACTTCGAAATGAAGCAATAATAGAAACTCCATACCATCTAAATCTGATTAATTAACACAAATGGAAGATATATATGTTCGGTATGAAATATTTTGAAGCTTATTGTAGCTGATAGTTTTTTTTGCTTTAGAAAAAAAATATAAGTTATGTTTGGATTAAAAAGCTAAAAGTTTTTTTAACAAAAAAGTTCTAAAACAAAAATCTTTCGTAACGTAGTTTTTAAAAGTAGCTGAAAACTTTTTATATATTAAAATACCTAAATACCCATTAATTGTTTTATAATTCCTTCTTTTTTATAATTTGTCTTTTTTGTCATTTTACATTATTAAGCTCGAGCTACAAACTAATTTGCTAAACACATATATAACTAAAATATTCAGCTTCTAGGTACAACTACAAGCTATTTCCGTCAAACATACACACACTCGTAGCTAGCCTCTATACTAAGCTCCTATGGCGTTCTTTGATTGCCTTTACTCGCTATTAATCGCAATGTAACTCTAGCTTGTATGATTTTAGTGCATCTAATACAAATGACGAGCCTCGTACTTATAAGTGACGGAATCGATATGTTAATTACATAAACGTTTATGTAATTAATACCAAATCATGATCTTTAAGATTTGATTAATTAGCAAGTTATGAATCGTTTTCAAAACTAGATCACGAAAAATCTGGAGGAAAACGAAATTTGATCTTAACGGTGCATAATGCACGCCGCATGCCCAACATAATGTGTCTCATGTACATATCGTACTCTTTTATTCCATTTCAAACACTCTGTTTTTAGAATCGATATATCATTTATCTTGGCTACGTTTTGGACACATCTTAGGTATTTGCAAAACTTTATTCAAGGAAAATGCAAATCCACAAAATAAAGTACAATAGTAAAAACTCAATTTTTCATAAATTTTTCAACAATCCTCCTCATGAATGAAGAACAATAAAAAAACACCTAACCCGATTAAATATTGAATGGTTGAATCATGCATTGGATATGTAAGTGTTACTAATGTGAAAAATCTCATGCTATAAAATATTTGTAAAATAGATCTAGAATTTTTCAGAAAGAACCAACAAATATAACTTGGTCTTATATAACATAAACAGGTAAATGAGGGTCGAATCCGCATAGTACAGTTAAGCTAATTACAATAACTAATATCAGATAATTAACCTAGAAAGAAGTTCAAAGAAAAAGGGGTTTTTTAATATATTAGAACTACTTAACTAAAAAAACAAAAAGCTTAAATTAAAAAGATGAAATCTTGAATTTCAAATGAATAATATGAGGACTTTTCAGCCATTAACTATATATAACTCTCCTTAATATTAACTCACTTGATTGGATTGGCTTGACATGGTTTGACTTCACTTTGACCTATTAATTGTCATTTTATAAACTTATTTTATCATGCATTTAATCAAATAATCTATTAATTTTCACTTTGACCAGTCCGCTTAGATTGTCACCCATTCAAGTCCTAAACAACTTATTTTTATACTATATTATTTGTAATCATATCTTTTGTACTTAACAAGATATCGAGATATTCATCTTCCAAACATTTATCTTATTGTTTTAGAATTTGCGTCCTCGTTTTCCTTTTTTTTTTCCTTCTTGTAAATGAAGCTTACATACTTAAATGTCAATAAGCTTTGCGTTGTCTTCATCCATCGAACTTCAAAATCCGCAAAGATCTTTGAGTAGTTGTGAAATTCCTCCGATGAAACCGCCTATGAAGTCAAAGAACGGGCCTTGTTTCTTTCTTTTCCCAAGCTGTTGTAATGCCCCTATTTATAAAACTAACATTTAAGTCTAAAACCACATATGATAATATTCATATTTGTATTTACATCAAAAGCGAAAGTGTACATAGTTTAAAATTGGTTTGATTAAAAGATACACACATATGTACTACCACAAGTTTGGTCCAAAAGCATGTCATTTACATAACCAGGCGTTAAGTGTTTCAAACAGGTTTGTCAAGATAGTAGTCAAACAGGAGTTTTGTCCTTGTCCTTACTTCGCCCTACAAAACATTTTAAAATAGTATCGGATAAGCTACGAGAGCTTAGTAAGTGTGTCAAACTGTTAAACATATAAACACATGCATAAAATCACATATAAATATCACACATATATCACGAACATGCTAGCCTCTAGTTCTAGACCTGAGGCAGCAAACCGAGTCACAGTATTGTACTAATTCTGAGCCTCTACTGCACAGAGCAACATGATAAACACATATGAATAATACATGATCGTATTCCAATGTAATAACACACATTTTCCACTTATGAATAATAGTCTAGAAGACTCGCCTTGAAAATAGTTTACTTGCACAACACTGTATATGAGTTGCTAAAGTGATCACTCACGATCCTATACAATATAAATAACACTTATAAGCAATAACACATCAAGACTGAAAAATTGAAAACTGGCCAGAGGCAAGGTACGCCCGTACCGACTACAGGCACGCCCGTGCCTCTCTAATAGGTACGGTTGTGCCCCTCTTAGACAATGGCGTACCCCAAAACACGTCCGTACCAATATCAGGTACACACGTGCCCTAGCACGCCCGTACCCCAAGAACTAGGGTTTGCCACGGTCTACTGGGCACACCCGTACCCTTCATAGGTAACGCCCATGCCTCTGCAATATCAGCAGAAGTTCGCCGACTACTATGCTGTTTACCGACCAAAACACACTAACACTAAATTCTAAACAATTCCAAACATCATAAGGGTGTTGTCCTACACCTCAAACAGGTTGTAACATCTACCATCACAAAATTTTACCCATTCAATCAATGATTCAACCATTGAATCACTTTGACTCATAAAAAACTTGAATTTCATAAAAAAAAAAGAATACCTAGATGATTCTAGTGCAAATATGAAGCTAATAGGATGATAATCTTGCTGTTTCTTGATCAAAATCAACAAAAAGAATTGGGCAGCTGTATGTTCCTCACGTATGTATGTATGTGGATTGTGTATGTTGGTCAAATAAGAAAACCAATCGGCATACATATCTAATACTTTGTCCAAATTGCAAAAATGGCCTGGCAACTTTTCAACTTACATATTTGACAATTTTGGCCCCTCTAATTTTCAACCACATCTAATCACATATATCCTACTCAATACACATATAACACTCATTTATTTAATAATATCTAATTAGGGGTAATCGAACCTTGGGTATTACAACGGTCGTTGCGGTTATTTAAATGCCACCTCGTTTTCATCTTTGTTGAACATTTCGTTGAGATTGATTAGTTATGTTTGTGCATCCAAGAAAGTGTTGTAGTTTTGAAGAAACTCGGAGGACCTCCCATGCGTGTTTAAGAGTAAAGTTCAATTTGTAAGCCTCCCTATATTGTATATAGGCTTTTTTCGTGATATCCAATTCATCGGCTTGTGTACAAGTTGTTGTAAATCTCGTTGAAGGAAGCGACTTGCTCGTTCAACAATTTCCACTTTGAGTTGAGTATGTGGTTGTTACGGTAATCCACAACCAGGTTTCAAAAGGTTGTGCTTTTATGCGAGTTTCTGACTTGATTGTCTTTGGAAACATCGACCCATCCATTTGTCAAAGCTACCTACCCGGGAGTCCACTTGGTGTTCAGTTATCGGCCTTTTGATGTTTTTTTGCGTCGGGATCCGTACATGGGTTGGGTATCGGGATCGACGTTTGGCTTGATATTGTGTTGAGCGCGGGTTTACTGTCGGATATGGTGTTAGGATCAGGACGAATGTCGGTCATATCAAACTCAAAATTAGGTGGAGGGGTTGGATTTTGATACCGAAGCTCATTGTAAGCAACTCGGGTGATCAAGTTTGGATTTTGAGGGGAGGTTAATTGTAGCCCATTTGGTATTGAGGACTCGTAAGATTATATACCTACGACTGGACAAATATAGGTTTGGTACGTATAGATGGTGGCGTATCAAGTCGGAAGGCTTTAAAACTTGAATTTGGCTGACGGCATATGGAAAGAGGAGTTTGGTGTGTTAGAAGAATGCTCTATTTTTAAGTAAGGTTGGTAAAAAAGATGAGAATTTTATAAAGTATAAAGAGAATAAGTAGAGAATAATGTTTTAAAATGTGAATATCATTTATTGTGTGGTAAAAGGAGAATATCTACCTCGTAACATGTAAAGTTCTCTCTATCTCTTCGGTACTCCACCACCGAGCTTTTTTCAAATTTCTCGGTAGTGAGATGACGGAGGTGATGTTTGACTTAACAAGATTTTAAAAACTCATTACATAGCGTATTATTACATCTGGACGCAGTAAATCTTTAACAACTTGATATTCTAACTCTTGTACCGACGGTGATTAGAATTTTTTTTTAACTGTGTTATAGTCTATTTAAAGCCAACGGGTCTCTTCATTTCTTCAAATCCTCCGCATTTCTCCATCATAGCAATGGCGACAGCTGCAACTGCGTATGCCCTTCTCTTCTGTCTCATCTTCTCTCACACATACGCAAAAATTGACACATCCAGTGTAGAGAAATCACCACCAAAGCGGACAGAGGAGGAGGTGAGGAATACATATGAGTTGTGGCTGGTACGCCATGGCAAAACCTACAATGCCTTGGGAGAGAAGGACAGGAGGTTTCAGATCTTCAGCGATAATCTAAGGTTTATTGACGAGCACAATTTCTCCGGCTACCGGACTTACAAGCTCGGGTTAAACCAGTTTGCCGATATCACCAACGAGGAGTACCGTTCTATGTATCTAGGCATGAAAGACGATCCTAGTCGTCGGATTGCTAAGTTGCAGAGAGGTGAAATTAGCCAACGTTACGCCGTTCAGGCTAACGAGATGTTCCCGGTAAAGGTTGACTGGAGAGAAAGAGGTGCCGTTTCTCCGATCAAAAATCAAGGAGGCTGCGGTATGTTAAGATAATTAACGTCACAGTTTTATATCGATTACTTGATGTTGTTTATAAGAATATTGAAACTAACTGAAATTTTGTAGGGAGTTGCTGGGCTTTCTCGACGGTGGCGGCGGTGGAAGGAATCAATCAAATAGTCACCGGTGATATGATCAGTCTGTCGGAGCAAGAACTTGTTGACTGTGATAATAGATACAACAGTGGTTGCAATGGCGGAACGATGGATTACGCCTTTCAATTCATCATCGCCAATGGCGGAATTGATTCCGAGTCTGATTATCCTTACAAGGGTGTCGGAGACGTTTGTGATCCAATTCGAGTAAATACCGTTAACACTTAGCATTATCTATATTATTGCATCTGTTTGTAAGTTTGATGTAATTCTGATCATGATTTGGTGTTGGAAATTGTAATTAATGTGCAGAATAAGGCGAAAAATGTTAGCATTGATGGCTATGAAGATGTTCCGCCGATGAACGAGAAAGCGTTGATGAAGGCGGTTGCACACCAGCCCGTGAGCGTCGGAATCGAAGCTTCTGGACAGGCTTTTCAGTTATATTCATCGGTATGTTTTTGTAAAGTTAAACTTGTTGATTTTTGTTTTTTTTTTTAATTTATATCTACAAACATTAAAAAAAATATAAAAATTGATTTTACGTCGCTACTTTTTCTATCACTCACAAGTCACAAGCTAATGATACATACAGCTAAAATATCATTTTTACTAATGAAATATTGTATTAATTGCATTATCATAAACTGTGTTTTTATGTGTACTGAATTTTAGGTCACGTTTGTTTTGTAGAATGAATGAAATTGATTTAAGTTTAGTACAACCCACCTATTGAATGGATTTTTTATTACTTTATGGGACTCACACATTCCAAAGAATGAAATTTCATTAAAAAAACAAGTTTACTAAACACAATACTATACTATATTGAATTTGATTTTAATAGCCCTTACAGAAAAAAGATGGAGTGATGGACCTTATAAGTTATAACTAATTAATCAAGGTATATACTTGTATGTGATTTATCAGGGTGTATTTACGGGTTCATGTGGAACTGATTTAGACCATGGTGTGGTTGTGGTGGGATACGGTTCAGAAAATGGTAAAGACTATTGGATTGTTAGAAATTCATGGGGAACCGAATGGGGCGAGGATGGCTACTTTAGATTGGAGCGTAACGTAGCTAGTACACGCTCGGGCAAGTGTGGGATCACAATGATGGCTTCTTACCCTGTCAAATACGGAAACAAGAACCCGAGTATCTCAAACAACAACGTCGACTATAGTAACCAGATAAGCAGCATCTAGTTAGTAATATTTTCATGATCTACCGAATATCAAATGGAACCATATATGAGTTCTTGATATTCATCCTTTCAAGTATTGTGATGCAGTGAGGATTCTGATTGTTTGTTTTTTAAAATCTCTTAGAAAGTGATTGTAGTTGTCTTTTGACAACATCAAATATATATATAGAAAGTGCTTTAGTTGTTGACATGGTTAAGAATGGATGGGATCGATACTGCAATGTTAAACAAGTCACGCGGAAGAATGGAAGATGATGAAACATAATGTGCATAACATGCGCACATATATAGTTGGTAAGCAACTTAACCATGATATAATATGGTTTTGAAAACTGGACCCTACCGACCCCACCACTCTCATTAATCGTTAGTTCCCGGTTCGACCATTGAATCAGATAACGTTATAATTATTAAAATCATATTCAAAATACACAGGAATATTTACGTATGTCTTAATAAGTCATAAAGCTCAAATTGAAGTTATTCTAAAGAATATCTCAAATTTCGGACAAAAAACTTGACAATATGTGAAGAAAAGGGGCAAAAAGAATATTGTGTAGGAAAGCTAGTTTAGACAGGCCGGTTTGACCTCGGGTCATACTAATCATGAATGGTTTCAATCAGTTTCAGGTCCGATTCAATCACATCGGTCCGAACATTTTGAAAAGGGTATTGCATAATATCTAGAATAGCATTTGTATACAATCATAAATAATGGACATAAATTATCTACATTAGGTGGTTAAAATGTTAAATCATGTATCGGAATCAACAAATCCAAATTTCATAGTTGAGTACCTTCTCCTATGACATATTGAACTAAATGGTAGCCCTAGAAAGAACATACATCATAAACTCCAACCTTATGCCACCATATGAAATTAACCAAACAAATATAAAGATAAAACATGTTGTATTGTTTGTGAGCATGTGAGAACGAGATAGAGGAATATAGAAATTGAACCCAAACTGTTTTTAATAGTGGAAATCATTCACCCTCTAAATAGATTTTTAAATTTTGCACCCTGACCATTTGGAACTTGAACTCAATACTTGGTGATCATCTTAAACACACCACAAGCCCTTTTGAAATGAAACTCGAATTGGTATCTCAATGTGATTACTAAGATTTAGAATGAACATGAATGATCCATTGAAGCTTATGCGTGCCCTTTAACCTCTAACCAACGCATATGCATCCCTTTGGACCCTCGCGGGAACCCACATTAACCCAGAAGATATGCTACTTACACAAGAGTACATTTGCGCCTATTGAGTCCATAAATCTAGATTACCATGGTTAGATAAATAAACAACTTATGTAGAAATAAGGTCTAAGCATGTTAACCTCTGTCAAACGTCTCACTGTCCAGTTGAACTTCCCAATCTAACCTTGTTGAGCCTCTATTAAGACTTTCACTATATTCTCTTAAGCATTAAGGCACAACACGGCTAAAGGTATAGTAACACCAGCAATGAGCAATATTTAACAATACATCAATGCCCACATGTCAGCATAGGTTATGTAATTTCATTCAAATACTGAACGTTTAAACTTGTATATTATGAAAGTCATGTAAGTACGTGATCATATATCTCTTTGTTTTCTATAGTGAGATGAAAATGAGACATTGATAAATGTCAATTTATATGCGTTCAAAATTATGTTTCTCGGTAAATATTTCCGAGATTGTGATAGCCATTTCAGAGGGAGAAAGAGAGTGTGTGTGTGTGTGTGTGTGTGTGTGTGGAGAGAGAGAGGGAGAGGGAGAGTGAAAAACGACAATGGAGTGGCTTCTCCAATGAGACGGAGAGCCTGGATAATGAAGAAAGAGATAAAGAGAGAATGGTAAGGGTTACAGTGTTAAGGATGAGAGCAAGTTGCATCTAGTTTTTTCGTTGAGAAAACCCGAGGTTGTGAATAAAGAGATAAAGAAGGATGAGGGGTTGCGTGTTAGGTGCTAAGAACTTCTTTTTCGATGACAAATAAGAGATAAAAAAAGACGTGGATTTGCATCTTGGATTCCTAAGAGCTTTTAAGTTTTCTAACAAGAACTTTTCAGGTGATTTTTTATTTCATGGTGAGGGTTAGACCGTGAGGACGGAAAAACATAATATGTTTGGTTAGTGGGAGATAATGATTATAGTAAACACATTATTTTCACGATAAAGTTACTCTAATACTGAAATAAACTAATCTCACAATAATCAAGTCTAAAAATGCTTCCTCTCTATATCTTTGAGAAAAATGTTTCCTTTATCTTGAAGTCAAACTCTAATACTTTGGTCAATAATACGTACGTGCATACATATAGCACTAGCATAGTACCCACACTATATTGTATTGTTGAATTGTTTCAATCAGATAACATGTCATTATATAAAATACAGAGGTATAATAAAAATAATGAAATTTTGAAATAGAAATTGGTTTCCATATATAATTATAAGAATCAAGAATTCTGTTATTCTATTATCATTAAATGTCATTTGTATCCATAACATTATTATCAATAATAGACTTGGTTTTTTATAAATAATAATTGTGATTTGAGGAAATTTAAAGAATTATTAACTTTCATTTTAAGATGAGAGGGCATTGTGGACATTTTAACTTATTTAAAAACTAACCGCCTGTTCTCGAGTTTAAGTTAGGAAGGAAAGGAAAAGAAAGGAAATGATTTACTCCTCCTCCAAACCCCTCCAAATCATCCCAATTTTGGGAGGATAGTTTTGACATCAAATTAAGCCTACACTCCCCCTCCAAACCCCTCCAAATCCTTTCCTTTCCTTCCTTAAGTAAAACTTAAGAACACCTTTTTTAAAACTTTCCTTCTAAATCCTTCTCTTTCCTTCCTAAAAAAAACTGGAGAACATGGCGTAAGAGTTAAATCATTTGGTCTAAATACTTTAAGAAGAATTTCATATATATTCTTACAAACTTTCTTAATTACATATATATCCTTACAAACTTTATTATTACGTATATGTCCTTCTAAAATTTCTAAGCTTTCAAATATATCCTAATTCTTAATTTTTTTAATATTTAAATCATTTAAAATTTAAAAACATACTCCCTATTCTAATTTAGTGGTAAACTCCCCAAAGTACCCCTTAACACATCTTCCAAAATATTCATGTTTCTTTAATGTTCATTATTAAAATAATTAGATACTAAGGAATAAATGGATTGGAGTATGACGGTTGGTGGCCTCTAAATTCTGTCATTTTTCAATTCATCACATTCATCATTTCCAATTGCAGCGGCAGGGTAGGATTAGTTGTAAATTCTATTCAGTTCATTTTCTTGTTCATATGTGACAGTTCATTTAGAGGTAACCGTAGATATATATGTTTCTGCTTTACTCCATGGATTTAGGTTCCTGATTATCTTCTATTTCATGGATTTATGTTCGAGATGTCTGCAGAAGGGATTCGATCGGTGGTTTTGTTTGATCTAAGTGAACGACGGAAACCCTTGTTCTTGTGTTTCGATAGAAATCCTCAATCGTCCCACTAGTCCACTCGTCAAGGAGGAACGAAAAGCAGATCTTCATCTTGTTTGAGGCGACCAATGGTTACTATTTACAAATTCCTGTTTCTGAAGTGTATTTGCATTTTGATTTCTTTGCAGATCTGCGACTTCTTTGGTGTTAATCAATGGCTTCCCAGATCAGCGATTTCTTTGTGGGTTTGATTTTGAATTAGGGATTTCGTAGATGTTGATAACAAGGTTTTGGTGCCGAATACATTTTATAATATATGGAAAACCAACACCTTTTTTTACTCGCGCATTGCGTCGTTGAAGGAGAATCCCGAGTTAGACATAAACATTATTTTAGATTATGAAGTTAATACTGTATGTCCTTCTTTCTCATATAAACAATCATCATTCACGCAAAAAGTGTGGGTTACCCAGCAAACTGCAAGATTCAACATGAATGATAAATTAACAAATTTTAGAAGTATTAATTGTCTACCATTTTATAACACTAGCATCATACCCGCGCAATGCAGCGGCGGCGACTATTTTTTCGATAACTTGTCTGTTTTTATAATAGAGGTAGTATGTTTCTTTTTTAAATAATAATTGGTCAATAAAATTTCATATGGATGATAAAATCTAACAAGTGTGTTAGCATTATAACTATATACCATTTTAATACCCATAAAAAAATCTAGAAATTTTATAAATTTAGGTTATATGACTATACGTAATTTTTATTAATTAAGTTAAAATATTATTATATAATAGAATATTTACTATGAAAACTATAATTATTAATTCTTTTAATTATTATGTTAATTTGCTTAATTTGATTTTTTAGATATTCTTTTTTTGGAAGGTTTAGTTATGAAAATAATATATTAAATTATCATTAACTTCACTAAATAGTTACTTTAATTAGTTCATAGGGGTATTTTAGTATTTTCAACTTACTTAAAAATTAAGAGTTTTTAAGGATAAATGCATTATAAAGGAGTAAGATATATGACAGGTTCGACAAGTATACATGAAGATTATATTGATAGTAACATAATTAAGAAACATTTGTTTATAACATAGCATGTCAAATTATTTTTTTGAAAAACAGCATGTCAAATTATAGGAATATGTAAAATACATTTGAACAAAAACACATATAATATTTTAACTTTATTGCACTTTGCAACCAAGAATCCTGGCTAAATTATTCGTGAGATTGATTTGATTGTGTTGTTTGTATATATAAGGTCGAATATTTGTTTATCTATTTCTGTATCAAACATGTATACTTACATAAACAAACTTTGAAATACACATCTATTAAAAAATCAAACTTAAAACCCCAAGAAAATATACAAAACTGAGCCTCATCCACTATTAATCGTCACACAAATCAACTATGTGTCATACAATCCTAGAAGGTAGTGGTAGACATAAGATTATTTTCAGATGTTAACTTTAACTATATTAGACTTTAAGATAGACTTTGTTAGTTATAAATTAGACTTTGAGATAGAACTTTTTTATAAAAAATAATTCTTATGAGAAAACTATATTTACGATAGATGAAAAAGTCTTTAGTTTAGATAAATAATATTCTAAAAGTAAAAAAAAAAAAAAAAAACACTATTGATGAATAGTGCTTAGAAATAATAGACAACATTTAATAAATGTTAGTATGTTTAATTAATGTGACGATTTTAATTTTTTTATATTTGGTTCATACGATGAACTATATTTGTTCAATGGATTTTGTATTAAAAAATGAAATTCCTCTTCTTAAAAGTATTTTGGTTCAATGGATTTAGCCTGGTAACTTATCTCATTCAAATTGAAGGGTATTAATTGGATTCCACTATTAAATTAGACTAGAGATTATGTTTTTAAACTTTTAAATACTTACAAATTAGTTATTAGGATATATTTGAGAGTTTAGAGATTTTAAGAGGATATATATGTAATATTAAAGTTTTAAACGATATACGTAATTAAGAAAGTTTGTAAGGATATACATGAAATTCTCTCAATACTTTATAATATAGTATAAATAGATTTGAGATTTTTAATATTGATTTTATATTTAAAATAAAATAAAATAACTATTAAGTTTGTGATAATATATAGTTGTGGTTCATTTGAAAACTATTAACACTTTTACTTGATTAAAAAAATCAGTAATTAATATTGTTTAATAACTAATTAATGTGCTCATTAACAATAAATTAATGATAATTATTTTAAACAATCAAATCTTACTTATTAATAAAAGTCCATTCAAACGCAATTTATGATTAAAGAAAGGCTCCTCTTAATAAGTTATTAATAAGACCATGAGTAGTGGTCTTCACAAATTCAAACCAACTCAAATGTGTTATTATATGTTACATCATTTTTTATTTTTTGTTTTTGTTTTACTCGAAAACCAAGTAACATCTAATCTAAACAACTCAAATATTTTTTTATTCTTACTCTCTCTACAAAAATAAAAAAAGCTTCGGATATGCGCGAGTGCAAAAAGCCGAAAAGAGAAAAAAGAAAGGTAACGCAAAAGAGTAATAATGGTGTACCTAAAGATACCCGAGATACCCTAATGAATAATGATAACAAATAGTTGTAACAAAATCAATCTTTTTTTTCTCTTTAAAAAAATATATTTCCTTTTTATTAAACAGCGCCTTACTCGTGGTCAGTTGGTCACAGGTCAAGCGGTAAATGCGGAAGATCTTACAGCAAAACTGAAACCCGAAAACCGGTTTACCGACCCATTACTTGCTGTCGTGCCGGAAATCACCCTTCGGCCTATTCCGTCGCCAACTTCTCGTCTTCTTCTCCACCGTACCCTTCGCCACAGCTCCCAATTTGATCCGCGATTCGGTTAAAACAGCCAAAGAGGCTCGGAGCGGATACCGAGGATTTATTCTATCTATGTGAGTGATCAGATCCGTTTTTGATAATGTCCGCATTTCGGTATAAATTTGTGAAATATATTGCTTCTGTGTGAATTGGCTGCTTTCGAGTTATGCAAACAGGAAACACAGATCAATGCACTTATGTTTATTAATTGGTGCATTCCTTTAGCGGAATCAGTCGTCGTAAAACGTGAAGAGACTGCTTTGTGTGAGATTTTCTTTACCGGATTTGAATGTATGTTGGCCATTCCCTATGATTGCTTGATTTAGTTTGAAAATGTCATTTCCTTAGCTGCTGATTTATCTTTTTTCTAAATATGTAGCCTCAATGCACGAATTCATGTTCTGTTTCAAGCCCTGGCAGATACCGTTTTCCCACCCATTGATAAATTTCTGTTAATGAAACTGCTACTTAATCCATAGGCTGAGGAGCAAAAGGAGGAATTTGTTAGTAGTTTTAGGGCTGCCCCTAGGATCTGTTACCCACTCCCAAAGTAGATTGGCATGAGCTGCTCATGACAGTACTGCTAATCGGTAACTGGCCAGTTTCAGCTGTTTTTAGCAGTTGTTTAGATTCCTTATTTAGGTGATCTATAAATAAAATAAACGAACACAAATTTAGAGATAATTTTTTATAAGATTGCTCATCTCTGAATGACCTCAAATCAAAGTTCGTGCAACTTAAAATAAGGTCGAATTAATGATTTCGGATAGTGTCAAAAACGTGATTCAACAAATTATCCAAGCATTTGATTCTCATTACTCAGTTTTCAAACCCATAAGGGTTCCAATAGAATCCGCCCGAGGACAGACTCACACTTGATTAGCTAGTTGGTGAGATAATACCTTACCAAGGCGACTATCAGTAGCGACCTCTCAAAGAGAAGAGCTTGCTTCACTTTCTTAGAATCATTCCCCTAAACCTAAAGTTGGCTACTACCCTTCCAACAAATTTCATTCTCGAACAAAAATCCCATTTTGATTTATTTCATCTATACCCTAACCTTAACAAAGTAGGTGGCCTGTTACCTCTCCCCAAGTGAGCACCCAGGTGAACCCTTAGCGTATCTGCTGGGCTTGAAATCAAGTGTTATAACGGTAATGATAATTGTTGAACTAATACTTATATATTAATGAACTTAACTGAGGCATGACAATAGATACCTGCTATTGATGCTAGTTTTCCTTACAGAAGTTTGAAGGATACTTTTGTCGTACTGAGCTTTACTACCTTGTCCAGATTCATCTAACGCAGAAACCTATCTTTCAGATTGGACATTTCATACATAAACTATTTTGGTTCTTTCCAATACAGCATAGATTTCATATGAATTTTTACTGCCTGTAATGCACGTGTTCTAATCAAACACACTGCATTTCCTCCGAAATAATTTGTATTCTATATTTATGTATTTGTTGAGTACAATTTTTGAATATCCACGTGTTCTAACATAGATGAGATCTGTTTTTGTTTGTTTAAACTAACCATGGATGATTTGTGGACTTTTTTCATGTGCAGAATGGCTTCAGAATCTGACTCATCATGTCAATCTCCGAATGAAGTTAGTGATGTTAAAAGTTCTGCATCCACCATCTCTGAGCAGATTCACAGCTCTGCAGTTGACTCTTCTGCGGAATCTTCACCTTCTCTATCACCTTCAGCTGGAGTTCCAGAATTTCCCAAACCTACAATGCCAGTACAAAACAATTTACAGGCTGGAAATACTGGAAAGTGGGGCATTGCACGACTTGCCAGTGGGTTTGGTTTACATTTGGCTCACAAAACCTCTGGAGAAAATGACAATGCTGGTGGCATGTCTCCAAGTTCCCCCTCAGCCGTTCTTCAGTCTGTTGGAAAAGGTTTAGTTGACACATCTTTAGGTGCAGTGAAAGCAGTGCAAGTTAGGGCTCGTCATATGGTCTCCCAAAATAAACGAAGATACCAGGTTTTTCAACTTTAACCATGTTGAAATATATCTGTTCTATGTATAAGCAGTTATTGACACCCCAAACTACACTGGTCATGCTTATGCAAGATTTCTTATATAGATTATTCTAGATATTTACTTATAGAATTAGCCAACACAGTTATGGTCGTACGTTCTTGTGAATGTAATCTAGATAACTTCAGCTCTGAATTGTAACTAATTATTGAATTTTACCTTCTGACACGCAAAGTTCTCAGTCTCATCATCATTAACTCGTAAAAGGCCCAGATATAATAATCATGATTACATAAACACTAGTAAGCTAGTGGTCTTTGGCTCAAATTAAGCAGGTTCTTTGAGCCAGTGGTTGTGGGTTTAAATATTGCCAGTAGGGCAGTGTGTATTTCTGTAATGTAGTCCTCTGTAATTCTTTGATCCAGAATATTGATGTCATTCATGTTTCATGAATGACTCATTTTTGTTTCATGAATGACTCATTTTCTAGTTATTATATGAAGTAGCAGATTCAGTAACTGAGATGCTGGAACTGGTCCTGCGATATTAACATATTATGCAACTGAATATACTAGTCTAATAATTTTCTCTAGTTTAATGGAGACCCTCTTTTCTTCTCCCCCTTTATTTTTATCTTCTCCTGTTCTTTTCTGGTCAAACTAATATACTTTTTTAACAAAGATGTAATTACTTAAGTTAAATACAGAAAATTTTCATGTTATTCTTGATCTCAGGAGGGAGGATTTGACTTGGATTTGACTTACATCACTGATAACATAATTGCTATGGGGTTTCCTGCTGGTGATCTGAGTTCTGGGCTTTTCGGATATTTTGAGGTAAACAATTGCTAAAGTCAAAAACAAAATCAGACAATCAAGTCAGTTACCTTTTATCGTCTTTCTCATGAATATGTTAAAGCTACAATGCAGGGATTCTACCGGAATCATATGGAAGAAGTAATCAAGTTTTTTGAAACTCATCATAAGGTAACTTTTACATTTAAGACAACCCTCCATCACATTAGGAGTTAGGACCTATGTTAGTATAATGTGGATGGACCTATATCGTTAATACTATGATACAAATGATTATGAGTGTAATGAAATCTTAGGCAGATCTTTAGGCAGAACCTCTTTGGAGCTCTACTTAGTTTAGACATGCTAAAAAGCACTTAAAAGAGGCCACGTATCAGTACAGAATCACCGAAAATGTCTCTGATACCACACTGGCTAAGACTGCAAATTTCTTCCACCCTTGAATCAACTCAGCTACACGCCTGATGGCGGCTCTGATACCTAATGCTTTAAGCATTATGTAATTCAATTTTAATACCACATAATTGTTATTCTGATAGGAATCGATTCAGCAAATAGATGATATAGAACAGAAATTAAGAAAAGAAAATCGATTGCTCTAATAGATACTATGATTGACTGGATTAGAAGAAAAGAAATGAAGATTCAGGAAGAATAACACATTCTAACTTCACAAGCCCAGGCCCATTGGGCTAATGGTTTAGTAAAAGCGATCCATAACACATTCTCTATCATATTCTATGTAGCTTCTGAGAGAGTATAAACTCAAATACTATCGACGTATGTGTTTCTCCAGAAAGCTACTTTATTTTTGTTCTTGAATTAAAGAAATACTTAGATCAAAGTCTTTCACCACTACAAAATGGTCATGTTTTGCCTGCTGAATTTTACTATTATATTCAAGAATGTGACTGCAGGTCACCGTACTTTTAAGCTGATTGAACTTGCTATGACATTGTAAATTTGTACTTTTGAGTTTTGAGTATAATATTCTAAATTTCTAATGCTATCCCATAACCTTAACATGCATTAGTTGTTGAAAGCTTAATATCTATTTTCCTTCCACAGGATCGATACAAAGTGTATAATCTCTGTTCAGAAAGACTGTATGATGCTTCACTCTTTGCAGGAAAGGTATGCTACTCCTACTGGATGGTCATCACATAATTAAGAATGAGCTTTTAGTCAAAATATTATTGAAGAATCAGACGTTTTAACTAAAACTAAATATAGGGTATAGATACATTTGTATGCTGGTAGATGAGATTTTAATGTTCCATCCACACGTAGTAAACTAATATTCCTGCTCCTTATGAGAGAGGTTGAGATGAATTTATTTTGACTAAAGCAGAAAACTGATCTTGCAGGGTTTTCCATCTTTATCTGACTGCAGGTTGCATGTTTCCCATTCAATGATCACAATTGTCCTCCTATTCACCTAATACCATCATTCTGTCAAAGTGCTTATTCATGGCTAAAGGAGGATATTCTTAATGTTGTGGTTGTTCATTGTAAAGCTGGTAAAGCAAGGACAGGTTTAATGATTTGCAGCCTTCTTTTATTTCTAAAGGTAGGTTTTAATCATCAGCACATATCTGTAACTAGGGTTGGTTAAAACTTCTGATCCTTTAATGACAACTTCGCATGTCATTTTACAGTTTTTCCCAACAGCACAGGAGTGTATTGATTACTATAACCAAAGAAGATGTGTAGATGGAAAGGGACTGATACTTCCAAGCCAGATTGTCAGTTACCTACTTCCACAAAACAACTTTTTCTTCTTAAAGCTAATAATTTCATGAGAAATATAACTAAATTAACAGCATTTTTTATTTTAGCGGTATGTAAAATACTATGAACGCATCTTGGCAGATTTCAATGGTGAAAGTCCACCTGGCCGGAGGTAAATTTCCTCTTCCTTCTACTCTTGACTTCATTTTCAAAAGCAAAGGTAGCGACAGGGGCGGGTTGGGTGACTGGTCAAAACAGGCTAGGTTGAAACAGGCTATTTTTAGTTTGAGCGAAACAGACGGGTCGTGTTGAGCTGACCCACATACACTTTTCTTCCAGTTTCAAAAAGGCCATAGATAAATAACACGTTAACTAGGATAATCTAAATATTTGAATAAGACGATTTGGGAGGTTGTGTGCATTATAAATAGGCTCCTGGAGACTTTCATCTTGTTTAACCTGTCCCTCTTTCTTGAATTTATATGTTCTATAAACACAACCCAAATCTACCACATCAAAAGTAAAAAATTATCACCTCTTTTTGGTTGGTACTAAAGTTATTGTTTCAGGTGCATGTTGAGGGGATTCCGACTACACGAATGCCCTTATTGGGTCAGACCTTCAATTACCATATCTGATCATAATGGTACCCTGAGACATCTTTTTGTTCAACAATTAATTTTCCTTTTTAAAAAAAGAAGAATAAAGCTAGGAAGCTGGAAATGCTTCTGTTTTCCTCTGTTATAATGTGCCATAACTTCATATATACACTTTATATTACAGGAATTCTATTTACAACAAGAAAGCATCCAAAAACGAAGAATCTTATGGTAATGATTATGCATTCTTTCCTAAAGTGTGCACATAAGAGATGTGCTTCTTGTTATGATCCCACATCGGCCAAAAAGTAATTAAGTTGGTGGCTTATAAGTCTAGGTGTCCCCTCCCCCTTCAAGCTAGCTTTTGGGGGTGAGTTCTACACTTGGGTTTATGGCATGATACGGGCCTAGTATGGGATGGGTTCGTATCAATTGGTATCAGAGCCATCCCCATCTTGTAAGGTTCCAACACTCGGAGTGGTGGCCTACGGAGTGGTGGCTTGGACCCGTAAAAAGAAGGGTGTCAACCGTGACCAACGTAGCCGTGACCAACGAGGACTCGGAGTGGTGACCTATGGAGTGGTGGCTTGGACCCGAAAAGAGGGGTGCCAACCGTGACCAACATAGCCGTGACCAACGAGGACGTTGGTCCTTCAAGCGTGGGGTATTGTTATGATCCCACATCGGCCAAAAAGTAATTAAGTTGGTGGCTTATAAGTCTAGGTGTCCCCTCCCCCTTCAAGCTAGCTTTTGGGGGTGAGTTCTACACTTGGGTTTATGGCATGATACGGGCCTAGTATGGGATGGGTTCGTATCACTTCTCTGAGCCCACTAAGAAATGTAACCAATTTTCCAGCCTGAAGATTTTTGGATTCGTGCACCGACAAAAGGAATTGTGGTTTTTGCTCTCCCTGGGGAGCCTGGTCTGACAGAGTTAACGGGGGACTTCAAGATCCATTTTCATGATCGCCAAGGAGATTTTTACTGGTCAGTAAAGATTATTAATTCTTTTGCGGAGGACAATTATAAAGTAAAGCAACCTGCTTTCTAGTGGTTGTAATTTTAACAGGTCATTTTTAAGCTGGTCGATTTGACCCGTCTTTTATTTTCTGAAGGGTCAAATGGGTATAATAAAGAAAGTGTTCTTAAAAGTAAAAGGTTTGAATGAGTTAAATGGGCTGAAATTGCCTAAAGTGAACTGTAATTGAGTACAACGTGCTAAATCGCTGTATCAAGAAAATAAAATTATTACTAGTTTACTACTATACAAGTCAAATGGGCTAAAAGTTGCTCAAAGTGTACTGCAAATGAATAAGAAACAAAATTATTTAATTATTATAATTTACTTTTTGTAATCATATTTAACACATTATACATATATTATATTTTCGAGAAAAAGTGTTCTGGGCAGTCTGGTCTGCAATACATTTTTATCTTTTTTGGCTCACTACCCAAGTCCATGTCACCACCCAATTTCCACCTTTACTGCTTTTCATAATCGTTCTTAGCTAGAAACTTGACATCTTACAATTGTTTTGTCTGAAAATGACTTGATATGGCTAGTATGTAATAATTCGTCTAAAGTTTGATTCTCTATGGTGGTGTTGGGTGCATCCTAGTCTATTTCATGTCATTTATTCTATTGGTTAAGGTTGTCATCATCTTTACTTTAGATTAGGCGTCGAAGTAAATTCCAGGGTGTAGAAACAAATAACCTTCTCTATTCTGAAACTAGTACTCATAGGCTTAGGTGTTGAATAAGAAAGATTATCTTGTTGACTCATTTGTATTATCTAATTGGTAATTTTTCTGTCTTCAGCTGGCTAAATACGACAATGATGGAAAACAGGGTGATTTTGAATGGTTCTGATCTTGATGATTTTGACAAGGTATGTGTTGCACCACTTGACTTTTAGCCGTTCAAAAAAGAGAACTTGTGACTTTTATTGTTTATCTACTTCTCAATCTTAATTGTAGATGCCAAAACAAAATAAACATACTTTTTACAACTGATTGAAACAAATCGGGTTGGATTGGGCTGGCTTGCAAACACTTGTCAGTATTTTGTAGTCAATTAACATGTCAAATATCATTACTAAATCCATATAACTATACCATATAGAGGTTTTATGCATTTTGAATACACATCGAGTTGGGTAACTTGCAATCGGTTTGGCACATTCCCATTTTAGCCATATATAGAAAGCATATACTTTCAACCCATTAGAGAAAATAGTATAAGCCGAATCAAGACTCATGAAACGGTATGCAATTAACACCTTTTGTAGAGAAAACTACCCGTGCCAGGGTTCAAAGTTGAGATAGTGATGATCAATTATGATGGTACAATTCCTGAAAAGTACAAAACTAATGAGACACGTAGTACAAGCTCCAATGATTCTTCCCCATCATACAACAAGGATCCTGCTAATGACTCCAATCAAAACAAAACTTCCTCTGGGGACCAAGAAAACGACAATGTGTTCTCTGACAGTGACGATGAAGACAGAGCCTTGCCTGTATCTGCAGATAGGAGCTCACATAATGTCACCTCTGGACCCGGGATTGCACCAGCACCACCAGAATTAACCAAATTAGAAGCAGAAATGACAACTTTAAGTAAAAACACCCAACAACTTTCCTTAAATAGCAAGCAACGCTCCACACCAAACAATGATCAGGTTGAGAGATCAATTCCTAATCTGAATTCTGGTGATATCAAAGCAATTGCTGCTGATGCCTCTGTTTTCTCCTTTGGAGATGATGAAGATTATGAAAGCGAGTGACTTTTTGAGAGAAATGTCATATTTAGTTTTGAAATTCTCTGTCTGTTCTTTGGTTTTTCTTTTTATACCTCAGTTTTCTTGTAAGCGCTAATTGATCTGTCGTTTGTTCTTTGAGCAATGTTGGTTTCATTTGATGAAGCTACAACTATCTGAATATTGTTAGCTTTCGTGATTGTTACAGATTCATTTAATTTGACCAGGTCTCAGACTAATTGACCTAATACTAAGGTCAACACCTCTTCTTGAACTTCTAGACTTATCTGCAGTTACAAAAAGAAGCTGAATAGTGGTTCAATAGTAGGAATAGCCGAATAGTCACCAAACTTTGCATCTTCAGCCTGTTCAGCGCTTCAGCCTGACAAAAATTCACAGAGCACCAAGTGATCACACTTGTATGCTCATAATACATATAATACCAGTATCTTCGTATCTAAATAACAAAATTTTAATAAAACCCTAAAATGGGGAGCCTTGCGACGTCAATGGTTGGCTGTGATAAATTAGTTTATAACATGTTACACACTTGGAGGGATTTGAAAAGAAAGAAAAACAACATGGTATCCAAAATTTAATGGCAATCACCTTTGTAATAATTTTTATGCTCTGATTTTCAGCAACATGTGACCCAAAACCCTTTTGAAGGGTGCTGCTTTATAAACCGTATCTGCAAGGACTAGAGAACTTGCTGAAAAGACTTCACAGTCCGGATTGTTTTCTTGCCTGTGAAACAATAATCTTATGTAACATGGCAATTTCTTGATCTCGTTCACTTAATGATTTCTTCAGGCTTTCGATCTCTTTCAAATAGCTATCACAATTACTACATTCAACGGTTTCTTTTGATTCTGGTGTCTCGTTTGTCTTTAACTTTTTGGGCTGAGTCGGGATTTCATCTTTAGATGGCCTCTTATTTGATGCCACTTGGACATTACTATTATCACTATCTTCAATCATTTTCCTAACATACAAAGTACCAGATACACCTGAAGCCAGTTTAAACGCAATCAACTTCTGTGGTCGCCCAGATGAATCCTGATTACAAACGCAAGCAAAACATCAAACCAGTGGAAATCGGAAAAAAAAAAAAAAAGATTTATTGCTTCCTTTAGCATGCGATGATGTGTAACTAATAACTCAAGCTGACTATTAAAAATCATATTTCAACCACATAGTTGATGTGGCAAAATGGTAGGTTGACAGGCCTGTCGAATAACATATCAAAACAGGTATACCCCGTTTTTTGTATTTTGTTCCCTAGAATTTCATAAATAACTAATTTTGAAATACCCTGATTGAGTTTTGTTTTTTTTTTTTTTTTTGCATTTTAAAGACACTTCGGTAACTCCCAACACCAATCTTATCTCTAGTCTCCGCATCAAGTAAAAGATAACTGCTTTGTTGAAGTGGTAATACAAAGTTGTTAGCAAACGTAGCATACTTTTTCTATGCCAGCAAGAAGCCCCTCAAAAGCTTCATCAGCCTCTTGTTTGTTTCTGAAAACTGCTAAAGCAGAATATTTGTCTCCTCCAGCTTTCTTATTTGACTGTAAGCAAAATTGTTCAAACTACAAGTCAGTTTCATCGAATCACATGGAATACAAAACAAAACAAATACTTTTATTTTCATAATCATAAAAATTAGCCCAAGAGGGAATTAGTTCATAACCTTTATCTCGATGGTGAATTCACCAGGGATAATTTCAAGTAATTTTTCTGCGGGAATGCTGACTGGTATGCGATGGCAAAGTAACTTCGTTGCATCAGTTTCACGCGTCTAAAGTTTCAGAAGTAAATATTTGCCAATCAAATAAGGGAATTAAATTGATGGAGAAACACAGAAGGAAACATCATAGCAACGATTTTGAACTCACATCATTCTGATTCAAGGGAATATTGTCACTCTCAGCACCCCCATCTAATTTGGCAAGAACAAGTTTCATTGCTGCACGCGCATCCTCGACACAATCGTGAGGATCACCTTCCTTTCGAAGTTCAAATCCCAAAACCAACTGCAAAATAGCGGATCGAGCAGATTGGATAACCGATTACAAATTTTTTATAAAAAGTTAGCGTGCCAAATACGTTCTTCCAAAAGATTATATAATATGTCAATATTTGATTTAGCAGGTGTCATGCATTAGAAGTAATGGGCAGCAACTTTCCACCCTTTCACCTGTTTACTTTTTTTAGCTAGTAGGTTTTTTTTCTTTAGTTTATTTTGACACAAGGTATAACCAGAATTGATCTATTAGTAACTCATAGAAACAGTTCAGGATTGCTGCCTCTACATAATTCCATCAGCTTAGCTTGATAATATATGCTCGTAACAGAATACTAATAATATTACACAGAGAACTTTAACAAGGTATATAAAACCAAGAAAAAGTGAAATTTCGTCCAAAAGTTTAAACATTTGAGACTTGCCTTACACAGATCGTTTAAAGACGGTCTTCTGAAATTGGAACCGCTCCCATACTTGAAGACAAGGGCCGTGTCAATTACTCTTGTGTGATCTACCTTCAGTGCTGCACAAAAAGAACGTAATATAATGATTAATAAATAAAAGGGTACCAAAAGAATTCATGATCTGGAAGGGTCTGGCAGCGGGTCAAAGCTGTAAGTTTTGTATGAGTTGAGTTAACCACAAAAACTTTTTGTCCATAAGTTCCAAGCCTCTTCCGATGTATTAATATATTAAATAAGAATACAATATATTATTTTATAATAAAACAATTATTGACTTGTTTGACCTGTTCCCTTTTAAACATTTTTATCATCAAACGTCTGACACGCTAGAGTATACAATAAAGAAAAAAGTTATAAGAGAAATATATATACCAGAAGTTCAATCAGGAAACTTCGTTACCTTGTAGATCATTATTCAAACTGTGACCAACCAATATGGTTCCTCTTGATAACAATTTTTTCATTGATTCCTATTGAAAATTGTGTCAATTTCAAGGTTGAAATAAAGAGACAGAACATGCTAAGTAAATCACATAATATTTCTAAGCCCATCCCCAACAATTTCACCTGTATATCTTGTAATGAGCAAGTAACATTTTCCAAGTCCTTAGCAGCAACCCCAGTAATACTGGTTCTATAATCAACAACCGCTTTATCAGGTTTAACAAGTTTATCAAGTTTGACCTACAAAAACAAACTGATCCCATCAATTTCTAAGATATAAAGAGCAGGAGGGAAGTGAAATATATGATCCACATTTACAAAATAAATTAAACTTATGAGGTAATAAAAGTACCTCTAAATCACGATCCACAACACACACCCTAACCAGAGCATCAGTGCCATCTTCACAGAGTACCATCTCACAATCAACAGCAACCATCGCATTAGATCTCATCGCTTTGATCTTTTTTCTACGCTTTGTAATCAACCACCCCTGCACCACCAGTCGAAAAAGGTTTAAAATGAAACTCAAGGGGAATATAATTATTTGCATTAATTAGAATAAGTATTAAAGTAGTGACACGGTTCAAAGAATAAACATATTACTAAACCTCCTCATGTGATGGAAATGAATAATGTAGTGCATATTGTGGATGACCAACCGTCTTGTAGACCAGCTCCTGCAGTTATCACAAGCAACAAGGATAAAGATTTGCGCCTTGATTAAATCAAATAAAAACACATGTAAATCAAACATAAGGCAAAATAACCTTGAAATATTATAGGCAAAATATAGTGAAGAGAGCTCAGAGCAGAACTTAAGTGATTATAGATAGGGTATTAAAAATTTTTAAGAACTTGGCATGTCACTTTGCATGTGATTTTTCGTGTTTTCAAGGCTTCTTTGTTTCGTTTTTATGTACCAAGGGCAAGAAACAAAATAATCACTTTCAACACTGTCTAGTTCTGTTGCATCTGTACTCTTTCCTGCATCCGACTCTTTCCCTGAGATCTTCAGATTCATATACCACCACATTCTTGCAGCTCGTTTTTTTTTTTTTTTTTTTTTTTTTTGCTAGACTGACAATTTTCCCATGCAAACTACACCACCACCTCTGCTTAAATTTACAAGATTATCCATGGCTTTTCGATCTCTTTTTTCCCACCCAAGTAGGACGACATGAGGAACTTGTTGAAAGATGAAACTTAAAAGATAAAGTTTTCCACTTTTCCTATCTTATCCATTTTCTATCTGTTTTTTCGCCTGCGAATAACGGTGATAGCTATATAAAATTTGCTTGTTCCTCACATGGGTTTTCCTCATTGACATATTTGTGTTGTGATAGATATTCACGCGCTATTATATTCATCATGTTTACAAATTACATGCTTAAAATGCTCTCTTAATGCATCAAACAAAATTCAGTGATAAACTGATAATATTCATATACAGATCGGAATAAGACAGTCATCAGTGTGAAGCAATGAACTAATGGATATAAACTGGAGCATCTCCCCATCACATATAAACAAAGACACGACCACAGCATTTATCATTAGGATAAAAGCAGGCCGGGCATATTCTAGATGTCAATGGCAGCGTGAACAATGGTTTTCTTACTTATGATCTACCAAAATCTATGAAAGGCAAGAGGAATTCTGTAGCATAATCCCATACAGATACAGTAGAGCTGTTCTCCCAATGTGACTGCAACAAAATACGTTCATAAACTGAAAAACAAGGTGACATGTATTTCAGATAAAATTGAAATATACTGAACCTGTTCAGGGGACATGTCAGTTTTCTTCTCGATATGCTCCGTGCTTTCATGCTTTTCCACCACCTTGTTAAAAAACTGAAACAAAAGGCCATCATTATTATTAAAACCTCTATCACACTAGGTGGTACATAACTGAAATATAAAACTATGTTCCATCAAGACCAATTACCTTCAAATCATCAGCATTGCTAAATGTTTTCAAGAAAGCAATCAATGCATCAGGAGACCTCCTTGCTGGGTCACTCAAGCTGACACCAACCTTCTTGTCATAAACCCTCAAGAAGTCCTTCCACCCTCCATTACTACCTTTCATTCCTTGCTTTTGTACCAACTTCACAATGGTAACCAGCACCTAACAGTTTAAAGTCATCGAAACCACATGAACATCATTTCCTAATTTAAAAACCTCGCAAGTAATACAACTTTGAATCCACATCTCTGAAAAGAACAGAAGACACCCTCCAATGTCGAATAAAACTGAAAATACTCGATTAATTTAACTTCTAATTACTTCGGGAAAAAATCAACAGTTTGCCAGCAATTGGATAAACAGCAAGTGATGACCATATTAGAAGCTTCAAATGGCTATAAAGCACTTAAAATACAAAAAATTACCTCCTTAGGGGCATTTTCTATCTTCTCCATTGAACTTCAGGTGTGTTTAGAGTCTGAGGTAGGTAATTTTCGAATGAAAATTTCTAGGGTTTATAAGTGTTGTTGACGATGAATGCCTAGGGTTTAAAAGTGTCGTTAAGTCTGTCAACGGTCTGCAGTCTACACTATGGCGACGGACTTGTTATAAAAGGCTTTTCATTTTAATTATTACTAGCGGGCCTGATAACTGATACAGCCCATTTAAAAAATTATTTTTACTTCTAATTTTTCAAAGAAGTAAAAAACAAGTTCTCTAAAGAAAATATAATATAGTCCAAACTTAATATATAGTCCTAAGAAACTAATTATAGTCATTGGATCAGCTTTATCAATGATCCAGATTAAATTTAAAATTTTTGAACGAAGTGACATTTTCATAGTTAACATGTGATGTTTTTACAATCATATGTGATGTTTTTACAATCATATGTGATTGTATACCGATCACATATGATTGAATATTAAAATATGTTTTATATATGAATTTTATTGAACACAACTCATATGTATAAATATATCATTGGAATCATATATAGAGAAATGGAAACATCTCCTGTAGGAGTTTACACAAATTATACTATATAACATTTATTAGTTATAAACTGTAACTTCTTGATAAAGATTATATATAAGTTAAGCTGAAACAATTAACAAAGCTGGGTTTGGCGCAGTGGTTTGTCAACAGTGTTTTTTTCCTTACCCACTCACATTCCTTTATTTCTTTTGTTCTTTGAACAGCCATAGCCTTCCTTTCTTTCTAAATTTAAGTTTTTAACTTTTAATATTATTAAATTTATTCATATGGTTTTTCATTAAGTTTTAGATTATCGTTATTATTGTAACTATTTTAAAAAAATTAGTTTTATATGTTATTTGTTTATATCTTCTAACTATTAATACATAAGGTTCAATTCAAATATATATGAACATTTTTTTGTGATGGTCTTAATTTTATATGTATTTCAATATAAATTTTATCATAATATTTATCTAAAAAATATATTTGTAGCCATCGTAAAAAAACATTTGTTATGGTCTAAATATAATGTGTTTCTCTAACAGTTTATTTTTTTCCTAAATATTACAACTTATTTTTCATTCTACTTTGTTATAGTTACTCAACTGTATCCTTTGTGTTTTTTTTTCTAAATTGTATACATTCTTCCACCATAGTGAATATAACTAAAATAAGACTAATCATAGTTTTTTGGATTAAATATAAAAAGAAATTTAAGATATAAAAGATTCAATCTAAATATTAAAATTCATACTTTAGAAATCTCGCAGCAAAGCGCGGAAAACAATAACTCATTAACGTTTATTACCCAGGATTTACATTAAACAAGATTTGATACATGATAATCTTAAACACCAACTTGACAACTTAACCATAATCAACAATAAAAAAAACATTGAGCCATCTTCCAGGTATTTGAAACATGATATATATAATGTCTCATAAAATACCATAACTCAAACAATGATAGCATCACTCACAACAGACTTGATATGATTCATGAGTTCTTCACTAACATGTGTGAAATGGTCCTTATTCTTATACAGAACTTCCATCATACGTGCCAAATTGATCACTGATGTTATTATACGCAATTTAACATCTTCACAGACCAAGGCCTCTTTATTCATTTCTATCCAAGCATCTTCAACCTTTTCATTTAACAATTGGCATGACTGTTGCTCAGTGACGTCAAATTCCTTCATGTAGCACTCAATTGCAGACATAACATGTGGTCTTTGTTGCTCCTCCTGTAATTTTATTTAAGTGTTCAGAATTTGTAAGATTATGATTATCCCAAGAATGAATATCTATAATAAATTAAACTTTTTCATCTAAATCACAGTCTTAACAAAATGTATATAATAATTTCAATAACAATAGGATTTTGCCCTCAAGGTGTATCTCATGTGACTGGGCAATCAAGTGGTTGTGTGTTGAAGTCCTAACAGCTATAAATGTGAAGTGTTTCAAGTGCGAGTTTGTTGTTAATGGAAAAAAGTCATAAAAGATGGGGGTTATTTAATCTAGTTATGTTGTAATAGTGAATAAATCACTTCTTAAGATGGCTACATTATTAAGAGAATTGGTAAATCATAGTTCAGACTTGGATCAATGTACCTTGTAGGTGACAATATCATCCATAATCCTACATTGAAGACAACAAGCTCTGGCAAGGGGAGGCATAGTGAGAGCCCATTTGAATGTTTCATCAGTGATTTCATCACCCATGGCAGCAAAACTTGTGACAAGAATGAATTTATAACCGCTACTAACAATTGTGACTTCTTTATGCTCTTCCATTGTTGGTGTATACCCCTCATTGGCCCATTTTGCTTCAATCATGTAGCTTCCAAAGAATTCCAGCATCTGTAAAATAAATGACAGTAAGAGCGAGCAGTACGAAAGAGAAAATTACAATAGTACCCTCCATAGGAAGTTCAATGCCTTAAATATATTCTCACCAAAATGAAATTGCACATATAAAAATGGTAAGTCAAAGCAATTTAATACACTATAAAATCCAAAATAAATAAAACAATTGCAATACAATTATACATTTTCATGAAGAGTCCTATCAGACGGATATAAAAGATGAAATGGTTTTTTTAAAACTGGCTTTAAAAGTAAAGAAAAGATTTGATAGAAAAAAATGAAAAGACATGTTAGCGGGTAGAAACTATTTGTCGAATACCATATTTACATATTCTATAGAACGACATGTTATCGGGTAGAATTAACATCATTAATGACTTATTAAAAAGGGTGGGTAAGTTTGTCAATTATATAGTTACCCAACAATAATTTTAATCATCTTTATTGAACAATCTTATCCGTTCCTTTAATCAATTTATATCTCAACCATCTATTAATATTGAAATTAAAATTTGTTTTTGACTTTTATAAGTCAAAATTATTTACTTTTTTATATTATAAAATTATTATACATAATCTAAATCTAATCCTACTAAAATTACAAATCAAATTAATTATATTCGTATTTATTATATTGTAATCTAATCTAATCTCATTTGTTAATGTAAATTAATTTATGAAGTTATATGATTATATATATGAAATTTTAAATTGACTTACAATAAATAATTTTCAATTATATATCTTCTTATAATTGTAATAATAATGATCCACTCGTGTTGAAGCTTTTACTGTTGGTTTCCGTGTTAACACCGTCTTTCATCATTATTTAAATTCTTATATTTATTGTCTTTTATAATTATCAAATATCTTTTTATTGATGATTAATATTTATTATTTTTTAAACCAACCAGTAAATCACACGGACATTTAATCTAGTAACCTGCATGTGTTAAATTTACAATATATTATAACAAGAATTCGGGAGTAGCAAATTAATTAACTTACTGCTTCTCTGATGTAGTTGACATGGTGTGCTTTTCCCGTCTTTGTCAAGATTCTTTCCATATCTTCATACATACTTAAAAGCATTTGGTATATAAGTTTCATGTTTTCAGGAAGTTCATCCAAGCATGTAATTGACCACCTGGTCAGATCAGAAGTACGTACTACTTTCATGTCTAAAATTAATTAAGTGCATGTAATTGATTCATTAACTAGCTATCTACCTTTGAAGTGCTTTAGTAAACTTCTCAAGTTCATCATATGTACCATATGCATCATAAGTGTCATCAACAAGTGCTGCCACTGCAAATGCTTGTGCCAAGAACTTTCTTGATTCAGAATATTTTGCCTCAAAGTACACTCCTAATGACCAAAAGTAGCATTCAACCAATCTATTTCTTGCATAAGCTAGATTATTTGGGACATCGAATCGTTTCCACCACCTATACATTAATGATCGAGTTAAGAAACAAGTATAAATTTATGACAGCATGAAGAATTAAAAAGAAAAAGGGAGGGCAGCTTATATATATAAATACTTGGAAATCTGGCTAAGCTCTTTCTTATGCAGTGATTGAAGTAGGTTGAACCCTAACTTGGCAAGCTTTAGTAGAGACTCATTACATGAAGCATCCTGTTCATAAATAGGCATGTAGCGTATAGCTTCTAGTCGCGGTAATCTTTTACGAATAGGTTGTTTTAGTGCATCTTCAATTCGTGTAGAAACCATAGAGTCGCTTAATGAAGGATCTTTTGCTATTTCATCAAGTCGACTTCTTGTAAAAGCAAGAGCATCCTCTAATATTGATTCGCCAGGCACCCTTAGATACGTTGCCTCATACAAGTCGAGTAATCCCTCGATATCATTCTCCAATGGCTCCTTAAAAACTCCATCTTTGTCCTTATACTTGTTGATAATATCTGTTTCATTTCAAACAGGAGAGATCTTTTATATATATCATCATCATTCTTTAATGGACTTAATAAACTTATGCACATGACTAACCACATGACACAAAGAAACCGCCTTCTCGCATGATTCGAAACCAAACACAAGTACTACCATGATTCCAGTTGTCACCATATGCATCATACAAGTGTTGTAAGGCTTGATTAATCTCCTCTTCAAAATAATATGCAATGCCTAGATGTTGGATTGCATCGATCAGCTTTATCAAATTTGTATGTTCGCTAGGAATATTCAAAGCTCGCATTATTTCTTTGCTCACTTGTTGTTTTAGGTCGTTGACTAGCTCTTCAACCTCAGCTTGATCTTCTTGCTTCATTTACAAACAGACAATTATCAATTCTACATGGTGTAAATCCAATGGAAGCTATGATCCTTTACCACTAATACATTCGATCGATCATATATATAATATATGTACACACATGCACAAAATTTCTAAACCATTAATAATCAATAAAAGCTAGCTTTACTACCATTGCATTTATAGAGTACTTAATGATGTTCTTTTAAAGATGAAGACAAACACACCCAGATCAACATGACTTCTGATGATCATAACCCGCGGGTCGACTACAATGAACAACAATATTTTGGTAAACGAACACATGGCATACACCTTTGATACCGCCATTGGTCATTTATCAGTTACATTTAGAAGGAAAGTAGCACACGTACAACAATCATGACACAAAATTTTCCTGGGTTAATAAGAAAAATGGATAATGTTCATACCTGGTCATAAACAAGAAACCGATCTCCCCAAACGCAGGGAGGAAAATTAGCAATGGGACGCTTAACATCCTCATGTTTAACAGACATTTTTTTATGACAGATATAAATCAATAAAGTTGGTTGCTTGAACTTGAAGTAGAGCTACAGGTTATATATAGCAGTTGGAGAAGACATCTTTTTATCATATCTCTTGTGTAAAATATTAAATAAATGTCCTCGTTGTGAGAGTGGGAGACACATGATCGAATATCATATATACTTAGTACAACGTTTGTTGCTCGAATATATAATATAGAGAGAGTTAAAATAAGAATTATAGGAATCAATCTTAGTCTTTAATTAAAATTAATTAATAGCTAAAATTTTTTTGATGGCTTATTAAGAGAGATTCTTTTGGAAAATTTGCAAATGGATGATGGCTTACCCGAAGACAATTCACGTTTGGTTAAATATATAAAAAACCAAAATACCCCTACTAACACTAGAAAAAAAGACTTTTTGCGGCGACAAAAGTCGCCGCTAAAAACCAAAATGTCGCCGCAAAATGTCTTTTGCAACGTCAGGTCGCCGCAAATACTCCAAATGTTTTTTGCGACGTAATATTTGACGTATTGCAATTAACAATAATTAATGACGTATTAACGACGGGTATATTGAAAAAACCAAGCCTCATTTCTTAATGAAATCAACCGGATAGAAAAAGGGAAAGTTCATCGATATGTATCTAACTTATCACGCTTTATTATTGTGTTTATCAGATTTTAATATTTTCTATTGTATGTATCAAACATTTAATTTGTCACTATTGTGGGTATTAAACTTTCTATTGATGTACTAAACTTATGTATATTTTTCTTTCTTATGTAACCAAAATACATTCAATATCAACAAACATAAAATTTGATCCACATAATAGAAAATTTTGAAATTCGATACACACAATAGCAAAACGTAACAAGTTGGGTACATTTCGTGAACTAAACCCTTGACAAAATATATAAAAGATCAAAATACATCTATTAATGAACATTGATGGTAATTACAAATGGTAGTCGCGCTACTCGCAACAATAACATTTATCAAATGATCAACTTCTCCCTTTATAATATACATACACACACACACACACACACACACATATATATATATATAGTGTTAGGATCAAGGGAGAACCCTCTTAAATAGAGAACAGAGAGAACACTTTTGAAACTTTGATTTCATTGATCAGATGGTTCAAAAATTGTCACAATTTATTTAGACATTTGATTCCATTGATCATAGGATTTAAAATATGTCACATTTTTTTGATAATATGTTCGAATATAATCCTGATGCATCGATGCATACAAAAGTGTTATTTGATGCATCAATGCATACAAAATTTTAAATTATTAATAATTATAGAAATAATTTTGATTTTAAGATATAGGATGTAAATTTGACTTTTGGGTAGCTATGGGTGAACATGAACGTAAAGAAGAAATACTAAATTACAAGTTTACACGTGTTCTCTCTGTTCTCTATTTAAAAGGGTTCTCCCTTAATCCTCACCATATATATATATATATATATATATATATATATATATATATATATATATATATATATATATATATATATATATATATATATATATATATATATATTCGATCATAAACTGCATATTCGAGTGTAAATCTAAAGCATTGATTATCTAAATCTAATGATTGATATTGGTTCGGTAGATCTCTGTATAAAGGTGGTTTTGTACTGAACCTTAACCTATATATACGGAAAAAGGTCATTTGAGAACTATTCTTATTGTTAAGAATGTAAACAAGTTGAGTCGAGCCGATTTTTACATTAATCGAGCCAGGGTATTCAAAAATGTAGAAGGTCGAGCTCGAGCTCGTAATTTGAGGCTCGAGCTTGGCTCGGAAAGTGTTTTACGAAGCTCGTTTATAGGCTTGCTAAAGCTCGTTTATTTTTTTTGTTTTTTAAATGGTTTAGATTATATAAAAATAAATAAAAAATAGCTTGAATTTTAATTTTAATTTTTTAAATTTTTTTCACATTTAATGATATAAAAACAACTTAATTTTTTATTTTTAAACTTTTTTATATTTAATGATATAAAAATATATAATTTAATTATATAGGTAATAAATAAAAAGTAAAAAATAAATATTCTATTAAAGCTCGTTTAAGCTCTCGAGCTTAAACAAGCCCGGTATACAAGGGCGAGGCTCGAGCTTGTTTAATAAATGAGTTTTAATATAGGCTTGAGCTCGTTTAGGTTCGGCTAGTTTCGAGCTTGTAACAATCCGAGCTCGAGTAGCTTGACTCATTTACATCCCTACTTATTGCGACTACCGGAAAAACTAATCCGAGCCATCAAATTCCCACTTCTTCAATTCCATCACATACCAATGAATTCATCTCATGTACCTTGTAACACTCTATCCTCTCATGTTCTCCATCCATGAATTACACTTACCAAATGAAAATGAATGGCTAAGCTTGGTTTTTGCGGGACTCACATTAATTAGGGTATTCCGGGAAAATCAAACCATTATTAAAATAACTCTTTAATAACGGTCCATTCGTCTGTAATTTACGGTTTGGTAATGTATAAAATCACCAAAAATAAAAGAAATTACACGTCACATATATATTTGGTTCATTGTATGCAAGTTACCTATGAAAATAGGTAACTTACTCGTTACCTTTCCAAAAATAAAAGAAAGTTGGTACCTAAATACAAACAACTTCAAATTTTGTTCATTGTATACAATCAACTTTCAGAATTTTTTTCATTGTATACAATTAATGACCGCTAATCAGATTACCCATTGTATACAATGAAGCAAATTTGTAGATTGTGTGTATTTTTAGGTAAAAAATAAAGTTTGTTGCATACAATGACATTATTGGCATAATTTGTTGTATTTTCGCGTATTTTTCCTCAAAACAAAAAGTGTACTATTCATTCTTCCTGTATTTTGTTATATATGTATATATATACATATATATATATATATACATATATATATATATATAGGAAGAAGTTCCATTGAGAACTGATTTTAGTGCGAGAACTGCGAGAACCAATCTGAGCCGTCCAATTTCCCCTCTTTCAATGTCATTGTCCACCCATAAATTCTTCACAGACACCTTGCCACACTTGATCCCCCCACCCTCTCAATCCATGAATTCCACTTATCAAATCAACAGCTAAGATTGGTTCCCGCGGTTCTCGCACTAAAATTGGTTCTCAATGGAACCCTCCCCTATATATATATATATATATATATATATATATATAGACAAAAGTTCATGCGAGAATCGTTGTTAGCGGGAGAACCAATCTAAGCCGTCCAATTCCCCCTCTTTCAATGTCATTGCCCACCCATGAATTCCTCACATGCACCCTGCCACACCCTATCCCTCCACGCTCTCCATCTATGATACTTCCCATATCCAAGGAACGGCTGAGGTTGGTTCTCGCAGTTCTCGCACTAACAACGGTTATTGCATAAAACCTCCCCTATATATATATATATATTTACACATGGTCAAAACGTCAAACCCTCTGAATATGTTGTCATTTCTCTCTCATCTTCGATCGCTCGTAGTTTCTTTCAAGCAACCCAGAAAGGCAAAAAGCTTCGACGTATCTCCTTCTATCGAGTCCTTATCACTGACTAAATTTTCAAATACAGAGATAATGCAGACCCTGTCACTCATGTCGAGTTTTCTCTCTCTCCTCCTTGTTCATCACTGGCTGTTGCAGGTGTAAGTATCCATCACCGACCAAGATGACAACCATAAAAGGTTAGTGACATATTTGAATCACCTATTCAACCCCCTCCCTGTTCTTACCGACTGTGGTGTTTGTTTGATTATGGATATTTTTATAAACATGCAACGTGAGGATGAAATTGTGTGGCATAATTTTCACTAAATATTGATAGGTTATTGCATTTTGATGCTAATTATTAGCTTCTTGTACTTTTACTACGTGTATCTCTTTTGGATATGCATATGCATTTTTGGAAAATCCGAAAATATAAACGGGTATATACATTTTCCCAAAAATTTAAATGGGTATATTCATTTTCGGAAAAATCTAATAATATATCAAGTCTGGTTTTATCTAATGTGCAAAAAAAACGTAAACTTAATGTTATAAATTTTATAATTGAAAGTCTAAACATGATTAATTTATGGTAGAATGAAGTTTCGGAGGGTAATTTTTTTTTTCTTGGGTGAATTCAGAACAAGAGGAATGATCATGGGGTTCTCTCCTCTCTCTCTCTCTATATATATCTCGCTCTTTCTCCTCCCCCTCACCCGTATATTAGATCTATCACACCCACTCATCTCCCATCTTTCTAAAAAAACCTATAAATCCTCATCTCTCTCTGCTTCGCCGTCGTCGACGAGCAGTTGTCCCTCCCGACGTTCTCTCTGAAGCAGCGGAACTCCAACGATCGACAGATCATCGTTGATGGTTTCCTCCCCTCCTATAGGAGCCGCCACTGTCGCCCTTCATGGTAGGAAAGTGCCTCCCATCGCCGTTCAGAAGCATTAGTCGGCTATGATTTAGCTACGTCCTGAATAGTAGCCCGCTGCCACTCAACTACGGCCCCGCACCATTGCCACCGCCCTTACTGTCATCCTATCTCTCGACCTCCACCAGTCACCGCCGCCATCACCGTCTCTTAGATATAATGTCACCACACCAATAATGTCCACCACCGAGCACCACCACCCCCTTTATCCTCTCTGGAACCATCCGTGCACCACCATCTAGCCATCATCGTCATCCTTGAATGTTGTACCCTTGCCATTGTTGGAGCCGATCTAGGGCTAACATGTTTCCCCCTTTTGAGGTTATGTGCATGTGTCAGTCTCACCATCATCATCATCCGTCTTTATTTTTTCTTTTTTCTTTAATCTTTTTTTTATGGATATACAACTATCAATAGAACATAAAGTTTAAATACCTATGTTCACTAACGATAGAAAATAGTTTAAAATTTTAAAATACATACATTTACTAGTGAATGTGAGATAATTGTTAGTTGTGTGATGTATGGAATAGTGGAGTGTTGGAGTACCTCTATTGACTGGTCATGTCATATAGGCCCGAATTGGACTGCATCGATTTGAGTTATCCGGAGAGTGCCTTATATAGATATCCAATATATAAAAAATATGGACAGTCAAACCTATTTCTCTATTCAATAGAAGCCCAAAGAGGTGAATTGGGTCTTAAATAAGGAGAGATATGTAAAAAGCAGGTCCGATTAGGCCTTTCCTAATCCTCAATGGAATGTAACGATGTAGGGATCCAATGTAAACATAGTATCTATTTAGATATGCTCAAATGACCCCTTCTCACAATGAGAATGTATATAACCCTATTCCGGGCTGGTCCAGTATGAAATGAACTATAATCATATAATCGACTCAATCATCGGATTATAGATTATAAGTTCATAACCCAAGCCCATTACTTTAGAGTTTTTTTAAAAGTTTGTTTTTCTAATTATTCTACATATTCTATGATCCAACAACATTCATTTTTTGATGTGTTTTGTATCATCCCTGCTCCATCTTATCAACACCACATTAAAAAACTCACAGTTGTATTAATTTGTTCATCTTAATGAATAAACGATGGTATTTTAATCATGTTCAGTGAAGAACACTCTATCATGGTATAAATTAATGTATTGGATTAATTTATGTATATACAAGTGACACTATTCAATTTATTAATGGACTAATGGTGAACAAGTAGATAAGAGTTGTATAAAAATTTGTGCATAGTGTTAGTTTTTTATATGTTCAATTCTGGATGCCACCTATAAGGCTACTCGTTATGGATGACTCGATGGCATCGAGTTCCATCGGGTTCGCCTGGGAACACCAAAACTTGGTTTTGGGTTGATGCATCAGGTAAGGATTTCGGGTTGGCATACTCGATGGAATTTGGAGGCAAACACCCCCCCACCCCCCTACCCCCCTCAACGTTAAATTAGCTTCTTTTTTTTTCTTTTATCTTTTTTTTCTTTTTCTTTTTTTTTCTTTTTCTTATTTAATAATTCAATAATAAATACTTCACAATCTAACACTCATTTTTATCATAATTTTATACCCTTTCACACCCATTCTCTTTACCTCTTACACACCATTCTCTCTATCTTTTTTATCCCTAATTTTTTTTCTTATTATGGATTTACCAAACGAGACATTATGTATTTTTTTTTAAAGTTTAGATTTTTTTAAGTTTAAATTATGTAATTTTTGTTTGTAGTCTTGGTTGAATTTTTATTTAATTAAATTAATGAATTATATTATTTATATAATTGGTTATTTGTTAAAATAAAAAAAAGAATAAAAAAATTGAAAAAGGATTGGGTAAGAGAAGGTAAGGTATAACTTAAGATTGGGTAAAGGAAAAAGGTAAGGGAAGGAGAATGATGTGGCGCTGATGTGGCTGCAGGTAAGTCTTACCTGCAGGTAAGGTATAACTAGCAGCCTAAAAGACGAGAGAACTCTACTTTTTCATCTTATGTTTGATAGTGAACACGGAGACAACTTGACAAATCTAAAATCTGTACTATTTCAACGTATTTTCACTAGTGAACAACAAGCCAGAAATAAATATTTAAATAAAAAGTACTCCCTCCGTCCCAATTTAATTAATTGTCCAGTTTTGACTTTTTAAGTCTTTTTTTTTCAACTTTGATCTTAAATATTTTTGTTTATGTTATATAGTACTTGATGTAAAATATATGAATGGATAGTGTTTTAAATGTATATTCATTTGGTATAATTTTTATTAAGTAACATATAACATAAATAAAAATATTTAAGGTCAAAGTTGAAAAAGAAAGACTTAAAAAGTCAAAACTGGGCAATTAAATTGGAACGGAGGTAGTAAATTAATTACTTGGCCTAATGTAATGACATAAAACAACACAAATTACTTTGAAGAGAGATATAAATTAATTAGATAGTTTTAAAATTTTGATGACTAATATACTCTTTCCAATTAAATAAAAATAAAAAATATAAATTAAATAACCCCTTATATTAAAATGTAATCAAAGGTTAAGAATGCTTCTCGCACTTTTCACAAATAAAAAGCTTTTCGCATATATATATATATATATATATATATATATATATATATATATATATATATATATATATATATATGATAAGATTCCGTACAGAACCATCTTATATACACAAGCAATCTCAATCTTTAGATTTAGATCATTGATGGTTGAGACTAAGACTGAATATACATTTTATGTAAATCGAATATGTAGTTTCCAACTGAATATGCAGTTGACGTAAATCAAATATGTAGTCGTAATCTCAACTTTTGATCATCCAAATCTAAAGGATAAGATTGGTAATGTAGGTTATGCATATAAGGTCGGTTCGGTATTGATCCCTGTTATCTCTCTGTGTATATATATATTAGAAAGTTTATTTGAGAACAATCATTATTACGAGTATCATGAAAACTAATCTGAGCAGTTTAATTCACCCTCCTTCAATTCCATCACACACTTATGAATTAATCTCATACACATTGCTACACTCTATCCTGAACTTAACAAATGAATTTTAAAAGATTTACATAAATAGTAATACAAACCAAACATATATATAAATAAAGGGGATGATATATATGCTTTTTGGAGCACATATCTTAAGTGATTTCACACTTACAAATACTTTAAATTATGGGTATGTTAGTTATTTCATGATTCAATAATTTAAATGTTTGTGAGTGTAGAAAAAACTAGCATACATACTTAGATACACACATCCTTTTCTAGGGGTGAGCATAGGACCCCATAGGCACAAAAAACCAACGAACCGGACCACATCAGACCGGGACCGGTATGGATCGGCCCTAACGGTCCAGTCTTGGGTCATTGTTTCTTTATAGATATTGGGTTTCGATCTGGTTTGGTTTTGTCCGATTTTGTTTGATATAGTGTATAAAACAACTTGAAGACCGAAAAACCCGACGATCCGAAGGTCGGTCCAGTCTTCGGTTCTAGTTTTTATAGGTATATGGTTTCGGTCCGGTCTGATTTTTAAACCGATATCAACCCTGTCCTTTTCACATAAATAAATATATAAGTGCAATTTGATGCATATTGAATTTATATATTTATATCCATTTTAACAAATATCTAATTAGCAAGAAGATTATTATGCTGATTATAATGGCTAAGGCCGGATATATATATATATATATATATATATGTTTTGTAAGTCTAACATTTCATTAACATCGTGGATTATATTTCCTAAATTAGTATTAAATTTTAGAAAGGCACAATTTCGTATATACCCTTATAAAACTTAATAATTACGTAAATATCCTTACAAAACCTAATATTACTTCAATATCCTTACAAAACCTAATATTACTTCAATATCCTTACAAAACCTTAAAACTCTCAAATATACCCAATTTCTTATTTAAAATCAATTAATTAATTTTTATATTAATAACTAATTATCTAATAAATTAAAAAAATACAAATTTCCTATTATACCCATACTACTACTCACGTTCATCCTAAACAACTATCTCCTCTTATATACGTATTAGGGTTTATCATAGATTTCAACTTCATATGTGCGTGTTCATCATTCGTCGGTTTTCTCATTTTCAGGTAGCAATTAAGTTTCATAATCGTTCGTCGGTTTTCTCATTTAAATACTTTTCTGTAATTGGTTCTTAATTTGTTCTCCAATTTAGGCGTATATTGATCGGAATTCGCCGCCTCCATTTTCCTTATTGATTTTAGTGTTCGTCGCCTCCATTTTCCTTATTGATTTTAGTTTATGTATCATCTAAATGCTAGTATTAAATCCCTACATATCCCTTTTCCCTTTTCCCTGTTGCATTCTTCATGATTATTACTAAATTGGTAGCAAAAAGAAATGGTTGATTTTCATGTAGGTGGTCAAGAAGGGCAAGAATGATTTTGGGGATGTTGCTGGGTAATCAAAGACGTAAGTAGAGTACTATGGGTATAATAGGAAATTTGTATTTTTTAATTTATTAGATAATTAGTTATTAATATAAAAATTAATTAATTGATTTTAAATAAGAAATTGGGTATATTTGAGAGTTTTAAAGTTTTGTAAGGATATTGAAGTAATATTAGGTTTTGTAAGGATATTTACGTAATTATCAAGTTTTATAAGGGTATATACGAAATTGTGCCTTTTAGAAAAAGGATAATCACAACCCATAAAAGTAAAAAAGATGATCATAATTTCTAAAATTAATAATTATGACTCATGTTTCCTAATCAACCTTCAATATTTACAAAAAATTCCCTATGAATCATCTTTTAATTAGTATTCAAATTTTCTATATATGATATACTGTTACTATTTTTAAAAATTAAAATCATATCTTATTACGCTTATCATTAACCCGTAGAGTTGTGTTTAGCATTTTTTCTAAATTATATTACTTTGTTAATGATCATGATTGTAACATGTTTATTTTTTATTGGTTACCATGCATATATGTAACTTTTACAAATTAAAGACTAATACAACTCATCAGAAAGTACAATTAATCAAAACAAAAATATTATGTTCCTCTAGCTTTTGTTGAACTATAGAGAGGAAATAATTATAATTAAATTGTCCATGTTTTAGATTAACTAATGACAAAAATTAAGTTGCTAACTAATTAAATTATAGACTTGTAATTAAGGTGTTGTTAGTCAAAAATAGTTTGCGATTTAGAAATTGGAATGAATAATAAAGAAAACAATTAATATATGTCTGTCGTTCCTCTTTTAATTAATTAATTATTAATTAACTAATAATGGAGGAGTTAGTTTCTTTTAAGGTCCCCATTTCACTTGGTGAAGCTGCTAATTCCATCCTTTGTGCTTTTTTTTCCATATCGGGCTTTAAGGTTTAAAAAAATTCACTTAACATGTATAATGGAATAAAAGCTGTTAATTTATTATAAAAACTCTACACGTAATCCAATTTATTCAATTAAATAACTAAGGACGATAAAAAACTAAAAAAAGATAAAAGGGTTACCTATTTTAAAACTGGATTTCTTGAAATACTAACGAGATTTACACCACCAGCGTACCATCACGAACTGTGCTGCTAGACCGCATGAAGAATCACCACGAACTACGAAAACCAAGAACAATTAGCATGTGGGTGTGTTCGGTTGCTTGTAGTCGGTCAAAGAAAAATAAGAGGAGAGAGAGAGTTTTGGTGTTGGGTTGCAATTGTGATTAAACCTAGATTCATTATCTATGTAAACAAATCTTAAGCCCAAGTTTAAACTTGTTAAGATAAAGCAATCTTAATTTAAACTTAACCTTCAATCAAAACAAGATAAAACCCACATGTTAATATACAAATTACTCGCAAAGCTCTAATTAATAATCAACTAATAAATATTAAACTAATGTTTAATTAAGTTTACTTGTAAGTACCATATTTCTCTCGATGATTAATTCATCTGTTTTCTATTTCCACAAAACAATTGGTGACTTTTAATATGGGTTAAAGGTTAAAGTCTTTTGTTGCGGTTTAACAACGTACAATTATAGATTCTGGTTAATGTTTTCTGTATAACATTGTGGTTTGTTTATAAGATGTGGATTGATGATTTTACAATCACGTATATATAGGTTAAAGTCTTGCGGTATATTTGTTAAGAAGATTAAAAGTTTTTGTTAAGATAAAGTTTTAAAATCCAGAGTGTTAAAAGGTGAAATTTCGATCAATCTTTTCAAAGAACCAATATCTTAGATGACAAAAAAAACTCCGTATCCGATGGGAACCCGTTCCCCGAGCCTGATTTGACTGAGGTATCCCGAGTTAACCGGTATGGGGACGGGGATTCCCGAACTCAGCAACGGGGATGGGGATACCTCTCGGTTCTCCTAGCCCGACCCCGAACCCACACATACTATATATATATATATATATATATATATATATATATATATATATAGGGGAGAGTTCCATCGAGAACCAAAAAAAATGCGAGAACCGATCCCCATTTTTTTAAAACTAAAATATCTACCAAACGCCAAGATATTAAATTATGAAAATTATACTTAACGACAAAAATGTGCTCTTTAATATGACATCCATATTGCTATATTTTTTTCAACAAAAAAATATTCGTTACATATATGTAACATACCTTATAGTACTGATTACATATATGTTAGTACTGATTACATATATGTAACATACTTTATAGTGCTAGAAAAAAAACCCGGCAAAAACGAATTTTTTTTGTTGAAAAAAATATAGTAATATGGATGTCATATTAAAAGAGCATATTTGGTATAATTTTCATAATTTAATATCTTGTCATTTGGTAAATATTTTACGGTTTAAATCGGTTCTCGCAGTTCTCGTATTTTTTTTTGGTTCTCGATGGAACTTCCCTCTATATATATATATATATATATATATATATATATATATATATATATATATATATATATAGGGTAAGGATCAATAGAAACCCACTTAAACAAAAACCCCAAAGTCTCAATCTCAGCCACTCATTTAAAAGGGCAAGATGAGAATTGCATAATTTCCATAGAAAACTCACGATTTCCTCCAGCCATCTCAAAACCCCCATTTTTTTACCCTTTTCAATCTTTAAATAACTATAACTATTTCAATTTTTTGAATTTGAGCAAAAAAATTATACCAATCTACCCATTTTTTAATCCTCTTTCAAACGAGACCACTCTTCATATATTTCTGAATTTTATTTTTACGAAAATTGACGAAAATTATCATTTTCGTCACCTGCTGTGCTGTAACGTGATATACAAGGGCACGAAAATGACAAAATTTATCATTTTCGGCTGCTCCTTATATATCATGTAATAGCAGGTGACGAAAATGATGATTTTTCGTCATTTTCATCATTTTCGTGTCCCCTTATATTTCACTTAAACAGCAGGTCCCGAAAATGATGAAAAATGACGAAATTTATCATTTTCGTGCCCATTATATATCATGTAACAGCAGGTGACGAAAATGATAAATTTCGATATATATATATATATATATGGGAGGGTTCAAACGAGAACTGTTTTTCGTACGAGAACTGCGAGAACCAATCTCGGCCGTTCCTTGGAAATGGAAAGTTCATGGATGGAGAGCGTGGAGGGGATCAAGTGTGGCAGGGTGCATGCGAGGAATTCATGGGTGGACAATGACATTAAAGGAGGGGGAATTGGACGGCTCGGATTGGTTCTCGCAGTTCTCGTACGAAAAATAGTTCTCGTTTGAACTTTTGCTCATATATATATATATAATCAGGATCAAATAAAAAGAGTTTTATGGTACAAAGAGTAAGGAGAAACGTGGTGGCGACACGTGTCCTTTTAATTAAAAAAATTAAAAAGGTTAAAATGGGTACTTTAGATAAATATAACTTTCTCTCTCCTACCCCACTAACCCACGTCACATCCATCGTATAAGCACATCCATCGCTGCTTTAATCCTCAACCCTAATCGATGCCTGCGATGAGTGCATCCTCTCGACAGCAGAAGTACGACGACGCCAACCTCCGGGCCACACCGCCTCCGCTGCATCCGCGCCGCCCCGTCGTTTTTTATGATGAATCGCCGTGAAGCATCCCACGGCAACCTCCTTCGCCACCGCCCCACCGACTCCGCTGTGTAGCTGTTTTGATTCGCGCACCGTCCATCGCTGCCGCCAGGTTTGAATCGCCATCCACGATGCTTTGTATCCTTTCACCGGCGAAAACCCCTGTTCTTGTTCCCTTCGCCGGAGTTAAAAAGAAGACCGCCGCCCCTTTCGTCGTATACTTCACCGGTGAAATCATTTGCAAACAGAAGGTTACATCGAGTTTGTGTACATCAGTGATTCAAGGTTTTCATTTTCTGTTCAAGTTTATGTGCATCAAGTTTATTTGCAAACAGAAGGTTTACATCAAGATTTAATTTGGTTGATTTGGTCATCAAAATTTCTTGATGAAATACAGTTGATTATTAATTTATATGCATCAATTTCATATTTTTGTGACTGTAATCGAATTAAATTGTTGTTTGGATGTTTATTGTTCATCCAATTTTGAGTTCTATGATGATTTGTGCATCTGGTTTCATCTGTTCTTATGAATATGGATTATTTTCTATCTTCGTCAGATGTTTTCTAGCATGAATAATGGTTGTGAATCAAATCTTGTGTTCTGTTTTGGGTAAATCTGTCGATACACAATCTGTTCGATGCAGAGGGTGTTTGTATATCAATTTGTGTTCATGTTGCCTGTGTTCCTGGAGAAACAATTTTTGAAATCTATTTGTAAATATCAGGAACTGAATTTTTAAAAGGACAATTATGCCCTTTAGTGCATTTTTTTATAATTAAAAGAAAAAGAAAAAAAGCCATTTTTTAGGAGGCGGTTATTGAAAATGATTGGCTGAGATTTCTCATTACTTTATTGAAAATGATTGGCTGAGATTTCTCATTACTTTTTGTAGAATAAGATTCTTTTTAGTGGATCCCCTCCCTATATATATATATATATATATATATATATATATATATATATATATATATATAGTTTTTAACATTAATGTACTTCAAAATTCATTTGTACAATAAAACATATTAGCGACAAATTACATGAACTGGTTTGAAGAACAAAACTTATTAATATTGTCACCAATAATATTCAATACACGATCAAGATAATTAAAATAATGTTACCTGATTTAATGAACAAAACTTATTATTATACAATTAATTAATATTAATTATATTCGGTTAATTTCACTAATTTGCGGTGTTCATTAAAACGAATAATCATGTTATTTTTATAAGATTAAAATACTTTTTAAACATAGTTACAATTATCGAGTGAATTCAAAGTATAAGTTTCAACCTTATTATTATTCTGTAAGTTTTTTCATAATTTATTTATGATGATAGAGAAATGTTCAATATATTTATAAGTCTATATTTAATGCATAGTCCTGAGGGATTAATTTCAACTTTTGGATTAGTCACACCAATAGTTCAGATTAAATTTTAAAAATTTAGACGGAGTGACATTTTCGTAATTCACATGTGATGATTTTACAATCATATGTGATTGTATCTCGAATCACTTGTGATTGAATTTTAATATTTTAGGACTATTTTTTTAATAACCCCCCCCCCCCCCCCCCGGATCAATTACGGGAAAGAATCATATTAGGTTCGGTCAATATCAGTTGAACAATGGTTGGACCGTTGACCAGATTCATAGTCTTAAAAGAGTATGGTTAGGGCAGTTGGCAATTTAAATGTTATTTTTCATATCTTATCCATTTTCTATTTCGTTCATACAATCTTACACTACTAAAAAGTTCACGGGATATTTCAAACTTGGGAAAGACAAAAAATGCAACGAAATTGAGTCAATATGGACAGAACTTGTAAATCTTCGGACGCAGGGATTGAACTTGTAAGTTTTTTGACACAAAAACCAAACCTTTAATTTTAATCAAACCACACGGACTAAAAAAGTAACTTGCTCCGATAAAAAAATAGTAGTTTTGAATATAAAACCTAACAATCATAAGACCACCGGTACCACACAGCCTAAAGGCTTCGGTTTGGTTGTGTTCAAGCTAAACACCGCCCCAACCCCCCAGTCACCCATTCGGGTGACTCATTCGAGTCCCTATTGCTCAAGATCTCTCTCTCTCTCTCTCTCTCTCTCTCTTTCTCTATCTCTTATATATATATATATATATATATATATAGGAAGAAGTTTCATTGAGAACCATTTTTTATGCGAGAACCGCGAGAACCAATCTGAGCCGTCCAATTCCCCCTCTTTTAATGTCATTGTCCACCCATGAATTCCTCACATACACCCTGCCACACTTGATCCCCCCACGCTCTCCATCCATGAATTCCAATTATCAAATCAACGGTCAAGATTGGTTCTCGCGGTTCTCGCATAAAAATCGGTTCTTAATGGAACCCTCCCCTATATATATATATATATATATATATATATATATATATATATATATAGGGAAGGATTATTGTAAAAAGAGAATTAAAGTACAAAGAGTAAGGAGAAATCCTAGCCACACGTTTTGCATCAAAAGTCAACAAAAAAAATCTATAAACCTCCGATTCATAAATGCCGATTAAAGGCAGTTAAGGGCAATTCAGTAAAAATTTGAGCAGCGAGATTTGTGATGGAGAAACTCTAAAACACCCACAGATTCATCACCAATAACCACACAGATTCAACAACAATAAACGATGCACAAATTTAACAAATAAATTCACAATATTTTCAGAATATTTCAGAAATCAACAAGAACTTGCATTCCGATGAAGAATCAACAAGAACTACATTCACAATATTTTCAGAACTGATGTACAATTTTGAATGATGTAAAGAAAATGATTTCAGAAATCTTTCTTCAAGAAAAAAACCGATTAAAACTGATGCACATACACTTTGGCGGTTGAAGAAGCTTCATCAGAAATGCAAGGATGCACAAATCAATCTACACTTTGGCGTCGGTGACTCATGGAGACTCCGGCGTTGATGAACATAGTAAAAAGATGCAAACTTGTGTGAATCTGATGCACAGGAGACTACGGCATTGATGAACGGCGGCGGCGGTCTTCCTTTTAACTTCATCAGCGGCGGCGATGGCCATAGATGCGGCAGAGAGAGACAGGTATCGTCTGCTTAGGAGAGGAGGCGGTGGTCATGTGTTGAATACAACGGGGTACACAGACGGTTGTGGTGCAGCGGTGGTGGTGGTGAATAGGATGGAAGCGGCGCACAGGCGACGTTGGTGCTGGAGATAAGCGGCGCACAGGCGGCGATGGTGCTGGAGGTAGTCGACGATTACCGGTGTCGAGATGGTGAGCGGCGCAGGAAAGCTCTCTGCTGCAGTCCTCGACGGCGGCGACTCCACAGGGCATCGACGATTCAGCGGCGCATAACGAGTAGTCTAAGGACGATTAGGGTTTTGGGCATGGAATGTGGCGGCAGGGAATCATCAGATTGTATAATACGTGGGGTTAGTGGGGGTGAGAGATATTTTTTATTTTTTTTAAACTTCCTGTTTTACCCTTTTGTTAGTTATGACACGTGTCAACACCATATTTCTCCTTACTCTTTTTACCTTAAAACTCTTTTTATTTGATCCTGATTCTATATATATATATGTGAGAAAAGGGGAGACTCGATCCCAGCTGTCTAATTCCCCTTCTTCAATGTCATTGTCCACCCATGAATTTCTCACATGTACACTGTCACACTCGATTCCCCTACGCTTTTCATCCATGAATTCCACTTACAAAATCAACGGCTAAAATTTAGTCTCCCATTCTCAATCTATTTCTCATTCGAGAACCGTTGTTATATATAGGGGAGGGTTCATTCGAGAACCGTTGTTATATATAGGGGAGGGTTCATTCGAGAACCGTTGTTAGTGCGAGAACCGCGAGAACCAATCTTAGCCGTTTCTTGGATATGGGAAGTTCATGAATGGAGAGCGTAGAGGGATAGAGTGTGGCAGGATGCATGTAAAGAATTCATTGGTGGGCAATGACATTGGAAGAGGAGGAATTGGACAGCTTAAATTGGTTCTCGCACTAAAAATTGTTCTCGAATGAACTTCTTCCTATATATATATTAAAATAATAGAAAAAGTGAGATAAGTGAAAAGTGATATAGCGTGATCTGATATTGTGGTTGGCTATTACAAAGGGTATGAAAACTATTATTCTCTGGGCAATTATTAATCCTAGAGTAAATTACAAAAATCGTCCCTGTGGTTTGCGAAAAGTAACACCTTTGGTCCTTTATAATAAAAAAGTACAGAAATCGTCCCTGTGGTTGACATTTTGTAACACCTTTGGTCCTTTAGGCTAACAGCCGTTTGTTTTTCCGTTAAAGCCCCCTCATGTGCCTTGCACATGAGGGTATTTTGGTCTTTTCCAAGGTTAACCTTGTTACCAAACACATATTCTTCCCAGCACTCTTATAGCCTTCTCTCTTTCTCTCTTGCAAACCCTAAGACCATCACATATCTTCTCCACCATCTAAAACCATTGGCACCGCCACCACCAGCCGCTACCACCACCACCACCACCACCATTCGAACCAACCATCGCTACCTCCACCTCCGGCCAACCAACAACCGTCTCTCTATCTGCTCTCAACAGAGTCGCCACCAACACCCGTCTCTCTCTATCTCTGCTCTCGACATCGTGGCCACCTACACCCTTGGTTCCAGCGCCGCCCTTGTTCACAACCACCGCCGAATCGCACCACCATCATCTTCCATGACTTTCTCTCTGTCTAAACGGAAACCACCACCACATTCTCTCTCTAAACGGAAACCAACACCACCGGCTACACCTAATGCCGCCACAACAACCACAACCAGGAGCGTTTTTTCTAGGGTTTTCTCTAAAACGAATGGATTTTTGTTTATCACAGATTTGATGGCGATTTGTATCTCATCAGCTTCGATTTGAACCGATATCTCATCAACTTTGATATGTCTCTCTCTCTACTCTCACTCTTTGTCCAAGATTTGCGATTTAGGTTGTCAAACATCCATCGGTAATGATGCTTTTGAGCAGATCCAAAGTGGGTTTATAATTCTTTGCGAAAAGGTCTCAGATTAGGGTTTCTTTTGTTGTTCTAATTCTTTGCTAATATGCCTTCGAGCAGATCCATCTGTTGTTCTTCATAATTGTTTAAATTGTTCATCATAATTGTTTATCATAATATTCATTGAAAGTATGTAATTTTTAGGTTTTTGGTTATGTAAATTTAGTTTTTTTCTTGTGCTTGTGTAATTTTGTTGGTGTTAGATATGTTGTTCTTTATCTGTTGTTCTTCATCCGTAAGTCACTTTTTTTTGTTGTTCTTCATTTGTTTGTTCTTGGTTTTGATGAATTCATCTGGATTGTGGATTATCATTTGAAGATCTGAACAAAAGAATTGATAATTGTAATTGATAAAAACAAAAAAAATCCTTGTTTGGTAACAAGGCTAACCTTGGAAAAGACCAAAATACCCTCATGTGCAAGGCACATGAGGGGGCTTTAACGGAAAAACAAACGGCTGTTAGCCTAAAGGACCAAAGGTGTTACAAAATGTCAACCACAGGGACGATTTTTGTACTTTTTGATTATAAAGGACCAAAGGTGTTACTTTTTACAAACCACAGGGACGATTTTTGTAATTTACTCTTAATCCTAACAGTCGGACATAATTCAGCTAAACATAGACAGTTGCACAAAGTTACCAGTACTTTTTATGCAAGTAAAAACAAGGGTAAAATCTACATGCTTTAAAAGTTAAAGCAACTGAGGCTGTGTACTGCATAATTACTAAAAGTGCCCGTATCTAGTACCAAGTAATTCACATTCCACAAAGCATATTAAACATCAAGAATGGTAAAACAGATTCCATATTTGTTCACCATTTTTGTGTTACTGTCTACTCTAGCTTTCACTATTGCTATATATCTACAACAAATATTGTTTCTCAGTCATCCTTGCCTGTTTTAACCTGCTATAAGAAACAACGCGTTTCAACCCGAACCCATTCTCCTACGTCCCATTTTGAGACTGGAAAAAATACGAAGACCAACGAGAAAGACCAGTATCTGTTTCTCTAGAAACCTATGTCCCTTGTTACTATCTATAACAAGAGCAAAAGGATTCTATTAGTTACTCACTTTAACCTTTTTAACCAGTTTCCCCTTCGGTTTGCCATGACTACAGTACACCAAGGACGGGGTAAAACCATGAGGCCCTTACTGAGTTATATGATTTAAGCAAAAATCAGATGGTATGCTAGAGAAGGAATAGACAGAATTATGTAGCAAAAGTCAATGATCGCAGATAGCAATATAAGATGTGTGTATAAAGTAGAAACACAATGCAGAAAATCAACACAACTAACATTAGCCATTTGATTTGGCAAACAAAAGCACCATAGAAATGCCACGCAAACAACCAAGGGTAAGCCAAATGGGATACAAGTCGTGATTTAGACACGATCATGTGATACAAACTAAATCATCACTAAAACCCTTTGATAAGGCTTAGTGTCAGATCCTACTAACAACCTTTTCCATGTGAAAAAAGAATTAAAAGAGAAGCTTGGATAAAGTATTAAGATACAGGACATCTAGAGTGAACCCATGGAATACAGTATCACTCATGATGCTAGTTACAATGAAAGCCAATGAAGGAGCTCAACTTGAGATCGAATTCAAACAAAAAAAGTGAATCATGATGTGATTGAAATGCAATCAGATATTAACATGAAAACACAAACTTGTGATAAACTTAAGTGTTGTTCAGATGTGATAGTTCATGAGTTACCATTAGAACTGCTATTACCAGTCTGCCACCTCCTAAATGCGCAAGGCACAAGACTCCTACCTCCAAAAAAGCCAAATCTTGTCTTGAATATCGATCCTCTGCGACCATTAGGATTAGTGATTGAGCTAGAGCTAATTGATGGGGGATTAGGTTCGCTAGCAGGCAGCTGAGCAACAATTGGTGGGAACTCAACTACATCCTCTTGTACTCCACCATCACTAGCACTTGCATCAACAGCTTCAGCTTCAATTTCACACACATCCAAATTGACCACCAACGAACCCCTGCGAGCCCGTAACCAGTCTCCAACTTCACAGCTCACGTTTTTGCATTTCTTCACCTTAATCTTGATCAAATTAGGACAACCCCAAGCAAAAGCTTCAATCCCTTCATCAGAGACAGGACAGCCCTTTATACATAGCTTCTTTAAAGCAACACACTTTGATGCAATACATGAAATCTCTCCATCGGCTATCGTTTCACTTCCACATAGAGCTAATCTTTCCAATTTTTGACAGTTTGTAGCAATTGCTTCAAGACTAGCTGAGCTAGGGTTAACCCCGATCAAAACCAGTTCTTGAAGGTTAACACTATGTTTCGCAATTGCAAGCAAACCCTCGTTTCCTATCCTGTTTGTTCTCCAACCATCGATATGAAGTTTTCTTAAGTACTTACAATGCTCAGCTACCGAGATAACCCCGGCATTTGTGCATTCTGGTGTCTTAACGATATGTAAAATTTCCAATTTGGGGCAATTAGACAGAGAAGAAAGACCAACATCGCTCACCTGAAGCCTCTCCAGTTGAACTTCGACCAAACAATTATCTGCAGTCGCAATCATCTCCAGCAACCTATCCCAGTCGCCTAGACATCGCAGTAATTTCAGGGTCTTCAATTTCTTCGCTCCGCAAAGCAAAGGTCCGAATAACTGGCCGTTGTAGAGCTCCTTGAAACATATGGATTTGAGCGACGAAGCAGCTGCCCCGGGGCCGATGGGCTCTGCCGCTCCGCCATCGTTGACATCTCTTAATCGCTTAATAGAGAGTTCCTCGACAGAAGAACAACCGTTGAGGAGCGCGTTTATGCCTTTAACACCAAACATGCAAGATCCGCATGAGAATTTCTTTAAACCCTTGCAGTTCTTCGCTAGGCCAGCCATACCTACATCAGTTATTTCTCGGCATCCTCGAAGCTTGAGGCGCGTGAGATTAGGGCACCGTAAAGAGATAAGGATCAAGCCTTCGTCATTTATGCTAACGGATCTGCGGTCACATCGGAGAGCGAGCTTTGTAACGGAATCATACCGAGAGAAAACGGAGGGGATCACAGGGACGATGTCGGATTTGGCGTTTAGAGCAAGGCGGTGCCGACTCTGGCCTTCAACAATTAGCCACCTGCGAGAAACGAGGGAGCAAGTATTCCGATCGACGGTGCTGAGGAACTGGAAAACTATGGCTAAACATTCGTCTGGAATTTCAGATGTATAGTCGATTGTCGTCGGAACAGAATCAGGAATATCAAGAACGTGCTCCTTTTTGGAGTGCATGAAAGAGAAAACATCTGAGCGAGATGAAAAGGATGAGGATAGACTGATAGAACGATGGTGGCGCTGCGGCGGCGACGGCGCGTGGTTGGAAGAAGATTGGCCCATCCGTTGTGGTGGCTGTTTGGGTGTGATTCATTTTGAATGAGGTAAATAAGGGAAGGGTATTGTGGTGAACGAAATGGGTCGGAACGTGAGTAGTCGGTCAAACCAGGCTAACGGGTTTCAGACCAACCCAGATTTTGACCATTTCTCGGATCCTATAACCCTTATTTTACTAATTGACACCTCTAACAAATTTCCTAATTAATCTCCTAACCTAACTAATATTGTTGTCTTAAATAATTTTGTCTTAACTTCTACTTTTTGTCTTTTTTAATGTATTATTATTTTAATATTAAAATTGTTTTATTATTTAAGTTTATATTATTCTAAACACTTATCTAAAGCAATAATTAAATTACAATAAAATAAGATTAAAATAATTTAATTGAAATTACAAATTATTATAATAATTCTATATTTCATATATTATTCAAGAATAATCATCTAAAATATGCAATACACATTTTCTTCTAAAAAATGCAAAAATACGAGCAAAATATTAAAGTATAATAAAGAAATATATTCAAGAATATTGATTTAACATAATTAAATCAAAATTAAAAATTTTCAAAAACTAACTACAATAAATAATAAAAAATATAAAAATTATATTTTTCACTTCATTACTTTTAAACACCAAGCTAAAAAAATAATTAAATTGATATTACAAATTAAAAAAAATTAAAGCTATATCTTAGATATTCTCTTCCCAATAAAAATGAAAATTTATAGTTTTTATAATAAAAAAAAATTAAATGTCCCCTTCTCCTCTCCCAAGAAACCCTACATATCACATTCATCTTCTCTCTCCCTCTCCATATCTCTCCCTCTCCCTCTCACTCTCCTGCCGACAGCCTTCCGCCATCGGCGATCGCCGCCGGCGCCGGCTTCGTAGTCGGGCAAACGACCGTCGCCGCCTTGACCTTCCCGTAACCTGCCATCTGCTGCTGCCGTTCGCTCCGCCGCCGCCTTCACGGACTACCAACACCACCGCCCGCCATCTGCTACCACCACAGTGGCGCTGCCTTCACCGACTGCCAACACCACCGCAGCCTTCGCTCTGCCAAACTCGCCTACGTTTTGTCATCTGCAACCGCCGCCGGCGGTCCGCCATCTGATACTGCCACAACGCCGCTGCCGGTCCGCCGCCGCAGCCTCTGCCATCTACGAATTCAACATGCATACAAAGAAACACATAACTTTGATTACCTTCTCTAGCATCGATCTAATGTCAATTAAACTCATCTAATTTTTTATTTATAGATGCAGATCTGAAAGATTATCCCTAATATCATATAGGATATAATTTTTAAATTTTAAAAAAACAGATTTTGATTGATTGTATCTTATGCATTAGTACTTGTACAAAATTTAAATTTCCAGATATTTAGGGAAGAAAAATCGAAGACCATCTATCTGTTTGAATTTTTTTTTTTGACTTTGGTCCCAAAGGTGTCTTTTAGATTAATTAGGGTGTCTATATAGCACCACCCATAATTTATATGTCATCACTAAAAAGTAATCATCAAGATACGGTCAAATTAGTTAATTTTGATAAAAGTTGTTTTTATTTTGATAGAATTTGTGAAATTTATTTTCATACTATAAAATTAATTTGTTTTTTTAAGGTTACTTAACTGGAATCCCTACCCGGTATTAATCTTGTCTTGAGAGAGATATCAATATACATCCTACTAAGTGTCCTCTTTGCAATATGCTTTAGAGGTAGGAATGTCAACGGGATTGAGGGTATCAGTGATCGCTCTTCACATCCACATCTCCGTTCCTGACCCCTAGTCTCCATCCTCGTCCCCTTTCCTAACGAGGAATTGACTTGCATTTCCATCTCTGTGCTCCTCCGGTATCGGGGATCCCCTTGGGGAATTGGAGATTTTTTTTATCTACAAAAGCGATTTTTCTAAATACATATACATGGGAATTTTCATACAAAACTAGAAATACAGATCTAACTTAACCCTTCCAACAGGTTCACATCAAAATGTAATCAATCAAGTATTCTAATAGTTACGTAAGATAGATGATGTTTTCTATAAAAGTCATAATATCTAAATCGTTCTATAATACACATAACATTAATAATCAAAAAGATGATTTTTCTAACATATATATGTGCATGAAAGGCGCTTATAATACTTTCATAAACGATTCTACAAAAACTATATTAGTAATTTCATCCTATTAGTATTTTTTGTTCTTTATGTTTAATAAATCGATTAGTATAAACGATCATGTATGTTCAAACAAAAATATCATATTGATATGCATATTAATGTAAGAAAGTTAAGTTGGATACAAATGCATATTTATATGAGAAATTTGACTTTAAAATTTATAATTATTATTTTTAAAATATGTATATGTATATATATATGTGTGTGTGTGTGTGTGGGTTCGGGATCAGGAAATCAAGGGGTATCCCCATCCCCCGTTTCTAAGTTCAAGAATCCCGTCTCATCTCCATCCTCATCCCCAGTCAACTCGAGGATTTCCTAGTTAAACCAGGGTCAGAAAACGAGTTCTCCGTAGATACGGAGTTTTTGGCCATCTCTATTAAGAGGTCGGGTATGATTATCTTTTTACTTTCAATGAATTAGTTAGTTACGGAGGAAAATCCTAAGTTGGTGGGGTTTTTTTATTCGGTCCACTCGTTATGTATTAAAGTTTCCATACATTTATAATAAAACATATCTTTGGATTTACACATTTTATAAAATCAAATTTTTTTAAGACAAAATGTATGGATGGCTCATTGGCTCTTGTGTGTGTCAAGTATAATGTTGGTTGGCAAATTATAATACCTAACAATTTCAAGGAAAGAAAATGGAGCCTGTGTTAAATACCTTGAGTTGTATTTTACAAACAAATTAATCAGAAAGTCCAGTGGTAAGGCGCTCTTACGTGGCTCCATTGATCCAAGTTTGAGTCTTGGTAGCATCATTTTTCATTGCTTTTTTTCCTGTGCTTTGAATTGTTAAAGAGGGGGTCCATTAAGTTCAACGATTTTATGCATAATAAGAAATTAACCCTCTAAACATGTAACTTTATGCCGAAAGGTTATGAATATTGTAAAATTTTTATAATATTACAAATCTGCTCAAGGTGATTGATTTCATCTCAATAACTACACATATCGTAAGTTATTTTCTAAATATTTAACCTTTTTCTAACAAATTTATAGTTTACAAGGTTGACATGTAGCATGATTATTACTAATTTAACTTATAATTGCATCTCAGTAATTTATTTTCATAAATATTCGGTTAGTTCATGACAAAGTTCCTATTGACCTTTTTGTCTTTAATTTATTTCACTATTAGTTTAAACTCTATTTCGATTAAACTCTTAAACTTTTTATAATATTTTAACCTTAAAGCTTACGCTTATTTTGGTGTAACCATTAACCTTTATTCTTGAATTGTTTAAGCATTAAAGTTTAAGTTTGTTTATTTTAACCAATAAACTTATATTTTATAATGGATTATATGTAGGTATCTATCATATTATAGTTTGATTGTTATGTCAAGATGTAAATACATCGTTATAGAACAACCAGAATTTTCGTTGTTCTTTCATCCCATTCATAGTGTATTTAGGTTTTAAAATGTATTATTATGTACAAACAATTAATTTCATGTGACTTTTATTTTTCTTTTAAACTTTTTAATATATAACATCTTATCTAAATATGATTATATGTATGTAACCATCTTATTCTTATCTACATTTAGACATAAATTTTGTCGTAATATAGTATTTATTTTCAAAATCTGTTTTATAAATAAAGTATATTTCGGCATAATTTACAAATTACATTATTACTCAATGGATGGTAGTGTTTTTTGGTTCTCAACAAACATTATACATCTAAACGTATAAGAGAAATATGTTAATCATAATATGAAAAGTAAACTAAAACAAATATAAATTTGAACATCCTAAATGTTCAGTTTTTTTTTTGTCAAACTTATAATAGAAATATCGTTAGACGTAATATGAAAATAAAATTTAAGCCTGTTTGAATTTCAACATTCTAATGTTTAAGTTTCTCTCGTTTTATTTTAAATATTTATGTATATATGTTAGTTTCTATAACTATTAAGACTAACAAACCTTTCGAGTGTAAAGATTAATACTAAGTAGTTATATTTGACGTAATATAAAAAATAAAACATGGAACATTTTCAATTTTGAATTAAATGACGTATTACAAGTGTAAAAGTCTATGTTTTTTCCTCTTTAATTTAAATACTTATGTTTAGATTTTATTTTTATATTTTATTCATCATAAGATCCTGCCGCAACGCGCGGGCTTAAATCAACTCGTCTATCTAACATATCATTGAGAAGTGAACCAATCATATACTATTAGGTAATGTTTATAAAATTCAAATTACCTCACACGTGCTTGAATATTTAGTATACACTATTAGGTAATATATATGGGTATTTACTAAAAATAACATGTATGAGAGTACTTAACTATACATAATTTTCATATTTTGAAAGCTAAGAATAGTTGTGTTAGACCTTTACGATCGTAGTCCACGGTTGACCGAGTTGCTTCCGTCGGCTTAATTGACAATATTTTTGTTTCTTCTCTCTCATCCTATAAAAACATACTTTGGCTACCATTTAAACCATCCTGCTTGTACCGAAAATTCTCTACTTACACATTATAATGATAATTCAAATACAAATTCTAAGTGTGATTAAGTTCGTTGTTATAAATCTTTAAAACTAAGACCAAAAGTTCATATTATTTAAGAACAACTCGGGAGATAAAAGAGAAAGAGACTTTCAACTTCATATCCATTTAGCTATTGATTATTGACCTCGTATATTAGGTTGGTGGAAAAGTCAGACAAAGGCAAGTCATTCATATCCTGCTCTACACTAATTATCTCATACACTTATCCTTATTTGAAAAGCATGCTTACTGACTTGAGCATCGGTGGATTCTATGCACGGGTCTCCCCTATGACAACCTAACACCTGCTTACCACTAGCCCTAGATCATACCCGCTTACCACAAGTTCTAATACCAAGATTCTTCACCCAATACCAAGCCCCAATCACTGAGCAAAAAGAAGATTATGAAAAATATTTTAATAGATAACTTTAAGAAAAGTATCACTTTTCTTAAAGTTATAATTTTTAGGAAATAATGTTTAGTAAATGTAAGAAACATATATTAGATTGTAAATTTTCAATAGAATTATTTTTTGGAATGAGAAAAAAACACCATCCTTTCTAGGAATGAAAATATGGGAAGGACATTCTTTATGGTGAAGGGAATGAAATATGGGAAGGAGATTCTTTAGGGTGAAGGGAGTTCCCGTCTGTCCATCCATCCATCTTATTTGTAATATCCGTTTTTTCATTCTACCCATTATATCTTTTTTTGTCGGTGATATCTGTAGTAACCATCTTCTATCCCAACACCTACTAACCTTTTTTTTTTCAGTTTTTAGTTATTAAATATACACAAACAATATAACTACTTTATTTAAAAATCATTAAAACTACAAATTGTACATATAATTATATATATTATACAATAGGTAAGAGGTTAACCTGAACCATTTTCACTGTTCACAAGTGAATTTTTTTAACTTGCACCACTTATATATTAAATAGATAGTTTATGCTAAATTATACATAATTTTAGATAGCAGAGATGGTAAAACACTCTTCCTCCATGCATGTGATCACGAGATCAAACCTTCCCTTCTTTCTTCTCTTTATTTTTTCCTCCTTTTTGCTATTTTCCTATTAACCCTTGCTTTCTTTCCTTTTTACCTTTCTACCCTTTCACTTTATGTTTTTTTTCCCTTTCTTACAATTTGATATCCTTCTATTCTAAGTTTATGTTTTAATTTCCATTGAAAAAAGTGTATTCATTAAAATAGTTGTCTTGTTTTTTCAAAGGTACTTCATAATCGTCAGGATGGCTCGTTAGTGTGTACATGTCGACACTATCTACGATTTTGTCTTTTATGCCGACACTGTTTTTGGGTTTTGAAGAATAACAATATAGATGAAATCCCTAAACAATACATCATGAGATGTTGGAGAAGAGACATAATACCACCTGAATTGAGATCAAGAAGAAACAGATATGGAAATGTAAATATTGGAGTTCAAAAGCTGGTTAATGAAGTCACCTCTGTTATAGATGATTGCGTGCAACTAGTTAGCAAGGACCAGAAAAAGCTAGAAACATTTCTTGAAAAAGTTAAATCTTTGAAATCAGAAGTTGAAGCTGATGTACCAAGACCACAACCAAAGAACAAAGAAGATATTATAACAGAAATGATTGGGGTTTCAAAGCCGGCTACAATTGAAATACAAAACCCACCTGTTGGGAAATACAAAGGATGCGCAAATGATAAGCGTTTAATGAGTGGTAAAGAGATGGGAATCAAAGAAAGCAAGAAGAGAAAGATAAGTTGCAGTAAATGTGGACAGACAAATCACAACAAGAAGACCTGTGATAGACAACAAGATAAAAAAACACAAAAAGACAATGATACTGTTTCTGTGAACAAGGAGTGAAACTTAATCGTCATATTTGTTAACAATTCTTTTCATACATTTACTTGTACTGATTTTCTATACATGAATAGATACTATTTTTGAGTTTTGCTCTTTGATGTTATCTTTTTTAATGCTTTAAAGTGTATTCAAATATTTGCAGCCAAAAAATCACAAGTGATTGTGTTTAATCATTTGTGATTTGAGTTCATAAAGATAATCACAAGTGATTGTGTATAAAATCACTTGTAATTTGAAACAAAAAAAGTCAATTAATCACAAGTGATTGTGTTTAATCACTTGTGATTTCAGTACATAAAGATAATCACAAGTGATTGTGTTTAATCACTTGTGATTTGCAACAAAAAATCACAAGTGATTGTGTTTCATCACTTGTAATTTGAGTTCATAAAGATAATCACAAATGATTGTGTATAAAATCACTTGTGATTTGAAACAAAAAAAAGTCAATTAGTCAAGTGATTGTGTTTAATCACTTGTGATTTGAAACAAAAAATCACAAGTGATTGTGATTAATTACTTGTGATTTGAGTTCATAAAGAAAATCACAAGTGATTGTGTATAAAATCACTTGTGATTTGAAACAAAAAAAGTCTGTAGAAACTAGAAGGGGGGTTGAATAGTTTCTATGACCACTTTTTCGATAATTTAAATAAATAATTAAATATGAGACACAAGAGAAACAATTGTTAGTAGATACAAGATAGTAAATATATGTGACTTGAATGTAAATAAGCGGAAGTATAAAGATGCGTAAAGTATATAAATATATATAGTAGTGCTTATATATATATATCTTGATGAGTGTACCAGATATATATATAAGATGCTTGAAATGTAAAATAAGAAAAATATATAAATATATATATATAGTAATATATATATATATATCTTGATTGTAAGTACCAGATATATATATATATATATATATATATATATATATATATAAGAGTTTATATTTATATTTATTATAAGTAAATATATATATATATATATATATATATATATATATATATATATAGACAAAAGTTCATGCGAGAACCATTGTTAGCGCGAGAACCGCGAGAACCAATCTAAGCCGTCCAATTCCCCGTCCTTCAATGTCATTGCCCACCCATGAATTCCTCACATGCACCCTGCCACACCCTATCCCTCCACGCTCTCCATCCATGATACTTCCCATATCCAAGGAACGGCTGAGATTGGTTCTCGTGGTTCTCGCATTAACAACGGTTCTCGCATGAATCCTCCCCTATATATATATATATATATATATATATATATATATAATAAGACGGAAATTTAAATGATAGAAAGAAATAAGAAATAAGGTGCATTAATATAAAATGCAAGAATGTAAATATGCTTGCGAAAAATAAATATGCAAATGCACCTGCGGAAATTTAAAGAGTTAAGGGTTTAGAAGGAAGACACCAAGATTTTTACGTGCTTTGGTTGAACTCCAACCTACATCCACATCTTGACCTCCGTCAAGGTTTCCACTAGCAACACTTGCAACAATCTCTTAACCCGGAAGATATCACCGTAGTACAATCACCTTTACGGGTAGATGATAACCACCAAAGATCTACACTAGATCCAACACCTTGTTCTTCACCAAGAACACTTTCTTCTTCACCAAGAAGAATCACCAAGTTCTTCACCAAGAACTTCAAGAACACTAACCCAAAAACCAAGTGGGGAATAGTCAAACCCACCAAAACACTCAAAGTGTTCTTCACTCAAGAACACCTTACCAAGAACATCAAAAACACCAACAATGGTGTATGAAATATAATCTCTCAATACAAGAAAAAGCGATTCACTCAAAGTGTATATCACTCAATGTAATTTTCTTGCTTCCCTTTTGCTTGATCTTGAAGTGTTGTATAACTCTTACAAATGAAGAAAACAACTTCAAGAATCAACTCACTCAAAAGTATATATTTGAAAATGAAATATCAAGATATTAATGTGTGTAGAGGAGAGAATTTTCAGATTGCAAAAGATGAAAATTGTGTTTATGTGGGGTGATATTTATAGAGGAAGAGAGAGGAGAGGTGGGGACATCTGCTGGCTAGACGGTCGATGCCCACGGTCGACCGTGGTGCTCGGCCGTGGCCACAGATGTCATCATCTCGAGTCGTTTAAAAATATATTCTATATTTTACGACTTCCTCTTTTAAACCGGTATTTTAGAATAAATAAATACCAAAATAAATATCGTTACACTGTGTATCTGGACTAGCTTTTGAAAGATTGGATCTCAAGATTAAATGAGGAGATGACACCTCATGTACTTTTATTGTACTTTCAAATCTTCCAATTATTCTATTCTTCCCAATCATTTAATACACAGTATAATAATACATCTTAAGGATATTTATCTTGTATTCTAAAATACATATTTTCACTTTTGTCAATTTATAAATTTTCGTTTATTTGGATATGTTAGCAAATAGTTATAAAAACTTTATTCCATAGACATATATTACTTGACGCAGTATGAAATAATTTTTATAAGTGAAATTTTATTTTTATAAAAATGACAGTATTAAAGTGTATACTTTTAAAATCATATTGTCATTTTTATGTTACAACCCATTAGTTAATTTTTACGAAACACACAAATATATATTTTTATACTTTGATCTTTCATCAACAGATATATATTATTATTTTTCCAAACTTACTATTTTCATATTAACTTGGATATGTATGTTTTTCATTTTAATAATATTATTTAAAATAGCATCATCAAAACCAAATATATTAAATATTAATCTTTTGATTGCACTAATAAAGTCAATTAATCATAAGTGATTGTGTTTAATCACTTGTGATTTGAAACAAAAAATCACAAGTGATGTGTATAAAATCACTTGTGATTTGAAACAAAAAAACTCAAAGGATTTTGCCAGAATTTCAAATGCCAACAAATCACATGATATTAGCAAACTACACAACCAACTAATCAAATGCCAGAATTTAACTTCTGATTCAAAAGTTGTTAGTTCTAAAACCTACATCAACAAGTACCAAATTCACATGATATTAACTAAAAAGACAAAATTCCTTTTTCTAACCTACATCCAGTAACACTACACAAAAAAGACAAATTGTTTGTTCGAAACTATCAACCATAATCACAAATTGTTTTTCAAACTAAATTACCACCTTCATCAACAATTGTTTTACCTTTGTCCTCAACACCTTTCACACCTTCTTGTTCGACACCTGCAACATCCCCCTCAACACCTTTCCCAGCAACATCTTCTGGATCAGCATTTCTTTCTCTCTCTGCTCTCATTGCCCGAGCACCAAGAACAACTTCTCTAATTTCTTCCTTGTTGTGCTCGTTCACAAACTCTGTCGCCAATCTCATTAACTTCTTAGCATAAATATTCATATCATGCGTTAAGATCTTTGATGCAAACCTCATTCTTAATTTCAACAGTTGGGCTTTTTGATCTCGGCCTTCAACAGCTAAATCGCAATCCCACATGCCTTCCGGTTGACCCATGTATCGCTCCATGTGGTGCATGAAAAAAACACCACAATCAATCACATTTTCAACCAACCTCCAATGTAGCTTCATCTGTTTTGGCTTTATTTTCTCAAAAATTGCTCCAGTAGCGTTCTCATACATAGTCAAATGTCTTGAGAACGCATATTGCTGTAAAAAGAAGTTTTAAAAAGAAACACTCTAATAGAAATATACAAACAGTATTGCAAAGATTTGTTTAAAAACTTACCACAAATGAAACTACACGTTTGTATTTGGCATTGAAATTACCACCGTAGCGGTTATCAATTATATGGAAAACCGGCTTTCTTAGGTCAAACACAATAAGGTAGAAGTGATCCGATCGGCAGATTGGGAAGATTACCTGTAATTGAATAAAACAACAAACTAAGTAAAACAACAAACTAAGTTATGTATCTATATTCAATCACTTGTGACCTGAAATACAAAGGAAAATCACAAGTGACTGTGTTAAATCACTTGTGATTTGAAACAAAAGAATTACAAAAGTGACTTTGTTAAATCACTTGTGATTTGAAACAAAAGAATTACAAAGTGATTGTGTTCAATCACTTGTGATTTACACAAATCACTTACCAAATCAACATCATTGAAATCCATCAGATTTACATCCTCATGCAGAGCATAAGCCAAATTCCCCTCGAACTGTTGAAAGTATAGTTCTTTGTTCATTCTTTTCAAAGGATCAAAAACATCAACAGGCTGTTTACACAAAATGAAAAAGTTAATATTTAAATCTAACAACAAAATAACAAATAAAAAAACCTAATAAAAAGTGAATCTTACAAAGACCACTGTCTCTATGAACCTCCTTCGTGGGGAATTTGGACTTCGAAACGTCTCTTCATGATTTAAAATTTTGCACCAAAGGTAAATTCCGGGACATAATGTTTCCAAGCTCAACCGTGTACCCATAAATTGGCCATCAGATGTTTCAAAGACAATATCCCTATAATAAAAAAAACTAATAAAAACAAACACCACAATATATATCTCCTATATATCAAGTGATTGTGTTTAATCACTTGTGATTTGAAAAAAAAATAAAAATACAAGTGACTATATTCAATCATTTGTGATTTGAACACCAATCACTTGTGATTTGCATACAAAAAGAAAAACACAAGTGACTGTTCAATCATTTGTGATCTGAACACCAATCACTTGTGATTTGCATACAAAAAGAAAAACACAATTGACTGTGTTTAATCACTTGTGATTTGGATAAAAAAAGAAAAACAAGTGATTGAGTTTAATCACTTGTGATTTGAAACAAATGAAAACAAAAGTGACTATGTTCAATCACTTGTGATTTGAAAACAAATCAAAATCACAAGTGATTGTATTCAAAACAAACTAATAAAACTCACATAGGATCGCCATGCATTATAAACAGGTGCATTGACACTGCATACTCAGAATTTGAAAATCTTGTGTGCACATCTGTCTTCCTATTAATGTAAGGCAACCTCATAACAACTGATGGCTTCACATTTCTTTTCTCAGTCACCGGGATAGACACAGGAGCATCGGAAACAGCAGCAACGGAAACTGGGCTTTCAATTCTGGCTTTCCCCGACAAAGCAATCAATTTTTCCTTTGTCCAGTCACCGGGTGGAGAAGATTGAACAGGTTTGTTTTGTTGAGTGGCGGAAGGTGTTGGGGATTGTAACGAATCCTGAGATAAAAGTTGAAAACTTGGAGCGTTTATGGTGTGAACAGTTGGAAATGGTGGAAGGCTAAGAGAAATAGTAGAACAATTTAGTAAAGAGTTGATCGAGCACAGTTCCATCACCTTATCAGCATTCTCTGACCACCATTGGGAAATACACTCTTCTTCATCCTCTACATCCTAACAAACATAATCATTAACTTTTTCAGCATGTTCTTTCCCACCCACATTCACTTGTTCCACAGATACTGGTTCATCATCTCCCAGATTAACTTCCTCATCATTACCACCTTCAACAACCTCCTCTGCATTACCACCTTCAACAACCTTCTCTTCATTCTGACCCACATTCTTTTCACCACCTTCAATACCATCTTCTCCAGCATCCTGTCCATCCACATTCTCAACATCTCCGCCTTCATTGTTAACAACTTGATCCTCTACAACCTTCCCAGATTCATCACCACCATCTTCACCCTCATCATCATCATCATTATTACCATCATCACCATCATTATCACCATCCTCATCACCCCTGTCATCATCATCATCATCACCCTGGACCACATAAAAATTTTGAAAAATACAATTAATATCAAATGTGATATTATACAGAAGCAAAAATGGTATAACACATATGATTTCATAAAAAAACAAGTAACTTTGTCTAATCACTTGTGATTTGAAAAAACACAAGTGATTATGTATTATGACAAGATAAAATCACAAGTGATTGTATTCAAATCACTTGTGATTTGAAACTGAAAAAACACAAAGTCAGTTTGTTTAATAACTTGTGAATCTAAAAAAACATCACATTGCTAAATAGATCAACAAAGTATATAATCACATGTGATTATATAAAAAGAATCACATGTAATTAAGAATACAATCACAGTTGGATAAAAAGAAAAAAAAACAATCACAATTCAGTTAGTCAGTCTAAAAAATACCTCATTCACCTTCTTAACATCCTTCACATCTTCTTCACCAAAGTAGAAAGTTGGCTGCACGCAAAAAACTTTTTTCATTTTCGAATAAAAAGATTCAGCCTTCTTATCCCTAGAGTGAGACCTTGATAAAACTGTTCAAACATATCAAACACATTCTTCTTCTCTTTTGAAATGTTCAACAGCTTCTTCTCAATCATTTCATATAACTCCTACAAAATATGTAAATATTACAGTTAATATCAAATACAACAGAGGTGATATTCAATCACATATGATTTACAATAAACACAAGTGATTGTGTTCAATCACTTGTGATTGAACATAAGTCACTGTGTTTAATCACTTGTGATTTGAAACAAAAGAAACACAAGGGATTGTGTTTAATCACTTGTGATTAAACACAAGTGACTTGTGATTAAACATGAGTTACTTTATTTAGTCACTTGTGATTTGAAAAAAAGAAACAAAAGTGATTATTGTGTTCAATCACTTATGATTAAACATTAGCCACTGTATTTAATCACTTGTGATTAAACACAAGTGATTGTGTTAAATGTCTTGTGATTAAACACATGTGATTAACACAGGTTACCAAATTCAAAAAACAGAATGTTTAACATGAATACCTCATCGGTTCTAACTTCGCTCTGTGCATCATGAGGATTGAAAAAACCTTCCTCATCCTCCTTCTCCCCTACGTATGCTGGCATCAACTCCAGACGCCCAAAACCACCACCACTAATTTCTTTCAACTCGCGAACATTCAAAAAACTTTTCCAGTTTTTGAAAATTGGACGCTGCTGGCGCACTGGCACGCTGTCCAATTTCGTTCGATCACAATAGAGGAGCTATAAAAAAATAAACAATACAATATCAATAACAAAACTTGTTATTATTACTAACAAACAAAATTAAAAACAGATACTTACCGTCAAAAACGTTGCCGGGCCAGAATAAAAACACTTATTTGCATGCTCCCTGTTCCACTGCGTCTTACTATACCTCAAGCTATCAACAACAAATGAACACCAATCCAAAGCAGACACTTCCGTATCCCATCTTATTGGAACTCGGTTCAGCACATCAATTTTGATATTTCCATTGCTGTAACACGATGCCATCGTGTTTGCAAACAGCATCAGGACGTTCATTTTAAAAAGATCATCGGTTTCGCCATTTGAGTTCAGAATTTGATTTGCAATATGGGATGGACGAATATCTTTCCTTGAGGCAAACTGGTTATACCACAATTCAACAAACTCCTCATCAGCCTTATACTCCAAGGAAAAAATATCAAGCCCACCATTCGGGATACCAAAAACGTCATGAACAGCCTCCTTATCCACCTTTATATCTCCATTCTCTGTTCTAATCACAAGCTCAGAACAGTCACATCTATCAACCACATAAAAAACAAGCTTCCCAGGTAGTTTGTCAATATTAAATCCTATCAAAGATCTAAAGCCTAGGCCCCTGGGGGAAAGAGATGTCATGATATTTGCCAGTTGAGCTGGCGTAGTCCTAATCCTGATTGACGGCAGCCACGCAACATCAGGTGATGCATGAATCTTCGATTTCCCTTTAATATCCTTCCTTTTCTTACTTTTATCAGATGGACCTGCATCATCAACAGCTTTCCGCTTCTTTCCATCTTTTGATGAAGGTCTCTTTGACATTCGTTTTAATCTTTTACCCTTCATTGAAGAAAGGGTAGTATGTAAATCAGATGAAGTTCCTGTAAAACATATAAAAAATGATTATCTATAAAACATAATCACAAACGATTATCTGCAAAAACAACACTTACAAACCATATGATACTAAAAACACACTTAAAAGCATTATAAAAAAATCATGAAGCGAAGATAACAGAAACACATATGATTAACTAAGAAACAAAAATGTCAAATGATACTAAACATAACCACAATCACATATGATTAAATACAAAAACTAATATAACATAAACACACTTACAAAAAACACAGATGATCAACTTCAAACATACATGTCATTTGATACTAAAACAGTACTACAATCACATATGATTAACTACATTTCATAAACCAAAACAAATGATTAACTACAAACAAAACATCACACATGATAACTACAATAATAACTCATTTGATAAATACATGACTATGAACACATATGATTAACATTAAACCTAAACACAAGTGAAACATTTGAACACAGGTGACATGATTTTCAAAACAAAAACAAATAAAAAAACATCTATACACGATCACAGATAACAAAAAAAACCACAGATGATCACATATGATTATCATAACCTAAACACGAGTGACAGATGATCAAGCACAAACCACAAAATCACAGGAAAACCCTAGAAAAATCTAAAAAAAATCTATACACGATCACAGATAACAAAAAACCACAGATGATCACATATGATTATCATAACCTAAACACGAGTGACAGATGATTAACAACAAACCACAAAATCACAGGAAAACCCTAGAAAAATCGAACAGAAAAACCTAAAAACTTCAAAAACCTAAAAACAACAAACAACTAACGATTTTAGCAATAAATACTAAAAAACAAGTGATCTTAGTAGCAGCATTCTCCTTCGAGTCCTTCTTCGTACGACTGGAAGTGCAATCCGCCATTAAACCGAAAAACAAGTTGATCGGAGAACGAACAAGTTGAACTGGCGTACGAACAAGTTGAACGCCCTTGATTTCACTTCTCTTCCCCGTTGAAAGCCGTTGATCGGAGTTAATCGCCGAAGGAGAGTTCTCTGTTGTCGTAGAGTCGAATGCAAGTGAGAGAAACTGACGAAAGGGCGGGATATTGAATGAGGGAATGTCAAATCAGTTATTAGATTGTATTATTACCATTATACCCTTCGGCCCCAACTTTCATTTAAAATTGAGGACTGATTTGGACCATTAATAGGGACAATCCAAGGGCTGAGGATTGTCCCTTATGACTATATAAAAAAAAGGACTATGTTGAATATTTCACATATTTTAATATAAATTTTAAAATAATAAAATATTCTCTTTATAAATTATTTTTCTGAAATTATAAAGTAATTTTTCAAATCATTTCAAGAAAGCGATAAAAGATGAATTCCAATTTCAAGATCAAACGCTTAAATTCTGAAACTATTTTTATATCTGTCTTTTTATTCGTTATGTTTAAAAGTTTAATTTTTTTTATCTTTAGATAAATAACTAGAATATTTCAGAGTTGTTTCTTTTCCGTTTAAATAGATGAACCTTTTTGAATATTTCAATTTTAAAGTTCTTTATGTTTTTACATGAAAAAACATAAAGTAGTTATGTTAGCATTGAATCTATTCTTGTGAAAATCTTCGGTATAAAGATTAAAAATGATAAATGTAATATTTGACTTAATTAAGGTTGTTAATTTTTAGGCCGACCTGAACTTGAAACGGGTCAAAAGCTGATCAACACAAAGTCAACACAAAAAATTAAGTTTATGTTACGGTCAACCCGGCAATCAGAAATGACGTGTACGACGAGGTAAAACCGTAAAATTATAAAATTTTATTTAAAACTTAAAACTTAAATTTTAAATAGGAGATTGTGAACTTAAATAAGATGTAATATGAAAAATGCAAAACTTGAATCTTATTTGATGTGAATACACAAGAACATTCTAAAATAAAGTTTCATCATCTTTCCGACCTCCAACCTTCATATTCGTTTCCATTTTATTTAAACAATTGTTTTGAATGTTAGTTTTATATTTTGTTATCCACCATAGCATGCGACATGTTTACTATAAATAAATAAGGAGTTAGTTTTATTTCTATAGTTCTTTAAATGATTAAATCATTATCTCGAAAACCATATGAATGATAATTGATAAATCATTAAGCAGGAGATAACTGTATACATATAGCTACACAACTATTCTCTATCCTCCCTTTCCATATACCTATTGTTAACTTTTATATTTGTCATCCATTTTTCGTTTTCCTCCACAAGGTACGCACGGATTATGAAACTTCATCTTTAACTAAAAATCAGGATGTAAATTTCAATTTAACATGAAAGAAGACGCACATCCTCACCGACTGATCTTAAACTAATAGCGGTATCATGAATTATTAAAATGTTCCTTTTTTAAGAGGTTGAGAGTTTCAACTTCCAATCCCAGTCTAGACATATGGTTAATTAGGTGAGTGTGTGTATTTGTCGTAAAAAACATATTTTACAATCAAAATAACGGCAACACATGATATAATAGGTCAAGTCTCTCACATAAATAGAGGTGCGATCATCCATACATAAAAAGTATTTCACGAACACGTAAAAAAAGGAATAAAAAGAATAAATAAAAAAAGAAATTTAATAATATCATATTAATCGATTCTCTTCCCTCGCTTCCTATTTTCATTTGGACACATGGTTTAATAAATATTATGAGAAAGGTAGCTTAAACAACCTACAGAAGGTCTCAACTCTCAACAAGGTTGAGATACCCGCGAATGAATCTCTAGGCTCGATTTTTCCAAATTTCCTAGAAAGTTACCATTTTATTTTTATTTTTTATTTAAATTATCATTGCTCAATAAAATGATTGAGCCGTGTAGATATTTTTACTCTTCCAATATTTAAAAAAATACTAATTGTCTAAACACATTTTATTATAAATAATAAAATTTTGTTATGTATAAATCAACTTTCTCTATTTAAGGTTCTTATTCATCGTACCAAGTCAACAAAATTACATACAACATTAATAGGTGATTGTCTAACTACTTGTAATTTGCAGTAAAAAATAAAAAGTAGATGATTTATACACAACATGTTTTTGCTACACAATAATTATAATTTCTATGCTCATAGAATTTTACTATCTTTTATTCTCTTTAACATATTCAAAGACATGATTTAAACAACAACTAATTATTATTTATGACAAATCTATTATATACATATTATTATTTTTTTAAAGGATCAGATTTACACGGTGATCAAGGGGCGTAAGATCCAGATACAAACGCTACTGATGTGGCCTCCGACTAGTTTTTAGAGATTCGACCATGCTTCATTATGAAGATACAGCTTTTGACCTTTTTAGCCTCTCGTGAACCTTTATAAAAATTATTATAACTACTTAAAGATACACAAAGTAAAGGTGTTTGAAATTGCATTTTGAAAGGGCTTTTTAGCTTTTTGATGTGTAAATGCTAAAAAGAGTGTTCGATATTTCGTTCTGAAGAAGCATGTCCGTACCCGCTTTCACAAAATGTTTTTTAAACATGAAGCAATCCTAAACATGAAACACATGTTATATATCTATGAATGACGATCTATACACAACAAAAGTAGTCTTACACAACATCACCTGTTACTATGTGCATTAAATTCTTATACCTTGTTATGTATGACTAAAAACTAAAAACTATCGTGTAATGATCTATCTCTATATTATATAAAGTGAGTAAAAAGTAAATAGAGTTGCCAAGGGTAATGGGATTTTAAAGTGCCAGACCAATATTCGGATAATGATCCTTAACACTGGGATAATGACACACCCTAATGATTAATGTACAACACCAATCATACTATATTAAAAAATGAAAGGAAAACAAAGCATAAGTTAAGCTGTTCACTCACAAGGCACAAGTAGCCAACTTTATATATAACACGGCACCAAAAGAGAATTCACCATAGACAAAATGACGTTACAATTAATCAACGTGTCCAAAAAACCACAAAAAAGAATTAGCAAGAAAGAAAGAAACGCTTTCTTACCCAAATCCTTTCACCGGTCCCACCGATTGGTATCTCTATGGTATCACAGTGGTTGAAGACATGATATCTATAATGAAGGTTCGGATATCAAACCTTGACACATGGTCTTTGAACTCTGGGTTATGCGATTAACCTCCTCTGTATTGTCTGTGGACCAGTCCCAAAGGACGGGTCACCCTTATCTTATATGGAATCATCGCGAGTAGATCCAACGGTTGAACCCTTGTTTCAACCGTTGACCAGATCCAAACTTTTATAAGAATGATATTTTCCACATCTTGTGCATATTCTATACGTTCTTTCATATAATCTTCCCATGATGGGTGTATGCACTACTAAAGTTTACAGGATAAGGCGTAGATGTTACTTGTGGCTGACTTTTATCAATCCTAAGTACCAACAGTAGACATAATCTGCTAAACATAGACAGTTGCACAAATTTACCAGTACTTGTTACTGCTAGTAAAAAAATGGTTAAATCCAGAAAAAAGTTAAAGCAACTGAGGTAGTAAAAGACATATTTACTAAAACTGCCAGAATGTACTACCAAGTCATTCACATTCCATAATGTACATCTAACATCAAGAATGGTAAAACAGATTCCAGATTTACTGACCTTGTTTTGTTTTGTGTTAGGCGATGAGTGTAGCTTTTGTGAACCCAAATCAACCCAAATGTCATATCACCTGTCACATCAGTTTTTCTAACCTTTCCCTTTACAACCCAAATCAACCCAAAACCCAAGTAGCACCAACCCATAATAACCAAAATATTTTCTAACTCCTTATACTCTCTACAAAACAAGAACCAAAAAAAGAAGAAGAAAGAAAGCTTTGTTTAGTCGGGTTGATGAAGCCGAAGGAGAGAGAAAAGGGGTGAACCCGATGCACGCGTATAGCTTCTCCCAAATGAAGCCGAGACTCCTGAGAAGCTTCGGGTCACCCGCTACGGGTGGCCTTACTATCTGATTCAAGTTCCACAATTGCTAATACATGAAACCATGAGTTAAGGTGACAATTTCAGCCTAGTTATTTCTGAATGACTCGTTTAATCTATCTCCATTGAACGGTTCAGATCTAATAAAATTAAGAAGCTGGTCAATCAGATAAAACTTACAACCCCCAAAAATTTTGACCCGCTACAAGAAATGATAGGTTTCAATGGGAACTCACTTTGATCAGTTACATAATTCATCGGACTCCTACATCCGGTATCCATTACTCTTGATGGATATGTCCCTAACATATTACTATCTTTTAACTAGGGCATAATGACTGTATTAGTTATTTAGTTCCGCCTACAAGTTATAAAACAATTATTTTGAAATAAAGCGGTACTCTACTAGTTAATTAAAACAAGTGGGACACAAATTATATGCTAGCCTGCATGATTAATAAATTAGGGGAGTACTAATTTTGGTAAAAGAAGTAAATAACTAGTAGAGCCATTTACTCGATTAACTAAGACATTCAAAGCCAAGAAATATCATGCACAGGTTATTGCAAGTTTCACCTTTGCTTTGACATGACTAAACAGAAGACTGAGGGTAAAACCATTACTCCATTAGGTCTTTAATGAGTTCTATGGCCGTTTGCTGGCTATTAACTTCATGTATGCTAGAGCAGGACTAGACAAAATTATGTAGCAGGGACTCAATAATATTTGCAGATAGCAATAACAAAAGTCAAAAGGTTGTATAAATACAATGCAGAAAATCAGCACAACTTGGTTGGAGAAACATTAACCATTTGATTCAACAAACAAAAGCACAGTAGTAATGCCACACAAACAACTAAGAGAGGGCCATATGGGCTAAAAGTCACGCTTTTAGGCACGATCATGTGAATATGTGATACAAACGAAACAAAGACTATCACTAACACCCCCTTATAAGAGTTTAAAAGCATTGTGCCAAATCCTAATTCCTACCAACGATTTTTTCCATGTAAAAAATAAACCAAAGAAAGCTCAAAAAAGTATTACGATGCAGGACACCTAGAGTAAACCATGGAATACAGTTAACACTCATGATGCTAGTTACAATTAAAGCCAAAGAAGGTGCTCAACTTGAGATCAAATTCAAAAAAGAAAAAGAGTGAGCCATGCAGTGATTGAAATGCAATCAGATATTAACATGAAAACACAAACTTGCGAATTGCGATAAAACTCGAGTGTTGTACAGAAGTGACAGTTCATGAGTTACCATTGGAACTGCTATTACCATTTGGCCACCTCCTGAAAGTGCAAGGCACAAGACCCCTACCTCCAAAAAAGCCAAATCTTGTCTTAAATAATGATCCTCGACGACCATTAGCATTCGTGCTAGAGCTAGAGGCGATTGATGGGGGGTTAGGATCGTTAACAGCCACAGCCACCTGGCCGACGATTGGTGGGAACTCAACTGCATCCTCTTGCACTCCACCATCACTGGCACTTGCATCCACAGCTTCGGCTTCAACTTCACACGCATCTAAATTGACAACCAACGAGCCCCTACGAGCCCTTAACCAGTCTCCAACTTCACTAGTTACATTTTTGCATTTCTTCACCTTAATCTTGACCAAATTAGGGCAACCCCAAGCAAAAGCTTCAATCCCTTCATCAGATACAGGACAACCTTTTATACAGAGCTTCTTTAAAGCAACACACTTTGATGCAATACACGAAATCTCTCCATCAGCTATCGTTTCACTTCCGCATAGAGCTAATCTCTCCAACTTTTGACAATTTGTAGCAATTGCTTCAAGACTTGCTGAGCTAGGGTTAACCCCGATCAAAACCAGTTCTTGAAGGTTAACACTATGTTTAGCAATTGCAAGCAAACCCTCGTTTCCTATCCTGTTTGTTCTCCAACCATCGATATGAAGCTTTCTTAAGTACTTACAATGCTCAGCGACCGAAATAACTCCGGCATTTGTGCATTCTGGTGTCTTAACGATATGTAAAATTTCCAATTTGGGGCAATTAGATAACGAAGAAAGACCAACATCGCTCACCTGAAGCCTCTCCAGTTGAACTTCGACCAAACAATTACCTGCAGTCGCAATCATCTCCAGCAACCTATCCCAGTCGCCTAGACATCGCAGTAATTTCAGGGTCTTCAATTTCTTCGCTCCGCAAAGCAAAGGTCCGAATAACTGGCCGTTGTAGAGCTCCTTGAAACATATGGATTTGAGCGACGAAGCAGCTGCCCCGGGGCCGATGGGCTCTGCCGCTCCGCCATCGTTGACATCTCTTAATCGCTTAATAGAGAGTTCCTCGACAGAAGAACAACCGTTGAGGAGTGCGTTTATGCCTTTAACACCAAACATGCAAGATCCGCATGAAAATTTCTTTAAACCCTTGCAGTTCTTCGCTAGGCCAGCCATACCTACATCAGTTATTTCTCGGCATCCTCGAAGCTTGAGGCGCGTGAGATTAGGGCACCGTAAAGAGATAAGGATCAAGCCTTCGTCATTTATGCTAACGGATCTGCGGTCGCACCGGAGAGCGAGCTTTGTGACGGAATCATACCGAGAGAAAACCGAGGGGATCACAGGGACGATGTCGGATTTGGCGTTTAGAGCAAGGCGGTGCCGACTCTGGCCTTCAACAAGTAGCCACCGGCGAGAAACGAGGGAGCAAGTATTCCGATCGACGGTGCTGAGGAACTGGAAAACTATGGCTAAACATTCGTCTGGAATTTCAGATGTATAGTCGATTGTCGTCGGAACAGAATCAGGAATATCAAGAACGTGCTCCTTTTTGGAGTGCATGAAAGAGAAAACATCTGATCGAGATGAAAAGGATGAGGATAGACTGATAGAACGATGGTGGCGCTGCGGCGGCGACGGCGCGTGGGTGGAAGAGGATTGGCCCATCCAGGTGTGGTGGCTGTTTGGGTGTGATTCGTTTAAATGAGGTAAATAGGGAAAGGGTATTGGGGTGAGCGAAATGGTTCGGACCATGACTCGTCGGTCAAACCAGGCCAACGGGTTTCTGACCAACCCAGCTTTCGACTATTCGGACCCTATAATTTATATGCGATCACTAAAAATTAATCATCAAGATACGGTGAAATTAGTAAGTTTTGCTAAGGCGAATGAATAAGAGAAGTAATTAAATAACTTGTTTTTATGTAATTAAAAAAACATGTTTTTTTTAAAAAAAAAGTAATTGAAAAATATGTTTGTTTATCATAAAGGGATGAAATGACTCATTACACAAGTAATGTAATTTTTTTCATTTCATACTATAGGGGAAATGTGTTTTTTTCTCATTTTATTATGGAATAGAATTAACTTTATTAATTAATTTAATTTTTTATAGTTTCTTGTAGTAACATTAATAAATATTTTCTAGATATTTATAAAATTTATTAAAAAAGATATTTTCTTTAATGTTCTTAACTATTTTTTTTTATTTTTTTATGATTGATCTTTCTATATAATAAGTTATTGAATTACATACTTTTATTAAATTATTAACTAGTTAAAATTAAAATACATTTAGAAACGTGTATATAAAATATGAAAATTTGATAAGGAAAGTAGCGTTTTCAATAAAATATATAAAAAAATGCTATATCTTTTTTGAAAATGTTGTATGTAAAGATCGTTTTAATAAAAAATTTGACATTTTTAAATGTCGTATTAATGATAATCTCGTAGTTTTCATATTTATCAATATTTTTAAGATGTGTAAAGTGTATTTAAAATAAATTTTTATATATGAAATTACTTAATTTAAGTTATATCTATTTTTTAATATAAGACATTTTGGTCATTGTTTATTTTTGTATTACATTTCAATATCTATTACTTTTTAACAAACATACTACATTAATGATTCATTTCATTCAGAGAAAGCAACAAAACATGCAGATTAAATGGTAATAAACTGTTCCATTACTTTGACTATTCTATTCATTTATCTATTCTATTTCTTTATCATTTATTTTCGTTTAACCAAACATACCCTAAAATTTTGTTTTTCTTATTATATAACTTATGAAATTTGTTTTCGTGAAATAAAATTAATGTTCCTACCTGGTATTAATTTTGTTTCGAGAGGTATTAATTGCATTCTACTAGTTGTCTCTTTGCAATAATGCTTAAGAGGTTGAGGATCATAAGATCATTTTTTTTTTACTTTTAATAAATTGGTTAGTTTATGGAGGAATCCGTAAGTTGGTGGGATTTCTTTCAATCGGTCCACCCGTTATGTAATAAAATTCCTTACATGTCTAACAAATAAATATCTATAGTCTTATAAATTTATAAAATCGATTTTTCAAACAAAATGTATCAAGTACGATGTTGGTTGGCAAATATATCAACAGATCTAGCATTGAGAAAGGATCTAGTCATATCTAGGGGTGAGATCGGTTCAAAAACCGGACCGGACCGAAAAAGACCGGACCGGACCGAAACCCGAAATGTAGAGAAAACTAGGACCGAAGACCGGACCGAATACTCTCGGTCTGGACCGGTCTCGGTCCGGTCCGGTTCGTCGGTTTTTTCGGTCTTTTAGTTGTTTTATACATTGTATCAACAAAACCAGCCCGGACCGGACCGGACCGAAACCCAAAATCTATAGAAAACAAGGACCGAAGACTGGACCGACCAGGTCCGATCCTGACCAGTCTCGGTCCGGTGCGATCCGGTTCGTCGGTTTTTTCCGGTCTACCGGGTCCCATGCTCACCCCTAGTCATATCTGTAGTTATTACGCATTGAAACAAGTTTATGTACTTCAAATTACCTTCACGGTTGTAGCATACAATCGACCTACTTTTATTTTTATTTTTTGTAATGACAATGAACCACTAAAGTAAATTATAAAATCAACCAATTTTATTTTAGCAACCTACATTCAAACTTTTACATAACACTATCATATACACTGCGTGTACATATTACATTATAATCAATAAGTTGATATAAACTCACCTAGTAGTAGCAACAATATTAGTAATAGTAAAATCATAAACACATTTCTTGTTCGAAAAGTAACAAGTGTCACCGGTAGTAACCTACCATAGGGTTACACATATCAGACAACAATCCTAAGCCATAACTCACGACTCGGTTATCTCACACTCATAACGTGGTTGTCTCTAATCACTAGTTAGAAACTAACTATAAGTTCTGGTTATCACTAACAAATCAAACTTGGTTATTACGATCACCAACCTTCACTAATTTGGTTATCACTAACATTATCTTAGTGAGAAAGTTCATCTTCTTGGCTAAACTTTAATTTACCAAATCATAAAACTTGCTAAAACTCGTTTTTAAACATTGCAACCCATTTTGCACATCAAATGAGTAACTCAATTTATAGTAAGCCCTCACTCTATCCGCACCTTAACAGATAGAACCAATCTCATAAAAAACTTGTTATACTCAATTAATTATTGATGTCTTGCTAGAACTCAATTATCACATGAGTCAAGTATACAAACAACCAGCTTGTTTCTATCGGCTACACTCATGGTACCCAAATCACTATTATTAAATATTCACATACCTACTACATTTATTAATCAAGAGGAGAAAAATCTTGATATGCCTTTCTAAGTGGAACCTTTAAGTTTTTGCATTAGGAACATACCTCACGTAAATACGGGAATTTTGATGCAGAAGTTCACAATTTTCCAAGCTTTTGAGCTCTTCCAAATTAATGTTGCAAGAACACACATAAACACTTACTAATGTTGTGTAGCTTGGGCCTTGTGCCCTAATCGAGACTTATATACCTTTACTAACTTCCCTTTAACTTGCTAAGATAGGTCCTTCATGTTTCCTCCACTTTACTTAACACTAACTTAATATAAAAGGAGAACTTCTTATATATCCTTTTTAAACTTTCTTAATTACGTCTTTACAAAAATCAATATTACATATATATTCTTCTAAAACCTTTAAACTCTCAAACATATCCTTCTTCCTAAGTTAATAGTAACTAAATCATTAAATAGAAGTAGAAAACAAAAGACATTAATCTAAACGGTAGCCATCTCAAATCCTTCAAACTTTTTCTTTCTTCACAAACACAAGCTTCATATTCACAAGAGTATATCCTTCTACATCCCATATTTGTCATCAATATTGCGACGTTTTCCGGATGGACCTGCGGTATTTGTTTTCAACCCAACCTTAGGAGTCACAATGTCACAATCAACACTATCAATTACAACTTTGTTGTTTGTATCGTCATCCTACAATACAATTAGGAAAAAAAATAAAGTAGGTTTCGCAATTCCTTATACTTTTTATGTACTTATCATTGTTATATAACCATGGTTAAAGACATAGAATACTTTCAATAATTCAACCTCCATAGGAAAGTTTGCAAGTATCTCAAGTTCATCACTTACATCAGCAACACTGAAAACAACAATGATAGCATTCTTCACCTACAAAACATAAATGTCAGTTTTCGTAAGTAAATGATTTAGCACAAATAGTGAACTTCATTCCAACTAAACAAACTACCTCATTAATATCGTTATTATATTTAAGCAAAAAACGAAGAAAGAAAGAGGGAACCTTTCGAATTTATAGTCCCTCGGGTAGAGCTCAAACGTAGTACTATTCTCATTTACTTCTCATCATAAATTCTAAGTCATAACCGAAAATATAACTTAATACGCATTAGAATAAATTGTATAACCGATGGTATAACCAAATACTACACATTAGAACACTAATTGCATGAATACACTAAGTACATAATTCATATTCTTAGTTGTAACTGACGGTAAGGTATTAAAAAAGAACACTATTTGCATAACTTTATTTTATGAATTCATAGAGCCCAAACTTCTAACTTGATGACATATCATTTACTCACACATTCTAATTAACTTAGATTAAAAAAGTAGGAATCAATAAAAAATACCACATAAGATAAAAAGGTTATTAAGTTAGAAGAAATATAAAGTTCTCAAGTGTCATTGAATCAAGTGTTAAAGTGACTTCCATTTTTTTCATTCATCCATCCATACAAAACTCAACAAAGTCCCTCTTTTTCCTTCCTCTTCCACTTCATCCTCGCCGTGAGTCGGCAGGCACTTGTTATCTAACGATAAACAAACACACCGATACATACAATGGCCTCAATTCCACCGCTCCTCGATCCCCTCTCTTTCTCACTACTCCGTTCTACAACCGCCGCCGCCTTCTTCCACCATCAGATGCCTCGTCTAATCTCATCTCATCCGGTGCTCGCCTCTAGGTTTTCTTCTTCTTCCCGCCTTTCCGGATCTTGCCGACCAACTCTCATCTTCGCTGCGGCTTCCACTTTGATGTCTAATTCTGTGCCGGTACATACATCTCTTCTTACTCTAACTTGTAAATTTAAGTTTCGCACAAATTTGTTTGTATTCTGGCACATGATATTACTCCTTTATTATATTAAAATTGATGATTGATAATAATCTATCTATGTGTTCTTTAGGCTTAATCTGCTTTCGGCGTAGGGTTTTTATAAACTAATTGTGTATGTCCACTTCATACGTGATAGAACTAGCCTGTTTGTATAGTATAGTATTCGGCTCCTTAGTTAAGTGCTTCTACATTTATTTTATCCGTACTATCCTTGTCGTGTTTAAAAGTGAGTTTGCTTTTGCAAGTTAAAATTAGTAAACTTTGAAGAATGCAGATCATGCAGATATTGATACTTCTAGCTTGATGTCTAGGAAGAATTGGGCTCCTCAGTTCATATACCTAGTCATCTGTACTGTAATACTGTAATTAACTTGTTGTATCGTAGTGTACCTAAAGAAGGTAGTTTTGGTAGTACACACCAAAGTAAAAAATCCTTCATGATTGCTTGCTGTCCATAAATGTTGTTTCTTGATTGTTTGAACTTTTCTTTTAGAGATGTGAAACCTTACTTTCTGCCTGCTTATTTGTGACTGGTAATTGATTGTGCAACAGAAAAATGTGGTATTCAAACTCCACAAATTTAGCTTTCCAGGTAGTCTTTAGGAGTCACAAGCTCACAATGTCACAATCATCACTATCAATTACAACTTTGTTGTTTGTATCGTCATCCTACAATAAAATTAGGAAAAAAATAAAGTAGGTTTCGTAATTCCTTATACTTTTTATGTACTTATCATTGTTAAACTAGCATTGCACCCGTGCAATGCGGCGGCGATGACAATAGTTTTTGCTCGACAACATGTTTGATTTTAAAAGTAGGGTATGATATGTGTGAAATGCGGTGTTATTCAACCTATCCATGTTTTGTCTCTTTTTTTCTAATTTCTTTACTTTTTTTACAATCAACCATTTTATTAGTTGTTAAAATAGTTTTTGAAAAACAATTAAAAAATATTATTATAAATAATTAGATAAAAATATACTATAGCCTTAAATTGTATAGATGTAATTAATTTAGTCAAATTAGATAATTAAATAGTTATTGTGATGTTTAATGATTTATTAAAGTAATAGTTGCCTTAAATTAGTTGAGATAATTAAGAGAATGATTGGTTAAGCTATTGCTTTAAGTGTTTGTATCTTAAGCATAAAAACTTGTACTACTTAAAATTAAGTAGTCTTAAAAATTTTAAGAGAGAAAGTTAAATGTTTTATAATGTAGTATAGATAACAATGGTTAAAGACATAGAATACCTTCAATAATTCAACCTCCATAGGAAAGTTTGCAAGTATCTCAAGTTCATCACTTACATCAACAACACTGAAAACAACAATGATAGCATTCTTCACCTACAAAACATAAATGTCAGTTTTCATAAGTAAATGATTTAGCACAAATAGTGAACTTCATTCCAACTAAACAAACTACCTCATTAATATCGTCATTATATTTGAGCAAAAAACGAAGAAAGAAAGAGGGAACCTTTCGAATTTATAGTCCTTCGGGTAGAGCTCAAACGTAGTACTAATCTCATTTACTTCTCATAAATTCTAAGTCATAACCGAAAATATAACTTAATACGCGTTAGAATAAATTGTATAACTAATGGTATAACCAACTACACACTAGAACACTAATTGCATAACTCTACCTCACATTAATACACTAAGTGCATAATTCATATTCTTAATTGTAACCGACGGTAAAGTATTAAAGAATAACACTATTTACATAACTTTACTTCAAAAATTCATCTTAGTAACACTTTAAGCCCAAACTTCTAATTTGGTGACATATCATTCACTCACACATCCTAATTAACTTAGATTAAAAAATTAAAGATCAATTAAAAATGCCACATAAGATAAAAAGTTTAGTAAGTTATAAAAAATAAATTTGTCAACTGTCATTGAATCGATTGTTAAAGTGACTTCCATTTTCTTTATTCATTCACCCATACAAAACTCAGCAAAGTCCCTCTTTTTCCTTCCTCTTCCACTTCATCCTCGCCGTGAGTCGGCAGGCACTTGTTATCTAACGATAAACAAACACACCGATACATACAATGGCCTCAATTCCGCCGCTCCTCGATCCCCTCTCTTTCTCTCTACTCCGTTCTACAACCGCTGCCGCCTTTTTCCACCATCAGATGCCTCGTCTAATCTCATCTCATCCGGTGTTCGCCTCTAGGTTTTCTTCTTCTTCCCGCCTTTCCGGATCTTGCCGACCAACTCTCATTTTCGCTGCGGCTTCCACTTTGATGTCTAATTCTGTGCCGGTACATACATCTCTTCTTACTCTAACTTGTAAATTTAAGTTTCGCACAAATTTGTTTGTATTCTGGCACATGATATTACTCCTTTATTATATTAAAATTGATGATTGATAATAATCTATCTATGTGTTCTTTAGGCTTAATCTGCTTTCGGCATAGGGTTTATATAAACTAATTGTGTATGTCCACTTCCGTGATAGAACTAGCCTGCTTGTATAGTATAGTATTCGGGTCCGTAGTTAAGTGCTTCTACATTTATTTTATCCGTACAATCCTTGTCGTGTTAAGTGAGTTTGTGTTTGCAAGTTAAAATTAGTAAACTTTGAAAAAATACAGATCACGCAGATATAGATACTTCTAGCTTGATGCCTTGATGTTTTTGAAGAAATGGGCTCCGCAGTTAAGTTACCCAGTCTCCTGTACTGTGATACTGTAATTAACTTGTTGTATTGTAGTGTATCTAAAGAAGGTTGTTTTGGTAGTACACACCAAAGTCAAAAATCTTTCATGATTGCTTGCTGTTTATAATAATAATAATTATTTCTTAATTGTTGAACTTTTCTTTTAGAGATGTGAAACCTTACTTTAGGCCCAGTAGAATCAGTTTGGGGGAGAGGGGGAGGGTTTCTGCCTGCTTATTTGTGACTGGTAATTGATTGTGCAACAGAAAAATGTGGTATTCAAACTCCACAAATTTAGCTTTCTAGGTAGTCTTTAGCAAGTTCCAATTCCCAATCATTGTGGCAGCCTAAATAGGCTTGACTATTGTACATTAACTATAATGTAACTGGAAGAATCAAGTAATGTTATTTAATATTTACTCCAAATCTTCATTATGTTGTACTTGTAGCCATTCATTGTCATTATGTGTGGGGGAGGTTGGGGGGATTCACCATATCCAGTAACAAGTATTTTTAGTTAACTACACAAATATTTAACTCAGAACTCGACACATCTACCAAGTTAACTACACAATATTTTACACAATCTTCAGTAACAAGTGTTTTCACTTTTGCAAAAAGATTTCCTAGTTTGTTAGGAGAGTATGGACTTGTTTGGAAGGGGGTTGAGATTAAGGACCGGTTGACAGCCCTGTTACCGATTTCCAGCCACTAAGGCATAGACCTATTCCTTCCTCCTTCGTCCAACCTATCATCAGCAGATCAAACTCTCTACAGATCTCTGTCTGTGATCTCCTCACATCTTTCAAGTATCTCACATTCACATAATGAACCTTAACCCATACCACTCAATCCTCATCTCAAATCTATAGGAATCACAGTCCTCATTATGTAAATCCCACTCTGAATCAAGAATCTGAAGTCTATGTTTTTGACCCAAGAACAAGGAAAACATTGAAATAAAATCATGCGATTGTTCATTGAGAGAAAAAAGATATAATGTAGAGTAGAAACTAGGCTAATGTTCCCAAAGGTTTGTAATTCTGGATTTATCAGACATTTAGTGGCTTCACGAAATGCAATTTGAATAGTTGGGTTGTTAAGTACGCCGGTATATGAATAATCTACTAATAAACGAAATGCTTGTTAGTTATAGCAATGGTTTTGCAAGTGTCTCTAGCGTCATTTTTCAATCCTATCTGTAAGATGGTATGTGCGCGAGAATGTGAGATCGTTCAGTAAGCCGTGGAAGAAAAGAATAATCTCCTTACATGCCTTGTAGAAGCCTCATGCATTATTATGTTATTTTTGACAAAAGTAAAAATATGCTTCTGCATTCATTTGAGAGGCTTGCTAGCTGTGGCCAAGGTTTCAGTGTTTAAAGCATTGTCTCTGGAACCCCTGACTATAAAGGAACTCCTTTGAACCTCTCGCCCAACATCTTACAGCCCCCATTTGGGTTAGGAAAAGTTCAGGCGAGACACAACCTTCAAACCAGCGTATTCCAGACTTCCAATGAAGTGGGAGATTTGAATATGACTTCCTTTTACATCAAAAACTTAAAGAATGTATGTGAAGCAGGACGTCATATTTGCAAGTTAATTTTGTTGTGGAAGGGAAGATATGATGAAATTAACAGAGAGAGAGAGAGGGGGGGAGAGAGGGAGGGAGAGGGAGAGGGAAAGAGGGACAGATAGAGAGGGAGAGAGAGGGGGGAGAGAGAGAGAGGGGGAGGGAGGGAGGGAGGGAGGGAGAGATGATGTTTATTATGGATTAAATCAGGTAAATGGAAAGAGTCTGAGACATAAGGAAACAGGGACATGACATTGTGGCATGGGCATGGGCGTCTTGTTAAAGCTTCAGAATTAAAGGTTCAAAGACGAAAGTAATGTTTGTTGCAATTATTATTTGACTTGTAGTCTCGGGTTTTTGTCTTAATTGGTTCAGTTTTTATGTAAAAGGTTAGTGTATCATCCGTCTTAGTCATGGTTAGGGTTGGTCGTAGTTTAAGTTGTATCTAGATCTCTAAGGACTGTTTTTATGGTTGAGTTTATTACGCGGTCTAGCTCGTTGTGTTATTCGACCGCAATATGTGTACTTTACTACCTTTTATTCTTAATAAGATTTTGACCTTTTTTTAAAGCAAGTAAAAGACGAATTCTTTCATTTTTTATGTTTCTTGTAAGCTGCAAAGTAGGTTTTACATCTGTAGTGGTTAGTATGTTTTTTTTTGAACGGCAAACACACACACTCTCTAAACCTATTCCTAAATATCTACTCCATTGTCCACGCCGGGACTTGAACCCACAACCTCTTGGGAGGGGGCACCACCTTACATCACCAAATACCGTTGGGCTACAAGCCCTTTGGTTGTAGTAGTTAGTATGTTAACTGCTAATTTCGGGTACAACATCTACAGTTGCCTATGCTATGTATCTATACTACTATATTAAGCATACAACACTCTCTCTCCTCTTTAGAAATTAAGAGCTCTTAATTTTTCAATTAAAACTAAATTTCCACCCTTAATTTTATTTACATTAATCTCATCCATCAATTCATTAAACATTCCACCTTCTCTTCTCCTTTAACAAATAAATGTCTTAATTACGATGAACTATAATTTAATACTCTCTAGAAACATACATTTCAATTTTTTAGCGCCTACACTAATATTCTATTTTCGGCTAACGTGGTATATGTTTTAAATATTACTTATGATCGTCAAGTTCAACATGTAATATTAGTATTATTTGTAACATCTCATATTGCTTTTAAGTAGAAGTGTGTAAACAATATTACCACACTATATAATAAAATTTTCATATAACATATATTTGATGAATAATACTACTTAAATTATTTTAAATGTAATTCGCAAGCATAACTGCCTCCTCTGTTCTTACCACAAGTATTTACCATCATCCTTCTTTGATCGTCGCTGTCGCATTGTGTGGGTATCCCACTAGTGTGTGTGTGTCAGGTGCTTGAATTGTTGAAATTAGTGTTGGTTGGAAGTAAAGCAATGAAAGTGAAGATTCTAGTTCTTTACAAACTTATTTGTCCTTTGACTTCATCAGTTCATTGAATCTTCTAGCTCTTTTCAAGGGCAAATTACGTTTGTGTGTGTGTGTCTCTGTCACATCCTCTATTTGTGTTAAATTATTTCACTTTTAAAAGGTCCATTCTTTCTATTTCCAGTCAAAAGATGGAGACTTTACAAAGTTATTTGTCCTTTGACTTCATTGAATCTCCACAATCTTTTCAATGGCAATCTGTTGGAATTAATTGTCAAAAAAGAAAATATGTAAAATAGCCCAGCTAACGACGGTAACCGCCAACGACCAACCACCACCGTCGGCCGCCGGAAAACGCGGCGATAACCACCAAGAAACTGCCTCTTGGAGGCCTATAAATAGGTGTTGATATGTACAGATCATAGTGTCGTTTTTGTGGTTCGGAGTGCCCAAGTGGGTGCCAAGATGTAAATGATATTTCATATAATAAAGATGAGTTCTTGGTGCATTTTTCATGTGATTTTCGTGTTTGGAACCATCAATTGGTATCAGAACCGAGGTATGCACCACGGTTATCATTTACCCGTGACCGAACGTAACCGGAGAAGATGACCGGAGAAAGGGGCAACCACAGAGGACCACCACCGCCGACGACGAAGAAGATACATCGAGGTTATTACTCGATAGCGGCGAAAGAAAAGATATCGAGGGATACTCGATTTGTAATGGCAACCGTCACCACCGTTCGAAGGAGAACCGGGAAAGCAGGCGGCGCAAAAGGAGAGAAACAATAGGGTTTCTCGTTTGATGAAGGAGACGACAGAGAAGAATACGGACATAGTGAGGGAAAAGAGTCGACAAAAACAAATCGTGGGGTGTACCCGATTGAAAAGTGGCGGCTCCTATTTCCCATAAAAATACCCTAATTCAAAAAGAAGATATAATTAAAAGTTTTTTTTAGGTTTTCAAGAAAATCTCTTTTAATACGCTGTATTTGTTTTTTCTAAAAATATTTAAATTAAAATTTTGATTTAATTGATTGTCTTGAATTTCGTTTTTTTAAGTGTAAAGAAAAACAGTATACTTCTTATAACTTTATTAGTTAATTTATTTTTAAATTGACTAAACTATTTTTCAAAGGGTTTTATAATTATGTATTTTAGAGACCCCAAAGGATACGGAGATGCTTTTCAAGATTGTTATTTGTTAATTCCTTAGGAGTTTTTACGCGTATGATTGGAAGAAGATTAGCCAAGAGACGGACTCAGTTTGGAGATGGTCTGCGTTACCATGGATTTTATTGACACGGATTTGTCAAGGAAATATTTGCCAGTCCGACGTGAGGCCGAAGAAGATTTGGACCAACAATTGGTATTGTTGAAGAAGACTTGGAACAACATTTGGCAACCGTTGAAAGAGCATCAGAAAGTTTATTGAACCAACATTTGGTTAATAAACAATATCAAGACGAGGACAGACGTGTTGGTGGATAACCAACCAGAAGACGAAGATAGACGTGAATAACCAACCAGAAGACGATGATAAACGTGTTGGTGGTATAATCAACCGAAAACATGATCAATCAGGATTTATGATGGATCATAACGATGAAGACAAAAACTGATGGAGTAATCAGAAGCATGATCAACCTGGATTTAAGAAAGATCACAACAGTAAAGGTGGAAGTAACTTGGACAAGGATCAACCTGGATTTAAGGAAGATCGCAACAGCAAAAGATGAAAGTAACCAGAAAAGATGATCAACCTGGACGTAAGGGTGATCACAGCAGTAAAGGTGGAAGTAACCGGAAAATTGATTTATCTGGATGTAAGAAAGATCATAGCATTGCAAGAAAATGTTAGAGGAATATCTAACAAGATGCAAGAAACTTTTGGAGGTGTATCCAAAAGGTGGAAGAACACGTTGCGAAGTTTTCACGCGACAAGAACTACAACAAAATTGAAGATCTGAAGATTTGAAGACTGAAGATCGAAGATTTAAGGCTTTTGACAATTAAGGGGGAGAATCTTGGAATTAATTGTCAAAAAAGAAAATATGTAAAATAGCCCAGCTACCGACGGTAACCGCCAACGGCCAACCGCCGCCGTTAACCGCCGGAAATCATGACGATAACCGCCAAGAAACTGCCTCTTGGAGGCCTATAAATAGGTGTTGATATGTACAGATCATAGTGTCGTTTTTGTGGTTCGGAGTGCCCAAATGGGTGCCGAGATGTAAATGATATTTCATATAATAAAGATGAGTTCTTGGTGCATTTTTCATGTGATTTTCGTGTTTGGGACCATCACAATCTATGTTTGTGTGTGTATCTGCCACATCCTCTATTTGTGTTCAATTATTTTACTTTTAAAAGCTCCATTTTTTTTATTTCCAGTCGAAAAACGGAGTCTTGACTGTGGGGGATTTTATGACCAAGAAAGAGGAGTTACATGTGGTAAAGCCCACGACGACTGTAGATGAAGGTATTTCAGTGTCTCAGTTATAACAGATATCGCTCCTAATTTCTGTTATCTAATTGACTTTCTTTCATCAGCACTAAAATCGCTTGTGGAGAACAGAATTACTGGCTTCCCTGTAATCGATGATGACTGGAAATTGGTAATTGTTTTCTTTCTATTACCGTATTTAATTGCAATTCATGCTTTTAACAATCAAGTTGCTTACCCTATATCGTATTTACATAAATACACGATAAGTAAACACTTCCACTTTTCCCAATGGTTGCTCATCTTAGTATTTGCGCCTCTAGCAATCGGGTTAGGATCCTCTCATGTCAAGAGTGGGTCCACTATGTTATTCAAGAATGGGTCCCTTTGTAGGTCCCACTCTCATGTTTGTGAAAGAACATGATGGATTATGTTTGACCAAAAATGAGAGGATCTTGACCCCTAACAATCTATCTCTTTTGTTATGAGTTGCATACTAGCATATTGGCACCATATTTTTCTTATATACATAACGGGTTCATACAGTGAACACAAATTTGCAGTCTGCATGGAAATTTTGTGTATGCTAATGAAGTATTTAGAGGTTCATTGTTGCTTCAGGTTGGGGTGGTATCAGATTACGACTTGTTAGCACTGGATTCTATTTCAGGTAAGATTTATTTGAAGCAGCCAATTTACCACCCTATGACATGTTGTGGAAATCTTTTAGCACCTGGATCTTTTGACATTGGTTAATACATTTTTCTAGCCCGTTCCCTTTTTGCATGAGTTTTTGGAATAAGATTCTAACTTTGTGACTTAGCATCCTTTGAACAGTGTGGAGTTCTCTTATCGCTTCACAGCTCCCCTTTACTTATCAAACTTCAGTTTTGACTTTGTTTGGGTGTTCTCTTAGAAGGTGTTGGATCGAGTATATCCTTCAATGCATTGGGTCTAAGAATTTTAATAATCTGTGGATGCTCGAAACTAAAAAGAGATCTTCCTGGAAGTCTGGGTAAACCAAAATCAAGGAAGCTAAACAAACTTCCATTGTCAACCTAGTTACAAATTCATCAATCTTTTCTAATTAGTCAAACTATATACTAATGTAGGATTTATGCTAAATACCTGTAGGTTAGTGTGAGCGAGTGTTGACCATTTGAACAAGCCCATGGGACGGAAAAATACTTTTAATGACTTACCATGTGTATATCCTCTTTAGTTGGTTGATTAGGTTCTAAAGTCATAACTAGTTAGTTGGCTGATTGAGGGGTAAGGAGTAAAGGGAGCAAGCTTGAATGCAGAATTCTTTGGTAGTCGAGGGAGTCTTCCTTAATGCAGAACTTATTATATGTTACATAGAAAGATTTACATGGTATAGGGTTTTCTTTTTATTTTCATACCCTAGCTTCTAATGTCCTTATCTAGCATGTGTAGATATATGGAGGTATTCCCTCATAATGAATAATAAGAAATATATTTCCAGTTGTGATTTATCACATAGTACCAACGCCTTTGCTCATGGTACAGGACTGGAAAGCCTCGCACAAGTCTGAGAAGCCCCTGCTACAAGTTTGTAAAGCCTTTGTGTTTGTACTGAACAGCCTTGAAACTACGCAGTCATCTCTGGCAAAGCCAGAAATCTAGATCACTGGCAATTCCCACAGGAACCCTAGCGGCGGTTGCCGAATCCTTAACCTGCGTCACCGGGCTCCTTGTTTCTGTCTAGATCCGACACGCTCTACCTTCCTTGTCTAGATCTAGCACCACCATTGTATTTACTGTTTAGATCCAGTGCCACTGCTTCATTCTTTGTTTAGATTTTACATGGTTCTTAATCTCCAAAACTCCTTATTGGTTGCCATCTTTCTTCCTGTTCGTTGTTTTCATTAGAACTTCGCTCTTCCAGATCCACCTCCCCTGCCATTATCCAGATCTGCAGGCACCGAGGCAGAACTCTAGCTGCCTATGCTCCAGTTCACGTTGCTCTTGTTTCTTATTGGTGGCTATTTAAATCAGCTACTAGCTTGAATCTAGCTCGAGAGAAAGCGAATAGTAGCGCCTTTTCTGTCCTGAAGTTTTGCACTTTCTAGTCTGCTACCGTGTTCAATGACCCTGAGTTACGATCATCAAGGGCTTCAGAATAGGTTTTGGAGGGTACATTCATCAAGGGCCTTAAACCTGAGTTACGGATCGTAGGTGCGAGTATTGCAATCGAAGGAATTGAACGAAGCCTAATGGGCCAGGTTTGAAGAGCAAAGGGATATATGAGTGATTGAGTTCCAACTTATGTCGGCCCTTATAATGCGAACTGAAGTTTGAGTGCGATAACTTCTCGTCGTTTGCAGGGTTGAAAGAAATCACAAACTAGGAGTTGGTAGACAAACAGGCAAAAGGTATCTTGCAATGTGTTCCAAATGCGATGAAATGTATGCTAATGCTCCTGAGCATCGTTGCTCCAAAAAACTCTTAGGCGAAGAGGGCCAACGAGAAGGAATGTCTCGAGGTCTCACCTGGACACGGTAGAAGGTTCAACACATTATGTTCTAGGGTTGATTACACCTTCTATTTTGAAGATACGAGGTACCATAAGTGACCGGGAGCTTATTGTACCATTCGATAGTGGGGCAATCCATAACTTTCTTTCGGTCAAGAGGTTGGAACAATTGGCTTTGGAAGTGACGCAGAACACGAAAATCGCGGTGATGATGGGTTTGGGAAATTTGATAAATGCTGTGCGGAAGGGTTGTGTTGTTACAGGAATTGCAAACCGTAGAGCACTTCTACGCATTGCTGGAAACTACTAGTTGTAGTTGTTGGGAGACGCACATTAATTGGAAAGAATTAACCATGATGTTTGGGAACGCAGCCAAATGGGTGACGACTAAAGGAGAACTGGGTTTGAGCTAAACTACGAGTATGGAAGGTAAGCCAGCTGTTCTACCCCATCCAAATTCTTGGAAATTTCTTATGACTTCTTTTTTATGTTAGCAGGGTTGCCTATGCATTGTGATCACAAGCACTGTGTCACTGTAAAAGGTGGTGTCAACTGTCAAATTAGTAATTGTACGACCCTATAGGTGGCAGGTTCATAAGGATGAAATTGAGAAGCTAGTGTGTGAAATGCCCAGTGTGGAAATTATACAGCCTACTCCCTTTTTCTAGTCCCGTTTATTAGTAAAGAATCCTAAATAAGTCGACCATCTCAAATAAATCCTTGATTCCTATAACTGATGAGTTATTAGACGAGCTTCATGGAGCTATTTTTTAGGCTACCATTAGATCACATGAAGCAGGACACTATTAAACAAGGTTAATGGAGCTGCAACTTCTTTTTTTAAACAAGATATGACTTTTAGCAAGAAGCAAGAGGACATCCAAAAGGCGTTCTAAACAGTGATAGGCATTTTGAGCTTTTGGTCATGTCTTTTGGCTTAACTAATGCCCCTAACTTCCAAATCATTGACTAATAAGGTGTTCCGTCCATACATACCTTGTGAGATTTTCTCCATGCACATGGTAGATTTGTGCCGGAGTGGTTTCCATGGCTCAAAACTTGTAAACCTTTTGACTAGGATGTTATTTTTACATAGTTGAGAAGGGAAAACCTACAATTGATTCATCTTTACCCGTATTTAAACCTAAAGCTGAAATGTGCATGATCGATGCATATCCATAACTGGAGTTAAGATGAAGGAACTTAAAGTTGACTTTTTGATAAGTTGAAGTAATATGAGTGCTATAAGTTGTAGCAGAATTAGCATTGCTAGATGAAAGAACTCAAAGAAGTGTGTTTTCTCACTAAGACATCTTTGTTACGATTTGGCTTAATCTGTGATCTATCGTCCCTTTATGTAACTTAGTTTTCGGACGGCATATGTCATGTGTGTGCGAGGTCTATGATTTTCGAGACTATTATTTTATTTGACTAGAAGTTGCCGATGCATATTGGATGCATATTGGGAGCCACTGGGAGTAGATTAGAAGTTCGGATTAAGTTACAGTGATGCAGCTGTGGATTGCAACTTATAATTTTTTGGGTCGATGAATGATGTGAACACTATAGTTTCTTTTTTAATTTCCTCTGTAAAATTGGTACTTGGTTCATGCTTAATCGCTGATTATCTTGTAGTGAATAACTTCATGATGTTGCGCTAAACCTTGGTAATTACTATGTCAATCCTGCATTCCTTTTTTCGTCATTTGTTGTGAAGGCGAATGATGTGCTTAAAGCGTACCAGTTTTTTTTATTTATAAAATCCGTTATTATTTAGTACGACTACAACACAAATAGGCAAGAGGACCTAATCGTATTATAGTATAGCAAATAAGTACGGGTGTCGAACTCTTGGGGAACGAGTATGATTTGATAAAATTATACTAATATAAATATTAAACTAAACTAAACTACTGCAATAAAATAAAGGGGGGAATTAATGGATAAGTGAGCTATCAACCAACTAACACCACTAACAACCCTAGAAAGCACCTAAAACAACCAAAGAAACAAGAGAGCGAATGAGCAAGGAACTTGGAAATCAGATAATATAGTGCGAGCTTTCCCTCCCTAGATTTGATTATACTTTTCTCATGTCAATTAATTCATGGCAATAAGAGCTAATGATACTTAAACATTTATGCATCGATTTCTATAATAGTTAAAACCTTGGTCCGGTTATAACCGTCTAATTATACTACTTAATAATCTTTATGGTCAAAAGCGCGATTTAGAAATATAATTAGCCAATTAATTCGATTAACAAGTAAAACTCTAACCTTTAATGATTGTATGATCAACAAATCATTGGACTAACATATAATGGCCTATTACATGTAAGAATACATATTAAAGTTTCTATCTTTTAGATGTTTAACCCTAGGATTTGATCAATCACTAGTCATGAACCCTAATGATCATAGAAATTCATGATTCAAGTTTAAATAAAGAGAATGGTCATCAACTCTATAAAAACTCAGCCTATAAACATCACAAAAACAGATCCTAAAACATGCATGAACATAGATTAAACAATACTTGAATTAAACATGAATTAAGCATCAAAACCATGAATTTAATCAACCTTAATCAAAGTTCATCTCCTCTAGGGAGGAAAATCAGAAGTCTAGCCTAGAACAAACATGCTAAAGCTCTGGAAATTATTCAAACAAAGAATCATGATGAACAAGAATGAATAAAACTGTAAAAGCCGAATGTTCCGGGTCTTGATCTTCAATTTCATCTTCAATCCAAGCCCCAATGCTCCGAGCTATGCTCCCATATGCTTCATGGTGTTTTTATGGAGTTTTCAGAGGTTAAAGATGGTGAAAAGTCGGATTGAAAAGGTGCCCAGCCGAATGGATGATCAAACGAATTTATAGAGGCTGCCCTGAGGGATCGCGCCGCGACCAGGGGCTTCGCGCCGCGACGGTGGCCGGGTTAGCGCAGTGACGAGCTAAAAACGGGCAGACTTTGAGTTTATCCAAAATTTGATGCCTATCTCGTTTTTTATCCCTTTTTCTTCATAGTTATCACCATATATCCGATTCTTAACATGAAAAATAATTAATAAAGATATTAAATATATATTAAATATATTTTCCATATTTTTCATTAAAAACAATTAAATACCGCATAAAATTTATAATTAAAAACCGCGATATCAGCGAACCATTAACACTTATGCTATAATCTTCTTATTTCCATGTTCCCAACTCTGCCAATTCTTGTTTATTCCCACTAGCTTACTCGAATATGATTAATAATTCATACACCCTGAATCCTTCCAACGTTTTTCTTAGGCACTGGAAGAGCAGATATTGACATGTTCCCTGAGGTTGATAGCACCTGGAAGGTACACATGAATCATCTTCTACCCTAAATTTACTTTCGCGAGCATCATTCACTTGTATGCCATTCATACCCCCTTTTAAATTGTTTCTTATGTTAAGTGATGGTTGCAGACATTCAACGAGGTACAAAAGCTACTCAGTAAAACTGATGGAAAAGTGGTTGGTGATTTGATGACACCTGCACCATTAGTAGTTCGTGTAAACACGAATCTCGAGGACGCTGCCAGGTTTGAACCCCCGCCCCCCTTTTCTTTACTCTTCATATCTAATAGCGCAGTTTTTTTCAACATTAATCAAAAAGTCTATCTTATAAAAGAGTATTTTTAATGGCAGATTGTTGCTTGAAACTAAATATCGGCGCCTGCCTGTTGTAGATGGTGAAGGGAAGTTGGTAAGACCTTTCCTTTCGATTTTGATGATGTTTCATCATTGCAAGTTGTTAATCGTTGCTTGTTTTTCTTTTCTATACGAAGGTTGGGATCATTACGAGAGGAAATGTGGTAAGAGCTGCCCTGCAAATAAAAAAAGAAAATGAAACGAAATCTTAAAATCTGGTTAGTAATATTTTGATATATCCCACAAACCTTTTGATCTCCAGGGGTTTGTATATGTAATATCTGACCTGTAAATCTATTACATTTATTACTCAAGGTATAGGGTAGCTACTGCACCAACTTTTACTTTCCTTTAGTGTCCAAATCCACTACTTCATGCAGTTAAATCTGGAAAGCTCAAAGATAAATTAGAAATAGTTGTTAGATTTAAGTAGATGAGTTATTAACCACTCTCAAAATTGAAAGTTTAAACCCTAATTTGTGTGCTATATCCAAAATAACCCTAAAACTATACCTCCTTCGGCCCCAAGGGCTTCAAGAGTTCAAGCCTCAAAACTAGGGCAAAAAAGGATAAGATCGGTGGGCTGTAGGACATGTCGCAGGTCATTAGTGCATGTAGCTAAGTAGTTGGTTGATTAGTCGAGAAACAAATCAATATAAAGGAAAAAACTTAGGCGAGACGTCGTCTTTTCTGTGTACTGTATTTATATGATTAGATATTAAAATTGGAAGATGTTTAGTTCATTATTCTAATTATAGAATGATGATAGTTGGATAACATAATTCTCTCTTTTAATTTTGTTGTTAGAAGGATATAACAATGATTGGGGGAATATTTATGCAGTTGCTAGTTGTTGCACAAGTTATAACTTAAAATGATTAAACATTGGCAGTTATAATCTTAATAATAAATCCCTATCATTGAATAAAAAGCAGGAAAAAAAACACATGAAAATCTGACAATGTAACACTACACCTAACATGCAATATTTGATGGTTATTAGGAATGGGAGTTTATTTGGGTGATAATTTCTTCATCTTAATGGTCCCCCTTTTAAACCTTAACAACAAAAAGCCTTTTATTTCTTTTGCCCCCACCCATTATTTTGAAGTGAAATGAACATGACGGAATGTTGTAGCAAGAAAATAGGTACAAAAGGACAATCAAAGATTTATGCTTGCAACTTTGGCAATTTCATTTTGGGATGTTATGTCTAATTTTTTATATTTATTTATCAAGTGTCTACTCATTATTCCCATTTGCAATTGTATGTTTGTAAAATTTCTTTTATTTTTAAATTCACAAAAGACAAGGGACGTTCGTGTTATTTTGTTGCTTCGAGAGGTAGGTTTTCTCGTTTAAGTCGAGGGATTTATGTAAAATTCGTTGTCACTTTTTTATGTCAGCACACTTGATCATTCATACTTTACTAGATAGATTAGATATTTGTGTGATACGTAATTAGAAAGAAGGATGTTTATTAAGGGATTTTACATGTAAATTAAGTAAGAAGTTTTGTTTACATTTTAAATGACTTGCTATTAAATAGTAGGACATATTTGAACTTAATAAAATGTCGAGTTGAAATGTCAAACAAGTTTATTTGTCTTTAGACTTCTTAAAATTGACTCCATGTTCCATATTTTAATACCGATTAGAACTTATTATTTTTGGTTCCTAAAGTTGTAATATTTAAAAACTAAGACAAAAGTCATCCAAACGTACAAGAATGTCGCAAGTCTCTACATGGATGTTGAATGGACATTTTAACCTCCTTAATTCTCTCATTCTTAACCCAAAAAAATGTTGCGTGTTATGCTAACCTTGATTATGTTTTTGAACAATATAATAATAACAGTAGAAGTATGATTGTAAGTATGATTGTTCATATCTTGCCTCTTTCATACCCTGCTGAGGTAAGATTGAGTGTCATTGTTATTGTAAATTTGACTCAACAAAATCGTTATTCAGATGAAGAAATTTAGAAAATAAAAAAAAGGAAAATAATCCATCTTAACTAAGAATTTGACTCCTTGCTTGTGTAGTTGTGTGTGATATTACATAATTCTTATTCTTTCATTCATAATACTAATCGTAGCTAATAATATAATAATATACTAATAAAAATAGTAAAGAGAACAAGGTCCATGGCTGCATCGTCCAATACTGCAATGTCTATATAAAAGTACTTACAAGCAAATAAATATAAGAAGGAAAAGACAAGTATAATGGGCCACCAAGCCCAGGACCAACTACACCCACTGGGCCCACCATTTTAAGAACGCTTTCTACTTATGGCAACCCCCGACTCCTTTTAAATTATTGAAACGAGCGTTAAAATCCGCGCTATGCTTGAGGAAATGAAAAATAAATATATGAACGGAGACACAAACATAAAATAAACATAATATACATAAATAAAAAGGTAAAAAGAGAACAGAATAAAACTGAAAAATGAATATTAAAAAAGCGAAAGCAGGAATTTTTTTTGAAGAAAATAGAAAAACTAATATAAAAATAGAGAAAAATAAAATAAACATAATTTACAGAGGGATTGAGATTAAGAGTTAATTTAAAGAAAATGGGCAAGACATGATTTGAACTTGCGACCTGTTTAAAAAAGGATATTTGATTATAGTCAATTTTGCCAAGAAAATAACAGAGGGAACCTCTTAAATTTTCCTTAAAAAAAAGAAAAACCTTCTCCTTTTACTTTATCATAAAAGTGTTTTTTTCTTGTGAATTGTATGGATAGTATATAAGAAGCACTTATATTTTCTACAGTTATCTAATATCAAAACTTTTATAAATAGATCCAAACTCAGTGAGTAGCTCATTTGATTCACTGAACTAACTCAGTAACTTTAATAGGTTGATCCCTTGGTGGTTAGGTTTGGAGCTTAGCTAGCAGAGTTCATTTTCAAACAAATTATAAGAAATAAAAAAAACAGAGTTAGTTTTTATTCTTGATTTTAGCAATCAATCAATTTAAGTGTTGAATAAAAACCAACTTTACATCCTTCTATAAATTCTAGCAACCATGTTAAAAGTATTTACCATAAAAGGTAAATATTGAAGTTTTTATTGAAAATTTACATCCAACTTTGCATCTATATTAAAGTTTTTTTGAAAATTTTGTGTTGAAGATTTAATATCTATAAATTCACAATTCCATTTTGGTTCACAAGTGAACGGTTTTTCCATTCATGGATGAACTTTATATCACTTCATTTGTGAATGTTACTAATTGTGCATGTGTATCATCATATTCTAGATGGTCACAAGTAATGAAAATGCCAAGAAAGGTAATTGCACAAAACAATAGACTTTTGGCATTGTGTGATTTTCTAAACATATATATTATGAAGAATAGTCAAGATTCTCCATTTAAATGAACCAGCCTTGAGTTTGAGTTCAAAAAAAATATTAACCACCGCCCATTAACATATGTCGGGGGTTCTAGAGATTATTATAAGTATGACAAAATGAGTATGAAATTTAAGAGGGTATAATATATGCTTCCAACCGTAACTATTATATGTGTTTTCATCCTCATAAACACTTTAAATGAAAGACACATTACTTATTTCATTACTTACTCATTTAAGTATTTGTGAGTGTAGAAATACCTATTATAGATAAATCTAGCTACACATAATTTTCCCTAAAATTTAAACCTATTAAGATAAAACATAAAAGAGAGATTTAATAGAAATTGCAATATCATAAGTAATATTTTTTTTCAGAAAGCCTACAATTGGGGAACGATGGAAGGGTGATAGTTTTAATAATTTAATTAATTACGTATATTAATTTTAATTTTTTTATAGATAATTATTAATTTAAAACTAGAAAGAGTACATGGTGTAGCGGTTGGATAGACAAATGACAAATAACTTATATTTAGAGGGATAAAAAAGTGAAAGAAATAGAGAAAGAAAAACTAATGACAAGTGAGATAAAGGAATAAATAGGTGACCACTCTCTCCAACTTTGATTTTTTGCTTACATAATTGAACTCATTTCTCTGTTTTCTTGTTAAGATACTGATCCTTAATTTATGATTTCTTTTGTAAATATCTTATTCGAAAAACTATCGTATCCCATGATCTACACCTCAGAGGGAGACTTTGATTTGTTATTATTATTATTTCATGAAATAACTTGTTACGTACCCACTCCTAAGTTCTAACTTTACATATTTTATTCGTTATCTGTGACTAAAACACTTTTCTATTAACAACAAATTCTTATTTTCACGACTCTAAAAGTTGGTATGAAATCATTTATTAAAACCAAGTAATATGTATTTTTTTATTATTATAATGAATAATATTATTATTTTACCTATATATATATATAATTATTTTTTTGGTTTAAGGGCTAAGGGAAGATTAAGTTAGTTGCGAAGAGTTAAAAAAGAAAGGCCCAAAGCATTCCTTGTGGGCCGGAGAAGAAGGTTGTATTTAGACATGGGCCCTGAGGACCGACCGGACCGGTCCAAGAAAGACCGCCCGAACCGAACCGGTCCAAGACCGGACCGAGACCGAAAATGACGTAAGCGGTCCGAACCGGTCCAGAACCGGTCCAAGATCCGAACCGGTCCAAAACGGTCCAGGACCGGTCCAAGACCGAACCGGTCCAAACTCGGTCCGAACCGGTCCAAGACCGGTCCAATGCCCAACGGTCGAAGTTTAAAATGCAACGGCTCTTTTTTCGGTCCAAACCGGTCCGAACCGGTCCAAACCGGTCCGAGCCGGTCCGAACCGGTCCCCAACGGCTAGTTTCCGATTTTTTTTTTTTTTTTTTTTTTTTTTTCAATTCTTCCTATAAATACCCCCCATTTGGTTGCCATTTTTCTCCTACACCTTCTCTAAACCACTTATTCTCTCATTCTTTCTTCTTTCTCTCAAGATTTGCTTATAATTTGCAATTTTTCCAATTCAAGGATTTGTTTATAATTTGCTTCAAGAATCAAGGATTTGCTTATAATTTTTTGATTTGCTTCAAGAATCAAGATTATAAAAAATGGCGGGTGAAGGACCTAGCAATTTGAAAGCGGGTCGAAGTGATTTCAATATAAATCTCCCGTACGAAGAAGTTCCAAAAACAAATCGAGTTGCGGAAATTTGGAAGGATTTTGTGCAACTCAAACAAAATAACAAAAAATATGCGAAGTGTACGCATTGTGGAGGAATATTATCCGGCTCTAATTCTTCTCTCGCTCGGCATTTAGTAAGTATTCTTTTTTATATTTAAGTTTAGTTTATTTAAATACTAGTTTTTTTATATTTAAGTTTAGTTTATTTAAATACTTATTATATTTGTGAATTTAAAATTATAGGAATTCATGAAATTGAAAATATAGGAATTTATGAAATTGAAAATATTGGTGGACAACTTATTATATTTGTGAATTTAAAATTATAGGAATTTATGAAATTGAAAATATAGGAATTCATGAAATTGAAATTATAGGAATTCATGAGCCTAAAACAATTTGATGTAGTTCTAGTTATTCATAACTTAGTTATTCATTCTAATCGTAATACTAGTAGATATAACCCGGAGAGTGGTGTCTAGAATAGTCACGATCGGCTTGTGGTTGTTGGATTTTCCGAAAGGTTTTAAACCGAAAGGATCCTGCCCCCCGACTGACCTGCCTGGCCACTCTTTGGAGGAAGCGATTATGGAAGACGATTACAACAGGGACTTCGCATCGGGAACATCAAACACTAACACTGAAGCTGAAACTGAAGAACCCGAACCCGGCGAAGAATACGTTGACGACACTCAAAATAGAATGAACGCGGGTTCATCATCCAACGTCCACTCGAACGAAGTCGTCTATTATGGGCATGTGCCATATACCGACGATAGTTACAACTATTGGAATTTCAATTCCGACTATCCATTTTAGTAGTTGTCTCTTTATATTTTGTGACGTTATTTCTTTCGAACAATATGTATTTTTCGGGTCTCTAACTTGGGGTGATGGCAATGCCGAAGCTCCATTGCTAGAGTTCCCTTTTCTTGTTAAAAAAATAAATTAAGTTTCAACAATATGTAATTTTATTTTGTAATTGTATCACAATGTTATTTATATGTTTTTATTAACTTGCAATTATATATGTTTATATTTTATAGTTTATAACTTGCATTTTTTTTAAATTAACAAGTCACTTTTTTTTTCAAACAAAAAAACGAATCGAAAACCGGAAAATTTTAAACCGAAACTAAAAAAAACCCGGAAATATCTAAACCGAACCGGAAAAATACCCGAACGAAAAACGGACCGGTCCAGGACCGAAGTCGGACCGGTCCGGACTTGGACCGGTCCGGAAGTGGTCTAGGACCGCCCGAAGACCGAATTTATCGAAATGGTCTTACGCGAAGACCGGTCCGCCGAGGACCGGACCGGCTCAGGACCGACTAGGTCCGGACCGGACCGGACCGGCTGTGGTCCAGGACCGGTCCAGGACCGATTTTGCCCATGTCTAGTTGTATTGTTGTAAGTTGTATTAAGGTAAGCGCGTGTTGGACACGATCTACATAAAGAGAGTAGGAAAGAGAAATGGAATTGGACTGTTTTGGAAGGTTTTTCCATTATTTGCCATTATTCAATTTTCCATTCTTAGCACCAAAGCCACTTTTTCCATTCTCAACTCATTCTTTCTTATTTTACAAAATTACCCCTTAATCTTTCTGTTATTTACGGCATCTACCATACCCTTTCGGAATCAAATGCAAGTGTTTTAGGAAAAAGAAGCGGCTCGTGTTGAGTTATTATAGCTTGGACCACCCATATTATATTATATGTTTTTATAAATGTATATATTATATTCATTAATTATAAAAAAAATGATGCTAATTTTAATGCATATGATATCGGGGGCCATTTTAGGTGTGTAGTGGAGAGGACGTATGTATTATTCGTGCTCAAATGCCATTATTGTAATAATTTAATGCTATCAATATTATTATTGTCATAGTGTCTTAAATGGGAAAGTGTTTGTCGGATGTGTTTTTGTAGTAATTTAGGATATTAAATCAAGTAAAGTTCTTAGATATTTTCTAATCTTGATCGGTGTTTAAATTATAATTTAATGTTTTATAGGTTGAATTTTAATTTTTAATTTGCTTTATTTCTCTAAATGATATTTGTAATCATGGAATTTTATTTAGTCGTTAAGTGAAAGGTTCAAATGAAAAATATATATTTAGGTGAAAATTAAAGACTTAATTAATCCGCACATTTCAATTAATTTGATCGGATGAATTACAACGGATGAATCGTAACAGTTATATTTAATAGATTATAATATAATTGATTATAAATATGTTTTTTCTCTCATTCTGTCTTAAATATCTATTCTTACCCTAGCAAATCCCTAATCATTAATACTATTTATAAACATTTAATTAACTCCATTTTATTTGGTCAAAGACTCAAACACCATTTTAAAACAATGTTTGTAAACTTAAACCATAACACGTTTCCCACCCTAAATCAAAAATCAAACCAAGATAGGAAAAAAAATCATCGAAACCTAACATATCATAATTAAAAATCAAATCAAAAAAAGAAAACACATAAATTAATCACATATCCACATGAATCCGCACACACACACTCAGAGTCAAAACAAGCACAGGAACAACGGTCACCGGCCCTATTACAACCCTTAAAAAACACACTAAATCAAAAACACACATTTGACACACTAACTCCTTCAAAACACATACACGCACACCTTCATAAGTCGCAGCATACACAAACATAAAAACACACACCCTAAAATATAAAAAACAACACACATGTACGTGCACGCACACACACTCTCATCTCTCAATAAGCTATAGCTAAATAGATGACACTAGCAATCCAACAAAAAAAAGCCCTAGATGAAACCTTATATATCAAAAAAGAAGAAAAAGGAGATAAGTAGAAGACGATGAAGGCGATGTTAATAAAAGTAGTGGTGGAAGGCGGTGGGAATGATAGAGTTGTTACCTAGAGGAGGCATTGACATGCTATTTGTGTGTAGATGCGTAAATTTAAGTTACTGATGAGAATGATACTATGAAATATTTCACTTTCTCATACTTCATAGGCATGCGCAAACGTTGGAGCCGGTATGTGGACGGACTATGTAACACCGTAAATACTAGCCATATATTTTTTTAAATCACAGCGAAAGTATTACGTCCTTAGTAAAAAAGGAAATAACATCATAAGTTAAAACCAACACTGTACAAACATACAATACATCATTTAGTTTTACAAAACATTTAACCAAAATGGCTCATCATTTGCTTAAAACTCAGAATATCATAGCGACGGTCAAACTTTCCCTGTACACAAAACTGCAACCTACCGTGCTCTCAAAAACCTGCAACAGAGGGTGGGGATCGAATTAGCACAAATCTAAGTGAATGGAAATTAAGCCACAAGCAACAATTAGCATAACCACAACGATCACAAGAACAGTTAATCTCAAATATCAAAGGACCGGCGGCTCTGCCGAGCCTACGACCAATGCTGGCCATAGCAATAATCTACCGATAGCCATCTGCTAACTGGCACAGTTAAACCCTTCTGCTACAAGAAATGCAACAGATGATCAAAAAACACCTAACCAGAAGCAACTGGCCCAGCCCAAAACCACGCTTAGCTGACCTCCGCCACAAACATCATGAGCACAATTTCATTCCTTGATACTCATATCTTGAATTCGATCGCAATAATAATCAAATAACCAGCCAAACAATCATATCAGACTAAACAGTCTATCGCATGATTAATCTATAAAATCAAGTAATCATAACAGTTACAACTAAAACCACAAGTGAATATAAGTCCACTCACCTGTGTCCTCGACACACCAAGCTCAGTTATCTAATTTCACCGAGGTTTCGGATTTCCTGAGAACACAACACAACTAGATTAGTGAATCAAATCCCAATTAACTCAATAATTCAAGTAACAACACAAATAGGTCATAACTTAACCGTTACGCAAAACGCATATAATCAATATGGAAAACATCCAATACCATTTAAAATATCCATATATGTTACAAACAAGGTGTAGCAACTAACAAAACACATTTAAAGTTCATATACCATAATTTAGCTTACTAACGGGTCAAACCCAACCCGTTTGGTTTAATACCTCAAAAAAACATGAAATACATGTCCAACACTTCAAAATTACTATATATAATATATATAACATGTAGGAATTAACGGAACACGAATACAAGTCGTCTACGTCCATTTGTTGCAATTAAATTGAGTGTTTAATAACAAATTTGCATACTTAGTTCAAGACCTATCCAAGCTTGGTTCACCCTCAAAAACCACTCATAATTATCATATAAACACACATAATACAAATACTAATAATGTACATCAGCCTACGGGTCAAAACAGGTCAACAAAACGCGAAGAACAACTAGCACAAACAAGAAAACGCGTCGGGTTTGGGTTAAAGAACGCGTCGCGTTTGCGGCGCGACAGGCACAGTAGCCTGTTTTCTTCCCTGCTCGTTCCAGCCCACACATACAGCTCACGTGTTTCGATTTCCAACAGATATACACTACTAAAATCATTTCTAATCGGTCCATAAACTACTACAAACATACATACAACAATTAAACATATTATAACTCATCAATTCATGATATCAAGTTTCCAAATTCACTATATAACTCCATTAATGGGTTCTATGTTCATATAATCAAATCAAAGCATATCATCATGATAATTGATTGCAACTTAGTAAATAACCTTCATAAAACATGTTAGAACATAAAAAAATTCAGATTGGGTATAAACCCAACTCAATCATCAACCCTAGAATCAAGAATGAACATGTTTGTCAAGAACACATCAACACAAGCCAATGGCTTATTCAAATCAGATTACACATGATACAATTACCTTAATTCCAGCAAGAAATTGCACAAATGAGTAGAATCAAGGGTTGGAGTGAGTCTTGGGTTTCTTCACCACAAAGAAAGCAATTAGAAGAACAAAGCATATGTAATTGACTTCATAAAGTCAAAGAAGTAATATAGGTCGGCTGGGAATTTTAAAATACCACATACAGTATCAAATACATATATCTAACATATAGGAACCTAATTAAAACGGTCCTAAACAATTCTAAACACATAATGAGGTATTATTCGGGACCCTCGTATAAAAATGAATCATATGGTACCAACTAACATATAAAATTTTAAAACTAATATTTTTTATCATTTACCTCGCAGTCCAATTAAATACCAAGTAATCATCAAACAAATATATAAATAAATAGCAAATAATTATAAACAAGTAAATATATAAATATAAACAATTAATTAAACACTTACCACCGCCACAAATGACCGGGCCCTAAATGCGGGTTTTACAGACTAGCTAGTACCTAGTGGACCGGTCCGGGTCGGTTCAGTTCTCAGATAACTGATTGTCACGAATGACCATTTGGTCCTCATTTGTCGGACCAATATTCGCAGATCAACCCTTCAATCGAAGTAAATCAAAATAATAAATTATTTAATTATATCTAAGTAAATCAGAATAATTAATTATTTATTTATTTGGGACTAAGAGTCCATATAAGTTTTAGTAAATCAAAGTAAGTCCATGAGCTTAATTTGAATTAAAAGGGTTTATAAAGTTTATGTTTAACTTAATAACCAAAAAACTCAGTTTACTCTTGTTGCTCTAGTTGGCCACACCCCAACTTGGGTTTGACATTTGATTTTAGACAAGATAAGTTCTATTTTATCTTACTTTATTTTTCTATATTATTTCTTTACGTTTCATTTGTTTTGCGGAATAAATATGAATAATTTGGAATTGACCAAGAAATTAAAATTCATATGTATTGAAATCCATAAAAAACTATCTCTTGTTTAGTTGGTAAAGACTAGAATTAGAATCTAAAAAAACAATGGCCCAACTCCTCTTATCCCCTCCACTACCACCTTACCCCTGGCTTGCCCCCACTCTACCACCTAATTACCCTAACCCTATCATCATCTCACCTTAATCCGTCTTACTTACCCTACCCTAAATACGCCAGCCCCACCACCTACACTACCACACGCTACCCTAAGCCACCATACTCACCCTACCCATTACTTACCATACCTATCCCACCCTATCCTACCCTACCTTACTTCACCTTACCCTAACACACTCCCAACCTATCACTTCTTACCCCTATCCGTACTCTACCACTCTACCGCAACCCTACCCCCACCCAACTTACCTACTATCTACCCTACCCTATGTAACTCACCCCACCCACTACTCTAACTTACCTGACAATCTACCCTTACCCTATCTACTCCACCTTACCCACATATACCCCTACCCTATCCACCCCACCCACCCCACCATACTTCACACTACTTCCTAAAATCCACCTTTCCTCCACATACCTACTATATCCTATGTCTACTTTACCTTACCTACCCACGCTAACCCTACCTACACACCCACCCAACCTTACCATAAGGTAAGGGAGGGCATAAGGTAGGGGTAGGGGTAAGGGAGGGATGAATAAAATTGGAGTTGGATAGGGGTGGGGTAGTTAGGATAGGGTGGGGCAGGGGTTGGAAAAAATGTCATAAAGTAGGATATGATAAAGTAGGTATGATAGGGTGGTGATATCGCGTTATTTAATTATATATTTTATGCGATAATTGGTTTTTTTAATTCAATTTTTACTAAATATGTTTAAAAAGTAATTTTTATCTTTAATATCTGTTTTCAGGGTGAAAATTCGAAGGTTGCAATTAATTAGGGATAAAATGAGAAAAAAATAACGGAAAAAGAAAAAAAAAGGTCGAAATTCGTCTGATGCGTCGTGTCTAGGAAGCCGTCGCGTCGCGACCGGGAGCTGATAAGCACAATCGGAATATCAAACTTCAAACGGCTTGAAATTCGGGATAAATCGGTCAATCGCGGCGTGACCATGTCAGCGTCGCGGCCCGATGCGCGCAGGACAGCAATATATAATTTTTTTCAAACCTTCAGGATCACAACTTTCATTACGACTTTCTTCCACCTTAAACACCAGAAAACACTCTTTAATTATTCTAGAGGAGTTAAGAAGCTTGGCTTGAAGCTTAGAGCTTTATTTTGAAGATTCAAGGCTAGATCTGTTCAGCTTTTACGGGTTTTATCATTCTACTTCATCATGTGCTTCTATAGTATTAATTTCCAGAAGTTTAGAATGTTAAATCTAGGTTAAGATTATGTTCCCCCCCCCCCCCCCCCCTAGAGGAGATGAACCCTAATTATGGTTATTAATTCATAGTTTTTGAATACTTTATTAATGTTATTATCAAGTATTGCTGCTTAATCATAGTTTATCCATGCTCTAGAATCTATTTTTGGTTGTTTAGAATATGATTTTTATGTATTAGAAGATCAATTTAATCATAAAGCTTGAATCTTGATTATATAGGATTATTAGATAATTTAGACTAGTGACTGACTAATCCTAGGGTTAAAAAATTAAAGATTGAAACTTTGACATGTGATTCAACATATAATGATCTTTATGTGTTAGTTTAATGTTTTATTGATCATACAATCATTAAAGATTAAAGCTTTACTTGTAATCAAACTTATTGGCTAATATCACACTTTTGATCATAAAGGTTATTAATTAGTGTAATTAGACGGTTATAATCGGATAAAGGTTTTAACCACTTTAGAAATCGATGAATGATGTTTAGTAGCATTTGCTCTTAATTTCATGAATTTAATTAACTTGAAAAGGGTGAATTCGAATCTAGGGAGGGAAAATATTTATTATATTGTTTAATCCAATCAAGTTTGTTGCTTTATTGTTTCTTTGCTTTGCTTTTGGTGATTTCTAGGGTTGTTTGTGGTTTAGATTGATTGAAAGTGATTAAATTCACAATTTCCCCCTTTAATTGTTTTATTTGTATTTATTGCTTTTTAGTAGTTTTTAGTTTAGTTTAGTTTAGTTTAATATCTAAATTAGTATAATTAGTATCAAATCATACTCGTTCCCTTGAGTTCGACCCCCTGTACTTATTTTCTATAATATAATACGATATGATTAGGTTCTTTTTCCTATTATGTCATAGTCGTACGCAAAATAAAAATGGATTTATAAATTTAAAACTAGTACGCTTTACGCACATCAGTGGGGTAGGGATGGAATGTGTAAGGTGGTGTGGAGTGGAGTAGAGTAGGGTAGGGTAAGATGAGGTAGATGGGGGTAGGTAAAGATGAAGTAAGGTAAGGGTAGGGTTGTGTAGGTAAAGATGGAGTAGGGTAAGGGTATGGTAGCGTAGCGTAGGGTGGAATAGGGTAGGGTAGGGTAGGGGTCAGGTAGGGTAGAGTAGGGTGGGGATACGTGGGGTGGGGTGAGGCGGTGTAAGGTGGAGGTTGGGGCGGCTTAGAAGACAACAATTATGTTTTATGATTTCTTATGAATTTGTAGAATTCCATCTATTTGGGGAAGGAATTCACAATTCCTTGATTTACAGAATTTATTGAAATTCTCAAATTCTATTTAATCAATTTCGTAAAACAAACACCTCTATGATTTTGGAATTTTCAATTTAATTCCACTCAATTTTTATGAACCAAATGCCTCCTAAGTTATATAATAGTTAACCTGTTGAATCCACTAATTCTATATTTTTATTATTTCTTTTAATCTAACAAATGTCATGATATAATATAGTAAGTAAAAGGATGAATAAAACAATTTACAAAGAGATATAAAACATCTCTTTGACAAAGGGTGGTGACGAAGGTTTTAGTTTGGATCTTGGAGTTGTATTTTACTAGTTGAAACAAATATAACTTGTCAAAATTAAATTCATTGTAAAAAGAAATTAAATTAAAAAAAGGTAAGATGAATTATGGACCGTAAAATTCTCATCAAATGTCAACTATAACTGGTAAAAAAATTTCCATCAGATAAGACACCTAAAAACGGTTAGGGGACACTACAAGAAAAAGCATCTAAAGTGACCAAATTTTTTAGTGAGGACAATATGTCCTCACCATAACTCACTAAAAGACAAAATCATATAACTGTTTTGACTATATAGTTTGACTTACTCTATGGTGAGGACATGCCTCTCTATAGGTATTTTTCTTTTGATTTTTGATTTTTCTTTCCTCATCAAAATTAGAACAATAGCTTTATTGACTTTTTTTGTTTGACTCATCTTTTGGAGAGGACATGTCCTCACTATAGGTATTTCCATTCTCCCAAAACATAATTAATTTCCCACCTAACTAAAATAAATTATGACAAAAGATTAATAAAGTGATAAGTTATTTTTTGTGAGGACATCTCCTCACTATAGCTTTTTTTATTTTCTCAAAAATATAAAAAATAATAGCACCAAATTAAATATGTTTTTAAAAAAATAATCCTCACCATAGAGATTTAGCGTTAACCCTATAGTTAGAACTTTAAAGTGAGGACACTTTACTGAGGACTTTTAGACCTTTAGTGAGGACTTTTGTCCTCACTATATCCAATTTTTCTTGTAGTGGGAATTAAAATTAGGAACAACACAAATTGATAATTCCTTTATCAACAACGAGATTTTTGGTGATTACAAAATTTATGATGAACAATTATGCAACTTGAATTATAAGAGATGATTCACAATCACATTGTTACAATAAGAAAAAAATGCACAACCACACTCATACAATTGATCAACAATTACTATTTATAAGCAAATTGACAATCTTGAAAATTTAACACTGTCAAACAAAATTAAACAATGATTTAAAAATATATACAGCCACAATCAAAATCGATACATAATCCATCAAATCCAACACCGGTTTATAAGCAAGTTAGCAGCTAATTGCAAGAGTATTAGCATGGGCTAAAATTGTTAACAAAGAAGATGTCTATTCGATAATGTAACATGCTAACTTGTTTATATATCATCGCTAATAAGTCATGATTCTTGACATTGATATTTTTATCATATATTATGATAAGTTTTGTCATAATTCAAACCAATATTTCTAGATTCGACGTCTATATCAGAATAAATATGAAATACGTCTACCCCGCTAGAATATTAACCAAACTCAATTAATATTAGTGGATTTCGATTATATATATATATATATATATATATATATATATATATATATATATATATATATATATATATATATATATATATATATATATATATATATATATATATATATATATATAGAGAGAGAGAGAGAGAGAGAGAGAGAGAGAGAGAGAGAAGCTTTCCCCAGTGTTTTTTAATAACATACGTAAGCACATACCGAGTAAATTAGCAAATATAGTCCAAGTAGTAGAAGTTATTGTTGTGGCAGGTAAAAAACCGAAAAAGGAAAAAAGAAAAAGAAAAAAAAAAGAGAGAAAAGGTAATAGGTAGCTAGGGGCGATATGATAATGATGCTGAAAATTGAATGAATGAATGAATGAATGATATATATATATGGATACATAGTACAGAAACATATAATTAATTAACATTAACTAATTAAGGAAATTGAGTAATTAGTCATCTTTCTAGTATTGGTGTTGTCTATTTCCTTTCCTGGATATATATAATATAATAGTATATGTATAATTGTAGAGAGAGAAACAGAGAGAGAGAGAGAAAGAGACAAAAACCAAAGTGTTTTTCATTCATTCATTCATTTGTGACTTGTTATTATTGTTATTCCCATTATACATCCATTTTATACTTCTTTTTTCGATTTCGTTAACGTCGGAAAGCTGTCTAAGAAAGAGATGGTTTCTCTTCTCTTCTCTTATCTTCTCTCTCTTCTTTTTTCTAAAATCAATATATACATATATATATGTGTATATATATAGTGTGTAAGTAAGAAGATTACAAGAAGGATAGGTAGCTAGCTAGCTAGATTTCAATTCGCATTGGGTAAAGTAGTACAATTCAAACAAAGAGAAAACGGGTTCACAATAACACAAAGAGAAACACACACATACATACACAAAGATCTTTAATTAATATATGTATCTATAGGTCTATGTGTACGTATCTAAGAGAGAAGAGAGAGAGAAAGAAAAGGAAAGAAGAGAGATGGATTTGCTGCTTTCAGTTAAGGGCTAATAAAAACTGGCCTCGTCCATGCTGTATTCGGCAGTTGATTTTATTGACTAGAGAGATTAAAACACACACACACAACACACACATACAAGATCTAGTGAGAGATACACACAATCTACCCAATCTTTGTGTGTATCTATAGCCCACCTATATATGAATTGAAACCCTAGCTAGGTTTCTTGTTCTTTGCTTTCGGTTTTAGACCTAGCTACCCAGAAAAGAAGAAGAATAAAAAAGAAAATAATACCATTTTTATCATTATATACATCTCACATCTACACATATAGAGATATAGAGATAGAGAGAGAAAGTGCCTGTGTGTGTGTGTGTTTTCTTGTTGATTTTTGTTGGGTTTGACGGGAGAAATGTGGGATTTAAACGGGTTTCCTGATCGGAGAGCTGGATGTTCATCAGCGGTTGAATTAGATGGGAAGGACGATGACACGAATAAGGGCAAACGGGTCGGGTCGATATCGAATTCGAGTTCCTCCGCCGTGGTTTTAGAGGAAGACGGTGGCTCCGATGAGGACAGCCATCCGCCAATCACTAGACAGTTTTTCCCGGTGGATGATTCTGAGGCAGGGCCGACAACCTCCGGTGGATCCGGAATGATCTCGCCGGCGACTACTTTCCCAACTGCTCACTGGTTTGGGGTTAAATTCTGCCACCAGTCGTCCGATCCTTTAGCTGGTCATGTGGCCGGTGATGGGTTTCTTGGAAAGACTAACGCTGCCGTGGTTCCACAGCCGTTGAAGAAAAGCCGCCGTGGACCACGGTCTAGAAGTTCACAATACCGTGGGGTTACGTTTTATCGGCGAACCGGCCGGTGGGAATCACATATATGGTAAGCTTTCTTCTTCGTTTTGTTTTTTCGCAAGTTGATATTTTCTACCCTATATTTCCCTTTTTCATTGGTTTTTTATTTATTTTCTTCTTCTATTCCCAAAGCATTATCACATTTTATTATTTATATTTATATTTATAATTTATTTAATAGTTATTTAACCAAATTATTGGAACAGAAGCCCAGAAAAATATTAAAGTTGAATTTTCTTTTCAGAAATTCTTGTTTATTACATTACCATTACTCCGTAGACTATTATTACATATATATAACTAATTAATTCAAATTATTTTTGCATGACTCGATCCAGGGATTGTGGCAAGCAAGTTTATTTAGGTATGACTGCATTTAATTATCTGATTATTACTGCTCTTTTTTACTATTATTTATTATTTACAATTATAAATAATCATTAACTAAAAATGATTAATCTCGATTTCTTGTTTATAAAACAGGTGGATTCGACACTGCACACGCAGCAGCACGGTAAGCACTGCATATCTATTATTATTGATTAATATTAATATTCTTTCGTATATCAAGTTATAATATCTTTTTAAAAAATTTATTTATAATAATAATAATTAAATATGTGGTATCATGATTGTAGTGCATATGATAGAGCTGCCATCAAGTTCCGGGGAACTGAAGCTGACATAAACTTTAATCTTGAAGACTATGAAGAAGACCTCAAACAGGTTAGTACTGTTTTTTTAACTCTGTGAGTTTTCACTTTCAGTGTGTGTGTTTTGGCTTCAAGAAGAACCAACAACAAATTAATTAATTAAGCTTTTCAATGGAGGCAGATACATTATTCATGAAATTGTTTAGTTTTTATATATTTGTGACATGGTGTTAATTTTTGAAAACAATATATAAAAAACAGATGAGCAACTTAACAAAGGAAGAGTTTGTGCATGTACTAAGGAGACAAAGTACAGGATTTCCAAGAGGGAGTTCAAAATACAGAGGTGTTACTTTGCATAAATGTGGTAGATGGGAAGCTAGAATGGGCCAATTCTTAGGCAAAAAGTATGTTTTTCCTTTTCTATTGCTTATTTATGAGGCAAACTGTTTTTGATTCTATTGACAATAATTTGCAATTTAATGTTATACATGTGATTTACTCAGAGACCAATCTACTACCATATAACTTACTGGATAATAGCCAACCTACTAAATATATTAAAAAGAAGAAAAAAACCATAATTTTATACATAATAAATTTGAAATTTAGATATAGAAACTTAACCAAGTAAGTTACACATAAAAACATATATCTAATATTATGACCATATATAATATTGCAAGGTTTGTTCAATCTAAATGATAATTTTCTTCACTTTGGGCATATTTTTTACATTTCCAAAGAAGCTTAGATATATTAATTTGTGTGTCCTTAAGTCTTGTGATATATTTACTTTTAAAGTTGAAGGATATATATTTGAGGCATTATTTTAATCATCCAAGGGTTTTCTTAAAATTTTATATTACTTTGGGGATGCCTATGAGTAGCTACCTATGTAGCTACATAACACATTCTTCTCTTTACTTTTAAGTTTGTTCTTCTCTCTTTTCCTTTTCTTTAGTTTTTTGTTTTACTCATAGATGCCTCTCCCTTTTCTTGATAGTAACTACATCAACAAACAAGACACTTATGATTTGTTTCCATTTTTAGGTGATTTAATTAATGATGTTATATTTTTCTTGTCAAGTTTGATGTGTCTTAGGTTTATGTGCTTTAACAGGTATGTGTATCTGGGTCTGTTTGACACAGAAGTTGAAGCAGCAAGGTAAAATAGTATTCTATACATTCTTGAAGGACTAAATCTGCCAAATTTCAAACTCGATCAAAGGATTTTACTTGAATCTTTTTTTCTTTTAACTAGGGCATATGACAAGGCTGCAATTAAATGTAATGGGAAGGCTGCTGTTACCAATTTTGATTCAAGTATATATGAGAATGAACTCGGTTTGACTGGTAAAACATTAATACACTTGTTTATAAAAAATATTATAACTTTTCATATTTTCCATTAAAAAATCTTTGTTTTTTTTTCTATCTGTACGTTACATAGAATGCTCGAGTAGTAACAACAACAATAGCAATAGCATCAATAGCAACGAATTATCGGACCATAATCTTGACTTGAGCTTAGGTGGGGGCTCTTCATCAAATATAAGTAACACTAGAGGAGAAGATAGTCATTTGTTAAGAGGTCGCTATGACTCGGTTCAACTCGGTTTTAGACCCGCTGAACGGAATGAAACAAAGACGTTACAACTTTTGAGTCATCCCGAGTACCCTGAACAAGCATTTACAACTCAGAATGAAGTGAGTGGATATAAGCATTTTATGAGGCCAGGTGATCACTCGTCTATGAATCATATGTTCAATCCACCAATCTTCAACTCATTTAGTCAACAAGTGAGCCCTCTCTCTCTCTCTCTCTCTCTCTCTCTCTCTCTCTCTCTCTCTCTCGCTCTCACACACACACACATACTAGTTTTCTGTTCTCACTTTGAACATTCATTGTCATAATCAGTAGCCAAATCTAGAACAAAAAGAACAAAAAAAAATTAGGATTTCGAGTCGTAAGTAAAGCTTTATATATATAACAACTTGTATGGATCTTGTTGTTTGGTATTATTTTATAGATTAATAAAAGAGGGGTATGTAGTGGGAACTAGTGGTCACAAACGCTACACAACATGCATTGCATTTGTAGAGAAATTTGGCTTTAATTTGCTACACAAAAGGACACATAATTATTATTTAAATACTTTATTATATTGTTAGTCACCGGCCATATTAATATTGGCCACTTATTTCTACTTCTAGCTAAAAGATATCTAATTATCGAATAAAACTACATTCTTGCATCAACTAATCGATCTATACATAATGTGCAATTATCCAGTAACTAATTAGCACACCACCACCAGTTATCCCTCTACCTCGATCACTAACGCTGTGTTCCCGAGTTAGAATTAGGGGAGAAAGGAAAAGATTAAGGAAGGAAAATAAATTTAAGTAGTGTTCCCAAGTTTTCTAGGAGAGAAAAGAAAAAATTTTGGAAGGAAATTTTTTTCTTATTTTCCTTCCTGATTTTCCTCTCAAAGTAGGGAAGATTTTGGAAGGAAACAACATAACACTTCAAATTTCATTTCTCCTCTAATTTTCTTTTGAACTCAGGGAACACGCAATGACAAAAACATTTCTCTTTCTTTTCTTTTCTCTTCTCTCGCTAATTTTCTATCCTTCCATTTTCTTTCCACGTGTAACTGTGGAACACAGCGTAAGGAAAGGGAATGGGAAGAAAGTGAAAGAAAAGAAAGGGAAAGAAAAGAAATGATATGGTTATATATGTTCTTGAGTTGGAAGGAAAATGAAGGAATCGAAGGGGGAACCCTTTTCTTCCAAATCATCCCATTTTTAGGAGGATGATAATTTGGCCTAATAAACCCTCCTTCCCCCTCCCCTTCCTTCCCTTTCCCTCCATAAAAAACTCGACAACACATAACACTAACACCCTGTTCTCGAGTTTTTTTGCTAAGGAAATGAGAGGATTTGAAAGGAAAGTAAAGCGGTATGTTACATTAGATAACTCGAGAACCAGTAGGGTATAGCGGACAATATTATACCAATTAAGATAGGCGGTATGTTACATTAGATAGGGAGCAACGCGATTGATGACACCCGTCTTGTAGCTTAAAATAATTATCCATGATCATATTATCTTTTAATTAATATCCTTGCCACAAGTTCGCATGCATGCTTTCCTAACAAATTTCTTTAGATTTAGTTTAATTTATATAAATGATTAAATGAATTGGGGGATGATCAATATATATGTATGAAAATGCAGATGCAGTTTACAAGCAGCAGCACATTAATGGAAGGAGTAGGAGGAGGAAGATCAAGTGATCATCAAAATAATGGCAATGGAGGACTACGGCCGCCTGCTCTTCACCAACATTATGCAAACCCTGCTGCAGCATCATCAGGATTCCCACACCAAAGATTCAGTAATTAGAACAACCCCCCCACCTTCAAATTAAAAACACACAAAAAAAGAAAAGAAAAAAAAAGGGAAATCGTGCAATGAATTATAATCACCGATCCCACGGACGTACCCTAAAAACAACCAAAAAGAAAGAAACAATTAAAGGGTAATCTACGTACGTACTGATCATGCATGTTCATTAATTTCATACTTTTTTGTGTTAATATATATGAATTAATTAGCAGTTAATTAACAAATTAAGCAAAAGTTAATTAATGATATTTTTTTAATCAATCGATCTTTAAGCTAGATCGAGCGTGTAATTAAAGATCAAGGTTATGAACATATGTGTTATTTGATCATGATCATGATCATTTAACTAATTAACCAGACTGCCTTTTAATTAATTACTATATCATTCATTGGTAAAATGTAATTAATTTTAATTAAACGTACGTGACAGTCTTCCAGCTTGCTAGAATTTAATTAATTTCTTAATTAATTAATGATACTAAAATTTTGTAAGATATAAAGGTCTCTTAATTAAAAATTAGTCAAAATGATCAAAATGGATCTTCCACTTTTCTTCGTAACAATAATGATTAATGACATATTAGAAATACAACTTCTCTTCGTATCATGAACTACGTTTTCGCTGTCAAGTCCCTCTCCACTCGCGTGATGTTACCACCGTTGGTTAGAGTGTTGATGTCGTACGCCGTTAAGTTTTAAATACTCATTTACTTCGCGTTTTAATATTATTTAATACGTTTTTACAAATTTTTAAAAATAGAATGTAAGCTACTAACTCCTTAATCAGATTTGAAATAATTGCTCGGCATCATAAGACTACCAGCATTTATAATGGAGTTTAATGAAGTTATCCGCTACCACATCAACATCAATCTAATATTATATTTGGCATACATATCCTTTCAAAATAGATAGATAAAAATATTTTAAATTTATTCCACACTTAATGATATCAATTATTGAAAAAATATTTATTCGTATTTCAATAAACAATTTGATTTCATATATTTTTGAAAGTTTTTAAAACATATGATTATCTTAGAGAATCAAGATAATAATCTTATCTATATCTATACCTTAATACTACTTTATAATATATAACATTCTCTTTCATTATCAATTTAAGAGTTCTTAATTTTTAATTGATTCTTCATTCTAACCATCAATTTTATCTTCATTAATCACAATCATCCAAAATTTTCTTAGAAACTGAAACTATTTTTATACTTGGTATACATATCCTTCCAAAAATATATTAAAATATTTTAAATTTATCCCACACTTAATGATATCACTTATTGAAAATATAGTTTGTAACACCGTGTTTCACGAGCTTAAAATTAGCGTCAATTTAAACTTTTACAACTTATTTTTCAAAAGCTGGCAACGGATAAAACCACCATTTACAAAAATATCAGATTGTTATCTGACTAGTTATCATTTCACAAACCAGGTGTTACCACGACTAACGACCGACCATCGGATCACATGCATATAATTAACAAATAGTGTTCCACAAACATAAATACTACTATTACCCATGAGTAACCCAAGCTCGCCAGACCATCAGTCTCAAACCTGCGAAAAAAGGAAATCTTGCACCGTTAGCTACAACTAGCTAGTGAGCACCAATTTACACATAAGCATCAATAAGCATGCTATCATATCACAAAACGGCACATAAAGCTAAGCTATCACATAGCGGTGTGCCGACAAGTCAGCGGAATCATATCTTGCGAGGTAGCTAGCCTGGCTCAACGATCCTAACTGAGAAATCAATCACAACCGACCGCTTCGGTGGGGAGCGAAGAGCAACCCACCATTGCGTTTACCAGTTCCGGTTTGCACCAGGAACCCCCTTTTATAACCAGTTCCGGCTTACGCCAAGAACCCCATTATATAACCAGTTCCGACTTACGTCAAGAACCCCATCTTCGTCAAGGAACGGTGGCCTGCAGAGCCGTCACCAAGCATATACACTCGGTGCCGTTAATCCCCCAATATTGGGCCCCCAGGGACCAGCCTAAGTGGCTGACCTTAACCAATCTCCAGGAACTGTGGTACAGTCCCCCAATTGTCCGGACATAACATATAAACACATAACCGATCCAATAAGGATCCAATTGCATACACCTACACATTATTACATTAGCTTCTGCTTATACTTGATAAGCATAAAACAATTTACACTTTAAACATAGCACATAATTGTCACACAAGTCATAACCCTACTTGGGTCTATCTCGTATCACTTCACTTATCTATCATCACTACATAATCACAATACACGTGTTATATCACAACACGTCACTATCACTTATCTATCGTCACTATCATAATCACAATTACACGTGTTATATCACAACATGTCACTATCACTTATCTCGTTTCAACACACAACAGATAGCCCTACTTATTAAGTCTCATGGGAAAACATGTACTCACCTGGAGTCTTTGCTAAGCAAATACCCCACTCGTGTCTTCCGGTTCCTCAGGTACACCTAACACATTAGGTTTAGGCTTGGTTATCACATACACATAGCACACATAGGTAAAACACAAGTTACACAAGCTGCCAAGTTGGATCCCCTGCTTGCAATCGCAAGGACCTGCCTTGCGGTCGTAAGGGACCCCTACAGAACAGCCATGCGATCACAAGGATACCCCATGCGATCGCAAAGGTTCTTCTTTTCCCAACTCATGTTTCCGATCGTAAGGGACATTACCTTTTGATCGCAAACATGATTCTAGGGTTGGTTACGATCGCAAGTTACATACTCATGATCGCAAACCTTATTTCCTTCGCTCGTAAGCGGTAAACACCACAAAACAGACCCATACGATCGCATGGACCTACCATGCGATCGCATAGCATACATATGAGACTTACGGTCAAAAGCCTAACACATGCGATCACATCACAAATTTACGCGACGCGACCTTTAAAAACTTACGCGGCGCGTAATTAACAAAAACCCCATGCGACCGCATGCACATGCCATGCGACCGCATGCCCCTGCCATGCGACCGCATGCACCCCAGTTACAGTGTTCTTAGACTCTGTTCGCGTACAGTTGCTGTAAATCGCGTTTTTGACCTTTAATCGATCAAATACTGAGTTTCAATCATGTATACACTTTACTAAACATCACTTGAAGCTTATGAACACTTTAGACATCAAAACCCATAACAAAAACACCATTTACACCATTAATTTGGTGTATCTCTTTCAAGAATATAAACTAGGGTTCTCACTAGAAATCACTTACAAGAAGGTGAAGTTATAACTGATTGAACACTGAAATCAGTTCTTGAGCTCACGAGAATCACTTCCCTTTAACTTCTCTTCCAAGATCACCAAGGCTTTAAGAGACGTATGTGTGTTTTTGCATAGATGTATGTACGTATGTATGTTAGTATGTGTTTGCAAAGGTCAGAAGATAAGAAAGAGTAGAGAACCGACTTTGGTTCTCCTAATTAAACAACGGGGTATTTTATTCCCCTTTTCAACTAACAACTTATTACCCGCTAACCCGTTTCAACTAACGGAGATACCTACGGAATCATAACGCGAAACCGTTTAACACTTTATCACTTTTAAACACGTTTGTCACTTTTCATATAATCACTTTGATTAACGCATAACACGCGTTATTATCTTAAAACACAATAATTTAAATCACTTAAAATCAATGTACAACTATTTAAGCACGAGGTACAACTAAGTACTTCTAGGCCCATTTTCAGGATGTTACATAGTTATTCATATTTCAATATTTAATTTCATAATATTTTTTTAAAATTAATGGTCATCTTAATTAGAGAATCAAGATAATACTTTTAAAATATGAGTTAAAAAAGGGTTCTTTAAATTATATGTACAACACCAACTCCTCTCATATAATGTAAATATACCAGTACCTATATTACTTTAATAAACCTGTCACATGCTATTAGCATTTGTCTTCATCTTCTTCGTTCTCTTAATCGCTATCTACCACAAAAACTCACTACTACACAATTTTATTAATGTCTCTCTTTACTTATCGCCGTATTACGTGGGCATCCCCTTAGTAGCAGTAAGAGTAACCAAATCCCCATTAACTACAATTAATCATCATGCAAATTATCAAAACTCATCCCAAACATGCATTCAACCATTCCCATAAACACAAGTCATGCATATTCCAGTCACCCACAATTAACAGAATCAATCGATCAATCCAGAAGCATATCACCATACTCATGCTACTATATCTATGAAGTCCATCCATCATACTAGAAACATAAATTCAGCTAACAAATGGAACAATTATCATGTTAATCATATCATGTTTAGTAACATTAATTAAGTGCAGATCACATGCATACATATAGCTAAGTATCATACCAATCATATCATGGAAATCCTCTTTCATATTCATAACTATCCCAATACAGATTCTACACCCAAAACTAGAAATCATATTCACTACTCGCGTGCCGTAACAATTCGCGTACTTACTAAGTGGGTAGCTACTTCTAAGTTCTAATTATTAGTAAATATTGTATATTATTCTTGTTATCTTGTATTTTGGGATAATTATTGTTTCCTAGATTAGTGTAGCTCCTTTATAGGAATGTTTGTTACAATTCTTGTATATATATCCGTTTGATATGGAATGCAAAGGCAGAGAATTTACACCATCTTTCATGGTATCAAGAGCCTAGGGTTTGCAGCCTCCATCGTTTCTTTTTTTTTTGAGTGCCACGGCTCTCATACATCTTCTTCCATGGCTGCCCCCGATCCCCCCACTAAATCCACCCTTCATCCAGTTTACACGGTGACTAATATTCAGCATAAGATCCGTGTTCTTGACGGCACCACCGTTACATACAACTCATGGGTTAAACTTTTCAAGCTCCATGCTCGTGGTTATAAGGTTCTCGAGCATATCGACGGTACGCCGCCACCTGCTCGTACCGACGCTGCTGCTTATTCTTCTTGGCTTGAAATCGACTCGATCGTCCTCCAATGGATCTACGGAACCTTGTCCAACGATCTTCTTGTTCGTGTTTTGGACAATGAATCCACTGCCCATCAAGCTTGGCAGCGGGTAAAGGACATCTTTACTAACAACAAAGGGTCACGTGCCGCTTCTCTCGAACACGAATTCAGCAACCTTACTCTCCAATCAGCTTCCTCCCTTGATGATTATTGCCAACGTCTCAAGGATCTTGCCGACCAATTGTCTGATGTCGACAGCGCAGTCACGGAAAAGCGTCTTGTTTTGCAACTCGTTCGAGGCCTTCCACCAGAATACGACACGGTGGCCTTGTTTATTAATCAAACTCTGCCATCTTGGGATACCGCTCGGAGCATGCTGCAGTTGGAACAACACCGCCAATCGGCTCACCAAAATCTAACCGGGTCGGCCGCCATGATCACCCCATCCCAACCATCAGCCGCTGATCGTACACCATCAACAAACCCGTTCCATCGATCTTCTGGTCAGAATTTTCGTGGTCGTGGACGGTCTGCTTTGACGGGTCGCTTCAACCGCGGGGGACGGACCAACTCTGGTCGTGGTCGTGGGTCACATCCGTCTTACACTGCCGGACCACCACTACCGTTCGCTGCCGGGTCTCAACAGCCCTCTAGGTTTTATGGGCCTGCGTACCCCCCATGGGCCTGGTGGTCACCACCGCCTTGTCCCCATCCATCTGCCCAGCCTTTTCCCTGGCCTGCTCCGTGGCCAAATTTGCCTCAGCCCACACCACCAGCTTCCAGCAAAACATCTTCGGCCCACATTGCAACAGCCCAGACTGATGGCCCAGCTCCACAGCAGCATTTCGATGCTCTTAGCCCCACCGATTTGGGCCAAGCCTTCAGCACCATGCATCTTAATCAACCGGACCCGTCTTGGTACATGGACACGGGAGCATCGTCACATTTAACGGCAGATTCAGGTAAAATAACTACTCCCTCATCATTTTCTTGCAACAAATTTATTTTCGTTGGCAATGGTAATAGTATTCCTGTTTTAGGATCCGTGCACGCCCAACACCATACACCATCCCATACTTACACTCTCCGCAATATTTGTTACACACCCAATATCATCAAAAATTTACTATCTGTTCGTCAATTCACACGCGACAATCATGTGTCTCTTTAATTTGACTCACTTGGCTTTTCTGTGAAGGAACTCAAGACTGGGAGGATCCTTTCCCGCCACAATAGTTCCGGAGACCTTTATCCGCTTTCCACGCCAGTTGTCACACCTTCCGCTTTCGTTACATGTTCCTCTCCGGATGTTTGGCACAACCGTCTCGGACATCCCGGCTCCGCCACTTTAGATTTTCTTCATACTCGTTTATTTATTTCATGTAATAAAAATCAAGCGCATTCTCTTTGTCATGCTTGTCAAATTTCGAAACATAAATGTTTACCGTTTCATGATTCCTTATCTATGACATTTGCTACGTTTGATATTATACATTGTGATTTATGGACATCCCCCGTACTTAGTAAAGCAGGTTACAAATATTATATGGTTTTAATCGACAATTATACTCAATATGTGTGGATTTATCCGTTAAAATTTAAATTTGACACCTTCACCAACTTTGTCAAATTCCATTCCCTCATACACACACAATTTAATTGTAAAATCAAAACTTTTCAGTGTGACCTCGGAGGCGAATTCGACAATCTCACCTTTAAAAACTTCGCCTCCCAACACGGCCTTAACTTTCGTTTCTCTTGCCCCCAAACATCTCAACAAAACGGCAAGGTCGAACGTATGCTCCGTCGTTTAAACGACATGGTTCGATCCATGCTTGCCCATACTCACTTACCACCATCCTTTTGGGTCGAGGCCTTGCACACCGCCACCTACCTTCACAACATATTACCCACCAAAACACTTAACTCCCTCACCCCCACCTATGCCCTTTACCTCCGCCACCCCACCTATGACCATCTCCGTGTTTTTGGTTGCACTTGCTACCCTAACACCTCCGCCACCCAAAACCACAAGTTCGACTCTCGCTCAACGAAATGTGTTTTTCTCGGCTACCCACACCATTTCCGTGGTTACCGATGCTATGATCCGACCACCGGTCGCGTTCTCCTCTCTCGTCATGTCACTTTTGACGAAACCTCTTTCCCGTTTGTCGATCCTTTGCCGCCCTCTTCGTACCAATTTCTCGACATTGAATCACCTTTTCCCGCCGCATTCCTTCCCCATTTCTCACCCACCGACCCTACCACACCACCGGCCTCACCACCCACACCACCCGCTTCCCCGGCCCCTCAACCACCATCCCCACCACCACCACCACCTACGGCCCCCACACACCCCATGACCACTCGTTCACAACATGGCATTTTTAAACCCAAACCCATCCTCAACCTTAATACCCAAGCACAACACCCTATCTCTCCACTCCCCACCACCTACACAAAAGCCTTCTCGGATCCTAATTGGTTACTTGCCATGAAAAATGAATTTAATGCGTTACAGGAAAATGACACATGGGAGTTGGTTCCACGACCTACGGATCGCCCAATCATACGGTGCATGTGGTTGTTCCGCCATAAATTTCATGCTGACGGTACACTTCAACGCTATAAGGCGCAGTTAGTAGTAAATGGTAAATCTCAAAGAACATTGATTGTGACGAGACCTTCAGTCCGGTAGTCAAACCGACCACCATACGTACTGTCCTAAGTCTTGCAGTATCCAGGTCATGGCCTATTCATCAACTCGATGTCAAAAATGCATTCTTGCATGGGGACCTTCATGAGACCGTTTATATGCATCAACCCCCAGGCTTTGTAGACTCCAATGCACCCAACCATGTTTGTCGGTTGCGAAAATCATTATATGGGCTTAAACAGGCACCGCGGGCTTGGTACCACCGCTTCGCTACATATATTACTGCTAATGGCTTTCGCAGCAGCGTCTCTGATAACTCATTATTTGTCTATCGTCACGGGGCTCAAACGGCATACTTACTTCTATACGTTGACGACATTATCTTGACCGCCTCAGATTCCTCACTTTTACGGTCACTCATCGACACTCTGTCACGGGAATTTGCCATGACCGACTTGGGAGCACTTCATCATTTCTTGGGCCTATCTGTTACACGCAATTCCGACGGGTTATTCTTATCTCAGGCTCAATATGCTCGTGAGATACTACAGCGGGCCTCAATGAGCAATTGCAATCCCACAACCACACCCGTTGATACATTGTCTAAATTGAGTGCTACAGAAGGCTCTCCTCTGGCCGATGGAACTTTATATCGGCGGTTAGCAGGTGCTCTACAATACTTAACCTTTACACGCCCTGACATCACCTACGCAGTTCAGCAAGTTTGCCTTTTCATGCATGCTCCACGGGAACCTCATTTCAACTTCATGAAACGGATTTTACGATACATTAAGGGCACAATTGATTATGGTCTTACTATTCACCGGTCTCCCCAACATACACTTACGGCTTATTCTGACGCAGACTGGGGTGGGTGCCCTGATTCCAGACGTTCAACATCTGGGTACTGTGTATTTCTTGGTGATAATTTGGTGTCATGGTCTTCAAAACGGCAACCGACAGTATCCCGATCTAGTGCTGAAGCTTAATATAGAGGGGTAGCTAATGCCGTGGCTGAAACAAGTTGGATTCGTAATTTGCTTCTCGAACTTTATGTCCCAGTTCGACGCTCCACCATGATTTATTGTGATAACGTCTCTGCAGTTTATCTCTCCGGGAATCCCGTCCAGCATCACCGTACAAAACATGTAGAAATGGATATACACTTTGTTCGGGACAAAGTTCGAGTTGGTGAAGTTCGTGTGCTCCATGTTCCGGCTGCTTATCAATATGCGGATATCTTCACCAAAGGTCTTCCACGGAACTTGTTCCACTCATTTCGGTCCAGTTTAAACGTCCGGCAACCTCCCGCTCAAACTGCGGGGGACTATTAGTAAATATTGTATATTATTCTTGTTATCTTGTATTTTGGGATAATTATTGTTTCCTAGATTAGTGTAGCTCCTTTATAGGAATGTTTGTTACAATTCTTGTATATATATCCGTTTGATATAGAATGCGAAGGCAGGGAATTTACACCATCTTTCACTAATAACCATACTAAATCACTAGGAGATTATAATTTGAATGTATGTTAATTTAATTCCGTTGACTCTTGTTTCTATGCTTATTAGACGGATTTCTAATTTGATTATTTATATTTTTGACTAAAAAAACAAAATTGTATAGATAATGTAAGGAAAATTTTATTTTAAGAAAATGATAAACACAACCCTTAATGATATGGATAAGAATAAAAATATATGGTTTTAATTTCTTTAAATTGGTAACCGTATCATATACAAGGGTCAGGATCCGGTAAAAAGAAAAATAAAACTACAAAAACTAAGGAGAAATCTCAGTCATTCATTTTTCTATAACTGCTCCTATAAAAATGGCTTTTTTTAATATTAATTATAAAAAATACAGTAAATGGTATAATAGTCTTTTAATTATAATCCATCTCCTACAGTTACATAATCAACCATCAACGATTCAAAAATTAAAATTTTAACAGAGATTTGCTGCAACAACAGAAAATCATCACATACACTGATGCACAACAATAGAAAATTATCACATACACTGACAATCCAAAAGAAAATCATCAGATACACAATCCAAATAGAATTCAAGAACCAATGCATAAAAAATGAAAATTATATTTGAAACAGAGCATTTGAACCAAGAATTTGATGAATAATATTCATCAAAATATGATGCACACTACAACTACATTTGATTTCAGAATGAAAGATGAACAAATCACAGCAGACCCTAAAAATATTCATACTTTGTTTGATTCTGATGCACAGCTCGGTGGCGGTTTGATTCGGATGCACGGCGGCTGCGGCGTTGTACCAGGCGACCGACCGGCAAAACATCGACGGCGAGGGGATAACAAAACGACCGGCAAAACAGCGACCGACCGGCATGTTGCTCGAGATCAAAGCAGCGGCGTTGTACAGAAGCATCAGGGTGAACTTGCGATCGTTATGTTGCTCGAGATCCAAAGCAGCAACGGTTGTGGTTCTGTGGCGGTGATGGTGCATCGACGGTGGTGGTCGGCGATGCAACCGGCGACATATGTGATGGATGGAGGCAATGCACAGCAACGACGTTAATCAAAGTAGCGCCTGCGTAATCAAAGCAGCGAAGCAGGCGCAGGGGAAAAAGGCGCAAGGGAGACGACGGAAAATGGAAGGGACGGGGCAGGAGGTGATTAGGGTTTTGTGAGTGAGGGGCGACGATGCTTTGCGGTGGCGAAGATGCTGTGTGGTGGCGACGTGTGGAGGTGGTCATGATGGGCGGCGGAGGCGGCGATAATATTAGGGTTTTCGACAGGGCATGGGTCGGGAATTTGAACGTGGGCAGTAAATGAAACGTGGGAAGGAACGATTATCAAGGGAGGAGGGAGGAAAAATGTGTAAAATGTCCTAAATGCTCTTTAACTAATTTTATCTAAAAAGAACACGTGTCTTTACCATATTTCTTCCTATATTTTTTACCCTAAAATTCTTTTTATTTGATCATGATTCTCATATACAAAAAGTAGAAATATAAATAAAAGATATAATTGAAGTGTTTTTTTAAAACATGAAAAGTTGATTATAAAACATGAATTATGATTATTATATTTTAAAATTAATATTTTTTAACTTTTATTTTAAATGGGTTATGTCTTCATTGTCTTAAAATAGAATCACCACTTAGATTTTGTTAGGTACGACTTGCTTTCGATTTAAGTGGGACTAAAAACAATAAAAATAAAAAGGAAATAAATGCCTTAATTGAAGGGCGCTCTTACGATTGATTGAGTAATTAATTATTATCAACTATATTTCTAATAACTTTATGCAGGAAAGAAAATATATGAACAGAGTTTTAAAATCACATCTTATGAATGTAATTTATAAAATTTCCTTTTTTTATTTTATCCATAAGATTATTATTCTTCATATATAATTTATTAATTTTAATTGATGTTAAGTTACAATATTATTATGAAGAAACAAATTAATCCGATAGGTTTCTGTTTTATAGCCTTATAGGGGGAAAATATGTGAAGATGGGAAAGTGTGGGTAGGGGAGAGAGAGGGGGGGGGGGGGGGGGGGGGGGTTGATGGGTGTGGCAATGTACAATTACTAAATCGAGTAATATTATGAACGGTAAGTGTCACGTTATGCGCTTTTTGAAAGAAATAAAAACACAAACAATAATTATTAAAGATAAATTGTATAAATATATAATAAGTTTTAACTAAGTTTCATTATATGTAGTCAATTTTTATTCTTTAAAAACAACATAAATATAAAATTACAAGCTGCTACTTATTAGTAGTTATTTTTTAAAATTATTTTTGATGTGTTCACCAAGTTTTTCATTAAGTGAAGAATACACCCACCACCGGATGTGAAATTAAAAGTGACGAATTGCATCACACGAATAACAGACATAAGATTTATGAATCAAACTCATAGTGAGATTTGAAAATCAAAATCGAAGAACATAATCTAGGCAAGAAAAAACCCAAAAAACAAAAACATTATGTAAGAATCTATACCACTTCGATTTCTAAAGTCCATTGCATGTGAAGATCGAAGAACTCAAGAAGGAAAAACCAAAAATAAGAAACTCATTTATAAACACTTTTGAAAACTCTATGATTCTGGACAAATTGCATATGAGTGTGGGGTTACCTCCATCGTAACCTTCAAATCGATTTGATCTAAAGAAACTCTAAATGCAACGAAAACAATATAAAACCCTAAAATGATTCGGGCCAAATCGATTCAGTAGTGGATCCGGAACAAATCGGACCCTCAAAACTCAAATACAAATTGAAATCAAACCTCAAACTCAAAAGTGGATTCAAAACAGTTCAATTCGGCATTTAAACCTTCCTTCATTAGATCTTCACAAGCAAATATAAGTTAAAGTTTTTTAATTGGACCTTTTTATATCTTTGTAACTCTCATCCAAGAGGTAAAAAGTTTGTTTATTCTATGATATAATAAAATTTCTTTAGTTTTCTCCTAACATAGCACAACTTTTAATTACACTGATTGTGTGAACCAGAGAAATTCTTGTGTTCTTATGGTCTTCAATTATCTTTATCCATTGTTTATCGCTTTTATTCCTAACACCTCTTTCTATCAACCTTCACATTCTTTGTTTTTTAAAGTCTATCACAAGTTTATTTTCAGCTTTCACCCTTGCGATTCCAACTCCAATTCGTTCGACATCTCATTTATGAGTATGATTTCTATGTCATATATTGAATTTCAATCGAGCCTGTTTGAATAAGAGACGACGAGGAGAATCCCTAACAACTTGCTTTAATATCAAAACAAATTAACAAGCTTTCTGATTCACAAAAAAAATCAAAAGTAAGAACAAGTGAAAAAAATAAGTGGTTCTATTCTACTAAAAAATAAACACCACTTTGATCGACGCTGGTTTTCAGTTGCCTTTCTACTTTATTTTGTCACTCTTTGGATTTTTTTTTTCCACATAAAGACCGGTTAATTAATTAATATTTAGTAACATATTTTTAAAGGTGTGTGTGGGTGCATGGTGTGCGTAACATAATTAAGAGACTCAAAATGATGATAACCAAGAAAAGGGAAGTCAAGAGGAAGGCTTAGAAGATATTTATTTGCCTTTTGGGGAAGCCAAAGGGAGGGAATTTAAAAATAAATACTATCCAGAAATGGTAATCTTTTCAAAAAAATGGTTGGAAGTGGGACTATATATGTTTTCTTTGTTTTTTCCTTTGTAGTTAACATGTGTAAAAAAATGGAATTTAATTACAGATTGCGACTTTACATGGGTGGATGTGGGGCTCCTTTTCTTTTATTTCATGTATAATTTTTAGACAACACCAAATAATAATTTTCATTAACTACATTGTAACACCAATATAACTAACATGTGTATTCATTTATTACATCTGTTATCTATGAATCCAGAAAATATAGGATTTTGAAAAGTGTATCGAATTTGTCATTTTTTGCTATTGTATGTATCCAATTTTGAAAACTACCTTTTAGTATACTAAACTTTTAAAAATTACCAAATGGTGTATTCAACCTCCTATAGCAGGTTGAAGAGTGATGTGTAACAAGTTTTTATAATGTGGTAGGTGATTAGGCAGATGACATGGATTTTCAAATTTAAAAAAAATTCAAATAAGATGATTATTTATTGTTAATAATAATAATAATAATATGAAGATCTGGACATTCATCCTTGTCCGGTTCACCACACTTGACCATCAACACATCACCGCCACTACCGAAACACAAACAAACCTCTTCTAACACCTTCATTGTCACCCTAGCACCACCACTCCACCATCCCTTGCTCCGCCAACATTTCACCGACCATCACCACTTCTCCACGAACCTTCATCGTTCAACTGCTCCATCATTACCACTTCACCACATTCGCCTTGAAGCCGTGGCCTCACCACCCTCTTCTTCGCTTTTCTTCCATTGAATGCCCTACTTTATTTCTAATTTCAAACTAGATGATCTTTTACCTAGGTACCTTTTAACATCCGGAGGGTATACAACCTCTGATCTGATAAAGTCTATTAGTGAGGGTATTCTTCTGATACTTCTCACACACCTTCTCCTACAGACCCGCAACAAAATTGCAGAATACGCTTATGCTAGAACATCTCTCTTAACATCCTCCTTCATCTCCTTCAGAATTTTATCTTCTCATTTTAACGTCATCGCGCAACCCTGCTGAACCAGAGGAGCCTTCATCTTTACCTTCCACAGCGTGAAATCGTTCGAACCATTGAATTTCTTAAAATCGAAATTGACCGACGATATCTTCACAATCAACAAATACGTGAGCCCAGTGAACACAACTGTTACTCTGATACCACTTGTTAGGATCAAGACACCTAATACAAGCGTTAGAATAATATGCAAGCAAAAAATAATGAACACGAGATATAACGTGATTCGGTAAAAAAGACAACCTACGTCCACATGCAAGAATATAAACTTCTTTATTATGACTCAAGGTATTTTATGATGTGTACATATGACTGATCCTAGTCTTGGTATTTATAGGCAACAAACTAGAAATCTTAATCAAACTCAAATACATAAAGATAAGCTCCAAGATTTGAAATTCAATTTCAGTCTTAACCAAATCCATGCAAATTCAAATTTACATACACTTATCCACTTTATTCAGATTTATATAAATTCAAATTATACTTATTCATTAATTAATTCAATTCCATTGCTATTTCAATTAACCAATAGTTAAAACCGGCAATTTACGTTCACGTCGAGCTTCCGATTAATTCTAGTTTCAAATATCATACCGCTGATCAAGTCACACCCAACAATTGTTTCTCTTTCGCATTTTTCATGTGTGTAATCAATTGTTCATCCTTCGATCACCTTTGTTCTTTATCGTTGTTGATGGTTCCTTATTGTCAAAGAGATTATACTTGGAGTATGTAGAAACAAAAGATGGGTCCTTCTACTCGATGTGATGGTTCCCATTGGCTGTGAGAAGATGTGGTTAAACCCTAATTTTATTTGAGGTGAAAGAAAAAAGTGAATAAAATGTGTTAAGAATTTCATATTAAAAAAGTCTAATGTATCTTTTCTTTTTAGAAAATATGAAAAAAAACACAAGTGTTAGTATTATAATCTAGGTTTGGATGCTCTTAAGTGAAATTTGGGAATTCCAAAACTGAAGATAATCAACTATAAAGTAAACAAAGAGTCTAATATATAACATTTAATGAGGCATGATGACATGATCTATGTAATGCTATCTTGATCATGATTTTCCCACTCTATTTTCCCTCAAAGAAAGAAACATTTGCTCTCTCCAACCATTTGGGGTTACATTTGGGGCTAAGAAGATGCCAAAAGAGAGATGATATTTTTACTTATAAAGTTGATTCATTCAAAATAAATTTATGCTTCACTAACTTGTAATATAGCTTCAAAGGTGTTGTACCTTTAGTAAATGAATCAAATTAATAAGTCGAAGAATCAACTCCCTTCCTGTAAATCATATAACCAAGAGGAACTATGAATCATAATAGAAGATTATATACGATAATATATAAAAAGAATTATGTAAAATGATCAAGAATCGAGTAAAAACATGTCTTTTTTCTACCCTGTTTTCATACCAAATAACACAAAAAAACGAAACTTAGACCACAAAATTCTCCATGAATACTTGACGAAAAATCATGAATTTGGTGTCATTTGAAAGGTATGATTATAATTTACAAAATTCTAAAAAAATTACGCAAAACGATAAAAAATCAATCAAAAAATTCAAAAAACGAGCGAAATGGGCATATCAACACGTTTTTTGTAAATTTAATGGTTAGATGTGTAAAAAATGTAATATGTCATATCGGTAAATGGAGGAAAACACGTTTGTCTTCAGTAAGTTAATCCTATATGTTAATACACTTGGAATAAAACAAAATGATACAACAAAAATACAACCAAACCACGGATAAACCCAAACGTACTTTTTTTAAAAATAATTTTAACAGGTAACTAATTTATTATGAAGCAATAAAAACTTTATTCTAGCAAATATATATATAATACTTTTGTATAAAAATAGCATTTGAAAAAGCATGTATAAAGTTGTGATTGGGCTTTTCTAGTGATAGTAGGTGAATATATAGTCCTTGGGGTCCCAAAATACTAGCCAAGATGAAGATGAGGTGTCGGCAAACAACAACATTAAACAACAACCATCAACCATGGCATGCCATCACTTTTACTGAATTATTATTGCTTCTTCTGCTTTTTCCTTTCAGCAACTGCCACTACCCCCTTTGACTAGATTTTCACTACCTGCATCAACATAAATAATTCTTTTTTACATTTTTTTTCTTATTTTATCTTGTTAATCACATTACAAGTGGTCACTTTGCAACTAACAGACAAAATACATAATAATCTCACAAAAAAGGCATTGTTTGCAAATATTATTGATTGTTATAAAAGATTTCTTTGATCTATGGGAGATGATATAATAATAGGAAAAATTACATTAAAATACAATAAACTTTGTTAAACTATCATTAACATTGTATACAATCAATTTTAAATTAAAAAAAAATACAACCAACCTTCATATCTGTTACATTGTATATTATTGACCTCTTATAGCACGTCATGTTTCTTCCACCAATCGGTTACCTTCTTTTAGGTACCTTTAATAAATTTAATAATTTTTTTATCTTTCTCGATAAGAACACAAACAGTCACAAGCAGTTGGGTTTGATCTTTTTCAAAGAGATCTGAATCACCGCCTTCTTACCTTCATAAAGAACACAAGCTACCACCGCCTTCGTACCTTCACCACCATCGCCTTCAAGTCAGATCAGAATCGCTGCCGCTTTAAATAAAACCACCACTGCCTTCCAGATTCGATCGGGGTTTTGTGGTAGCTCAGTGATGTTGTAACCTGCGCTATGCAGATTACATGTCACTTTTTAGTATTTTGCTGGATTTTTATTTATTTTTATTGTATTCATCATTTTTGTTTTTCAAATTCAAGAACAAATTTAAGAACATTCAAACCTTCAAATATGAAATTATCCTAGATCTGAACAAAGAATCTATCAATCCATGCTAAACAAAGTATCAAAAGGTGAAGATGAACTCATCTTAAATAGAAATCACACATTCAAAACGTATGGAAGAAATAATAATCAAAGAATACATCTGAACCATGACACTCTGAAATCAAACCCAATCATAAAAACCCTAACCCTAGAAACCAAATCGCAAACACTTACATTTAAACCAAAGCATTCGAATATGGAAACACATTCGCAAACACTTATGCATCTATCAATCTGGAAACAAAACATTCGAATCAATGGCGGTTGTGGTGGTGTAAAGCATTTGATTCGACGGCGATTGTGGTGGTTTAAAGCGGCGGCGGGAAACCCTAATCTCAAAGACGGAGGAAAGAGACGCAGAAAACCCTAATCTTACGAAACCACCACAATTGCGAAGGCAGATATGAAGGTATCGGTGGTTTGCTTTGCAGATTTGAAGGCTTGCTTCAACGGCGGTGGAGGCTTGCTTCAACGGTAGCGGAGGCTTGCTTCGCGAAGGCAGATATGCGGTTGTTTGCTTTGCTTCAACGGTGGCGAAAAGCTTGCTTCAACGGCGGCAGTGGTGATTTACTTCAACGGTGGCGGTGGTGATTTACTTCAACGGTGGCGGTGGTGATTTACTTCAACGGCTTTACAAATCTGAAGGTTTGGGGGAATAGTTGTGTGTGGATTCAAAAGGGTGAGTTGAAGATATGTGGCTTTGAGAGTCTAACTTCAATCTTCATTTTTTTGTGTGGATTCAAGAGGAAGGTTTAAAATAAGTTCCAGATTAATCGGATTCCCTCAATCTTCATAGTGGGTTTCTTAATTCAATTTCTAGATTCTTTAAGTTTAAAATAAAAAATTGAAAATAAAAAGAATTTACCTGTTAACCTTCTATAGAAGGTAATCTTATATAAAATGGAAGTTATAAATGGGTTGGTTGTATTTTTTTTTTTAAATTTTAAAGTTCGTTGTATACATTGATAGCTTAGCCAAAGTTTCTTGTATTTTAGTGCAATTTACCCGAAATTTAAACATTTATGGTTTTCATTAATGACTATATTAATTTTAATCTTTACTAATAATTTTAAGTAAATAAAGATATTCTTATAAAATTATACATTGTCTTTTATTTCTATACGGAAAACCAAACAAAAATGTCACGTTTTCTTCTCTTCTATTTTCCTTCAAAGTCAGAAACAAAAAAACATAGATCTATTATAGTTTTTTTCCCTTTTAACTTGTTAATTTACTTTCTGTTTTTTTTTCAGCTGCAATGGATCAATATGCATATGAAATTAAATCAGTCATTCAACTAAATTGTAAATTTATAGAGGAGAGGATGTTTTAAACTAGAATTGTTTTTTTTGCAATAATTACAAAATTTTTGATTAAAATAAATCAATGTCTATTAATGCTAAAACTCATTAATACATTCATTAATGACTCATTAATTGTTTAATAATGAGAGTTACTTTAGGAAAATCAAGTCTCACTCATTGATAACGGTTTATCCGGACCCAATTCACGGTTGAGTAAATATATAAATGACCATAATACCCTTATTAGTAATTCATTAGCAATGTTATATACAGTTTTATCACTCTTTTCACACGAAAAATAATTCTTATTTTAATTTATATATATATATATATATATATATATAGAGAGAGAGAGAGAGAGAGAGAGTGTGTGTGTGTGTTTTATTGAGATTTGGCATATTAAGAAAAAAAGAAATATTCATTATCGAAAGCGATGGAGGAAAACACATCTCCTAAGAAATAAACAATCATAATATAGATGAAATCATATATTTTACTAAATGCTTCATTTTATTTCAACATCGTTAATAAGCATGTTTTTTTTTTCTATTTTACGTCAGTTAATTTATTTTATTTATTCTTTCATTCTTCGTATCAAACACTCTCCAATATACTCTAACATCTCCTAAAATTAAATTTAAATAAACTTGTCATTACCCATTTGTACATTTATCAACCCATTTGATGTCGTTTTGAGAAATTTGTGGTCATTTGAAACTATTCATGACATAGATTTTTATATCTTACGATCGAAAATGAGCAACAAATGTATGCCGCTTTTTCCTTAACCAAACTGTCATGTTAAATTTATATTTAGAATTTTATTATTATTATTATTATTATTATTATTATTATTATTATATTAAAAGCTTGTTCCATTATATAATATTTGGTATATATATAGAGTAGATACCCGTGTGATACAAATGTTAGTTTAACAATATGATAAATATTAAACATTAATAAAAAAAATATTACATAGTTATCATCATGAAATAAATTGTGATAGATGTCAACGCCCAGACCAACGGTATAATCATCTGCGCGAGGTTCAGGACATATGTGTCGGAAGAAACATGGTATCATGATACGAAGATATATGATTGTATTTCTTGTATAAACAATCAATCATTATTGTTAAAATTATGACAATAAAGTCAAATATTTATGGGCAAATTGCCAAGAAAGGTAACTAAAATACTTAAATTTGTCAATAAAGGTAATGTTAATTTTTTGGGGCCAAGAAAGGATCATGAATTTCAATTTTTGACAAAAAAGGGTATTGTGACCTATTCGACCTGCTGACTGCCTAGTCAGCAGGTTATTAATGACGTGTCAACACACATGGCAGTTCAGTCAATGCCATTTCATGCCAGCATATGCTGACATAGCAGTACACGTGGCAGTCCAATGTATTCAAATTTTAATATGTATTTATTTAATATCTTTAACTTTTTAAAATAATTTTTTATTAAGAATTTTTATGTTTGTGTTCATGTTCTTGAAGATATGTTTGTTCTCCATCGGTGAACCACTGCCGCCATGAATCACCACCACCGCCGCCGCCATGAATCACCACCGCCGCCGCCGCCATGAACCACCGCCACCGTGAACCCTAACTCAAGCCCAAAAAAGAAAACCCTAACTCGAAGATATCTGAAAATCAAACTTGAAGAACATAAACAGATCTGAAAACCCTAAACTCGAATATGAAAACCCTAACTCATAGATCTGAAAATCAAACTTGAAGATCATGAACAGATCCTGAAAACCCTAAACTCGTATATGAAAATCCTAACTCACAGATCTGAAAATCAAACTTGAAGAACATGAACAGATCTGAAAACCCTAAACTCGTATATGAAAACCCTAACTCACAGATCTGAAAATCAAACTTGAAGAACATAAAAAGATCTGAAAATGAAACTCGAAAAACATAAACAGAGAGAAAGAGAGAGAGAGAGAGAGAGAGAGCGACGGCGGTGGAGAAAACACGGTGAAGAAAACTTACAAAAACCTTAAATTGATGAAGAAAACACGGTGGCTGGTGAATGATACGTACGGTGGAGCGAGTGATGGCGTGGAACGAGCGACGGCGGTGGAGGATACGTACGGTGGTTGAGAGAGATAACTTCTTCAACTTCATCAGAGAGCTTCATAGAGAGAGAGAGAGAACTTCAGAGAGAAGTTCAAATGTTTTTTTAAATTTAAAGAAAAATGAGACCTCACAAATTGATTGCCACCTCAGCTGAATATTAACCGGTAACCTGGACTTCCTGTTACCGGTTCCCCTTTTTGTTAAAAATTAGAATTCATAATCCTTTCTTGGTCCCAAAAAATTGACGTTACCTTTATTGGCAAATATGAGTATTTTAGTTATCTTTCTCGGCAATTAACCCAATATTTATTGGTTATAATTAAAAAAAATAAAAATAGTTATAAAATATTTTTAAACAATAAAATTAAAAATTTAATTAAATATAGTATTTTAAACTGTTCTAAAGGTTAATATGATATTATCAAATTAGAGTTGACAAATATGATATTTTAACGTGTAAGAAGGACATATGTGAAAATTTTCTAATAATTTTGATTTAATTTTGTCTTAGAAAAGTCAAAATTAAAATTTTAATTTTGATTTAATAGATGGTCAATATTAAATTATTAAGTTTATATTATTAAATAAGGGGTTAAAATCTTTTAATACATTTAATGTATGTTAATTTCTATTAAAAAGTTTGTGATTGTCTCATTCCAATTTACATTTTGACATAAATAATTTTAATATGCTATTTATTCTGCAAATGAATTGTTTAGATTATAGTATCAAAGTTTAGTTTTATTCTGGAAGTGCAAAATAATATTTTCAAGAGACCTCACCCTCTTTTTGTTACTTAAAACTTCTTTTCAATTATAATGATTGAAAATATCGTGTAATATGACAATTATATTGATTTAAGTTTAATCTAGATGACTAAGAAAAATAAAATCTAAATTGATTTGAATTTAAACCACACAATAAGGCATCGACTATTTATAACATTTTTCATTTTATTTAAAATACATTAGTGTTAGGAATTTTATTTTTTTTATTTTTATTTATAGTATTTATTGTTAAGAAAAAGTTGAGTTTTGGGTGATTGCCTTAAATCCTTTGCCAGCTTGCTCTACTTCCTCGTCTCCAACCCTGATTTCTGTTTAAAACCCTAGATTTATGACCAGTCGGTCACTTGCTTCATCTTTCTACTGTAATTCATTCATATCGATTCTGATCAAGTAGATAACTACAAGCATGAGTGGAACAATAGCAGCAGAGAAAGCTTCATCAACAACCAAAACCCCAGCAGATTTTCTCAAATCCATTCGGGGTAGACCTGTTGTTGTCAAATTGAATTCTGGCGTCGATTATAGAGGTTCGCTTCCTTTAATTCCGTCTTTTTTGATCTTTTTTTTTCTCTCGTTTTGTTGTGATTTTGGTCATGATGGTAAGCCCTAAATTGGAAGCAATCGTGTATTCGTGTAGAAATTTAGTTTCATGAAGTTGAATATTTGGTCTAGCAACAGTCGTAAGCGCATTAGTAGGTTGCAATTTGAAGCGTTCGTAGCTCTGATAATTCCTGTTACGCTAGACAGTTGTTTGTATTAAATCTATTGTGCAATGTGAACTTAGTTCCTAAGAGACAGATTAACAGTTGCTGTTGGTATCATCAGTTGTGTAGCTTGACACGAGATAAAGTTGTTGGTCGCCTGTAACTCCTTCAGTCAGATGTGGTGTTCAATATGAGACCAGAATCAGGATATAATAAGGTTGGGTTTTTACAGTGAGAAAGCGTAGGGCAACATGTAGATGTGTGTGCTGTGCATTGGTATGTATGCAATTGCAGATCAAAGCTACACCTTTGTAACTACGATTCACAAGTTTGTGAATCCGCTTGGTATGTAAATTTGTGAATCAAACTTACTGATTTAGTGAGATCAACAGGGATCTTGATCTAGATCCTTAGAACAATCATATGATTTTGCTTTATCATAAACTTCTAAGGGAGTATAATTAGCAGCTTATCAATCCCTGTTCGCAGTGTTTGCCATTCATCAATATGACAATATAGTTTAAAATTCAACCTTACACTATAGGCACGAGTCCATGACATGATGCATGTAACGCTTTAAGCCTAAAGCAAGAGAGTAAGAGAGTGAGACTAACCAATTAACCTTAAAATGAACTAAACCATGGTTGGAAGTTATTGGTAGCTCACTTCTTGTAGCCTATAAGGACTAGGATTCATTCACCACATTCTGATAACTGCAAATGAGCTTCAAAATGAAGGTATTCACCCTGATGTATTAAACATTCAGTAGAAAATATTTTATTCTCAAGAATGGCAAGTGGGACATGAATGTTTGAGGTCTGCAACGTTGTCCAAGTAACCTAATGTGGTAGAATATTTTCATAAGTTGTATGTAAGGTTAAGCATAACGTATCTTGTCAAAAGCTGAAAAATTATGTTACATCAAGGGTGAACAACGATGATGCTTTTGTGCATAGTAAACAAGAGGATCAATGGTAAGATGGCGTGACACGTTGAAAGAAAACTGGAGCCATATTAACAAAGCAAGTTTTGAGATGTGTAAATATTTTCCTGTACTCCTAGTTTATGTTAATATGTCGTTAATAGGGAAACCCCATGAAACATTTTTATACATATATATATATTTTCCCTGTTCACATTTCAGGTAGCTTGCGAGTACTAAAAACAAGTATTTCATTACACAGGTATTTTGGCTTGTTTGGATGGATACATGAATATAGCAATGGAGCAAACTGAAGAATATGTTAACGGACAACTGAAAAACAAATACGGTGATGCATTTATTAGAGGAAACAATGGTATGTTCTTCCAAATGAGTGATTAATTTTACCATGAAATGGACAGTGACAAATAACTTGGATATCTGCTTTTGCAGTTCTTTACATCAGTACATCTAAGACAACCATTGCAGAAGAAGTGTAGCTCCAATGTTCCACACTTTCACCCCCTCCAGAGCATCTCATGTCTAGTGCTATTAGATGGTGACTTCATACACATTTTGAAACTGCATGTTGACACGAATCCAATTTGACTTTTGCGTTACTTGTATTTTGTTCTAATCTTCCGAATTTGAATTCGATTTCTTCTTAAAAGCTGGTGTATATCTTCATCAGGTATTTATATTTTCATCTTTAGGCTAATGAAATGATATTACATTTAATACTGTTGGTAGATTGAATGTTGGACTGAATCCAGTTTACCGGTACAATCCCATATTGAGCTTCTTTATCTGATCATGATGTGCACACGACACAGCCTTTAGTACGTTGCAAAAATCATCGTCTAGCAGTATGAGGTGTGTTAGGTGATACCTATAATTGTGTATTCAAATCATGTTGTGGACGTAAGGAGCAGATTTTTCAAAAAAAAAAAGAAAAAAAGAAGGTTCATTGCAGAAACCAAGACCATAATTGAAATTCACATGAAAAATCATTTTCACTGGACCACTTAGGGAAGCTACAAGTCATATGAAAAATATTTCACTTCCAATGCAAAACAAGGCTAGACGTACAGCTGCCTGTTAAATATAAAACCTGAGACAGAATGTAGTTTGCACAAAACTCTAACAATGGGATCAGGTCTGAAAACGAAACACACGATCAGGGTTACTTCCAACATATTTAATGCTTATTTTATGTCAAAACAATATTAATATATAGTTAGAAATATCCTAAGAGCATATGCAGTGGTAACTACTATCACTAGCTGTTACGCCAGCATAACTACATATTATTAACAAGTCAAAGTGATAACACCCATTACTGGATCAACGTCAAATTATTTATCTCAAATTCTATTACTTGAAAGATAGATAACATGAGGTAGGGTAGGGCTCGTTAGCCACACAACAAACCACAATATAACGACCATGAAATGAGGTGACGGCAATGAAGATTATGATGCCATAGCCTCATTTTGGGAGCTGATTCGTACACAACAGTTTTTAGCCATACACAACAAAGTATAAACAGTTAATGCATATGGTACAAGTTGACGATGCATAAACTTGTTGTGTATGACCACTTTTGTTGTGTAAAATCATCTCCCACTCATTTTTGCTCTTTATCTTATATAACAAGCACGAGTTACTAGTGCTCTAAAAGAACCTTACACTAGAACATATATAAACATTGAGTCATGATAATTACTACTCGTATTTGTTTAAAATATGAGTCTTCTAATTTAAAATCCTATGAAGTCACAATTAAGATAGGTTCCATAACCCCAACAACTCACAAGCAAAATCTTCTAACTTGGATTGACAATATAAAAACAAATAATCAACTAATAATATGTTACAAATGAAAATAGGGTTTATAAACGGAATGAGTGGTGATGTTGGCGGGCACATTTCGTATACATACATCCAAAGCATACAACCAAAATAAAATTAAAAAACTTATAATAGCGGATTTTCTTGAGGTATAAAGCTGCAAGGAGATGTAGATTACATCAGTTGAATTACAACATTAAAGACTCCTCCATGTTTTTAGATGGAGGTGAAGTTCTTTGACGGTTCTCTTAGGTTTGTTATATGTTGTATCAGAGGTTTTAGTAGGTTTTTATCTCTCCAAAGTTGATTCATCTCGAGAGAACTCTTTTTCTATTCGGTTTTTTGAGTAGGTCGGAAAAGTGTTGTTAAGTTTTTCTGTTTTTTAAACTGTTAAGTCTATTCTATTTTTTGATGTATGATATAAGAAATATGTTTATATGGTCCCAATCTTTGGGACCTTTGTTATATTAATACAATTTTGCTTTAAAAAAACTTGTAACATAATCAACATACCTTTATGGGGCATAATTTAACAAGATCGTGGCCAGATAATAAGAATCATCACTCGAACGAGGAAGAGATGAGGAAGATAGATTGTGGATCTTATTACTCCTTCTAATGGTGTTGATTTGAGTCATTGCAACTAACCTGTGTGGAGCAAAAATTGTTATTTGTTTAATATTAATAGGGTTGGAACCTTATTAGTTTCGTGAAGCTGAACTACTCGATCAGGAATCAATCGTTGTGAGGTAGACTTTCAAAAAATCTGTCACCCAAACTCGTTTTCAGAAACCGTTTTTCTGAAATTTTACTAAGGTAGTGTTTAGTTAGATGGATTCCAAGTTGGGAATTAGTGGAGTTTGGATTTTAATTCCAACCAAATCATGTGTTTGGTTTAACACAAGGGAAGGAAATGGATTTTAGGGGATGGAAAACATTCCCACAGCTGATGGATTTTGAAATCCTTCCACTCCCCTATGGATTTTGAAATCCTTCCTTCTCCTTCCTTTTTCTCTTCACTTGCTCATCATCTGACCATAAACACCACCTATTTTGGGCAACCGGCGGCGACCTTCAACGGCGACGTTCGACAGCAACGACGAGGGTTTCGACAGCAACGGCGACGTTCAACGACAACCTCTGGCTAGGGTTTTGACGTTCGGCGAGCTGGTGTTCGATGTTCGACGTTCGACATCGATTTAGAGTTTCGTTCGACCGCTGGTGGTGACGTTTAACGTGCGACGACGACCTCTGGCTAGGGTTTCGACGTTCGATGGCGACGTTCAAAGACGACGTTTAATGACCGACGGCGATCTCTGGCTATGGTTTCAACGGTGGCGGCGATTTAGGGTTTAGACAGTGGCGGCGATTTAGGGTTTAGACGGTGGCGGCGATTTACGGTTTAGACGGTGGCGGCGATATAGGGTTTAGACGATGGCAGCGTATCGACGGTGGTGGGCAACAGTGGGGCGTCGGCGACGGTAGTAAGGTGGTGGTGAAGGTGGCGATGGTGGTTTGTGGTGGGGAAGTGAATTCCATTTCCTGATACTACCAAACACAACAAATAATGATTTAGATTCAAATTCCAAATCCTTGAAAATCAAATTCCTTCCTACAATCCAATTCCTTCAAAAAAACAATCCATCAAACCAAACACTACCTAACAGTTTAATGAAGCGTGTGTTTTTATGAGTAAAGTAGAGAAGATTCGAGAAGAAGAACCGGTGGGAAAAAAGTAGACTGTATTACTGAATTGGAAAGAGTATACATATATATAGAAGAAGAGACTAGCTAATTGTCTAATAACTAATCTAACTAACTTGAATGTAAGTTACATTTTGTTACAATTTGTTAGACACCTTAGATGTAGTAAACGTAAGCTATGAGTTCCACTTTGATGAATGATATGCACACTATGAACTTATGTTGTATTGTTGTAATTGTCTTGAGTTTGAGTCTCAAGTTGGCATGCCATAAGGATTACTTATGCCTAACTTGGATAAACATGCATAGTCCAAAGGCTTGTGGAGGCTTTTGGTAAGGATATTTGCAGTTTGTAGCTTTGAGGGAATGAAAGTTGGTGAAATGTCTCTTGTTTGATTTTATAACGAACGTATAGTGATAGCCAATTTAAATGTCTTTTGTCCGAGCATGTTGAATTGGATTAGATGCAAAGCTATAGCGGAAGCATTGTCACATTTGATGAGAATTATATATTTTATATAATATCATAATACTAATTTATATTTTATTGATTAAGTACAATTATTTGAATTTTAAAATGTAAAATAAATAAAATAGTATATATACATAAAATTTTAGATACGATAGTTTCTAAATTTTTATTTGTTATTCAAAGACAATAAATAAAAGTGTCGCTTAAAATTAGTATTTCTTTAGAAGACATTTTTTTCATGTAATATTTTATTTCAAATATCTCGTGTGACAAGTAAACAGGAATTGAAAGTATATATTCTTAATAGTGATGGTAACTTGACTTCAAATGAAATAAACGTTGTCTACAATGAAATTCTACAAAATATATGATTCCAAATTTATTTTATGTAGTATTATTTTTTTAATCTTATTTATTATTTGATAGTAAATATTTTTCGTAACCCGTGTAATATACAAGCAATTTAACTAGTTTATCTTATAAACCATTTCATAAATGATATAACCAGATCATGATTTTGCATAATTATAACATATGAACGTTGATTAAAAATAAAAAAAAAGATTACATCTTAAATGAACTACTGCCTTGAACTCCATTTAAAACATTTCACAAATTTGAAACATAAACATCAAGGAGTAACATTAGTCATCAGTGATCGACTTAGCGACCACCTCTTTCAACCCACGCACTTTACTTAGTTTATTCGACGGCAAAGAGTGATTCCATCACCAACCGGAAGCTGACAGATTTCCACTCTCGGATCAACAGCCAATGCCTTGTTAAGTTCTAGCACGAAGTCTCTGTAATACCTGACATACTTCCTAAGAGGTGCATCTGGTGGTGCTACCAACGATCCATTCCATAGGGTGTTATCATAACCGATCACTCCACCAATCTTCACAAGATCAATTAATCTTTTGTGATAGTTAAGATAGTTATCCTTATCAGCATCCACGAAAATGAAATCAAAACTCCCATGTAATTTTTCCTGCAAATAAGGCAAGGTAATTTATTATTAATAAATGTAAACATGGTTCACATGTTTTATAACTAAAAATCATAAAATAAATAAATACTTCATTATACGCTCCTACCATCATTACTAACTATATATACTTATGGTGTTTTTTTGTGAAAGGCATTTCGAATTTTAAATAATAATAATACTAAGCAAGTAAGCATATTAAATTATAAATATGAGTGAGATAAGATATAGATAATTATGAATCTATTTAAAATTTTGAATTTAAAAAAATACCCAAATATTATTATATTCAAATTAATTAAAGAATTTAAGCACTTACATCTTGGATCATTTGGTCAAGAACAGGAAGTGCAGGACCCTCTCTAAAGTCAATCTTGTGCGCAACTCCGGCTTTTTCAATGATGGGAAGACCAATTTCATAATTCTCACGGTTGATATCCAAAGCCAATATCTGAAAAAATTAATGTTCAGAGATTAATAAACTTTTTCATATATATACTAACCAATAAGATCTCGTAAATTTATTTATAAAAAACCATATATAAACATTTTAAAATTACAATTTTACCTTTCCATCGTCAGGAAGAGCTAGAGCAGTGGACAAAAGAGAGTAGCCCGTATAAACACCGATCTCCATGGTGTTTTTGGCATTTATAAGCTTCAGAAGCATATTCAGAAACTGTCCTTCATCAGCCGATGTAGTCATAAGGTTCCTATTATATCGTATCACAAACAAAAACAGACTTAGAAAATAAATAAATTTCCTCATTTCTTAAAAAGAAAGCTTATATATGTTTTTAGTTATATTATAAAAATTCAGATTTCAAGTGCATGAATCCATGCATAAATTGAATCAGAAAGTATATACTCACCAAGGGTGTTTAGCAGTAACCTCACGTAGCTCTTTCATGGGTGCAGGCTCTCTTGGGTAGACACTGGTTTCAAGAATGTATTGGTAAAGTGCATCACTTTGAAGAAGACTCTTGTGGCCTACTTCCTGGTGTTTTGCCGGTTGACTGTCGCTGCCGCTGTTGACCGCCGCCATATATGTGACAACAGGTGGTGTATTTTGTGAATTGCAGTCAACAAAATTAAGCTTGTTAGGTATGGAAGGTGTGAAAGGGTGAGGCTGAGATGAAAGAGAGGTGAAAGAAAGGTATTTATAAGGGGAGATGCATGAGATTGTGGAGGGGGTAGAGATGAGTTGGGTTGTTGGTGGGTGAAGTGGGAGGGACTTTCCTTTCCATGGTGGGCAAGGAGTTGGTGAGCCTTTTTTTATTTTTTCTTACTTTGAAGTATTCATTTATTCTCTTCTATTTTAGTAATTATTTAAGGTTTTAATATATTAATATTAATATTTTAATAAATAATATAACATGACGTGATATCCGCGTTCATTTACTGTTTTTCCTTAACAATAATATTATGTGCCATTCTCATTTTTTTCCTTAACAATAATATGATGCTATACTCAATTTTAAAGGAAAAAGATCGGTGATATTAATATGATGTAAATGATTTTACATTGATTAATTATTTAAATTATTGGCATGTAGATTAGTTATTTTAATTTATTATTTATTTGAATAGTTAACATTATAGATCATTTGTATTATTTTTTAAAGGGAAAAAGATGTATAGAACTAGCAGTACATAACATAGATGATGTTTGTAAACTCACAAAAACTTATATCAAGGAATCTATATCATTTAATTAACTGTCTAATAATTTTATTAGCTTGTAAGTATAGCAACACTTAAGCTAGGTATCATTAGTGACGTGAATTATTTACCATAAGTTTTAAAGCTAATTTTAACTAGAAAGAATTTAAGTTGGACGACTTATACACGTATGAGTCTACTGTCTTTGTCACCTAAAGAAATATGTGCAATTATAGAAAATGTTTATTTAAAGTAAAATTACATGACAATAGGTATCGTAAATGTTACGGATTAATTGATTTTCTAAAAGTGGAATCAATGTCACATTTTTATTAATTTTTGGCTAACGATGCATGTTTTTAAATGCTTAAGCAAATGCTTTACAAATAATGTGAGTAACATCTATGTTTATACTCTGGGATTATTTTAATGCAAATTGTATAAAAATACAACTCGTTAATTTTGTTTTAGTTATTATAATATACAAAGAATTATTTTTAAAAACTATACAATCGATATCAAGATCAGGATCTCACTTAGGATCGTTTTCGGCTTTGCAAGATCGGATCATAAGATCGGAATCCTAAGATCTTATCACAATTCACTAAAGTTTTTTTTAAATTTTTATATGCTATAATTTTTATATATCAAGTACCTATTATATAATTATTACGAAATATGGAACATTAATTTTTAAAATAACATACATTAAACACAATCAATTAATCCGTAGCACATTATGCGTAACATTAGTTATTTATTTCATAGAATAAATCTTATTCTACAGTAGACCGTGCAAAAACACATAATTACGTTTTTTTTAACATTACACAAATCATCGTTTTGACGTTTATAAATATCAGAAACTGAAAATCAATTTCGAAATGTAATCGTAAACCTACTGCAAAAATTAAAATAATTTTAATGTTATACTAATTAAACATATGAACAGACGACATAAAACATGTGAACAAAAAATGAGAGCATCTTTTGCAATAGCATTTATCATGAGAAAAATGGTTACATAGCTTGTCCACTTCTAGCAAAAAGATTCTTACAAAGACAAATTATATACATACAGCATTTACTAACAAGGAATGAATAAAAAGTTAGTTATCTTTTTAAAACAAAAGTTAATTCATATATAAAAAATTTATTCATACATAACACATATAAATCTTTATATATAAATTATTACGTACGAATTACACCCTTTGTACAAAAATTTATTATTAATAAAGGGAAGAGGAAAGCTTTAAGATAGGAGCTCTAGCCTGGGTAATTAAACCGTTAAAGCAATTGCTTGCATTTACAGTTGCTTCTTATCTTCTTTACCACCTTTGATTTTTATTTTTATTTTTCTCATATGACTAGTCACATTCATTGTAATCCTAAAGATTTACAAATTTTTTCTGCTTTACTTTAGATATCTATGTTTAGATGAGAATTTTTATATTGCTTACCTAAAACCCCGTTACAATATACAGGTCACACGTAACTTTTTTCATGTATATTTATGTACTAAATGAGATACTTGTGCAATACACATGTTATTTCTAAAGTGATAAATATTAAACAGTAATTAACAAAAGATATAAATAGGTATAAAACACGGAAATATAAAAATTAAAAAGATGACGACAAATAACCAGTTGTGGAAGCTTTGACACGTGGTTAATAACAGGCATGATGGCAGATTCGTGATATTATACAAAGAGTCATGATTGTGTCCTCTTGTAAAATATTATGATACTAGTTTATTGACCAGTGCATCTATGGGTATTTCGAAAGTGTATTTAAGATATTAAAATTTTTAATTAAAAATAATGCAGTAAATAAATATCACCTTTGTGATGAGAATATAATAATTTCAAAAAGTGTCATATTACAATAAAATTTATATCAAAACGTAGATAAAAATGAGACGGTCGTAAATGTATAATTATTTTTTCTCTAAATAAAATATATCACAAGTTACTAAAAATAATTTATAAACAACTTATAATTAATTACATTAATATACAATTTTTATAAAACCCCCTCACATTTTCTTAAAACCTCCTTATATGTTTTATAAAATCTCCTTAAAATATTCATCTAACCCCCTCCCATTAGATTTAAAATTAATATTTTGAAATTGAAATTGAATAATTTGAAATTAAAATTTCTTATCCACGTTTTTAATCTTTCCAAAATTGTTTTGAGAATGAAATAATTTTGAAATTGTAGGTTATGATTGGTTAATTAAGACTCAATTTATGGTTATTTTTGTAAAATTTGCATGCCTTTTATATATATAAAATAGATAGATAAAATATTTTAAAATGATAAAATCAAGATTTTAGATAAATTTGTTATTTAAAATATTATAAAAAATTAAATATGATATTTATAAATTAGGCTTGAAAAATAGAATATTTAAGATTGAATAAAAGTATATATAAAATTCTTCTAATAATTTGACACATTTTGAGCAAAGAAGTCAAAATTAATTTTGATTAAATTGATATTAAATCTAAGTAATTTAATTTATTTAAATAAAAGGATAGAATATTTAACAAATTAAGAGCGTGTGAATATTTTATTTATATTAAAAGATGGTATAAAAGAAGGTTACTACGTACATAAGAGATATTTAAAACTTAATTAATTACGAGTATTATTTATCGCAAGTGTAAGTATTAAATTTGCTAAGATCGAAAATTTCATTTGCTATCATTGGTATACTTACTATAAACTATAATGGTATTTACTATAAGGTTTAATAAACTTATGGAGAATAAATTATAGGGTTTAGTTCATAAAAGTGTATCCAACTTTACACCTTTTGCTAATTGTATGTACTGTACTTTCAAACATACCATTTGATATATTCAAGTTTCAAAATTTTATCATTTTGTGTATCCAACCTGGTATAGCAGGTAGGCTGATGATGTGGCACAAGTTAAGCTGATGTGGCAATGACATTGTAGTGACATGATGTTGAGTTGGCGGCTGATGTGTTTTTTCATTCTTTAAAAATAATTCTAATAATAATAATAATAACCATTCATCCTACGATCTACCATTTACGATTTCAGATCTGCCATGAAGATTTCATCTAGGACAGATCGAGAGGCTCCAAATCCACAATTGATTCACCAAGGCTGTTCAGATTTAGATCGGCGGTTTAGGGCTTTCTCGTTTTGACGGTTTGGGACTTTTAGGGTTCCAGATTTAGATCGGTAGAGGTTTTCATCGATTTAGGGTGCTAGATTTCTGGATTTCATCTTCATCATTGATCGGCGGTGGTTCAGGCATCCATCTTCACCATGCGAATGGCTTTTACGGTTTAGGGCTTTTGGTCAACAGCGGTTTAGGGTTTTTAATCTGCTACAGTTCAGTCATCATCTTCATCTTCTTAATCTTCAAACTCGAGATCCACTTAGGGTTTCAAACTCGAGATCCGCTCGATTTCAGATCCATCGATTTTGGGTGCTTCATCTTCAAAGGTAACCGATTTTTGCTTTGACCTTCATATCCATCGAAGACTGAAGACCTTCAAAAGTAACCGATTTTCAGCTTTGACTCCGATTTTTTCTATGTTTTTGTGTTCTTGGAAGATATGAACAGATCTGTATTCTTGGAAGATATGAACAGATTTTGTTTTGTGTTCTTTGACTCCGATTTTCACCTTTTGCTTTGACTCCGATTTTGAAGACCTTCATGTCACGATTTTGTATTCTTGGAAGATATGAACAGATATGCACTTTTATGATATGAATATGAACAGATATGTCTTTTGTTTGAAGGTTCTTCGAAGATATGAACATATTTGTCTTGTAGTTTCAACAAATTCAAACTTTGAAAGTCGTCAACAAATTCAGATGGTATCGATTTATGTTTGCATATGTATTTTGATAGGAGTTATTCATAGTATGAATGTTCTTGGGTTATGAATATTCTACATAAGAATATGAATATTCTTATGAATTAATTATGTGGCAAATATAGAAAATGATATGGATTTAAAAATAAATATAAAATCAAAGAATTACCTGCTACCTAGAGAACAAGTTACTCAATCTATAAAATGGTAAAGGTTTGAAAGTTTAATACATCAAATGGTAAGTTTGAAAGTACAGTACATACAATAGCAAAATGTGTATAGTTGGATACACTTTTATGAACTAAACCCTAAATTATAATTAGAAAAGATTTAAAATCAAATTTAGTTTTAGTCTATATTATCTAAAATTGAAATTGAGTTTTTAATTTTGATTAGATTAATAATTAGAATCTAATTTTAACTAAATACAATATTAATTTTTTAATTAAGTTGATAAAAATTAATCTTTTACGTATATTAAAAACTGTTGTAATAAGAAAAGTACTTGATTAAAAATTGCTTGATGATGTTTTCAGAAAGCTAAGTAAAACGGCAGGGGGTTGGTGAATGGCATGAAAAAGGCAATAAAAATGAAAATGTTTTTTATTTGACAAAATGGCGTCGGGACCCGTTCACCAACTTTCATTCGCCCCACCTGATCGTGACTTTCACCCAATTTCTCAATTGCAATTCTTGTTTTTTTTTTTAATAATTACGGGCAAAATCTTAGAAAATTTATTATCAAAAATACATTTAAGAATTGAGATAGTTAGCTCGTTTTCAATTTTTATACGGTGCATCGAAGTAAAAGTGAGGTAATATATTAACCTTTTACATGTATTCGTGTTGTTCTTTTTTTAAAAAAAAAATATTACTTAATGGTTATTAAGTTTCGATTTTATTATACAAAATACATCCAACCTTTTACAAGCAATAAAAACAACGTAAGTGACTTCCAATTTTTGAATTTTTTAAAAACGAGAGGGACTAAAGAAAATGGCTTTTAGATTACGCAAAATCAATCCAACCTTATAAAGAAATTTTCATTAAATTTTTGTTTTTTAATTAAAAGTAAAATAGACGTTTTTTACTAATAAAAATATTTAAAAAAAATACTATTATTTAATTGTGTGTCAGATTACGTTAAAATCTATATTTAAAACGTAAATAAAAAGGAGATGAACATAAATATATAGTTATAAATATATACCACTCATTATGCATTAAAAGTTACAAAATAAAAACTATAAGCATATATAATTAAATACAATTGTTGAATTTAAACATGTAATTTATACTATGTCTCTATATATTTTCATACAACCCTCGTGAATTTACTCAAATTTAAAGTTGCAATCGAAAGAAATAGGAAATCACAATCACAAAAATAGTTAGAATCTATCTATATATATATATATATATATATATATATATATATATATATATATATATATATATATATATATATATATATATATTAAAAGAAAATCATATATTGAAAAGTTTCTTTAAATAAAATTCTATTAACCAATCAAAACCTCTCATTTATTAATTTTGACCAAAATTTTTAATTTTGACTTCTATAATTAGAATGATTCTGGCAAGTTTAAATGAAACCATTTATAAGGGAGTTATATGAAAATATATAAGGGGTGTTTTTATAAATTATATAATTATATTTAATAAATGTATTTAATTGTATATATTTGTAGTTTTTCTTTTACAACTTTTACTATATAATGATTGGTATAAATAAAATTATATATTTATAATCGTCTTATTTTTATTTACGTTTTGATGTAAATTTTACGTAATCACATACATTTAAATTTTTTTAAATTTTTATTAGTAAAAAGTATATTTTAGAACCATTAAAAAAAGTGAATTACTATCTTTAATTTTATTTTTGAAATGTAATAGCATTTAATCTTTTTCTAAATGAGAATATGTATTTTTCTTGATTATTTTTAATAAGCTATAAACCATTGAACATGTTTGTGGTTAGTTTTCATGTTATAAATCACTAGGTCAGTAATCTTTTGTTATGAGGTATTTTTGACTTAGAGTATATGATAATATATATCTACAACATATTAGTGAGTTATAATACCTTCTATGAGATGAGTTATGTTTGTGAATATCTAAATCAGTTATCTTTTTCATCGAGATAATCATATAACGTTAAACTCTCGATCTATTTTTCGATGCCTGTGTTTTCATAATAAAATATTGATTAAAGTGTGAGGTTTCAAGAAACACACTATTTGTAGGTAATTAACCGCCAAAGCTTGCATGTCAAAAAAAAAAGATTAAGAGTATGATATCCGAATTTTGACAATGTTATTATAAGCTAACGAGGTGATTTATGTATTTTTTTTATTTATAATTTGGATTTTATGTAATAACAATGAGAAATTATGACTAAATTATATTTTATAATCTTAAGATTTTGAAACTAAGAAGCATTAATTATTTATATTTAGATCTTTGACTCTCATTTTTTTTAAAATACTATGTTTTTTATAATTATATTTTGATAAAAATAATTATAACTAACCGTGTATCACGTGGACGTCTAACGAAAGAAGAGGTTAAACAAATAGATGATTACATGATATCATTGAACATCTATTTGATCTAAATTATTTTTAAGAGATAGTTATTTTGCTCGAGCAAATGAAGAGATTAAACACATAAATGATTACATGTATCAATGTTAAACATTATTGAGGTATTATATTCCGGTTCAGATAATATATGTTAAGAACTTAATGTGAATCATTGTACACACCAAGTAAACTTAATTCTCTCAATGTTTTATATTTGTGACGATGATAGTAACTTAACAAATAAAATTATGAATGTAATACAGAAAGAAGTACTACTGAAAATATGAATCCCTGTCTTAATTCAATTCTTGAACATTCGATAAATATGTTGTTTTGTTAGTTATTATTTATATTAATATGATTATGTTTGTTTAAATTATCTTATATAGTTTATTTATGCTTTATTACATATTAAATATTTTAGTTTTTTAAAGCTTATCCTGTCATTACACTAGTTGAAGTATAATTTTGCATCAAATTCAAAATTAGAGGAAATTAAATGTTTTCATTGGTTAAATTAGAGATAGTTAGGGAAAAAAGAGTTTGAATTTTTTTTGTTTTAATGAAGAGTAAACCTAAATTATAAATCCTAACGATAGGATATATAAAACCATTTAATGTATAATATATAAAATAAATTATAAATTATAACGAATACATAAATCATCTCATTAATTCATAATAATATTGTTAAAACTTTGATAAAAATAAGGATCATGAGTATAAAATTATATTTATACCAATAATTATACATTGTAAAAGAAAAACTACAAGCATATATAATTTATTAACTACATCCATTAATGTAACATCCGTCACTAAATCCGGTTAGTCACTAAACCACATTCTTTTTGAAACTCTAATTTATGTTATGTAGAGAACTAATTGCACATGAACCATTGTGGTTCGGTTTTATGCTCGTATATATACTTTAGATAAAATTCCAGTATTTTTAGAATATTAGTATTAGCCTTAGAATATATAGAAAACTTAGGGATAACTTAGGTTGCCGTTTGTGCTTAGTTAGGTACACTTTAAAAAAAAACCATAGAATGCCACATTTTATTTAATTCATAAGTTTAAAAATAATAATAATAATAAATATATATTAATTTTCGGCCACATGTGTAAATTAAGGATAGTTTTTTTTTTTAACTTTAGATAAGTATTTGAATTAAGGATTGATATTATCTAGTTTATTTAATTCCTATATAAATTCAAACTAAACCCTAGCCCTACACTACATCTATCGGCCGACCCCTACTCCTCCCACGTCCCTTAATCGTCAACTTCATCCCTCCCCGCATCCTCTATATCGACTTTTGACACCAAGGCGCAAGAACTCGAAAATCAAGCTTCAATCTTTAAGGAATTGTGGTTTTTTTGGCATCAAGGTAATCATCAATCTTATCTTATCTTATGTTCTACATTTATTCTTCATCTTGCTTCAAGTCCATCTCATTCTTGAGTTCATCAAACATGTTTATGATCATCATATGAAGTTTCAAAAACGTTTTTATGAAGGTTTGAAGGTTTTTACTTTGTAAAGTTTGGATCTTTATTCTTTAAAAGTTGTTCTTTTTATAAAATAGTTTCTGGTCAGAATTAGGGTTACGTTTGGGAAGGCATAACAGAGCCAATACTTAGAGTTTTCTTTCGGTTTTTGGGTCTAGGTTGTAAGGCTTTGAGTCTAGTTTCACCTAAACTAAGTTTTGTAAATTTTGAAGGTTGTTTGATCGGTCAAATGAATTTTTCCGTGAACGTGCGCAAACTGCCAGTACGTTCGGTGGATTAGGGTTAAAAGTTTCGATTTTTAAACCTGTCCAAACTTGGAGTTTTCCATTTAATTTTTTACTGTAGTAGGTTCGTAATTTTTGGATATCATTTGGTATTTGTACAAAATTCAAACTTACTGTTGCGCATGTGCAGTTGGATTTCTGTCAGTATTGATTTCTTTTAATTTTTAAAAATAGTTAGTTAAGTTATAAAATTCTGGAAAAATTCCAGAAAACTGTTGAGACATTAAACCTTCTGTATTTAAATTTTGGGATTTTATTTTAGACGTTTGGTTTGTTTTAGAATTACTAAAAGACTGCCTATCAAAATCAGTAATATGTACTGTGGCATTAGGGTCATATAGAAACACTTCACGTGCCTTTAGGCTATATTAGGGAGTTCAAACACCTAAATATGAGACTTATATGCATTATATTTATTGTAGATCTCGCACCCGTTCTTTTTCCAGGTTAAATTCGTTTGAGGCTAAGGTGAGTATTCGTAGCCCCTTTTTCGTGCATATATTTTGGGGGAAAATGACACTCAACATGTTTTACCATACCGTGTTTTAAACATTTTAATGACGATTGTGTGTTATATGATATGTGCTTGATGTGAACTTGTATTGCTTGATACCTATGAGATGACTATGACTACTTTGAGCCAACTTATGTTCCCGGCCGGCTATAGTATGTTGGAAGGCTAAATACTCTTGAACCGTTGGGGTTCAGCTTTTTGCATGCTAATGACTAATTGCTACTGAGCCGAGATGTTCAGTTATTGCTATGTTCTTAATGCAAGTACTTTACTGTCATTGCTACAATTGTCATATCTTAATACTATACACGGTAAACTATTCTTTTCTCTTAAACCTGCGAGCTCACCAACCTTTGTGTTGACATTTTTAGAGTGTTCATTTTCAGGTAATGCTAACAACGATAACTAAGGATGCTTAGAAGGCTAACTGGACTTTTAGAAAGACCCAGCTAGTGCAAGGCTACTTTTAGGCTTCGGACATAACTTTTGAACTATCTCTTTTATTTTGATTGTTGGTTTTGGGCTTGTTGCCCCGTATACCTAATCCCGGGTTGTGGGATTTTCATTTATGCATTCTCTTTCTTTGTTTTTGACTATGCTGCCGTGAATACCGACTTAACGTGGCACAAGTCCCCTCTTGTGTCGGGGAAACGTCGTGACACGTTGGTTTGATTTGCATTTTAGAAATTTCTCTATTAATGTATCAATGTGTTATGACGATCCTCTCTGTCACACTTCGCGTTTCCGCCTTGGCGGGGTGTGGCAGATTGGTATCAGAGCCAGGTTTATAGAGAATTAGGTGGATTGACCTAGACTATAACCTAAGTACCCCATGTAGTTGCATAATAGGAACTATGTGTGCATTCGATCTCACGCAAATCATACACTTCGGCTTACCCGTAGACGCCAAAATCCGAGTGGAATCTTCCAAAACTCTTTCATCAGCTATTTTCATATGTGACGGTACAAATGACTAAGATCCTCATCAAGATAATGAAGTGACAATCACTGCTTTGAGAAAGACGCTCACGAAGATAAATTGACAAATTCAACATCAAGAGGAGGTTCGACAACCAAAAGTGGCAATGTCCTCTGTCAACATGCTTCAAGCCCCGGGTGGGCGTCATTATGTACCCAAGCACATGGTGACGAGCCCATACCATGAAGTCACGGTGGGCCATCTCGAAGCCGCTTCAGTGGAAAGCTTAGATAACGGAAGAGTACGAGAGATAAAGATAACCAAGCCATCTCCCAACTTTAGGAGCGAGCTAACCATCAAACTAGAGAACTAGTACGACAAAGTCGTAAGATTCAAGAACTTGAGGAGAAACTTAGGAACTAAAATTTTGGAGAAGGCTAGATAAAACAGTGGCAAGAGTGAAGAGGTTTTCGAGGAGGACCCGTCCGAAGACCCTACTAGCGAGTAGAAGACACTTATGACGATCTATCGTCCCTCAATCGAATTATTGTATTTTTTTTTGTTTTTGTTTTTACTAGTAGTATTAAGATATGACAATTGTAGCAATGACAGTAAAGCACTTGCATTAAGAACATAGCAATAACCGAACATCTCGGCTCAGTAGCAATTAGTCATTAGCATGCAAAAATCTGAACCCCAACGGTTCAAGAGTATTTAGCTTTCCAACATACTATAGCCGGCCGGGAACATAAATTGGCTCAAAGTAGTCATAGTCATCTCATACTCATCTCATAGGTATCAAGCAATACAAGTTCACATCAAGCACATATCATATAACACACAATCGTCATTAAAATGTTTAAAACACGGTATAGTAAAACATGTTGAGTGTCATTTCCCCCCAAAATATATGCACGAAAAAGGGGCTACGAGTACTCACCTTAGCCTCAAACGAATTTAACCCGGCAAAAGAACGGGTGCGAGATCTACAATAAGGTTGCGTTTGGTACAGAGAATGAAATTACAGAGAAATGATTGCAGAGAATGGAATTGCAGAGAAAGGGAATTAGTCTGGAGAAAGAGAATTGAATCTTCTGTTTGGTAGCACAGAGATTTCAGCAGAGAAATATAACAGAGAATCATTTCTCTTGTTTGGTATCACAGAGATTTCAACAGAGAATTGTACCAAATTTATCCCTTGAATTTCTATTGTTTCCATAACAAACAATCAATTTGGGTGAATTAACAATCCAATTTGACATATTTTTAATTCTAATGACGGTCAATTTAATAACATTAACACATAATTAGCTCATAAAAAATCTATTTTAAACTCAAAAAAACATACAAAAATGACATATATTAATCATTAAAAGCATTGTCAATAATGTTAGATGATCTCACAAGTACAAGATTACAAGTATTTTGTGACTCCATAGACAAATGTTCAAGAACACGGTTGGGTAAATGAAGGATAAAAATATTTTTTAACAACCTTTCATTTCTCAGCTTTAATTCAAAAACCCAATACAACAAGTTTTCACATTATCATACATGTGAACCTCACAACTAATTACTTAAATTCATCATATATGTGTTGAGCATAGTGACACAACTCTGAAATAACAACTATCTCAATCAGAGTCGATATATACATGAATTGTAAGAGGTTTGTTTGTTCAAGGAAATTGACAGAGGCTTCATCGATATAGGAATATATATACACAAATTCTTCGCTCATGGTTCTAGAAATAATGAGATAGAGATCGAGATACCTTGCCTTTAGGTCGCGAGGTTGCTGCCGCGAGGTCGCCGGCTGGAGGAGGTCGCCGTTTGACATTTTAGGGCTTTAATCACCCGTCTCCGTCATCTCTTGATGAACAGTCGCCGCAGCAGAATGGGGAGGAAGGGAAGGAGACGGGAGTACAGGGTCGGAGGAGGCGACGGGAGTACAGGGGTCGCAGGAGGCGACGAGAGTACAGGGCTGGGAGGAGGCGACGTCTTTTTTCTGTACGAGACTCAATTCTCCGCTTCTTTTTTATTGAGAATTGGTTTCTCAATTCTCTCCAACTAGGTTATAAACCCGCATAAATGCGGGCTTCTATTCTAGGTTTTATTTGGTGAATATTTCAGAGCAATTGCACCTAAAGGATCTGCAAAGACTTAATAAAAAATATATAGTAATTGAAAACAAAACATTATACGAACATTCAAATTATTGCCCATTTCAGCGATAGCCCAGTGTGTCTAGTTTTAGAAATTCTGGCCTATTATGTGATGCATAGGTTAGTACCTAAGTTTTTCAAAACCTGAGCTATAAGCTCATTGTATCTCCTTTTGTTGATAAATTCTAAATTTTGTGCATTCTAATTCGGTTGTATTATCTAACTTCGTTAATGAATGGAAAACATATTTACAAAATAATGATGATTAGCTGCCTAAAATATGTTTGGGAAACAATACCAACATCAACAAAATTTAAAGATAGCTTGAGAATTTAATCAAACAACAGTTTTCTTTAGAAACAACAAAGCCCAACAAAAGTCTATACAACATGACCTATATGATTGATTATTAGATGAATGATTTAATGATTATAAAGAAAACTGATTGGTGGATTACCTGAACATATTCTTCCAAGCTTTGAGGTAAACGGTAGTGAATTACCTGTAACCAATGTAATAATGTTATTTCAAATCGCAGACTTACATATAAAGGCAAACAGAGATTTGTACTTACAGCTCCAACATCTATCTGTTGTAGTAATCCACTAAAAACTATCAACGTCAATTTATAAGTCAAATGATGGACTATTAGGAGGTGTAATGAGCTACCATTACATAAACATGGGTTGAGTTAAGGAATTTACCAAAATGACAAAACTTAATTCCTTCGTCTCCAAATAATAGGAGTAAAGTCTTCAAACTGATGAAAGAAACACCTATGAACATAAAGGTAATATTTTGTTCCCATGAGAAATATTTCTTTCACATATGTATCATCTGCATGTGATGCCTCTGATGCCTTTGCATAATTTGCCTCTAAGATCGCATACACCATTTGTACGGTCACCCAACTATCATCCGACTTGAAGCTGCTCTTAACCTTCAAGGGATCCTTCGTCTATATAACCAAAAAAAGTCAAACTTTATTCTTATTGTAGATCAGAATTCAGAAATAACATGCAAATCACGATATTTACAACTTGTAAAATTCTCTCAGATGCGTATATTAAGATATTTAGATTAGATGATTAATAGTAAAGCATAAAAGTGTTGAAGAGTATAGTAGAATTTAAAAATAGTAAGGTTTAATGTTTGGTAATGTATATATAAAGTTATAAATTATAAATGTTAGAGATTATTGTTTTATGTAAGTAAAAATATTTAATTACATACTTTTTGTATTTAGGTACTTTTATAATATTCAAAATAATAAGTATGTCATCCGGGTTTTAAATACAATTCAACCGGTTGGACCGGTGAACCATTATGACGCTGGTTCAATGACCGGTCTGGTTTTAAAAGTAGTAAAGTTTATTGTTTGGTATGTATATATAAAATTATAAATTATAAATATTAAAGATTGTTGTTTTATGTAAGTTAAAATATTTAATTACATATTTTTTGTATTTAGGTATTTTTATAGTATTCAAATTTATAAGTATATCATCTGGTTTTTAAATACGGTTCAACCGGTTGGACCGAACCATTATGATGTCCGGTTTAATGACCGGTCCGGTTTTAAAAACCATGCCCAATTGTCAAACTCATGAGAAGACATATAAGTAGTTAACTGGTTTTATGTGTATCTTTTTGTATCTTCCTATGTGGGGCAAATGTTAATTTGCTGTAATCAAGTTCCAACACCTAAATCAGCCAAATCATCTAATTGAGTGCCACATCAGATTTAGACCTTATCTAACTACATTATATTTTAAATCTGAAGCTTAATTACACATGCCACATAGGATTTTCAAGTTCTTAATTTATATAGGATATGGACCGATGAACCATTATGACATCACGTGTAATGACCGGTCCGGTTTTAAAAACCATGTCCAATTGTCAAAATAATGAGAAGACATATAAATAGTCAACTGGTTTCATGATGAATTTTTGTATGAAAAACTCAAGTTTTCAGGGGTGTTCTTCTTTTGTGTTTTGCCCAGAACGTAGGACACACACACACAACAAAAAAAGAGATCCTTCGTCTATATAACCAAAAAAAGTCAAACTTTATTCTTATTGTAGATCAGAATTCAGAAATAACATGCAAATCACGATATTTACAACTTGTAAAATTCTCTCAGATGCGTATATTAAGATATTTAGATTAGATGATTAATAGTAAAGCATAAAAGTGTTGAAGAGTATAGTAGAATTTAAAAATAGTAAGGTTTAATGTTTGGTAATGTATATATAAAGTTATAAATTATAAATGTTAGAGATTATTGTTTTATGTAAGTAAAAATATTTAATTACATACTTTTTGTATTTAGGTACTTTTATAATATTCAAAATAATAAGTATGTCATCCGGGTTTTAAATACAATTCAACCGGTTGGACCGGTGAACCATTATGACGCTGGTTCAATGACCGGTCTGGTTTTAAAAGTAGTAAAGTTTATTGTTTGGTATGTATATATAAAATTATAAATTATAAATATTAAAGATTGTTGTTTTATGTAAGTTAAAATATTTAATTACATATTTTTTGTATTTAGGTATTTTTATAGTATTCAAATTTATAAGTATATCATCTGGTTTTTAAATACGGTTCAACCGGTTGGACCGAACCATTATGATGTCCGGTTTAATGACCGGTCCGGTTTTAAAAACCATGCCCAATTGTCAAACTCATGAGAAGACATATAAGTAGTTAACTGGTTTTATGTGTATCTTTTTGTATCTTCCTATGTGGGGCAAATGTTAATTTGCTGTAATCAAGTTCCAACACCTAAATCAGCCAAATCATCTAATTGAGTGCCACATCAGATTTAGACCTTATCTAACTACATTATATTTTAAATCTGAAGCTTAATTACACATGCCACATAGGATTTTCAAGTTCTTAATTTATATAGGATATGGACCGATGAACCATTATGACATCACGTGTAATGACCGGTCCGGTTTTAAAAACCATGTCCAATTGTCAAAATAATGAGAAGACATATAAATAGTCAACTGGTTTCATGATGAATTTTTGTATGAAAAACTCAAGTTTTCAGGGGTGTTCTTCTTTTGTGTTTTGCCCAGAACGTAGGACACACACACACAACAAAAAAAGAGATCCTTCGTCTATATAACCAAAAAAAGTCAAACTTTATTCTTATTGTAGATCAGAATTCAGAAATAACATGCAAATCACGATATTTACAACTTGTAAAATTCTCTCAGATGCGTATATTAAGATATTTAGATTAGATGATTAATAGTAAAGCATAAAAGTGTTGAAGAGTATAGTAGAATTTAAAAATAGTAAGGTTTAATGTTTGGTAATGTATATATAAAGTTATAAATTATAAATGTTAGAGATTATTGTTTTATGTAAGTAAAAATATTTAATTACATACTTTTTGTATTTAGGTACTTTTATAATATTCAAAATAATAAGTATGTCATCCGGGTTTTAAATACAATTCAACCGGTTGGACCGGTGAACCATTATGACGCTGGTTCAATGACCGGTCTGGTTTTAAAAGTAGTAAAGTTTATTGTTTGGTATGTATATATAAAATTATAAATTATAAATATTAAAGATTGTTGTTTTATGTAAGTTAAAATATTTAATTACATATTTTTTGTATTTAGGTATTTTTATAGTATTCAAATTTATAAGTATATCATCTGGTTTTTAAATACGGTTCAACCGGTTGGACCGAACCATTATGATGTCCGGTTTAATGACCGGTCCGGTTTTAAAAACCATGCCCAATTGTCAAACTCATGAGAAGACATATAAGTAGTTAACTGGTTTTATGTGTATCTTTTTGTATCTTCCTATGTGGGGCAAATGTTAATTTGCTGTAATCAAGTTCCAACACCTAAATCAGCCAAATCATCTAATTGAGTGCCACATCAGATTTAGACCTTATCTAACTACATTATATTTTAAATCTGAAGCTTAATTACACATGCCACATAGGATTTTCAAGTTCTTAATTTATATAGGATATGGACCGATGAACCATTATGACATCACGTGTAATGACCGGTCCGGTTTTAAAAACCATGTCCAATTGTCAAAATAATGAGAAGACATATAAATAGTCAACTGGTTTCATGATGAATTTTTGTATGAAAAACTCAAGTTTTCAGGGGTGTTCTTCTTTTGTGTTTTGCCCAGAACGTAGGACACACACACACAACAAAAAAAGAGATCCTTCGTCTATATAACCAAAAAAAGTCAAACTTTATTCTTATTGTAGATCAGAATTCAGAAATAACATGCAAATCACGATATTTACAACTTGTAAAATTCTCTCAGATGCGTATATTAAGATATTTAGATTAGATGATTAATAGTAAAGCATAAAAGTGTTGAAGAGTATAGTAGAATTTAAAAATAGTAAGGTTTAATGTTTGGTAATGTATATATAAAGTTATAAATTATAAATGTTAGAGATTATTGTTTTATGTAAGTAAAAATATTTAATTACATACTTTTTGTATTTAGGTACTTTTATAATATTCAAAATAATAAGTATGTCATCCGGGTTTTAAATACAATTCAACCGGTTGGACCGGTGAACCATTATGACGCTGGTTCAATGACCGGTCTGGTTTTAAAAGTAGTAAAGTTTATTGTTTGGTATGTATATATAAAATTATAAATTATAAATATTAAAGATTGTTGTTTTATGTAAGTTAAAATATTTAATTACATATTTTTTGTATTTAGGTATTTTTATAGTATTCAAATTTATAAGTATATCATCTGGTTTTTAAATACGGTTCAACCGGTTGGACCGAACCATTATGATGTCCGGTTTAATGACCGGTCCGGTTTTAAAAACCATGCCCAATTGTCAAACTCATGAGAAGACATATAAGTAGTTAACTGGTTTTATGTGTATCTTTTTGTATCTTCCTATGTGGGGCAAATGTTAATTTGCTGTAATCAAGTTCCAACACCTAAATCAGCCAAATCATCTAATTGAGTGCCACATCAGATTTAGACCTTATCTAACTACATTATATTTTAAATCTGAAGCTTAATTACACATGCCACATAGGATTTTCAAGTTCTTAATTTATATAGGATATGGACCGATGAACCATTATGACATCACGTGTAATGACCGGTCCGGTTTTAAAAACCATGTCCAATTGTCAAAATAATGAGAAGACATATAAATAGTCAACTGGTTTCATGATGAATTTTTGTATGAAAAACTCAAGTTTTCAGGGGTGTTCTTCTTTTGTGTTTTGCCCAGAACGTAGGACACACACACACAACAATTAGAAAACAGTTAGTTAACTGGTTAACAATGTTAACTGCCAAAAAAACGAATTTATTTTAATAAAATAAAAAATTAATTCGGAATTTTCACATATGTCAAATATCATGGTTTCATCTTGCTTCACCCACTTGCACTTTTTTGAAAACCGGACCAGACGGGCCGGTTGAACCGGTTCAACCGTGATTAAATCTGGTTCAAAAGTAGCGACTAAACCGGACAACTGTGAACCAGACGGTTTTACTAAAGGTGAAATAGAACCGCTGAACCGGAGCAACCCGCATCGAACCGACCTTTACTAAAGCTTTGTAACTAAAATTAAAAGATGATGGGAGACCTAAATATAGACAAGTACATCCTTAGATTTGTTTTAAGAAGCAATGTGGGATCATAAAATATATATATAGATATGGAGATTTCCTTGTTTTGTCTTAGCTAGCAATGTGGGATTTGTTTAAAAGCTCAAATGTTTAATTTAGTGCCACATAAGAAATCAAGAATGGATAATTGAGCTTAATTAAACTTTTGGAGGAAAATGGCATATGCCAACTCATCATGGAAGGATCTTGTTTTAGTATAGATATAGATTATTCGCCTATGGCAGGGAATTAAAATTAGGGAATTGGATTTGGTTTATTTCTCAATTTTTAATTCTTAGTTACAGCCAAACAAGGGAAATGTTTTTATTTCCATTTCTCTGTCTTTATTTCTCTGTACCAAACACGCCCCAAGTATAATGCACATAAGTCTCATATTTAGGTGTTTGAACTCCCTAATATAGCCTAAAGGCATGTGAAGTGTTTCTATATAACCCTAATGCCACAGTACATATTACTGATTTTGATAGGCAGTCTTTTAGTAATTCTAAAACAAACCAAACGTCCAAAATAAAATCCCAAAATTTTAATACAGAAGGTTTAATGTCTCAACAGTTTTCTGGAATTTTTCCAGAATTTACTAACTTAATAACTATTTTTAAAAATTAAAAGAAATCAATACTAACAGAAATCCAACTGCACATGCGCAACAGTATGTTTGAATTTTGTAAAAATACCAAATGATATCCAAAAATTACGAAACCTTTACAGAAAACCCTAAACTCAACGAACCTACTACAGTAAAAAATTTAATCTAAAACTCCAAGTTTTGAAGAGGTTTAAAAATCGAAACTTTTAACCCTAATCCACCGAACGTACTGGCAGTTTGCGCACTTCCATGCAAAAATTCATTTGACCGACCAAACGACCTTCAAAATTTACAAAACTTAGTTTCGGTGAAACTAGACTCAAATCCATACAACCTAGATCCAAAAACCGAAAGAAAACTCTAAGTATTGGCTCTGTTATGCCTTTCCAAATGTAACCCTAATTCTGACCAGAAACTGTTTCATAAAAAGAACAACTTTTAAAGAATAAAGATCCAAACTTTACAATGTAAAAACCTTCAAACCTTCATTAAAACGTTTTTGAAACTTCATATGATGATCATAAACATGTTTTATGAACTCAAGAATGAGATGGACTTGAAGCAAGATGAAGAATAAATGTAGAACATAAGATAAGATAAGATTGATGATTACCTTGATGCCAGAAAAACCACAATACCTTAAAGATTGAAGCTTGATTTTCGAGTTCTTGTGCCTTGGTGTCAAAAGTCGATATAGAGGATGTGGGGAGGGATGAAGTCGACGATTAAGGGACGTGGGAGGAGTAGGGGTCGGCCGATAGATGTAGTGTAGGGCTAGGGTTTAGTTTGAATTTATATAGGAGTTAAATAAACTAGATAATATCAATCCTTAATTCAAATACTTATCTAAAGTTTTAAAAAAATAATAATAAAACCTATCCTTAATTTACACATGTGGCCGAAAATTAATATATATATTTATTATTATTATTATTTTTAAACTTACGAATTAAATAAAATGTGGCATTCTATGGTTTTTTTTAAAGTGTACCTAACTAAGCACAAACGACAACCTAAGTTAACCCTAAGTTTTCTAAATATTCTAAGGCTAATACTAATATTCTAAAAATACTGGAATTTTATCTAAAGTATATATACGAGCATAAAACCGAACCACAATAGTTCATGTGCAATTAGTTCTCTACCTAGCATAAATTAGGGTTTCAAAAAGAATGTGGTTTAGTTACTAACCGGATTTGGTGACGGATGTTACAATTAAATATTTTAAAATCTTAAGGGTTATTATAAAATATAATTTAGCCATAATTTCTCATTGTTATTATATAAAATCCAAATTATAAATCCTAAACGAATACATAAATCACCTCATGAGCTCGTAGTAGTATTGTCTCAAAATCCGGATATCACGCTCATAACCTTCTTTTATAACATGCAAAGTTCTGGGCCGCTTAATCAGTTACTAATAATATGTTTATTAGAACTGTTACATTTTAATAAAAATAAATAATTAATTGACATGAAAAACAAAATCAAGAGTTTAACGTTGTATGGTTATATAAACGAAAGGAAAAACTGATTTAGGGATTTATAAACATAAATTACATCAGAAAAAGGGATTATTTTTCACAAATCAGTTGTACATATGTATTTTCATATGCCCTAAATAAAAAATATCACACAGAAAAAGATTGCCTATTTAATGGTTTATAAACATAAAAGTTAACCATAAATTCGTTGTTTTAAGGTTTAATAAAAAAATAAGCAAGAAAACTTATTTAGAGTATATTAAGGGTTACTATGTTTCAATTTACACAAAATCAATTATAGTCATTCACCTTCTTCAATTGTTATGGCATGGACTTTTGTACTAATAAAAGTTCAAATTTTAAAAATTTGTCTTAGATTATGGTAAAACCTACATCAAAACGAAATAAAAATGATATGATCATAATTATATAATTATATCTCTAATCATTGTACTTAATGTTATACAAGTAAAACTATAAACATATACAATCCTATACATTCATTGAATACAAAAATATAATTTATACAAACACCCTTGTATATTTTCATATCGCTTCTTATAATTTATACAAACAACCCAAAAGCAAAATTCGTAAATGAGGCTAAAGTCAAAATTAGGTGTTAAATTACATAAAAAGTCAAAATTGAAATGAAATTAAGATTTTTGATTGGTTGAATTAAAGATATTTAAGGAAAAATGAATCTTGTTTTCTTTTTTACTTTGATATAGAATAAGAAAGATATTGTAGAAACTAGAAAGGGGAAGTTGAATAGTTTTTATGTACACTTTTTATAATCTTTTATTACAATTTCAACCGTTATAATATATTCTTTTTAACCTAACTTTTTATATATTCTTGCATACAATGGAAGCAATAAAAGATATTAATCAACCCTAATATAAGTGCAAATTTTTAAAGATTTTAAGGGTTGAGAGAGATGACATATGGATTTATAGTGGTTCGGTTGAGCTCCAACTTACATCCACTCATTGACCTCTGTCAACAGTTCCACTAGCACAACATGCAAAAGTCTCATTAAAACGGAAAAACTACCGGTTACAATCACTTTGATCCGAGGAGTGACTACCTCACAATGTGTAACACCACTTTTCTAAAATATCTTTCAAAATTCGTTTGCTACTGATTAGTACTCTAAAACATCAGAATTTGCGGAAAACAAGCTTAGATCACTTTAGCGCTAACAGTTTCACAAAAGTAGTGTTAAAAGTACTCTTTTCAAAAGCTTGGAGCTATCCAACTCTTCAAAGCACCGGGACCTTGCCCTCTTTGGAATCTGGTTACCTGCATGCACAACATACTAAAACGTAAGCTTTCGCTTAGTGAGCATACTAACTGAACTGAATAAAAACATATATAGCTTAATTGAACTCTTTTCAGGATGTCTCACATCCAAGTTGAACACCTGCAAAATTGTTCAAATTGTTAACTGGTCCAGGGGTATAACCACTCCTCGGTGTAATCAAACCCCTGACACTTTGCTTGGGCATAAAGATCTCAATATACCCCATCTCTGTCTGTAATGCTATAACTGGGTGCTACTATACCTTTAAACAATAATCTTAACTCTTTACATAAACATATCATAACACATATATCATACTATTCACCTTGTGCATATATGCATACTGAACATACTCAATACTACAACATAGTGTTACTGAACCTTACTTAATCAAATCACATATTAAACATACAATTGATATACTGTTCATTTTAAACGCATATGTATGCTAATCTGATTAAAGGTAAGTATACTCACCTTAAAAGCAATTAAACAACTATTCTCTATTACGGAAACGTCAACTCTTGTTGCCTACAAGCAGTAAACAAGTACCTCATTAACTTCTAGACGTTGCTGCAACGATTCTGACTGACAAGCAAAAGCTTAGCTAAAAACCACCTCCCTACGCCCACAGGAACCCTTTCATACGGCCGCAGGAGGCAAAATCACCTAAAACTCTAAAACATCTTCCTATGGCCGCAGAGAACCTTTCCTACGGCCGCAGGAACCAAAACTACCAAAAACCCCTAAACATGCTCCTACGCCCGTAGGGAATAATCCCTACGGCCGCAGGAACAGTCGGTACAACAGACTTCCTGCTCTGTTCGTGAACAGCAGCCGAAAATCATCTTTCCTCACTTAAAACTTTGTTATACTCGGATTCAACCATAGAAACAAGTTCTACAACATTACTACTAACTTTCTATCACAAAAATTGATACAAAACAACACTAAAACTCATGATCCAAGCTACAAACTTGAATTCAACTATGAACCCATTTCTTGACCTAAAAACTTCAAATAAACATGAGGAACTTCATACCTCTTACTTTTGAATTACTATAGGATCAACTTCAACTATCAATCATTGATTTCTTGCTCAAAATCGTAACAACAGATGGTGATGTGTGTGTATCGTGAGTGTGAAGTTGGTTCTTGTTGGTTTGACTTCAAATGAGTCAAATAACTCATATCTATCCATCTTTCTATTATTTACCTAAATGGTCCCTTGACTTCCTTAACTTTCTGAAATTGCAAAACTAACCCCTCATTTAGTCAATACATATAATACTTAGCATGTAAAGGCAACTTGCTAAACATACACAACACTTAACACGTTAATTGGTAAAAACTCATATCTAGAAATTTACAAATTTTGGGGCGTTACACAATGCTCTAATTCAAGAGCACAAAGAGTTCTTCACTAACAACCCGGAATGCCTCAAACGAGGACTTCTTTGCCTACACTGTAGGACTTCCTTGCCTCCATCTAGGACTTCAACCAAATGCCTTCAAGAAGGACTTATACAATGTGTTCTTTACCAAGAACACAAACCTATGAACAATGTGGGAATAGTCAAACCCACAAGAACCAAAGTTCTACAACTAGAACTATCTCTGTAAAGTAGTGATTTACAGTTTAGTTCACAACACTAACAATAGTGTTTTACAAAATCATCACTCACTTTATACAAATCAGGAGTCAAATAAATTTGAACTTGAAGCTCTCTTGATTTCTCTTGCTCTCTTTGAGTTGTTGAAGAAGATATTCAAATCTTGAAGATTAGAACAACTCAAGAATCGCACAATCATAAACATGAACTTGTTAGATCAAGTGTGTGATGATAATTTACAAAGAATTTTTTGTGTAAGAGGATGAGAACAAATGAAATCAAATATGCTATTTATGGCCAAGTGAGAGAAATGATGGAAACTCTCCGGTGACCAAACAGTCACAGGCCACGATCGATCGTGCCTTGTGACTTTTTGTCATATACATTTAAAAAAATAAGTATACTTAAGTTAACGTTCAAACACAAACACTTAAGATCATGTGTTATGACATAAACTAAAATAAGTTACGTCTATAAACTACTTTACAAAATATCTTCAAACTATTATTTACTTTAGTTTTCTTTGTTATATAGATTTTATGACTAATTATTTTTTATTTTCATTAGGTATAAAGTAAGCTATTTTTTTATTTTGTTTAAATTATTTTTATAGCATTATAATGTTAAGAAAATACACAAATTTAGATAAATATCGTATTAGAATAAAAACTATATCAAAGTATAATAACATTTAAAGTTATATATACATATATGTATATATGTATCACACACGCATCAAACCTTACGTCATTTTCTGCTAAAAATTGATACACATTATGTAAATCAACTATTTAACATGGTAATAAGAATTCAAATTGAGAAAGCAGTTCCATGCGGACTTGAGGTTTTAGTAAGGTGGACAACATTTTAACAAAACAAAATAGATAGTTTGTGAAACCAATAAAATAGAAGAATTGATCGTAAACCCCGGTTTTCTACTTCAAATTGTTTGCGTAATTCCATCTCGTCTAACTATATTTATCTATCCTATATAACTTGAGACAAAAAAAATTAAAAGTGTAATCAGTATTTCAAAATAAAATCATAAAAAAAGAATAACCCAATTCTCGATGTCTGCTAAAGTAGATTGTAAAAATCTTTTATATTATATTTTATAATTATCTTATCTCCTCCTCTTCTTCTACAGTTCCTCACTTTCTCCATCTCCATTCTAAGTTCTAGTACTTCTACATTTCCTCAATTTGACCAAAACACATTAGTGTTGCTTCACGGACCATCACGGACCATCCACCCTTTCGTGCCAAGATCCGCCTCACCAAAAACCCAACCACCTTCGACCACCCTACAAACCGCCGGCCACCAGCAAAGCTCCCTCTCTTGCTACGCCGCCCGATAATTTTCTACTTTCGTTCTCTCATATGCATCGATTCATCGTCCTCCCTTAGCAAGACTACATCATTGATCAGCTTTAAGATCTTCCCGGTAGCGGTCGAGAAATTTTACATTTAAAATGTTACTTGTAACACTGGATCTTTAAGCGACGGCTGTGTCAGTGAAAGAAAGGTAAGAAAAATCCGTCGACCACATATCCTCGGTGCCCTCTGAAGGTGGGCATGGAGGCGTTTAAGTTCTATGTTTCTACCGAAATAAAGCTCCGGTGGATCATATGGCAAAATCTCGCGAAAACTCAAAATCTCATGATAGATTCAATATATCGGAAGACAATTGTGTCATGATATATTATTGCTTTTACCAAACTACCCCTTAATATCTCTTGAGAAAATGGCCAAATCCTCCGCAAATTGATATATAGTATAATTGTCATATACGTTTTAAACTGTTATAATTCAGTACAACACCTAATAAATATTACCGTTGGTAATTGTCATATACGTTTTAAACTGTTATAATTAAGTACAACACCCAATAAATAATATTTTCTCGTCTACTTTTTTTCCTTTGTGTAAGAGAGAATTTTTAAATTAATTTTAATTTAAAATTCAATATTATCCGAAGAAAATCTTAGAGGACCAATAGGAGTGTGACACCTCAAAAGGTGGTTGTACTTGTTGTATCCACTTACCAAGCATTCCTAGATATTTAAATTTAATTTAATCTTAAATTCAGTATTAGCCAAAGAAAATCTTAGAGCACCAATGGGAGTGTGACACCTCAAAAACTGGTTTTACTTGTTGTCTCTTTCTAACAAGCATTCCTAGATATTTGAATTCATAGATATCTTTTCTCACATTTTATAAAAGTTGTTTATAAACTGTTTACACTTTATAATCATTCCCATTTTTATAAATTTGTCAACTGAAAATATAATTCGTTGTAGTACATGACTATATTTTAAAAAATCTCATTTTCTCAAATGGTTCTATCTTTTAAAAACAATGAAATGATTTATGAAAATACTTTTGTTATAAATCGATTTTATATAAATGATCGTAAACATATAAAAATCGTTTTTAACAATTTGGGTGTTGTATAAGTTTTGGCGTTTGTGAAATTTGCATACTTGATCATTATCGAATCATCTCTTTACATCACACTATGATCAATGCAAATTTATATTTAATTATTTATTTTTGCAAACTTATTATATCTATATTAACTTGAATTTTTAATATTTTTAATATATTTAATATTTAATACAAATATTAAAACTATTTCATTCCTTAACTGTACTAACACATATTAAAAACACTTCATCATAACTTTATGTTAATATTTATTTGGTCACATACAGATTGAAGATTTGACATTTTATTGCTGCTAATTTTATATTAGACCAACAATTCCATGTAGCTTGTAACACCGGGTTTCACGAGCTTAAAATCAGAATAATTTAAACTTTTTAAGTATATTTATCAAAGACGTGCAGCGGAAACTAAACACTGGTTATAAAAATATAAACATTAAAACCAAGTCTTACAACGAACCGGTGTTACCATACTATAAACCGACCATCGGATCACAGATATAAATAACAGCAGAGTGTTCCAGAAGAGTTAAATACAATTACCCACAAGCACCCGCCTCACCAGGCTGCCTAATCATTACCTGTAAAAAGGATAAATCATGAACCGGTTAGCTACACTAGCTAGTGAGTACAGATTACACATAAGTATCAATAAGCATGCAGTCGAAAACCAGGAAAGCACACAAGGCTATCCTATCATATTGTGGCGCACCAATCATACCAGCAGGAGTCGTATATTGCAGGGTAGCGAGCCCCGCTCAACTATCCTAGCTGGGAAATCAGCTGCAACCAATTGCACCAATTCTGTCTATCATACTGGTTCCTGCCTAAGCAAGGATCCTCGTTAAATTAAGGAACGGTGGTCTGCAGAACCTTACCCAAGTGTATACTCCTGAGTACCGTTAAGTTCCCCCGTTCGTCCCTCAGGACACTGGGAACCCAGCCAGATATTAACACCCGTCTACCTGACTGACCTTACTCTAGGTGGTAACTGTTTGCACAGTCCCGAGTGTCCGGACATAATAACAAATACAAATAGCTGATCCAGTAAGGATCCCGTTAATGCGCTCATATAAACACACCAATTAATATCTTTCATGTTGTTAAACAAACATACTAATACAACTCTATCATAACATACAATTACCACATGGTTTCTATCATAAGTATTCTCTTTCATACTGATAAACAACATGCGAGTACAACTCTTTCATAGCATACTGTATATCTCTATCACGATCTACGTTGTCTTTCATAAACACACTGTATGTTTCTATCATAACATACCTTTGCATACATATTTAAGATCACCAATACACGTTTAAAACAAACAATGGTTAGCACCACTTACTGAGCCTCATGGGAAACCGGTACTCACCTTAAGTTCACGATTAGCTAACACAACGATCAACGCCTTTCGGTTCTTCAAGAACGCCTAACATATCACACAACATTGGGTTATCGCTTAACATTCAAAAGACTTTGTTAAAATACGCGTCACAATTCTAACAACATTGGACAGGGTCCAACGGCCGCTGAAGATAAGGCCTACGGCCGCAGGAGACCAAACAACACTACTACGGCCATAGAGAACATCCCCTACACCCGCAGAAGTAGTTCTTTGGGTTCCTAAGGTCGTAGGTTATGTACACACGCCCGTAGGCTTCGTTCCATCACCCGTAGGTGGTAAACTACATAAAACACACTCCTACGGCCGCAGAAACCTTTTCCTACGGCTACAGAAGGCTTAATTTCAATAATCCTGAAAAACACCCTCCTACGGCCGTAGGAACATTCTCCTACGGGGGTAGGGACTAAATTTCTACAAATCTGAAAAACACCCCCCTACGGGGGAAGGAACTTTTTCCTACGGGGGTAGTAACTTTTCCCTACGGGGGTAGGAACTTTTTCCTACGGGGGTAGGAAGGGTCTGCACAGCAGACTTCGTCCCTGTTCGCGTACAGCTGCCGTTCTTCACGTTTTTGGACACCAATTCGACTAAAACTCAATTCCAATTGTTTATACACTTCATTTAACATCTATAGAAGTTGACTAACATGTTTTTGTACATAAAACCCACATGAAAACACCATCTAAACCTTCAATTTAGTCCATTACCATCATAAACTCCAAGAACAAGGTTTTTGACTAATAAAACTTACCAAGAAGATGATATGGAGCAGATTCTAAACTTGGATGCTTGCTGGAATTAGAAGCTATATGTTTCCCTTCTTGATTTCTCCCTTCAATCCTTCTTCCAAGATCAAGCAAGTGTGGGTGTGTGTGTGTTTCTTCTCACGTACGTATGTATTCGTATGTGTGTTTGTGGGTGTTAACTGATAAGTCTTAAAAGACTTAGGCCGACCTTGGTTGGCTAATACCCCCTCTCGGGTATTTTGTTCTCCTATTCAACTTATTACTCGACTTAGGTTTATCCGTTTCGATTAACGGAGATATTTTTGGAACCATTATCCAAAACCGTTCAACTATTTGTCTACTTGGTCAACTTATGACACTTTTTATATTGCTACATTTTTATCCACATTTAACACCAGTTAACACCATTTAACACCAATTCATGTTTAAAACACCAATTAACATTTAAGACACCATTTAACAACATGTTTACTACATTTAATAACAAAACACCACTTAAAGTCAAAGTACAACTATTAAAGCTACATGTACAACTGTTTACAACTAGGCCCCATTTTGGGGTGTTACATAGCTATGTAGTAATCCTTTTTCGAATATTTATTATATTTGAAATATTTGATGAATAATTGTGCGTTTTTAGATAAAATGTTATAGTTTTTAAATGAATACTAATTGTGTATATAAACGAAGTCATCATGGCATAAGCTTCACATATTAATGGGGTGTTTAGTTCGTAGAATGTTTTTTTTAATGGAATTGGATTATGTGAAGGAATTAAAATATAAAGGAATTGATTTAGAATTAAAATTCTTACCTTTTGTGTTTAAGTGTAAAGATGCAATTGGAATTGGAGTTGCATACCACCTCTACACCACCACCGGCAACCAACCACAACCACCACCACCTGTAGTTGAAGCCCTAGTTAAGCCGTTATCTCCCAATCACCACCGGCTATCACCTACTACTACCCTTTCACCCATCTCTTCCCTAAAAATTTGACCCCTCCCCATCACCCACTATGGTGCCCTAAATCGGCACCCAATGGAACAAACTAGTGATCTAATTGGCACCCACACACCGGAAAGGTGGGAGAAGTTATGTTTCGTTGGGAGGATGTGAGATAAAAACGCCGCCAAATTATGGAAGGAATTAAGTCGTTAGTGATAGGACCTTGCGGCTAGAAGGAGCTACATCACCTATGAGAGGACCTCGCAGGTGGGAGCAACTACGTTGCTAGTGGGAGGAGCTACACCATCGATCGTGGTCGCCGCTCGAAGTGAGAAAAAGGTGAGAAGAGTTACGATTCGTTGGTTGCCGGTCGCCGCCGTTGTCGTCACCACCCTACCACGTTGTTGATCCCCGGCCTCTACCACTCTCGCCGTCGTTGTTAATTTTTCCCGGTGACCAAGTAGTAAACTGTCGATGGTAAGAAGTAGAGAAGAGGAGGAAGTAATCTCAATTTCTTAGGTAAGATTAAGGAATTTATTTCCCTCATTTGATGAAGAGCTTTCCCAAGGATTTCAATTCCTTCGCCACTAGTACAAAATTGACCTTTAGTCACACAAAAAAAGTGTGACCGTATGCCTACTGTCACACTTTTTTTTTTCATTAAAAATGTGACCGAAGATCGTGCCATTTTAGGTATGTTATGGTCACACAAAAATTTAGTGACCATATCATATAAAAAATGTGACCGTAACTAAAAAAGTGTGACTATAGGGTATGGACTTTTCTTTTTGAAATCAAACAATTCATCCGAAAGTGTGACAAAAAACTTTTTCTAGACACACAATTTTGTTATTTGAGTGACTGTTGTTCAGCCTATGGTCACACAAGTCTAGTATAAGTGTTGTTATTGTTTAGGTTTTAGTCACACATAAATACTAAAAATGTAGCTGAAACCATTTTATGGTCACACAATGTTTTCAAAAATGTGACTATCTATAACCTACAGTCACACAAACGTTGTAACATCCCACCTTACCACAACACAAGCAATTCCCAAGGGTCACCCATCCCTGGATTGCTCCAGCCCAAGCACGCTTAACTGTAGAGTTCTCATGAGATGTGTCATTCTTGTGGTCCTTACACGGGTTGTGTCATGTAAGGCCAAAGTTTACTCATAAGCCCATCAAAAGTGTGACATAACTGTTTTGGAAAAAGTGACTAAATGTCATTTTTGTACTAGTGTGTGACCGTATATATATATCTATGGCCTCTTATAAAATCCATCACAAATTTTATTCTCATATCAGTGGCATATCATGCCATTTGGTAACACTTTTTACAAGTGTGCCTAGTAATGGTCACGTTTTTATGTTTAAGTGTGACTAAAGGTATTTACTTACTATACAATTGTCACGTTTTTATGTTTAAGTGTGACGAAAAGTATTTACTTACTATGCAATGGTCACACAAACAAAATATAAAGTGACTAAAACTATGACAAAATTTAAAAAATGACCTATAGTCACACTTTAAATCAAAAGTGTGACTTTGGTTTGTTTTAGAAAAAGTGTGACTAAAGGTCATTTTTGTACTATTGTGTGACCGTATATATATCTATGGTCTCTTATAAAATTCATCACAAATTTTATTCACATATCAGTGGCATATCATGATATTTGGTCACACTTTTTACAAGTGTAGCTAGGAATGGTCACGTTTTTATGTTTAAGTGTGACTAAAGGTATTTACTTACTATGCAATTGTCACTATTTTATATTTAAGTGTGACTAAATGTATTTACTTATTATGAAATGGTCACACAAACAAAATATAAAGTGACTAAAACTATGACAAAATTTTAAAAATGACCTATAGTCACACTTTAAATCAAAAGTGTGACTTTGGTTTGTTTTGAAAAAGTGTGACTAAATGTCATTTTTGTACTATTGTGTGACCGTATATATATCTATGGTCTCTTATAAAATCCATCACAAATTTTATTCAAATATCAGTGGCATATCATGACATTTGGTCACACTTTTTACAAGTGTGGCTAGGAATGGTCACGTTTTTATGTTTAAGTGTGACTAAAGGTATTTACTTACTATGCAATTGTCACTATTTTATGTTTAAGTGTGACTAAATGTATTTACTTATTATGAAATTGTCACGTTTTTATGTTTAAGTGTGACTAAAGGTATTTACTTACTATGCAATAGTCACACAAACAAAATATAATGTGACTAAAAGTATGACAGAATTTAAAAATGACCTATAGTCACACTTTAAATCAAATGTGTGACTCGACTGTTTTGGAAAAGTGTAACTAAATATCATTTTTGTACTAGTGCGCTAAATTTAAAACCAATCATGAGATTTCTTAAGAATTGGATTCCAATTCTCTTACATTCTAAATGAAGTCTACTAACCGAACATCACCGAATTTTACTGAGGATACATATTTTAAAAAAATCATATTGCTTAAAATAAGTAATCATTTTACTTATACAGATCAATACTTACAATTTACTATATTGTGAATTTTAAAAGAGTGGTGATTTTACACAATTTTTCATCATATACAATAAAAAGTTGTCTTTTACACCATTATATTAATGAATTTGTAGATAAGATTAATAGGTAGTATATTGGTAGAGAAAAAAAAAGTTATAATTATTATTTATGGTAAAAAAATTTATTATGCATACATGTGTAAGAACATAACTTAAATTATGAAAAAAAACACTTAAGTGACTATCTAATAAAGAATGACCAGTCCTCGCTTTTAGCATCGTTCAGTTTTGGATATTATTATAATCACACGAGTATCCATCAAAGACTATTAATCAGTCCAGAATACATATAAGTATAGCCAGTACGGCTTGTTCAAATGTTTAAACCGTTTGTATTCATATGGGTCATAAATATGATAGGTGGTCCAATGAGTCAACATTTCGAAAATGTAAGTTTAAAATAAATGAAAATTAATGTTATTTAACAACGTACTATGAGAAATTGTTTTCTATTCAGATCTGTAAGTCAAAGTTGACTTGGGATAGTTAGAAATTTCTGTTCCAAGATTGTTAGCGGCCTTTGAACTGATAAAATGAGTTGACAACAAAAACTCACTTACAACTAAACGATGTTAACGGGTTTGTATCCTTGCGCTATCAGATTTTAAAATATGTTTTTTTATAAAGATTCATGTCTTACCATAAAATAATGTAGTATATTTTTCGTTTCCCTTTATAGTTTGTTTGTGTTTTTATGTTTCAGTTATCCTCTTTAATGCGTATGGCACAAAAAGATTATAGGGATAAATGAGTTGCTTGTTAAGGTGTATATTCTCTTTTTGTTAGTGAAATATATATGTTAGCCAATCCTAAAAGTTTTAATTTATTTTCGATTTATTTTAGATAGTTATGTTTAAATATTTTATATGTTCTTTACCCTATCCATATCGCAACGCGCGAAGCAGTTATAACTCGTTGGATGTATTTACCAAACCCAGCCTTTAAAGGAGGTTAATTTGTTTATTCTTCTTTATAAATTAATTAATATATATTAATTAGTTTGTTTATTCAACTCATAAAGGGTCAAATTATGTTTAATTATTACGTGTTGATCATTGTTGTTAAGATCGCGATCCTGATCGTACAATCCCACCTTTAAAAAACGCTCCGGATCATAGTAGGATTGATATTGATGTTGTATCGGAGCCAGGCTCGTAGGATCGCATTTAAGATCATAGGATCTACCAGCAATCCGATGCTACTACGCCTTTTGCTTTGTCAAGATTAGCCCTAATCTCATTTACACATTGTCACATCTCCCCTCTCCTCTCCGCTTTTGTATCAATCGACCCCAAATCCCATTCGGTGCTTCACTGCCGACTCAATCTTCGGTTCTCTCTGCCCACTCTAATCGACTCCATCTCAATCACAGCTCTCTGCCATCGCTCCTCAGTCCCTACTTCTCCAATATTTTCCAAACTCTCACATTTTTTTTTTCAAACTTTTCTACTTTTCTAAACAAACATTATATGAAAACATTTAATATAAACATGTTTTTCGTTTTTATAAAAAAATGAAATCAAAGCCATACTCCACCTAAACATGTTCTTTATTTATCTTAAAAGATGAAAACTTCACCATTTTAAAAAAAAAATAGAAAACCAAAAATAAATTTTTTTGATTGCTATTATTAATTTATTATCATGCTATGACTATGATTTTATCATCTAACATAGCATGACCAGCTTGTAGTAACTGATTGCTATTATTATCATTCTGTTTGTTATCATATAGAAAAGTAGAGAAGATTTAGCACAGTGGGTGTTCCAGTAAGCTTTATATACCTACTGTATTTATAGTTTTTAAATTTACAAATGTTAGAGACTATCTTACATATCTTCAATGTTTGAAGTTCAAAATAGAAATAAGTGTGGGCCTAGAATCAAACTACTCATATAAGATCCACTTGTCCAAATATGTCCTTAGACAAAAGTTCATGCGAGAACCGTTGTTAGCGCGAGAACCGCGAGAACCAATCTAAGCTGTCCAATTCCCCTCCTTCAATGTCATTGTCCACCCATGAATTCTTCACATGCACCCTGCCACACCCTATCCCTCCACGCTCTCCATCCATGATATTTCCCATATCCAAGGAACGGCTGAGATTGGTTCTCGCGGTTCTCGCACTAACAACGGTTCTCGCATGAACCCTCCTCTATGTCCTTATTTGGTCCAGGTTAATCCAATTAACCGGAGCAAATTGGAGATTTGCAAACAAGTTACATTAACTCTAACTACCCTAACTATCACCTTATTAATAAAACCCGATTAACCTAACAGACATGACTCTATAAACCTGAAACCCGATTGACAGGACCCAACTAACCTGAAGCTTAATAGGGTCGGTAACGGGTGAAGTTTGTTATTTACAAGCCCGATTAACCCGAAACCCAATCAGGTAGTCCTGGTTAACACCTATACCGGCGCCTAGTTAAGGTAATTGGAACTCGTTAGGGGGTGAGAAGGGATCTAAATTCCTTTATTTGTTGGAAACTTATAAAGGTGAGGATTTCAATTTCTTTACCCTAAAGTTGAACCAAAACAAATGCATATACATGAATTTTATTTTAATTCCTTCCAGTTCCACGCATTCCAGCGAATCAAACTTCACTTAGTTTATTTTTTTATCAAGTCAAAATCGTTTGAGTTTGACAACTATAATAAAATTGAGCTACTTTTGGCTCTTAATTTTGGGAATGCGGTATTTATTACATTATGCTTTGGTGTCTTAATCCCAAAGGCTTCTCCAATTGCTAATTTGGCACTTGATTCCTCCATAATTACAAATGTTAGAAATTAAAAGCAAGACAATACTTTATCAGCTTAATTGACAACCTTTCTTTGCTTTGGGACTAAACACCATATTTTGCAACTTACATGTACAAAGAAACATATGCCTAGTATAGTGCTAAATTGTCTTGTCTTTGTATAGAAAAAATTCCCTCTTTTCATGGTTTAGAACACCAAATGCTTACGCAACGAACAATAAGCTTAATATATATCCAACAAACATAAAATAATATATAAAGTCAGAGATTCTAAGTAATAAACAACTTACAGTAAACCATACACATCTAGCTAGCTCCTATTTACACGTACAAGCTAACACCTAGTCTTTGATATTTCAATGTAGGATGAATATGTAGACACCCTAAAAAAAACTAGCCTTGGTCAAATGAAAGATCGAGGTGGATGCTTTTCCTAAATGTCCGTATAACCCACTTTTATGTGATAAAAAAGAAAAGTAATAAGCTTGTGATCTCATCTTTTATTTATAATAGAGTGAAGTATTAAAATGATCCATATAGTTTTTCAAAATTTGCCGATTTCGTCTTTCAAGATTAAAAATTACGTTACATATATGTTCCTGTGATTGCATTTTATTACTTGCTTAATAATTTTGTTTTGACTAGCAGACGTTAAACTCAAAAATTAGTTTGTATTTTAGCAAATAGTATTTTGCTCTTTACACCAAATAACATCTCTCGCTCCCCCTCCCACCAAACCAATAATCTCCCACCACCTCTCTCTACCACCATCGGCACATCACAACCCAACCACCAATCCACCATCAATCATCACCACCTACAACCTTTCTTTACACGCACCACCGTCAACCATCGCCACCCAACCACCATCATCCCACCACTCTTCTACCAACAATGTCAAGAACACACAGACCAAAAATACGATAAAAAAGAATAATCAAAATCAAAACCACCATTAATGGTTGTGTTAGTGATGAATAATAGCAGTGGGTTGTGGTGGTACTTCTCCTTAACCAAACCCAATGTTACAACTCCACCTCCTCCTCCGCTGACGCCTTACATCAATCTGACTCTAAACAACATGATACCTTTGGCGCCAGTGTTTGTGGTAGAGGAAAAGGTTGCACCACTAGCAGGATTGGATTAAGGGAAACAAGGTTTTGATAGGTAAGTAGTTGTTAAATACATGTATTGAATTTCAAGGGTTGTTTCTTTTTAGTATATACTCAAAAGAGAAAAGAGAGTTCATAGGTGTTTGCATAATTATTGTTTAAAAAAAGAAGAAAGATAATGAAGAGGAAATGATATTAATGACTCCATGTTAGTGTTCATATATGAACATGTAAGAATTTTGGTTTTAAAGTTGTATTCATTGCAGAGGTTTTTGCTTTTTATTATTGTTGCCTTTGTTTTTTTTATGATGTCTCCCTTCCCAGTTCATCAATCTTTTTAGGTTTGGGTTTTTTTATGGTTTTTGTTTTTTTTAACCAATGCCATTTCCAAAAATTGATTTAAAGTTGTTGGCACCGACTCATTGAACAAAGCAAATTGTGATTTTTTTAAATCTATGATTTTGATATATACTTAAGCTATCTGTTTATAAATTTTGCACACTAAACCTGATTGAGTTTGTAATATTATTATGATTATGTTCATCAATTTGCACACTATACCTCATCAATTCCTATTTATGATGATTCTTCAGTATTTTACATTTCAATCTTCTTGACTAATCTCTGCCTCACCTTAATCTCCACAACTTCTTAACCGATGCTCCGTTCACCACAAATTAACCACTAATTGCACCGTCGTAATCCATATAACTCGTAAACTATCATTTTAACGCAAGTTACAGTAGCCGGAAAACCACTGACAATGGCATCACCATAAGCCAATCATCGACGACTACCATCGGGACCGTAGCATCCATCAAGACCCTATGCAGAATCCACCATCTCCACTGCATTCATTAAAGCATCCAAATTCCGAAAGAGAATGTAATCAATTTAGTTGATTAACAAGAGTTGGAGGTTAGCCTTTCATCAATTTCTAAAAGCGAGTTTTATTTATTTAATCAATTTCGTTGATTAAGAAGAGCAATCTGTGAAAAGCATCCACCACCACTGCCATACACAATGCAGCAGGCGGCTGTCATCAATTTTGATGATTAATGGTAGGTTTTGTTTTTGAGTGTATCAATTGTGTGTGAGAGCCATAGTTTGGTAAGTTCATAGTTCATCAAATTTGTTTTCAATGTTGCAGTGATTCAATTTTTAATGTTTCAACAAAGTGTGTGAACCACTTTGAATCAAGAAGATAATGATCTAAGATTTTGTTAGAATTAGTTTTTAGTTTATCAATCTTTATTTATCCATGGGTGTGTGCATCAAGTTTTGGATCTTAATTAACATTTTTTGTTTATGTATTTGAATAAACTTGTTCATTATATTTATGCTTTGAATTTCAAATAGTGAATGATTTACTTACTAGATAGAATCAAATCGTTGGTCAAACACATATTATATTATAATGGCCTAATATATATCCACTCATATTTATTGTTAGGGGTGAGCATGGTACTGTACCGGTTTTACCGAATACCGAATTTGATTTAAACACGGTACCGAATACCGTACCGAGTATTCATATACGGTACCGGTACCGGTACCGAGTACCTATTTTACCTAGTTTATTCGGTACTAGTCCCGAATACCGAGTCCCGAATACCGATTTAGCAATATTTCAAGTACCGAATACCGGACCGAAAACTCTAATTCGGTACCGGTACCGGTACGGTCCCGGTACGGTTCGGTATTTCCGGTACTCATGCTCGCCCCTATTTATTGTTATTTTCTTTTCAATTTATCTTTGAAGCTCATTTAATTTATATGTCAGCTAATTAATTTTTGACTAATTGTTGACTATCAAGCCACATCTAATTGGTTTTCTTTCCTTTTGCCCCTCTCACTCTAATATACCTTTTACAATAACTTTATCCGTCATTCTTAAACCAAACATGTCGTATTTTATCACACTAATTTAAAAATTATATTTGCTCTTTATAATATTTCTAAATGTCATTTTAACCAAATTTTAGTTTTATCATTTTAAAATATATTGTAATCATTTTAATTATAACCAATAAACGTTTAACCTTATTACTGTAATTGAAACAATAATAATAATGGATGACAAGTACTAGAAATTCAATCACGTTTATTTATATCATTATACTATGTTTATGCTATCGTGTCTGCCATCCCCCTCACATTAAAATTCTCACCATGGTATGAGGGACCTATTTAATATTTTATTAATTCTCATTTCATTCACGTTTTATAAATAGATAATATTTTTTTTTATTAATGTTAAGTTTTATTATTTCCTAAACTAACCTGTTTATCAAACATATATTTAATCTAGTTTTTATTACAAGATTAAATTCAATTGCTTATTTGCAGAATATAAATTGGGTTAGATAATCAAGATGGAAATCATAGAATCACTAATCATGATTGGGTATGACTCGAGATGGTCAGCTATAGTAAAACTTTGATTTAAACATAATTATTAATTAATATCATTAAAACACCCCACCTTCTGGTGGCTAGGGCCTAGGGGCGTTGTCTTGCAAGACATTCGGTATCCCTTGTGTCAAGATAAGGATGAAACGCTCGGAGTAATTAAATAGAGAATCAATATATTAATCCAACGGGCAAAAGATGATACGATACGATCAATCACAGAGGATACGATGAATCAGAAGATACGATACGATCACTCATCTTCATCCCTTCTCTTCCCGCCTTGCCCTTATAATCAATCCTTCATTCATTCATTCATTCCTGTTCACAGTGATCTTGAATCATCCGGCAAAACCCTACGCCGGTAGTCGTCTCCGTTCACAGTGATCGTGAATCATCTGGCAAATCCTCAGTCCCTCACCTCTCCTTCCTTTACTGGTCCAGCAAAGAAGCTTCTTCTTCATTTCCCCTGTTCCTTTCCTTTTCAAGCACAGTCCATTACCCACAAAACCACCAGCATCTCTTCTCAAAACCCACAAAACCACCCCCATCTGCGCATTATTACCACCCCCATCTATCTATTACTGCTGGAGGGGCGATTTTGATCGATTCTGTCCTGATTCCCGCCGATTAACTCACCGTCTTATTATTTCCAGGGAAATCATTCTTCCTCTTACGTAAGTAATTTTTGATTACTTTGTTCTCGTACTACTTAGTAATCATCGATTTCTGCTGCACCCATCAAAACTCTACTTTTCCAGTCTCTAAGTTGTGGGGTTTTCTGTAATTGGGGGTTGAACATTGAGTTCACGTCTAAGTTGATGTATGTTATTTTATTTTGTTTGCAGTAAATTTGTTAATTCTTGTTAATTATTTGTGGGTGTTATTGATCTGCTACAAACTGGTGAGCTGCAAGGAGTTATGATACTTCATACTTGTTGGGTGTGATTTTAAGAAATACATAACAAATGTGAATTCAAACATGAATGATATAGAGTTAATTTGGTACAGTGGAATTGTGGAAGAGTATAGCTCTTTTTGAACTGATTGAAAGTTGGGATTTTCAACTTTGTATGAAAATCGGTATAAAGATAAAACAACTTGAATTAGTTAATGTAACATAATGGCATATTTGTGGTTTAAAATGACAGATTGGTATGCTAACTATTTTTGTAAGTTTCAATGCTGTTTTTGTAAGCTTGATATGCTAAATGTTTTTCTAAGTTTGATATGTTGCTTTTGCATAGTTGTTGAATCTGTAAGTGTAATGCTAATTGTTCATTTGACACATTACTTTTGTGTACTTGTTATTGTAAGTCTAATATAAAATTGTTTATTTGTAAGTTTACTGGTATGGAATATGACGTTTATCCATAAGAGAAAATGTTACAACCAACTTCTTTATTAAATCAGGAAATACCCATCATGATTTTTGTCCGGCCAAAAGCTTAGCCAACTCTGGTTCTCTCACTTTCTTGTTTCGTGTAATTGAAGAAGTCACACTACTACAAAAAAGACTTTTCAGCCCGCTGCTGATCCCCACCATACACCTCTACTGCTGACCCCCACGGTATATCACTATCGATCAGGTACATTTAATTTGTTTACTTTCAATGAATTTCAACTTATCCATTTTTATGGGTCTGCTTGATCTTGATTCTGGTATAAGTTTAGGGTTTAAGGTTAGTGATTCTGTTTAGTCTTTCTTATTCCAGTATTATCTCAAGGGTCATTAACATTTTTCAACAATAATATAAACTCTGTTGGACCTACATTATTGATTTAGTATTTCACTCAAATGGAGATGCCATTGATTTATCTTCACCAAAACACCATCATGACCAAATGACAGTTTAACTTGAGTATTCATGTCTGTAAAAGATTGAGGTCCTTGAGGACTAAAACATAGGGACCTAAAGACTAAAGTTACAGTAGGAGGACAACCACTAGCTATTAGTTGAAACATTTGGGGATGGTCATATATATTATAGTTGTTTCCAAGCTTTTTATTGAAAAAGAGCGAGTTCACATCCGCAAGTCAACATATTTAGATACGTTTTTATCTCTATCTATTGCGGTGTTTTTGATAAATTGCATTACTAAAACGTGTGTTGTTTAATTGATCTCATATTTATTATTTGGGAGATTTTTGAGCTCCATAATAGTTATATTATCTATGTTGTAGCTAAGTATTGTTTCTACACAGGTAAGGTTAAGGTTGTCAGCTGATGCAATCTTAATTGCAGAGGGTGCTGAGTGGAAGGAGCAAGTTGCATGTTGGACACATGAGAAGAAGCAAAATAGTGAACATGCTTTATCCCTGAAACAAATAGATAACAGTGTCACAAGACAATTTTTTTAATTTATTTTTGTATATAAAACTGCATAACTAAAAATACGCCAATTTGATTGTGTTGTTTCTATATATAAGGTGGAAGATCTGTTCATCTATCTCCGTATCAAACAGGTATACTTACATAAACAATACTTAATGTTTATAGTATCTCATTTCTGCTTTCTAATTCTATTTTTAATGCAGCTTATGGATTTGTGTTAAAGACCTTTACCTTTATGGCGGTGTTCTCTCTTTACATGTGAGTATTTGGTTAAAAAAATTTAATGTCAAAAGTTGTAATCTTTATTTTGATGCACTTTATATAATTTCATTTGGGCAGGACTAATTTGAATTTAAATTTACTGTGACATCTCTAGTAATATTTTGTGTGCTTTTCTTGATTTTAGTTTTATCATTTGTTATTATGTTGCTATATAAATTCTGTGTTTTTATCTTACTTTGAGTTCTCTGTTGTATGTGAATGAATGACTCTGGTAAGGTGTAATGACTGATGTGATAAATCGTTGACAGGGTATGATGGGAAGAAACGTGAATGACAGAGGGAACAATACATGGGTATGGTGAGACTTGGTAGAGACATAGAGTGAAAGATATGCCGAGGTTTGTCAAATAAAGATGTGAACAGCTTTGAACTATTGAATTAAGGTGGCATTTTGATAATCAAATATCTTTAATAACTTTTTAAATCAGATATTCTTTAATAGAAGATCTTCTTTCTGCAAGTAAAATTAATAAAAGTTATTAGTGTCATGTAATCTTGGTGTTTCGCATTTCAAAATTAATTAAAACAGAACAAGGTCTTTTTATACATTTGGATTTGTGTTATAAATTATTTTTTTATGTACTATTCAAGTGTTCTTTAGTGTGAAATCTTATTTCCAAGCTTTTTGATGTTTTTTAGTGTGAAATCGTAGTATTATTTTACTTTGCATCCCAAGTAAGTTACAACTTCTTTGTATATTTTGGGTGTTTTATGATACAGTTGATAATATGAGGCAACTATTTATGATTAAGGATTTAAGGCACATGCTAGAAGCAGATGTTGGTGGAACTCTTGAGTTACAATCCAATTTTAAAAAAAAATTGAATAAGGGTTTTAATGCTCTTCTTATAATATCAAATTTAACATTACATCTGATTATGCCGTTTAAACTTGATTGCTCTCATTGGATGATGATTTCTAATTGTTTATGAAGAGGTATCTTGAACTTTAGGGGTATTTGATGTTTTGTCATTTTAGTATAATGTGTTTAACCTTGTTCCTCACATCTTCCATCACTCATAATCTTTCTCTGTGCTTCTCTTTCATTCGATTCCGTCCAGACTCCCGCCGATGACCTCATTGTTTCTCCCCTTCTTATATCCAGGGTAATCATCCTTCTTCCTTTGATTAATTTTGTTCTTGTAGTAGTTAGTAATTATAACTCTACTTTTCCAGTCGCTGGAGGGGCGATTTTGAGGGACTATTTTGATCGATTATGTCCAGATTCCCGCTGATTACCTCACCGTCTTCTCATTTCCAGGGTAATCATTCTTCCTCTTATGTAAGTAACTTTTGATTACTTTTGTTCTCTAGTAGTTAGTAATTATCGATTTCTGCTGCACCCATTAAAACTTTACTGATCCAGTCTCTAAGTTGTGGGTTCTGTGTAACTTTACTTGAATTAGTTAATGTAACATAATGACAGAGTTGTGGTTCAAAATGACAGATTGGTATGCTAAGTATTTTTGTAAGTTCCAATGCTGTTTTTGTAAGCTTGATATGCTAAATGTTCTTCTAAGTTTGATATGTTGCTTTTGTTTAGTTGTTGAATCTTTAAGTGTAATGCTAAATTGTTTATTTGACACATTACTTTTGTGTACTTGTTATTGTAAGTCTAATGTAAAATTGTTATATTGGAAGTTTAGTGGTATGGAATTTGACGTTTATTGATAAGAGAGTTAATGTTACAACCAACTTCTTTAATAAATCAGGAAATACCCATCATGATTTTTGTCCAAAAGATTCGCCAACTCGGTTCTTTCACTTTCTTGTTTCGTGTAACTGAAGAAGTCACACTACTACAAAAATAGACTTTTCAGCCCGCTGCTGATCCCCACCATACACCTCTGCTGCTGACCCCCACGGTATATCACTATCGATCAGGTACTTTTTATTTGTTTACTTTCAATGAATTTCAACTTATCCATTTTTATGGATCTGCTTGATCTTGATTCTGGTATAAGTTTAGGGTTTAAAGTTAGTGATTCTGTTTAATCTTTCTTATTCCAGTATTACATGAAGGGCAATTAACATTTTTCAACTATAATATAAACTCTGTTTGACCTACAGTATTGAATTAGTATTTCACTCAAATTGTTGACTGCTGTTTCCATGAATTTCATCCAACTTGAAAACTCATGATCACACCTTAAGTTATCCACTTAAAGCAACCAAATGAAGATGCCATTGGTTTATCTTCACCAAAACACCATCATGACCAAAACACTATTCATGTCTGTGAAAGATTGAGGTCCTTGAGGACTAAAACATAGCGACCTTGATATGAACCAAATTGATATATTGATAAATCAAAACGAATACAATAGTCGGCGTGCTTTCGAGAGGCACCCGCCTCTCCTTAACCTACTTTCGAGAGGTAGGAACTCTCCTAAACCCTAATTCAAATACTAATTTCTCCACCACCATAAATTGCCCTAACATCTCCTATAAATAATCTATCAATAGGTAAGACAAAATAAACATATGCCGATGTGGGACAGGATCATATCAGTTCAACACTTATGACTTAACCCCTAAAGTTAATAAACGGCTTCAACACTTAATCCCTTGTCCCAACACTTTTAAACCTGGGTTCAAGTATCGTTTGACCTTTGTGGATCATTCACATATTACTTAGTCTATACTTATGAAAAATCAATTTGAAGTATTCATCCATTTGTGTTCATTTGTTTCCGAGACTAAAACACAATTTAATGTCTTTGTGAAGACTTTGCATAGTGACGATGCAAAAAACCTTTTAGACTCTCATGCTTTAATGTCATGTAGTTCCTATTTATATAGTCTAACCGTTAAGGGATCACAGGGTGAAATGCTTTAACAGATTTAATACAAGTGTGGTGATTAGAGGAAATCGAGGTTTAAGGTAATGGCTGTATATTTGAACGAGATTGTTAGTAATATGATCAAGAAGAGTATGATAAATGTTTATGATTAGTGGATTCTTTTGTACTTTTAAAGTGGTAAGTCAAAATTGAGAATCAGATGTAGATAGGAAGTAAGTAGGATAGTTGGGATTTGTGATCAAAATGATTTGAAATGGTTATTTAAGATCAAGTATGGAACTATCATTGTTGGACCATATTAATTGAAAGTCAAATACAGAAATGAGGAGGGTAGCATTATAATAGAGAATCATTGGTAGGAATTTCTGATCAAAGCGTTCTCTGTATTTATAAGCTGTATGCCTAAGAGTGCAGGTAACTACGATTAAGGCATTATTAGATTATGGTCTAGACGTAAGAGGCAACAACTACATGTTCTTGAATTTGATGATGTTAGTAAAAGAACTTGATGAAGTTAAGAAATAAACCCAGTAATTAAGAGATTGTTTACATTGTTATGGAGGTGAGTAGACAATCTACCTAAGTAATTTGCAAATCTTAGATAAATATGTATTCTTGGATGGAGCGTAGTATTCTTTGAAGTAGGCTACAACATTTGGTCTTACGTTTTTAAGGTCGTTAGTGAGATTTGATTGCGTTACATTTATATCAATCAAGGATGGAGATGATTTAGAGGAGAAATGATCAAGTAGTAGGGTTATGATATGGTGATTTTAAAACATTATTGGAGATATTAAAATGTTATCTCTACTTTCTAATTTCATGTATTTAAGTTCATGTGCAAAAATAAGATACATAGACAAGATTTTTAGTTGGGTGATCTATTATATTATTATAAAGAAGATAGGTGATGATTGATAGTCTAAAATCCAAATCTGGTGGTATAATAGCATATCCCTGTTGTAAATGATAATAGGGCTCACCCGTGGGATGCTTTACTTGTTGGATATATCAATTAGGAGATACACACAGATAATTTGATCTCTTGGATAATTTATAAACTTTAGTTAGAAGTATGAGGATAAATTGGGAGACAGATGTATTATTGTGAAGTTCTTGGTGTTCTTATAAAGGCATTATGGAAGTGAAGCAAGGGCTACCAACAATTAAATGGTTTTTTTGCCTGTAATGGAAGCGTATAAATAGTCTAAGTAAGGTCACTATTATGCGAAATTATTATAAATAAGCTTTCTTGGATCAAGTAAGGCCATTCTTTTAAAATAAGTAACAAAATTTGATCCTAAATTTTAAGTGTACAGGTAGTTAAAGCAATGATTGAGCAGTAATTTGGGAGAATTCATGATAGAAAGAAGGTTATTTAAACAATCTCAGGCATGAAATGGTTATGATAAGGTGATATTAAATATTTTGGCATAAGTCAAACATCAGTAGTCGTATATAGAATGGATAGTTCATAAGTGCACTCATGCCATGGGGTTCCTATTTATATAGTCTAAATTTTCAAGGGATCATAGGGTGAAATGCTTTAAGCCTTTAACAGATTCAATACAAGTGAGGTGATTAGGGAAACTTGAGGTTTAACTGTTTAAGGCACAGCGGTCTTCTTCACATGCTTTGGTCTCCACCACAACTCCAACCACCTACACCAGTTTAAAAACCCATTATAGACATATTCCTTCACCCAAAACAAACAAAAGTCACCAAAATCAACTCAAAAAATCAAACTTAAGAAACAAAATCAAATCTGAACACACTTGAAACGATCTTTGAGGATCTGAAATAAAAAATACAATCATACCCAAAACAAACACATCAATCTTACATATCGATCTTAAACAAAAATCTTAGGGTTTGTGAGGGAGCAGTCCTCTGGTTACCAACCCATAGATAAGTTTATATCTTACTTCCAACCTTAAAGAACCCACTGGGAGTCACATCTAGTCGAACAAGCAAATGGCAAAAGTCTCAAAAGACTTCATGCCATGGATTAACTATGAAACCAAAGGAAGCAAAGGTTAGATAATCTGGCCTCAAGTTAAAAGTTTGCTCCTCGAGCAAATGCTAATGTTCCTGATAAATCTTTAGATGATTGGAGTGAAAATGCGACTTTTGTGTTGTTAATGGTTTGGGGTGATAGATTTTTACAGCAAAGGAGGAAGAGTTTAAGGTGGGACGATTGGGTGTTAGAGATGCTGAAGAAGTATAAGAAAAAGAAGGCGAAAACTGAGGATATGTGAATAATGGAAATGTGAATTGATTAATTGATCATCTTCTTTTTAAAGCTAATTTTACTTCTAGATAAATGAGATATCCTTCTATGAATATATCACTCTAAGATGCCTGTATCACAAAGTTATACTCTCTTTACTTGTGTGTTTGATTCCATAAAAAGCAGATAAAGAAAACTTTGCTGGTGATTTTGGGAATTCAGACTTTCAGTTGATCTCTTCATTACCCATATAAAATTTGGTGTAATTAGGGAATTCAGACTTTGCTCATGATCTGATTTAAAAACAGACCAATCTCGCATCCTGTTGTTTAAGGTAAATGTTTTCTTATGCTACTTGAAAAGTAAGTTTTTTTTATAATGAATTGGAAATTTCAGTCTTTTGATGATTTCTACCATCACAAAAAAGGTTCTGATCGACAACTTGAAATGTCATAAATCGAATGATATGTTCTAGGATACGGGGAATGGTTAATATCCACGATAGGTTCGTTTGAGACTTCACCTCCACATTCAATTATCATATATAATTACAAAATTGTCATCTTTTAATCTTTTTTATTGATTTTGATGATCTAATGATCTAAATTGGTTTTTTGAGTTCTTTGTTTAACACATGGTTCACTATTGATGCATATTCTCTCTCTCTCTCTCTCTCTATATATATATATATATATATATATATATATCTTACTCATTTATAATGCATTTACAACTTCTTAAACTCTTAATTTTTAAGTAAATTGAATGTATTAAACTACCTCACACTAATAACTTTGAATATGTTATTCTAAAATAAAGAAATTATGGAAAATAAATTAGGAAACCACAAGAAACAATGATTGACAAATTTGATTCAGTTATTCACTTATTTGGTGTATTTTATATATATATATAGGGTAAGGATACACATAGAACCCTTAGAACCACCTTAGAGGTTGACACGTGTCCTCCCCCTTCCTTCCAACAAACTTTAAAAAAAAAACCCTCAATCTTTAAATGATCATAACTCATTCGTTTTTAAGAATTGTAACAAAAAAAGTATATCGTTTGATTCAGTTTTTCGTACTCTTTCAAACAAGACCAGGCTTGATATATTTCTGAAACTTTATTTTTTTTTTAAAATGCAAAATTTTCAAAATTTTCATTTTCACCTGGGTTTCATTTGAAAATGCAAAAATGCAAAAACCGAAAATGCAAAAATCAAAGATGCAAGTTATGCATATGCTTCCAAAAATGCAAATTTTGAAACCAATACTGAAAATGCAAACAAGAACTAACTGAAAATGCAACCCAAAATGCAAAACAAAATTTGCATTTTCATAAATTTTTTTGAAAAATATGGCAAGAGTGGTCTTGATTGAAAGAGGATTAAAAAACTAAAATATTGGTATAATTTTTTTTTTTAAATTCACAAAACTTAAAAAGTTATGACAATTTAAAGTTTTTGGGGTATTTTTTTATTAAAAACGTGGGTTTGTTGGGAGATAATTACAATTATGTCATTCTTAATCTCAACCATTGATTTTGATGATCCAATGGTCCAGATTGGTTCTATGGTTCTATGTTTAAATAATGGTTCTATATTGATCCATTTTCTATATATATATATATATATATATATATATATAGACAAAAGTTCATGCGAAAACCGTTGTTAGTGCGAGAACCGCGAGAACCAATCTAAGCCGTCTAATTCTCCCTCATTCAATGTCATTGTCCACCCATGAATTCCTCACATGCACCCTGCCACACCTTATCCCTCCACGCTCTCCATCCATGATACTTCCCATATCCAAGGAACGGCTGAGATTGGTTCTCGCGGTTCTCGCACTAACAACGGTTCTCGCATGAACCTTTCACTATATATATATATATATATAATGCAAGCTGTATATTGTTGTTAAGTTGTGTTCAATATAGTCCATATAAAAAATATAGTCCTAAATTTTAATATTTAATCATATGCGATTCAATATAAAATCACATGTGATTTACTATACAATCACATGTGATGGTAAAATCATTACATGTTAATTACGAAAATGCAACTCCGCTCAAATTTTTAAAATTCAATCTGGACCATTGATGAGGCTGATCCAAGGGCTAAGATTAGTCTCTCAGGACTATGCAATAAGTATGGACTATATTGAACATTTTTCTATTGTTGTTAGTCTACTAATTGAAAACTTTTTTTAAAGGTTGAGTCATTGCCAATTATAATGTTCAATATAGTTCATACTTAATGCTTAGTCCTGAGGGACTAATCTTAGTCTTTGGATTAGTCCCATCAATGGTCCAGATTGAATTTTAAAAATTTAGGCGGAGTGATATTTTCGTAATTCACATGTGGTGATTTTACAAGCATATGTGATTGTATACCGAATCACATTTGATTAAATATTAAAATTTCAGGTCTATGTTTTTTATATGGACTATATTGAACACAATTCTATTACCAATATTAAATAAAGAAATATACGAAATCTTTTCCACGTGTAACAGAAGAGGTAAAAATTAAAAGAAAAACTGATTGATTAATGCAAGTTACTTAAATAACATGTAAAAAAATATATATATATTTTTTTAAAAACTGACTTGTGAGGGAGAGAAAACATGTATCTTAACTGAGAGGTTCTATACTCGTAATTTTTATTTCTACTAACATTATAAAATAAGATACCAAGAAAGATAAGATAAGTGTTAAATTCAAAAGAAGACACCAAGAAACAAAGTTAGCGAAATCTACGTTCTATCATGTGTGAAAAGGATGAAATAAAAAGATTTAGCATGTGCATATATGATTTTACATCCTAACTCAATATGTACATCAACTAATAAAGCAAAAAAATCAAAAGACTTGTAGTGCAGTAGTATTTGATGTTATATAGTAAGACATCTCAATATGAAATTGTATTACCCTTTAATTGAAATTGCCATATGTATACATAAGATTTTTTCCTATATTTTGTACCTTAATATTCTTTTTATTTGATCTCAATTATATATATATATATATATATATATATATAGGAAAAAGTTCATGCAAGAACCATTCTTAGTGCGAGAACCGTGAGTACCATCCATGCACCCTGCCACACTCTATCCCTCCACGCTCACCATTCATGAAACTTTCCATATCCAAGGAACGGCCGAGATTGGTCATCGCGGTTCTCGCACTAACAACGGTTCTCGTATGAACCCTCCCCTATTTATATTGGAAAAAGTTCATGCGAGAACCATTCTTAGTGCGAGAACCGTGAGAACCATCCATGCATCCTGCCACACTCTATCCCTCGACGCTCACCATCCATGAAACTTCCCATATCCAAGGAACGGCCGAGATTGGTTCTCGCGGTTCTCGCACTAACAACGGTTCTCGTATAAACCCTCCCCTATATAGGAAAAAGTTCATACGAGAACCGTTGTTAGTGTGAGAACCGTGAGAACTAATTTCGACCGTTCCTTGGGTATGGGAAGTTTCATAGATGGTGAACGTGGAGGGATAAAGTGTGGTAGAGTGAATGTGAGGAATTCATGGGTGGGCAATGACATTGAAAGAGGGAGAATTGGACGGCTCAGATTGGTTCTCGCACTAAGAATGGTTCTCGCATGAACTTTTTCATATATATATATATATATATATGTGTGTGTGTGTCAATAATATACAACAAATTAAAAGCTAATATTAATTACGAATTTACGAAATATATAAATGTTATTTATATATAATTTTGGACGTATAACCGGCTACATTCGATCGAAGAATTTCAACTATAATTACGTAGTAGATTCAAGGTGTGGTGGACCACGGCATTGGTGGGCCACACCTACTAATCTACTATCCAGTGCTGTAGTGGTCAAGAGGCGTGGTGGGGAATTAGCTTCCATTTATATGTATATAATTTTTAATCATTTGATAACAAACATCTCTTATACTTTAGTACTTTTCAATCTTCTTCAAATATATCTTAGAAATACGACACTTTCTTATACAAATCATTCGCATCATTCTTACTTCTCTTAAAAAAACACACATATATGCTTTAAATTTCATTCATTTTAATCTCATCAGAATGAATATCATGTCACATCTTCTTCATAAGAAGTCAAACAGCAACACCCCAAACAACCATCCAGACAACACCTGTAGAACATGAAATAATAAAGACTATGGAATCAATTATTTACATAGCCGGACAGATTAATGGTATTTACATGCAAACCTTCAAATATCCTATATAAATGCAATCAGCTACTAAGTGGAAAAAAATAGAAGCAACACCAAGCACATGAATTCCTTAAGCGTAGAACAGACTTCAAGAAGATAAATGACATTACCTTACCAAAACACCACCAATCACTATTCATCTCTTCATCATTTTCAGAAAATAACAATATGTAGACAGCAGATTATACTCTAGAAAATAATCAGAGCAGATTATACACTAGAAATCAGATTATACACAAGTCAATGCTATAATATCAACAGATTATACACTAGCAACATACTTTTCATAAATTATAATTTACAAACAATTAAACAACTAAGATTACAGAGATTTCAACTTAGATAAAACACTAAAAGCAATTCACTTACTTTATGGAATAGGAAGAATGATCTCACCAAGTGAAAATTAACAACAAAAACAGATTCATACGCTACTACATACATAACTAAAATCATACAACAAACCAGATTACACGCCAAGTGAAAATTAAAAACAAAAACAGATCCATACACTTCTACATACTTAACTAAAATCATACAACAAACCAGATTACACACCAACTGAAAATTAAAAACAAAAACAGATTCATACACTACTACATACATAACTCAAATCATACAACAAACCAGATTACACACCAAGTGAAAATTAAAAACAAAAACAGATTCATACACCAAGTAAAGTAAAAAAAACAGATTCATACAAGTAAAAAAAACAGATTCATACACTAAGTGAAAATGAAAAAAAAAAACACAGATTCATATACTAGAACATACATGATACATACATAACTAAAATCACAACTAAGAGGCAATTGTTGATAAGAGATTAAAAGCTATATTGAATAAAGCAATACAACAACCGAAGGTTGAAAAACTAAGATCTAAAAACAGACAATTAAGAGATTAAGAGCTATATTGAATCACAACTAACAGACAATTAAACAACTAAGATATAAAAACAGTACCTCAATTGCAGTTAAAAGCAACTAAGATACAACAGTGAGTTACCTCAAAATCGAATATACAGAGATTGTATTAGAGTTCATATCTAATAACAGTACCTCACTCAGTGTGTCAACTGTCATAAACAGAGATTATATTAGAGTCGAAGTGAGTTACCTCAAAATCGAATATACGAAGTACAAACGAGGAAGAAAGTAGTCGATATTTCCCGAGTGGCAATTTAACAATCGAAGGTGGAATGGTGGAAGGAGAAGCCAACTAAAACAGTAAAAGGAAAAATGTAGCTACGTGTTAGTATATTACCTCATAATCGAAAATCAAATGGTGAATCAAAAGTTCAAAACAACTATGGTCGAAAATCGAAATATCGAAACCTGGAAGGAGGAACCGAGGAAGGAGGCTGGAAGAAACCTGGAACCACTATCGTGGAAGAAACCTTGAAGTCTGGAACAGCACCACCTTCGAAGAGCTTAGAGCCGTGGAAGAAACCTCGAAGAACCACGATCGCAGTATCGTTATCGTCGACTCCTGGAAGGAGGAACCGAGGAAGGAGGCTGGGGTTGTTTTGGTTTTATGTATTATGGGTAAATATGTAATACTTGTAATAATAAAGGGTAAAGTCGTCTTTTTATAAATACTCGAATAGGCTCGCGAGCCTAGCGAGCTGAGTAGGATGAAGCTCGAACTCGACTCGGCTTACTACTCGAGTAGCTCGAGCTCGAGCTCGACTCGGTAACAACGAGTCGATCTCGAATATTTTTCGAGTCGATCGCGAGTTGTCTCGGCTCGATTACACCCCTAAGATACATTCTAACTAAATAACTCTTTACTTCCCCTTCTCTTTTATTTTCTTCTCGTCCTTAAAAAAACTCAAGATTCACGAAGACATACAATTTTTCCCTTTTATTCATCTTTTTCTTTCAAAAAAATAACACAAATAGAAAACGCTACAATTTATCAGTTATTTAAAATTCGTGAAGTAGAAAATGAATTTAATCACCAAATGAAAAAATTGATCATATATATGAACTGCTAGTCAATCGATCAAATAAAAAAAAATAAAACCTTAGATCTATCAAATTATATAAAATATATATTTGTAGGAAAAAAAAATTGTCTTCTTGTGGTGGAAATGTTTTTGTCTTTTTGTGTTAATTTTTTTTGTTTTTTTTGCTAAACATTATTATTATTATTATTATTATATAAATATATATATTTAGAGGAAATTTTTTTTCTCTTTAGTGCTTTGCAATTTTATTTGTCTTTTAGTTATTATTATTATTATTATTATTTATTATAGATATTATAATTATATATTATATATTATATAAATATATATATTTGCAAGAAAAAAAAATTCATTTCTTGTGGTGGAATTTTTTTGTCTTTAAATTTTTTTTTGTTTTTTTTTGTGCTAGACATTATTATTACTATTATTATTATTATTATAATAATTATTATTATTATTATAATAATTATTATTATTATAATAATGATAATTATTATAATAATAATAATTATTATAATAATTATTATTATTTATATAATAATAATAATAATAAATGATTTTTCAATAGTTATTATTATTATTATTATTTATAAATAAATATATATTTTATATTTCATCTCTTATTATCAAACTTTGATGTAACTAATAATAATTATTATATAATTATATAAATATATACATTTGCAAGGAAAAATATATGTTTCATGTGGTGAATTTTTTTTTGTCTTTCTATGTTAATTTTTTTTTGTTTTTTTTTTTTTTGCTAGACATTATTATTGTTATTATAACAGTAAATGATTATTCAATAGTCATTATTATTAGGGTTAAAGCCATAAAATAATGGTCTACTTTTTTCATTTTTCCATTGTGGCACGTCATGTTTTTTTACACATTTGGCCAGTAAACTTATCAAAACCGGTTGATATGACCATTTCGTGACCTGCAACCTTTTCAGCCCGTTTTTGCGATTTTTGGGTCGATTTTTGATCGTTTTGTGTATTTTTGTAGAATCTTGTAATTTATCATTATACCTTTCAAATGACACCAAATTCATGAATTTTCGTCAAGTATTGAGGGAGAATTTCGAACTCAAAGTTTCGTTTTTTTGTGTTAATGGGTTCGAAAACAGGGCAGAAAAAAAGATGTGTTTTTAGCTTGATTCTTGATCATTTTACATAATTCTTTTTATAGATTGTCGTAGATAATCTTTTTACCTTTCAATAGACACTAAATTCATGAAAAACCATCAAGTGTAGGCCAAGTATTGCTAATTAAAGTCGATAATGACCCTATTCGACACCCTTACGGTATTTCGATAAATTGACACATTTTAAACTCGTTTTTATTCGTTTTTTTTTACTACTTGATAGACAACTCGATTACTTTTCCATAGACTCAAGAATTATTAATTTTCATCAAGTATAAATGAAGAATTTCGGGTTTAAAGTTTCGATTTTAAGGTGAAGAAGAAAAGGGGGAAAGGTGACATGCTATAGCAGGTCAAAATAACCTAAATGGCTATATCAACCGGTTTTAATAAGTTTACTGGCCAAAAGTGTAAAAAAAAACATGACGTGCCACAATGGGAAAATGGGAAAAGTAGACCGTTATTTTATGGCTTTAACCCTTATTATTATTGTTATTATTATTATTATTATTATTATTTGTAAATAGATACATATTTTATATTTCATCTTTTATTATCAAAACTTATTATTATAATATTTTATTATTTATATTAAAAATAATTTAGTTTTATTCAATAGTTATTTATATTAATATTACAAGGCTAAAATTTCGAAACCTTTTAAATTATTTTTTATAGATTCGTTTGAACGCATTTTATTCAAAATAAAAGTAAGAATATAATTATATAGCAGACGAGAGATATTATTTTTACCCCGCCACGAAACGCGGTTAATATTTACTTATTATCGTTAAAATGTTAAATACAAAGGATTATGTTTTTTACAATATTTTAAAGAAAGACTTGACCTCAGTCCAAATCGAAAATGTTGGATTCGCAAATGAGTGAAAGAAATCAAGAAGAATAGAATCACAACAAACCCCACTTCGCCGACGTCACCACTAACACCAACATCAACATCCGCCGGCCGCCGTCCCTTTCTTTCTACTCTTTTTTCAATTCCGTCGACCCCCCTTCTATTCCTATCTGAAATACACACACACACACACACCTCTTTCTTCCTCACTCACACACGCATATATGTGTGGATATTTCTGTAGATAAGGGGACGGAAATTACGAAGCTCGTACAATCGGTTACCGAAGCATATAGAATGGACTTGAAGCCTAAACTTAACGGTGAAGTTAATGATGATAAACAGAATCATCAGCCGCCGGCAATCCCTGGTCCCACCAATCCTATGGTTACGCCGCTTCTCACGGATCTTTATCAGTTCACCATGGCTTATGCCTACTGGAAAGCGGGAAAGCATAACGAACGAGCTGTGTGAGTTTCCAATTTCTTTTGTTTTTTTTCATTCTAATCATATGTCGATTCCTTTGATTTGTTTATGTGATGCTTCTTCTTTGTATCTACATGGAATTAACTGGATCATGTATTGTCATGTTATTACTCTGTCAGTTGTATATAATCATACGATAATCAGTAGAAAACTTAGGATTTCCAAGTTTAAATTGGATTCTAAGTCTTGCAACTTCGAAAATAATTTGGGAATTTAGAACGAGTCGTCAACAATGGATTAGTGTCAAAATTAGTGTTCCTCTTGTAGTTTAAGGTCAGACACTACTGATAAATGCATGATTCCTTCACTACAGGGTTTGCAACTTCTGCAATTAGAATAATGTTTAATTGTTTGCACGCTTACAACTAAAAAGGAAACCTGGTTTTAGTTGTTGTTTGCTAGAACCTTGTATTAATGTCAGCCTTTTATCTCAATCATGTGATCAGCAATAGCTAATCTAGTTTTCTGCCTATCCATGTTGCAATCTTTTGATATCAAAATGATATGAATAATAAATTAGTACCAAGAGGCGTCTCAGTTAGATTCAAGTAAATGGGATTTAGTAGAATTTTGATCATTGTTCTTGTGACAGCTCAAATTAATACTCTGCCGTGCACTCCCAAATTGTTACGATTACTCGTGCATTCTTGCTTTATAGGGATAAGTGTTAGAATGTAAGATATTGTACATCATTTATGGGTCTAGATAATAGATATATCTATAAGCAGAACCTTTGCTTTATCTTTAGTGGCAACTTAAACGGCTGATTGTTTGGGATGAGTTAATGTTTCAGTTAGTATTATGATTGTTCTTGATGTTTGAATAGCTTCATCTGTAACTTCTACTAGATGGTTCTCTTAGCCTTAATATGTTATCTATTATTTGTTGAATATTTCAGGTTTGACTTGTATTTTCGACGCAACCCGTTTGGTGGTGAGTATACAGTTTTTGCTGGCCTCGAAGAGTGCATAAGGTTCATTGCTAATTTTAAATTATCAAAGGACGAAATTGCTTTTGTTCGAGAAACTTTATCTTCTACATGTGAGGTAAGCATCAAGTTAGATGTATTGAAATTAGTATAAAGTAGTCATTTTTTTAATGGGTACATAATGAAATTTAAGTATTGCTGTTTACAGAAGGATTTAGGTTTCACATGTGGAATTTAATCTTATATAATCTCTTAAATAGTTGTAACCAATTTTCATTTGTTGAGATTAGGATGGCTTCTTTGATTATCTTGAAGGAATCGATTGTTCTGATGTTGAAGTATATGCCATTGCTGAGGGTTCGGTCGTGTTTCCTAAAGTACCCTTGATGAGGGTTGAAGGCCCTGTGGCTGTGAGTGATAACAACTGCTTCATTTTGCAATATATATGTTGAAACCTTTCAAATGAAAACTCTTAAATCTAAATATTATGTGTATATATTATTTCCCTTTCAGGTGGTTCAGTTGTTGGAAACTCCTTTTGTGAATCTTATAAATTATGCATCATTAGTTACTACAAATGCTGCAAGGCATCGTTTTGTTGCTGGAAAGTCGAAGCTTCTTCTTGAGTTTGGGCTACGGCGGGCCCAGGTTATTCTATGTTTTTTGATTTCTTATATTGCTAAAGGATTCAGCGTTTTATATTTATATTATATTTTGCATTTAATTTTAGGGTCCAGATGGTGGTATAGGGGCATCAAGGTATTGCTACATGGGAGGATTTGATGCAACAAGGTGATTGTATGTTCCGCCATAAATGGTGATGGATTATTGATTGAGCTCTAAACACTACCTTAGTTTCGTTTTTATTTTCCGTTTTTGCTTATTGTTGAAGTTGTGAATTAATATTACTGTATAGTATAGGGGCTTATTATGTATATAGGTCATAGTTATTTAGTATATATATTCTTCTCTCTGTACCCTATTTTGATTTGAATGAGAATTACACACGATAGGTTCTCTTATTTCACATGGTATCAGAACCGACGTGATTTAGCGCTGCCTTATACATCGTCGATCATCATCTTCGTGTCTCCTTATCATCCGAAGGTTTAGTCATCAACTTTGTTTCTTATCGACTACTGTGGTCTTATTATCGTCGATTGCTGTTGGTATCCTTCTCGTCGATTGCTGCTGGTGTCATTATCGTCGACTGCTGTGGTCTCATCATCCGAAGGTTTAGTGTCGATTTATCACAGGGTTGATTGATCGATTGCTTGATTGGATGATTCGTTGATACAATTGATTTATCGATTGATTGATTTCATTAATTACTCGCTGGAACATCTCTGCGCACATGCATCTCAGCGCAAAGTTTCTTGCGCATAACTCATCTCTGCGCAAAGGCTATCTCTGCGCACAGCTCTCTCTGCGCACAATTCTCTCTGCGCACAGCTCTCTCTACACACAGCTCTCTGCGCCATTTGGTCTACACCTGCTGCCCTGCACTATTCTCTGTTCTCTTTGCAATTTGATTTGTGCTATTTAATTGTTCTTTCTTTAATTTTATATCATGAGTGAAGTTATTGATCCTCCTACAACCACACAATCATTTATCATGGGAAGCCAGTCCATTACTTCTGAAAAGTTAACTGGATCCGCCAACTATGTATCATGGGCAGCCTCAGTTAAGATGTGGTTTAAAGGTCAAGGACGTAGTGATCATTTAACAAAACGTGTGACTGATATCGCGGAAAAAGACCGTCCTAAGTGGGAACAAGTTGATACTCAACTTTGCAATTTATTATGGCAATCCATTGACTCCTCTATTTTTCAATTGTTCCGTCCATTCGAATCGTGTTATGATGTCTGGACCGAAGCATCTGAGTGTTACACTAATGATATTCAACGGTTGTACACAGTGGTTCACAATATCCAAAACTTGCAACAAACAGTATGGAATCTTATCTGGGTCAGGTTCGTGCCCTTATGCAAGAATTTGCGGTTCTAATGCCCTTTGTCAATTCAGAGACGGAGCAAAACACACAACGGGAACGTTTTTTTATGGTTGCTGCTTTAACTGGTCTTAAACCGGAGTACGAGTCTGCTCGACATCAAATACTCACCGGTTCCTCAACACCAACTATGAAAGACACGTTTCGCCGACTACTTAACATGGCAGGGAATACGATGGGACCATCTTCCAACCCATCTGCATTTGTTGCAAATCTACCTGTCGTTGCAGCTGTCTCAAAGAAGGGTAACAACAAGCGTCCTTCTTGCGACTTCTGCAAACGTCTAGGTCACACCGAAGACAAGTGTTGGAAGAAACATGGACGTCCAGCAGCTCCCCCATCTTCATATGCTCCACCTGCCAGTTCTGTGAATGTTACTGATTCTACACAAACCGTCAGCATGTCTATCTCTGACTATGAAGCATTTATGAGGTTCCGAGCTGCACAAACATCTTCTCCCACGGTTACTAGCCATATGGGTACTTCTTCTGCATTTGCAACCCATTCTATAGGACCCTGGATCATTGATTCTGGTGCAACTGATCATTTATGTGGTAACAAATATTTGTTTTCTCAGTTGAATTGTTCTACTGTTTTACCACCTATTATGTGGCAACTGATCCTCTGTGTGATACTCACTGGGAAGCAGCTCTTCGGATTTTAAAGTATATCAAAGGAGCTCCGGGGAAAGGCATCCTATATGAGAACAAAGGAAACACAGAGGTAACATGCTATACAGATGCGGATTATGGAGGATGTCCATTTAGCAGACGTTCCACCTCTGGATACTGTGTTCTATTTGGTGGTAATCTAGTTTCTTGGAAGAGCAAGAAACAAACAGTAGTTGCAAGGTCAAGTGCAGAAGCGGAATATCGCTCCATGACTAATGCAACTTGTGAACTCCTCTGGATCAAACAACTTCTTGAAGAACTTCGGTTTTGTCCGGTGCCTCAGATGAAACTTGTTTGCGATAATCAAGCTGCCCTTCATATCGCTTCCAATCCAGTGTTCCATGAGAGAACTAAACATATCGAGATTGATTGTCATTTTATCAGAGACAAACTTCTTCAGGGTGTCATTGTGACGGAGTTTGTCAACTCAAATAATCAATTAGCAGATGGGTTTACTAAAGCCCTGAGAGGCCCACGGGTTGAAGATATATATGGCAAGCTTGGAGCCTATGATCTATACGCTCCAGCTTGAGGGGGAGTTTTGAAGTTGTGAATTAATATTACTGTATAGTATAGGGGCTTATTATGTATATAGGTCATAGTTATTTAGTATATATATTCTTCTCTCTGTACCCTATTTTGATTTGAATGAGAATTACACACGATCGGTTCTCTGATTTCACACTTATCTAGTTTCAAACTTTGAATATCTACTTGGAGTTCCAAATAACGGGATAAAAATATATTTTAAACAGGCATCATATTTTCTTCTAGATAAAAACTTGTATGGACTTTATCCGACCCCTTACAAAACTGGCATAGCTAAGTTATAATCAACAGGCTAAAGTGAAGACACTTAAAATTTTGAATAGTAATATTTTCTTTTGAATTATTTAATGATGAGTTGGCTTTACCCGCACATTTGCTTTGGGGTTTTAGGGGACCAAAATATAAAAAATAAAATTTAAACACATTTATTTAATCTAAAGGGGGGGAGAATAAATGAATAGGATTTGAATGCATTATTTGGTTAAAAAATCTAAGTTTTATTAATTATTTTACATCCAAGATAATTTAATATTGTTAATCTTTACAATCAAATAAAGATTTTACCCAAAAAAAATCTCATAGAACTATTTTAATTTTTCCATTAAGAGCATAAGAACTATTTAAAATTATAATATTTAAATATATTTACTAAAATAGAAAAAATCTCATATAAAACATATAAATAGCAAAAAAGGAGTTTAGAATCTAAATACTAAAATTTTAAAAATATACATTTTAGATAAATGTCATATTAGGAAAAAATTTATATCGAAATTTGAATAAAAAAACCCGGTCGTAAATATATGTAGGGGAAGGTTCATTTGAGAACCGATTTTAGTGTGAGTCCCGCGAGAACCAATCTTAGCCGTTGATTTGATAAGTGGAATTCATGGATGTAGAGCGTGGGGGGGTCAAGTGTGGCAGGGGGCATGTGATGAATTCATGGGTGGGTGATGACATTGAAGGAGGGGAATTGGATGGCTCAGATTGGTTCTCGCGGTTTTCACAATAAAAACGGTTCTCAAATGAACTAATTCCTATATATATATATATATATAGGACGGTTCAAACGAGAACTGTTTTTCGTACTAGAACTGCGAGAACCAATCTCAACCGTTCCTTGAATATGGGAAGCTCATGGATGGAGAGCGTGGAGGGGATCAAGTGTGGCAGGATTCATGTGAGGAATTCATAGGTGGGCAATGACATTAAAGGAGGGGGAATTGGACAGCTCAGATTGGTTCTCGCAGTTCTCGTACGAAAAACAGTTCTCGTTTGAACTTTTGCCTATATATATATGTATGTATATTACACATTTACCCCTAATATAATACGTTAGAAACTTAGGAGTTATAATAGCAGTACCAAGGTTTTGGAAAGGTGTTCCCCATGGATATGTGTTCTAGTCCTGCTATTAGGCATTAGCCAAAGGTGTAGATTTAGGAGCACGTTTAGGGTGTGTGTTTTGCTGTTAAAAGTTATCATATCATCAACTATCTACTTTAGTACACGTGTAAATCTATATTGACTCAGGGCTGCAAGGAAAAAAAAAAGATGAAAAACGGTATGTGCAAGATTCGAACACTAGAGCTCATACTTCTTGCTACCCTTATGACTTACTAGTCCGCCCTTCCTAATCGCGTTACTTTCTAAATCAGTAGTATTTATCTATTAGTTAATAAGTTACAGTTCATAGTTCCTGCTAATTGTTATATACATAATTCACTGAGCTAAGCTTTTAGAAGATGCACTAATGATTATGTAGTCGGACAAAGGGATCATAAATTTCCAAAAGAGGTGAAAGTTGACATGAGTGCTTATTTTAATTAAATGTTTATATTTGTTCTGCATCTTAAATTTTTTTTGAATATATCTATTGCTCTTAGAAGATGCACCAATGATTATATAGTCGGACAAAAGGATCATAAATTTTCAAAATAAATGAAAGTTGACATGAGTGCTTATTTTAATTACATTTTCTTTTGCTCTGCATCTTTAAAGATTTTTGAAGTTGTCATCAACTATGAATGCTATATCACTATATGTCTATATGAGTATCACTTGAATTTCAATCTTCAAACTGTTGCTTAGACAACAATGGATTTTAGATTTTTCATCCTTCACTTGACAATAAATTGGGAAAAATGCACTTCTATACCAAGGCAGCTCATATATTATTTTTTGGTGACATGTTAACAGCAATTGTGCAGCAGGAAAAATATTTGGAATACCGCTTCGTGGAACACATTCCCATGCTTTTGTTAGCTCATTCATGGTTGGTATAATATGTTGATATATAACCTGATTAGTTCAGTTGAAGTTGTTTTTAATATTGTGATAGAAATATAATCAGTTTAAGGGCTTAAATGCTGTTCTGATGACAAGTTAACTCCATTGTTAAATTTTCTTGTCATTTGCCATCTTCTAGAAATATGTACCCAGACAGTCCCCTTTTTTTCACTTATTACTGAACCAGCAATTTTTGGTGGTCTATATAAGATTGTTTAAAATTGTTCTAGGTCTTATATAATGAAGTTTTAGCTAGATTTTATAACTACTTAAATCAATCTGTTGCTTGTAGGGAACTGATGAGATCATAGAGAAGTCTCTCCGAAGTCATGATGGATCTCGAGTCTGTGAGGATTTTGTTAGTGTCGTGCAGGCATGGTTGAGCAAATTAAAGGTTTATCAACTGTAATCTTTGTTTCAGTTTGAATTTAACATAATGTGCCTTATGCAACAACAGAGCTTCAAAAAGAAAGAAATATTTCTGCTCAAATGTGCTAATAAGTACTTTAAAAGTGCATAAATATCACCATATTGTTTTAGTTGCTTACTTTTTTCAGCTAATTGTTTGCTTATGTCTCATCTAATGTTCAGATATGTACTTAATAAATTCTGTATATATCTGATCTTTCCTTGTTTTTTAATTTTATAATTTTTTTCAGAGGCTAAGTATATTGAAGGGTGTTTTTGGTGAGACTAACCAAAGTGAGCTGGCTGCTTTTGTTTCATACGCCCTTGCATTTCCTGATAACTTTCTAGCTCTTGTAGACACATATGATGTAAGCCCGAAAGTTTCTTTGAGTTGTTTCCTTATGTTATTTATATATTCACTCATGTTGCTATTTATCTGCTTAGTCATGTGTGTGGTATTTTTATTTCTTGTATATTATGTTAAAAAAATATATTTTTCTTCCTTCTCTTAACAAGTACGTATAATAATATTGGAGCATGAACTTAACATAGTTTTCCTGCAGGGTTGTAAATTTATTATGGCATGGTTCGTGCTTTTTATGATATGAACATCAGTTTCAATTATGGTGCAATTTTCTTATGCATGATATACATAATAACTTGATTATTATATAATATAACCAGTCAGCACGATTATTTTGTGTTTGTTCTTTTAGGTTATGAGGAGCGGGATTCCTAACTTTTGTGCTGTTGCTCTAGCACTAAATGATCTAGGGTATGTCCATTACTTCAATTACATATCTGCTGATCTTCTGCATATTTAACGTGTGTTTTATCTGCAATGGTTATCATAATGAACATATCTTGTTGATGTGAGTAATTTTTCGTTGCAATGAGTTTTAATCAAGAAAACTGTGTCTTTGGATTTTTTTTTCTTTTTTGGCCATGTTATGATTTGGGATGAAGGCTTTATAAATTACGCTGTTTTATTTTTTTATACCAGTAAATACACCAATAAGCTTCTTTTGTTTTTTCTGCAGGTATAAAGCAACGGGCATCAGATTAGACTCTGGTGATCTTGCTTATCTGTCATGTGAAACAAGGAAGTTCTTTCAGACTATTGAAAAGGAATTTGGAGTTCCTGGTTTTGGAAAGACTGGTATCACTGCTAGCAACGACCTCAATGAGGAAACATTAGATGCTTTAAACAAACAGGTCAGTATTATTATTATCTTTTAAAAAAAAAGCAAACGCTTATAGATTCTATAAACTATGACTTATCATTTGTTTATGTTTAATACCCAAAAAAAAAGAAAAATGTTACAACAGCGGATTACTTCTGTTGGTCAGGGTCATGAGGTGGATGCGTTTGGAATTGGGACGTATTTGGTGACATGTTATGCTCAAGCTGCTCTAGGTTGTGTATTCAAGCTTGTGGAAATAAATAACCAGCCTCGTATTAAGCTGTCAGAAGATGTCACAAAGGTTTGAAATTGTTTACTGTTGCTGTTACATTATGAATCTTTAATATTAAGAAATGTATATTTTGTGTGTAGGTCTCCATTCCATGTAAAAAACGATCTTTTAGATTATATGGCAAGGAAGGTTACCCCCTCCTAGACATAATGTCAGGGGAAAACGAACCACCTCCAAAGGTAAGTTGGCTCCCTTGTTCTTTTAAGCTAATGAACTGAATAAGTTTGTAAGTAATAATGTGAATATCATGTTACAGGTAGGCGAAAGGATATTATGTCGCCATCCGTTTAATGAATCCAAGAGAGCTTATGTGGTGCCACAACGTGTTGAGGAGCTTTTGAAGTGTTATTGGCCTGGGAATTCAGGTGAGAAGCTCATATGTTATGATCTGATACACTTGTAAAATCGTTTTTTTTTTTGTAATATATGCACTTGTAAAATCGTTTTTTTTTCACATGATTTAACTCGGCTGTGTGTCTGTGTGAAGGCAAGAAAAGAGAAGAGTTGCCAACACTTAAGGAGAATAGGGACCGTTGTGTCCGACAATTAGAGCAAATGCGTCCTGATCACATGAGAAAACTGAATCCAACCCCTTACAAGGTAAGCTAGCAAGTTGGTTGACCAGTCAACACTCTTGTTTTTTCTATTTTAATATCATTATTGAATAAAATGTTCAAAAATGACCCAAAATAACTATCAGAATGATTATCCGATTTTCTTGAACAACTATTGGTCTAGTTTTCACCATTTTTCTTTTTGGTTACTCCTAGACCTGTTGCAAACAATATATTACAGAAATTAACCAACTTTTACATGTAGTGATTCAAGTTTTGGTGGTTTTTGACAATGGAAACGCGTGGTTTACTTGTTCTGTTTGTTTGAGCAGGTTAGTGTAACTGCAAAGCTATATGAGTTCATCCATTTCTTGTGGCTCAATGAGGCGCCTGTCGGGGAGTTACAGTAGGGCTCTGTATGTGCATATGCTGCTTGAAAGCCATCTCAATAACCATGGCAGCCTCACATAATAATTTCAATCTGTTCATTGTCACAGATTAACAGGTATGTAATATAGGTGTTTTGTGTTTCGATGTGTTTGTATCATGTTACAACCGATGTAAAGATGATTTTCTGTTGTCTCCAAATTATAATATCCAACTTGAATATCGATTTTTTTGTGTGATTTTCTATATAGAGACACACATTGCATTGCACAGCCAACAATTTATATCCTGGGAACTGCTAACATGTGTGTCATGGATCCAAGTTTCAAACGAGAATGCGAGTATTGTATGTATTGAGGGTTTTAGGAGATAAGATGTGCGGTGTGATGATTAAGGGAGTCTCTGGCAAAGAACAAAGTATGAAGTTATATAGATAAGTTGAAGTAGAAGTACGTACTAGTAGGTGTGAGATCGGTTCAAAAACCGGACCTGACCGAAAAAGACCGGACCGAAACCTGAAATTTACAGAAAACTAGGACCGAAGACCGGACCGACTAGTCCCGGTCCAGGTCCGTTTCGGTTCGGTTCGTCGGTTTTTTCGGTCTTTTAGTTGTTTTATACACTGTATCAAACAAAACCGGCCCGGACCGAAACCCGAAATCTGTAAAAAACAAGGACCGAAGACCGGACCGGCCAGGCCCGGTCCTGACCGGTCTCGGTCCGGTGCAGTCCGGTTCGTCGGTTTTTTCCGGTCTACCGGGTCCCATGCTCACCCCTACGTACTAGGTTTATTTAAACTAGTGGTGTTTTAATTATTTAAGTGATATATGAGTGTACGACATATATTATTTTCCGATATAGTATAATGGTTGCCGATGGTTTATAAGACCGTAAAAGAGTAAAATGTGAAAGGGTAAACATGTCCAAACATAAATATAAACTGATAAAAGTTTAAAATAGAAGAAAAAAAAATTTAGAAAAAGAAGAAAACCGGTTCATTTGTAGACAGCTCAACGCCTCAACGTACTAGTTTTTGAAACCAACTTATTGTCTGAAAATAAAGTTACTTAACAAATACAAATGTAGCAGCTTGTTACATTTTGGTTCCAAAAGGGGTATTAGAAATAAAATATTTAATGCTTCATAAGTAAGAAAATATATTTTAAGGTCGAATCATTTAATACTTACTAGTATTCTTTTGTTTTATTTTAACACAGTCTTCATTTAGATATGACAATCAAATACGATAAATTCAACACTAAATTGTTTCATTCAACAATAAACAAACAGCCCCGGCTAAACATAAAATAGTAACCAAAGGGCTTATAGTCTAGCGATATAAGGTGTTTCCCCTAACCCATAGTAATGGGTCAAGTCCCGCTGTGAACAAAAGGTGTAGATTTAGGAGTAGATTAGTGTGTACGTGTGTTCTGTTGTTAAAAAAACGTAAAATAGTAAAAGTAGTCGTTATAACTTTACTTATATGAACAAAAATATTGAGATATAGCCTACAGGAGTGAGTCATTATATATATATGGTAACTCTTTGGCACGCAACGGAAGCAAAGTACAACAAACAAAGCCCAAAGTACAAGCAAACAAAACACAAAATATGAAACCCCATACATGGATCAAACTCTATGTAAAAAGAAATGCAACATGAAGAAGGAGGTTAGAGATTATACCAGCCTCCTTAGCTCCAGAAATCTTCAAGTGTTGAGGTGGTGATTCTCCAAGAACCGAATGTCACTATTGGTGTATACCCCGAGAACACGCCAAACCCCTTGTGCTAGCAAGCTTGTGTGATTCTTCTCTCTAGAAAATCACTCAAGAACAGCAGCTATTACTTGTATTTCTGGAACCTTTCTTGCTCACACTCTCTTCAAGTTTTTAGCTACTTAAGAGAACTTGTGTATTTGTGTTATATGGCCAAGAATACAAATAAACACCAAATGGGTCCTTTTATAAACTTTCCATGACACTTCAGATACCCCTTGGCCGGCCAAAGACTCAATGATGAGTCTCACAAGTATTGGTCAGCTCTTGAGGTGATTTGACAAAAAACACATGCAGCCGTAGCGGCGCTAACCCTTAAGGGTTAGCGGCGCTAACCTCTTAAAGTTAGCGGCGCTATCACGGCCTGTCAGGTGATTTGACACAAAGTACATGCAGCCGTAGCGGCTCTAACCCATAAGTGTTAGTGGCGCTAACACCTTATGGTTAGTGGCGCTAACGCGGCCTGCGATGTCAACTTTTGTCTTTTGTTATTTTTGGTCCCTTTTCTTTAATTGCTGTCAGGTTTGACCCCGGTGTATAGCCTAATCACACAAGCTTGCTGATGTGTGAAATCTAGTTATAAATTTATGTCCAAAATCACATAAGTTTCACCACACACTACCAACAAGTATGACTGGATCATGCAATAGCATAGCAAAGGTAAGTAATGGTTATCGTATCCACGGAGAGCAGTGCAACACCAAAGAGAATTATAGACTAATAGTTAACCTAAAGATTACGGGTTTTCAGTTTTAAAAGAGAAAAGAACTAGAAACTAAATAAAGAACAATTAACTAAACTAATGAAACAAAACAACCAAATAAAGGACAAGTACTCACCTTAATCTCTCCCCCTAGTGTGATATATTTTAAGATCAGTTTAATTGATTACCTAGATTGACTTAGCCACATTCCACTTCCTATTTCATACAACTATTGTGAGACGGATAAAGAATAACAACTTCCTATTAATCATCTAAATCGACACAACCTAGTGCATAATTCGTCAAGCATATTAAACAAGTTAAATATAAACCAACCGTTTCCTCGATTGCAAAGCCCTAGATAATTAGGTTTAGGTTATGGAATCTGGATTCTGATTACTTTTCCTAGTAAACCCTTAAACGATTCAAAGACAAACCATTTAAAGAGGAACATACATCATATAAACTTCCTATTTATACTCAATATGAACCATAAATCCAGAAACGAAGATGAAAACCATAAAAATCCAAACTTTAATTGAATAAACATGCAACTAGTATCAATCCATAAGTAAACAAGGAAATCAAAGCATATCCCAACTAGGGTTCAATCATAAGATGAATACAAGATGAGTTTAGCCTAAAATCAGGCTTAAACAATCAAACAAAGTCTGAGAAAACAAGCATAATCGAAGATTAGCCATAGATTTGACAAACCGGGTTGTTGATGATGATGAAATATGGATCCTCTAAGCTTCAAGGGTGTTTCCTCACCCTCCAGGGTTGAAAACCTCTGAAAAAGATACATAGGGTCGGCTTGAATGCAAAAGATGTGATTGAATGATTTAAAAATCGAATTTATAGAAAATATGATCTGCGCAGGCTCGCGGCGCGAGTCATATGCTTCGTGGCGCGAGCTACCTGACCCACGAATCAAAAATTTCCAGAGATTGATTCGCGGCGCGAGTGTGGCCGAGATCGCGGCGCGAGCTGCCTTTTTGAGAGATGTCTATCAAACTAAAGTTGTAGCCCTCTGAGTCTAGTTTCAGTGGCCGCTTGAATCACCTCAATCCGAGTTCGTATGAGCAAGATATGATCAAAACAGTTGAGGTGTGTCGGAGTTGACAACATTTCTCATTTTCTTCATTTTTAGCTCTTTTTCCGCCCTTTCTTAGAGTATTCCACCATATTTACCTGTAAACATCCCAAAACATATATTAGTATATATTTTGCTCATTTGCACATAAAATAGAGTGTAAAACTTATAACATTTACGGATGAAAACCTAGTTAAATCCGGAAATATCACTTGCTAGCACAAGGGGTTTGGCGTGTTCTCGGGGTATACACCAATAGTGACATTCGGTTCTTGGAGAATCACCACCTCAACACTTGAAGATTTCTGGAGCTAAGGAGGCTGGTATAATCTCTAACCTCCTTCTTCATGTTGCATTTCTTTTTACATAGAGTGTGATCCATGTATGGGGTTTCATATTTTGTGCTTTGTTTGCTTTTACTTTGGGCTTTGTTTGTTGTACTTTGCTTCCGTTGCGTGCCCAAAAAACCCCAACAGTGGTATCAGAGCCACCTCTATGTTAGTTATGCACATGGTGGCCTGAAAACCCCGAAATCAAAAATGTTTGTTTTCTGTCGAACAGGGTTAGCGGCGCTAAACTTGTGTTAGCGGCGTTAACTCTTAAAAGTTAGCGGCGCTAACCCCGCTGTAACAGTTTTTGTTCTTAGTTAAAAACAGTTTGTGGTCTCGGGTTTTTGGCATTATTTTGAGCTTCTGGATTTTTTAATTTCTTGTTATAGTATGTTATTCCAGTAGCTATCATATATGTTTGGTTGTATGTGGATTTATAAGTTGGTAACCTTGCCAAGACTTTGTGGTTGTTTGTGTGTTTGGATGCTTGTTTGGTTGTATTATTATTTATTTGGTAAATTTGTAATAATAATGTGGCTTGCATGTCATTTCATTCATCCATGTAATTGTAATAGATAAATAGGTATATTGTGGCTTGCATGTCATTTTATTCTATTGTACGTATTATAATCTTGGTGGATGAAGACACACAACAAGGGGTCAAAGAAGATGGAGCATGGTGTCCATGAAGCCGTGAAATCCAATGGAGATGGCGGTTTTAGTGGGAGCTCACATCGAAGACTTTGTCCCTTAGATTTGACCATGTTCTTCCCGTTCGGCTCACGGAAAGAACGCATAGGTTTTTTATGGCAAGGGTTACCAATTATAGTATATTATGCGTGTGATGTGATTTTGTATGCATGGGTTGCTTAGGATTCGCATGCTAGATATTTTTTCCGAAAAATTAACAAAATCACAAGAGATTTGCTAAAAATGGTTTACAATTCTCTCACGCGCTCACATACAATATTAACTCACCTAGTGAAATTAGGTTTTGTCACTAATAAGTTAATCTAAAATCAAACCGGAAACAAAAGTCCGTCTTTCCACAAAGCGTAAATCATGCACCATCCGTAAGTCGATACCACCCAAATCTAGTCTTATGGGATTTGGTTGTCGAGCTTAGCACGAGCCAATTCTCATAAAACTGTGTGGAAGGTGAGTGTGGCAAATTCACAATTTTGGTTGTCGAGCTTAGCACGAGCCAACTTTGGTGAGCTTGTTACCGTATGTCTTGATGGACGATTTGCAATTTTAGGTTTGAAATCTTGGTTAATTGTCGAGCTTAGCACGATTTAATCAAAATTTCAAGACTTAAAGTTTGTGCAAGAAGGGATCAAACATGTCAATCGACCCATGGATGTTGTAGGATCCCGCAAGGTGATAAGGATTGCAATAGAGATTGCAATTGACAAAATAGTTGCCGACCTAAATAGTTTTATCATGTGATCCGCGGTAACCCCGTCACATGGTAGGATGAAATACGGTTCTTAGCCCTGTTAAGATAATTCTTTATGTGTAAATTGTTTTAACAAGATAAAATATCAAAACTAACTAAAATCTACTTTGCAATTTTAGATGGCATCAACAAGCGCAAACAACACCACCACCAACGTTTCTCTCCGAGTTTTCCTTGAAAAGGAGAAACTCGACGGGAGCAACTTCATGGATTGGCATAGGCAGCTGAGGCTCGTCCTACGCTATGAAGGGAAGTTTCATACCATTGAGGAACCCCTACCCGAGACGCCTGCGCAAAATGCCTCAAGGGCGGTCAAGGGCGCGTTTGAAAAGCGCGTCAAAGAGACCGAGGAGATAACGTGCCTCATGTTGAGCACTATGAGCTCCGATTTGCAAAAGCAAATGGAGCACCTAAGTGCTTACGACCTAATCGTGCAACTGAAGGACATGTTCCAACAGCAGGCGAGGCAGGAAACGTACGAATGCTTCAAATCCGCCCTTGCTTGCAAATTGCAAGATGGCGGGAATGTGAGCGCTCATGTTTTGCGGATGAAAGCAAACATTGAGCGCATGGAGAAGTTAGGTTTTACCATGGGGAGGGAGATGGCGGTTGATTTGATCCTCTAATCCCTGCCCAGTGCATATGATCAAATCGTCATGAGTTATCATATGCATAGCATGGATAAAACCGTGATGGAGTTGCATGGCATGCTCAAAACTGCCGAGGCGAGCATGACCTAGAATAAGCCATCCACTTCTTCCACTCCCGTCTTAGCTATCTGGGAGGGCCGCATCACGAAGAAGAAGAAAAAAGGCAACTCTTCCAAAGGGAAGGGTAAGGGAAAAGTTGGTGATACCAAGCCCAACCCTACCTCCGACGGTAAGGGCAAGGGGAAAGCTCCCCAAGCAAAGACCCCGGAGGATGCCCAATGCTTCTTTTGCGGGGGCAAGGGCCATTACCACCGAAGCTGCCCAAAGTACCTTGAGAGGCTCAATAAGCTCAAGGCTATGAGCATATCGGGGCACGACTCTTCAGGTACATTCATGATAGAACTCCATCAAACTTCTACTTCTAAAGGCTGGGTTTTAGATACCGGTTGTGGCACTCACATATGTAATATGGTGCAGGTGCTAAGGACAAATAGGAGCTTGGAGCGAGGTGAGCTGGATCTTGTAATGGGAAATTCAGAAATTGTCCCCGTGGAAGCAAAGGGTGACTTGGAGCTTTCATTCAAGACCGTCTATTCTATTTTATTGAAAAATGTATGCTATTCGCCCAAAGTGGCTAGAAACATTATTTCTTTTCACGCTTTGTATGATGATGGTTTTAACTTCAAATTTATTGATGGTGTTATCATTTGCTTTAAAAATGATGTTGTTTATTTTAAAGCATTACCGTGTCATGGCATATATGAGGCAAACGCATACATTGAATCTAGAGAATCTATCATGAACATTGATTCTAGTTCCAAAAATGGGTTGGACAAGTTTTCTTTATGGCATAGTCGTCTTGGCCACATAAACAAGACTCGCATCACCAAGCTCCAAGCGGATGAGATCTTGGAATCATTTGACCATGGGTCAAGTGATGTATGCGAATCTTGCTTATTAGGCAAGATGACAAAAGCACCCTTCACGGGATCTAGTGAGAGGGGAAATGACCTTTTAGATATCATCCATAGGGATGTATGTGGACATTTCAAGCATGTCACAAGGAATAACTCAAAATACTTCATAACCTTTATAGATGATTATAGTAGGTATGGATATGTCTACCTTGTTAAACACAAGCATGAAACATTTGAGGTGTTCAAGACATTCCAAAACAAAGTTCAGAATCAATTGGGCAAAACAATAAAGATACTCCGGTCTAATAGAGGTGGAGAGTATCTTAGTACCGATTGCAATCCATTTATTTAACCCTAATTTTTTTAATGAAGATGGAAGATAGTAGACTATTGTTAGAGATATGTTAAGGGTACTTTGGGGATTTCATCACTAAATGTAATTAGTGATATTGTTTTAAAATTTTAAATGATTTATATACTAAAAATTAGGGGTTAGGACATATTTCAGAGCTTAGAGGTTTTAGAAGGATATATACGTAATATTAAAGTTTCAAAATAATATATACGTAATTAGAAAAGTCTGTAAGGATATATATGAAATTCTCCCAAAAATGAAGAATGATAGTGTAATATGGATTCAATTTTATGTACCTTGGTAAAAGGTAAGTCAACCACTGTTACTTGGGAGTGGTAGTCGTAAAAAGCCGGTGGATCCGATCCCTAGAATTAGAAGCTTCCTTCGATATCTCGCCGGTGATCGAATCCTCTGATCATTATAATTATACTATATAGACAAACTAGAAGCAATGCCCTTCTCAACTCTCACTCTATTCTCTCTCAAATGTCCAAATTCATGACCGATCAACTCTCCAAACAAACCTCAATCTTTGGTCTTCATTTATGGATCGTACTCGGTGTCTCTGCCGGCGCCGTTTTCGTCCTCCTTCTCTTTCTCCTCTCCCTCTGGTTCACCAAAACCAGATCCCTATTAACCCCTCACAAACAACAACTCAAGATCCCCATTAACACCCAACAGATCTCCCCCGATCCCAATGACACCACCCAACGATTATCCGGCATTGAAAAGCAAGCATTGCTGTTGAAACAGGAAGAAGATTACGGCCCCAGGATTCAAATCGAAATGGGTAAAGGACACCCACATCGGATTCTATACCCTGAACGATTTGGTGGGGTGGCGCCGATTGGCGGTGAACGTCCGTCGACGGTGGCCGGAGTTGTTGGTCCTGAGGTTTCCCATTTGGGATGGGGGCATTGGTATACATAAGGGAGCTTGAAGCTGCTACTGATGGATTTGCAGCTGAGAATGTGATTGGTCAAGGAGGTTATGGCATTGTTTACCATGGTGTTCTTGCTGATACAACTCAAGTTGCTATCAAGAACTTGCTCAATAATCAGTATACTTCTTAATCTTTCATATATTCATAGTTCTTGTTCAATCAATAATGTAGATTTTGTTGATGTTTTATGTACAGAGGACAAGCTGAGAAGGAATTCGAAGTTGAAGTTGAAGCAATTGGTAGAGTTAGGCATAAAAATCTATTGAGATTATTAGGTTATTGTGCAGAAGGAGCACATAGGTATCCACCCAAATTCGCCTAATTTTGTATTCATTCAGGTGTATTTTGGATTCCAATTTTGGCCATTGATATCGAATTCTTGTTTACAGGATACTTGTTTACGAGTATGTAAATAATGGCAACTTAGAACAGTGGATTCATGGTGATGTAGGCCCTTGCAGTCCTCTTACTTGGGAAATTCGTATGAAAATCATAATCGGAACAGCAAAAGCGTAACCCATCTGCACTCATAATCTTTGTTTTATGTACATTCATGTTGTGTTATTGATTATGGATTTATTGATAAAAATGTAGGTTAACTTATCTTCATGATGGGCTTGAACCGAAGGTAGTTCATCGTGATATAAAATCAAGTAACATCTTACTTGATAAATCATGGAACCCAAAGGTTTCTGATTTTGGATTAGCCAAGCTTCTTGGTGCAGATAGGAGCTACATTACTACCCGCGTGATGGGTACATTGGGGTTTGGTCTCTTTTCATTTCGCTTTAACACACACACACACACACATTCACACAGAGTGATGACAGGGTCGGCTTTTGCTGATATATGACTGATCCTTATTGTTGTAGTTATGTTGCACCAGAATATGCAAGCACCGGGATGGTGAATGAGAGAAGTGATGTTTATAGTTTTGGGATATTGTTCATGGAGTTGATCACGGGGAGATATCCAGTTGATCATAAACGACCCCAAGAAGAGGTTTGCTTCTTTTTACAATTTGTATTGCTTAGATTATATTATGTGTTCCCTTTATCGTTTTTATCTTGTTAGAAGTCGCATTGCTTAGATAATCCAACCCATAAGAGTTTTGCCAAAAGCGAATGGTACTAAAATACAATGACAAGGCTGTAGTAGTTAATGACATCAAAACATAGTGTCTTTCTGTTGTAAAAAACTGTTCCTTTTGAAACCATGCATAGTGTCTTTTTGTTGTGCCTTGCAAGAAACATGGTCTGTTTGTAACAAAGATGCAAAATCTGGCTCAATAAGTTAAGCACTGAAAAGCTAGCGTCATTGTGTAGCAAAGGAAAAAAAACATTTCATTTTTGGAAATCGTAATGGCGTCTTTTTTGTAGATTTTGCAATAAAGATGACCTGCTTTCAACAAAAATTCAAGAACAATCGCTTTAAAAAATCACCCAAAGTCTTTTTGAAGTAAGAAGCCAATCATTATATGAAAATATACACAGTCTGTAAGAACGATCACATGTTTGGAAAATGGTAACCAGCATCTTGCAGTAAGAAAAATCTTTCCTGTCTTGTAAAATGTCATCTTTTTAGTAGTTTTTCCACAAGGATGTGGTTTTTGCAACATAGTGTCCTGCTTTTCATAGTAAGAAAAATTGTTCATTTCTATAAATATACAGTTTTTTTTGTAGTTTTCCACAACAATGGCTTGTGTTGCAACATAGTGTTTTTTTTTTTTTTGTTGAAAAGCAACATAGCTTGTAAAAGTTAACTCTTTTCTGGTTTCTTTTCATATCAAGTTTATGCTTCTTTTTCAGGTACATCTGGTTGACTGGCTCAGAAAAATTGTTGAAGAAAGGTGCCCGGAAAAGGCTTTGGATCCTAAAATGATCGAGAAACCTTCTACACGCATTCTAAAACGAACTTTAATAGTTGCTTTGCGTTGTGTGGATTTAAGTCCCGAGAAACGGCCAAAGATAGGGCATGTTGTACACATGCTTGAGTCCCAAGACCAATATCTCATCAAGGTATGTCAATGATATGGGTTGAGTAGCTGGCTGGTTCGAGTTGAAAATTTGGTTAAATTTTAAGACAAGTATGAAATTGGGTTATGTTGACCAACAAACACTTGTAGATATTTTTTAAGAAATAGGCTATATATCATAAGGGGAAGGTTCAAATGAGAATGGGAGACTCTATCTCAGCCGTTTATTTTGTAAGTGGAATTCATGGATGGAGAGCGTGGGGGGATAGAGTGTGTCAGGGTGCATGTGAAGAATTCATGGATGGGCAATGACATTAAAGGAGGGGGAATTGGACGGCTAGGATTGAGTCTCCCATTCTCATTTAATTTAAGGTTGTCATTTGAACCTCTCACTATATCATAATTATTGTTTTAGATATGTTCCCTTACTGTTTGAGATCAAACATAATCCAAAACGAGCCATTTATATAGGAATGAGTTAAGGTTGCCACCTCTTTTGCTTGTGAAGTCGATGACAATAATTGTAGCATTGTGTTTCAGGATAAAAGAGGCGCGGGAGACTCGAGGGTTGCACCTCATGGCAGTCCAAGCAGCGGGTCAAACGAGAAGCAAGTGACTTATTTAGGTTGCTAATGAAGCTAGATGAAGAGGAAACAATGCTGCATACAAGGGACATATATAGGGTATAACTTAAAACCTGTTTCTATAAAAGTTTTGTAGTATAGAAATAAATAAATCATAAATAATAATGTTATTGTACGTTCATTGAGGGTTATCTTGTATAATGTATACGAAGGATTTCATTCATATCCTTGTAATATTACTACCAATTAAGTCCATGAATAATATGAAAACAAATTATCATCCCATAAGAAACTGAGTTATATTAAAATATTGAGTTTTAAGGTGAGCCAAGAACGGACCAAGTTCTGGCTAAAGATTTTGTCTATGTTCGTTCCTTCAAATATTCATGTAACCCCGACTTTTTTAAATCTAGGATGAGCTTATGTAGGATTTTGGATTCAATGCCTGTTTGGATTAATTACTTTTTTAAATAGATTTTAGGTTAATGTTTGATTTAGTATGTCGACTTTAAAAAAACCTTATTCATATTTTGGTTCGGTGATATACTTTGACTTTCTACGGTATATTAATTGTTATATATATAAACTTTAAGTTTTTAACTTAATCAATCATTTACCACATCAAATTTTATAGCTTGTTGGAATAAAATATGTATTCTAAAAACTCTTTTGAAACATTGTATGTGATTTAACTAAAAGTTTATTTAAATCTATTATGTATATATTTATATTGTGTTGATCCATGTATAAAAAATATATTATTAAAATTTTATACATAAAAGACAAATAGATACATCATATAAAACTTTTTACGGGTATACAAAAACTATGTAATTTTCTTTTATTTAAGAAGTTAGAGACGAAAAAAAACATATTTAATTCTAAAATAAATTACGTAAAAGGCTGTCAAAAAAATTTAAATAAGAGTTAATATGAGTGTTCAATGAAAATATGGAATTATAGTGTATGGCCCAAATGAAGCAAAAAAGAAAAAAAGTAATGAAAAAGATGGGCCACAAAGAAGTAAAGTAAAAAACAAAGTAGGAACCAAAATCATGTTCTTAGGGATATGAGATTATGGGATAACACCCTTACATCCATGCAAAATTAAGTGACATTAAATATTTAAATGAAAACGTGAGTTAGGTAAAAAAAAACCGGAATGAAATAAGTGCAGCTTAAAGAGTTTCCTATCATATTATATTTAATTATTTATAATAATAACTGTGGGCGTTAGCGGACGCTTTTTATTTTGAGAAATTAAATATCCTCCTACTTTTTGTTCCTACTTCATCCTCCTACTCATCACAAGATGACATGTGTACTCCACTAATTCTCTTTCCTCATCTCCTCCTTTGATTTTGACACATGTCTTGATCAAATGAGTAGGAGGATAAGTAGGAACAAAAATTAGGTCCTTACTTCCCGGTTTCTTTGGGTTTGTGTTACGTACTATAGTTGTTGACTTGTATGCTAAAATGAGAGAATGTGGAGGCTGTATGTTGATTATGCTTTTATTATTAACTAGCATTAATATCGCGAAAGCAAATAGTTTCTGTTTTATAACATGTCGACTTTCAAAATGTAATGGTATATTATTCGCGCGTTTTAATGTCACAATTTTTTTTCAACGTGTCATTTTTTTAATTTTTCTTTTATTTGCATCAACAATTTATTTAAATTTAAAAATTAATTATAAAGACAATAAAATAATAAAAAATGTTTATATTTATGAATAATAAGAGAGAAATTAATAAAATTTTGAAAATTATGATAATGTGGTAGATAATTGTGTTTTTGTGAGAGAATATGTTAATGTAGGAGAATATATAAATAAATAAAAAGATAAAATAAATTAAAAAAGATGGTAAAATGGTAAAATATTAAGTAGATTATATTAATTTAGGGTTTAGGGTTTAGAAAATGTCAATAGTTTGTCTTCATTGAATTTTAACATTTTTAAAATTAAAGAAGAAAGAATATTAAATAGAGTATATAGATTATCTTGCGATACAAGGAATTTGTGTTTAATTTCAAAAGATTAACCAGCAAACGGGTCGATGGGCGTCGTTCAGCATTTGTTTGTAACAAAATCCAAGGTAATTCACATGATATATTAAAGCATCAACTTGTGAATCCGAGAATCTAACTTATGCGCTTCCAATCGAAAATAAAAGATCATAATGCAAGTATATGTAGCCCGAAATCATTTCGGTTTGGTTGGTTTATTCTGATACGATTTTTCGACACTCCTAGCAACAATCGGCTATGGTTTGGTGGTTGTAGTCGGTGGCTAGGTGGAACAAGTCAATCGTGGTGCCAGTGACAGCCGTTGGTGATGGATACGCTCTTAAATCCATTACACTCAATGTAGTAGGAATTTGTCTATTATCATTGTTAATTAACAATTGAAAAAGATATATACTTCTAGCAACACCTATCACTCTATCACTTACTCAACTACGCGTTATATTTTTTCAATTAATAATTGATTATATTTCAACAAAAGAACTCAAATAAACATTGGTATTAGTATTCTCCGTACTCTAAAACCCCAATTGAAGGATAATCATCAATCAAGTTTCAAAAGGAAAATACTTTTCAACCAAACATAGCTTTTCAAAACCAAAACACTTTAACAATAACTTTAATTAAAATCTAACTTTGGAATTCAAGTGCAAGTTCATAGAGACGTATTTAATGGCCTCAACTAAAGTAGACGTGAACTCACACTTGCATCGATCAATACCAACCTTATTGTTCTTATCTCAATGATTATTTATATCATATTATGTTAATCGGTAACGATTTCGTATTTATTGGGTTTTTTTATAATGCAATTCGTGCAAGAAATCCTAGAAACAAAGATTTCAATGGATTAGCCATGTTCTCCTTACTATATTAATGGAGTAATTCAACAATCTAATGATTATCGTAATTCCATAAACAAAATGCGTATCCATTTAAACAGATCCAATTCTGAAAACATAATAGCGTATATATATGATCACACAACAGATTAAAACGATAAGCAGGCTTGATTTAATCAAACTAGACCTCGAATTGAAAGCTGGAGTGATGGATTTCACCGGCGACAACGAGCGATTGTGGAGCAGCCTCTGCTGTAAGGATGCACCGGACCTCTAGCTCTCCAGCAATTGTGAGTGTAATATGACCTACCGGAGCGTGGTGGACACGGGACTCTGTTCGCCGACAACGCACCATACGAAATGTAGTACCTCATACTCCTCCATAACAGAGATCTACCACCAGAAACCGACAAATCTTCATCATCTTCTCCCTCCATTTCCTCAAATCCTTGGTACATGGACATCGCCGTCTCGTCGGCGCGGAGGTGCAGTGAGAGCTGCTTTGTGGCGTCCACGGCCGCAACGCCGGCAAGGGAAGCGCGTGCGAGTGCTAGTAATAGGAGGCATACCGGAATGAGAGAGACGAGAAGCGTAGACGCCATTGATGCAGGGTGAGGTTGGTTGAAGAGGTGAGAAGATTAAGGGAAGCGAGGTGAGGAGGGTGGGGACGAATGGTCACATGCGATGTGTGTGAGTTGTAGAGAAAATGAAAATGTAGGGTTGAGGTACAGGCGTACAGCTGGTGTGTATTAATGACTTACGCCTTGTTTTCGATTTTATTTAACGAGGGAAGCAAATTATTTTATTTTATTAATAAGAGTTAATTGTTCAAATTGTCCTTTAACTTAAGAGTTTCTGTTATTTTGATTTTTTAATTTTAAAAGTGGTAGAGATCATTCTTTAACTGTCATTTTCATGCCGTTTTGGTCATTTTTAATAAATTTTGTTTTCTTTCTCCGTTAAAATAGGGTAAATGACTATTTTACCCTTGTATTTTTATTTTATTATTATTTTTTTGACTTTAAAGATAAATAATCAATATCTCTCTCACTCTCAGTCAAAGTATACAGTCAAAGTCAGTTTACAGTCAAAGTCATCTCACGTTTGTCCTTCTATCTCAGTCAAAGTCATCTGTCCTTCTCTCTCTCTCATACCCTCACCTCAACCCGAAACCACCACCACCAACAACAACCACTTCCACCACCACAACCACTCCTCTGTTCCCGTCACCACCACAACGGTAACAATCTCCGCCCACCGCCAACCACCATCAAACAGAGACACATAACATCACCACCTACATAAATCAAACAGACGCGCCACCACCATGAATGAAACCCACCACCACTGTCAATGAAACCCACCACCACTGTACCGTCACAAAATATTAAACTACATATCTGCAAGAAACTGATGAATTATCAAACCAAAAACAAGCATCACCTGACTACCACCATCCTATCTTTTAACAGCAACACACAAGTTATCATCAAGTCGAGCTCTATACATCCAATCTTCAAATCATAACACAAGCTGGTTTAGAATCTTTAGCAATCAATTAATCTAAAATAATCAAAACCTATGATTTCTATATCATCTTACCTAATCTGGTGCACTTATCTCTCGAAACCACTACCGCCGCACACAACACCACCGTCACAAACCACAAACCACAACAAATCTGTAAGAAAAGGATTAGGGTTTCTTGAATTAAGCAGATCTAGGGTCTGTGGAATAACGGTGGCAAATTAGGGTCCATTTTGTAGCACAGACTAGGCTTTCGCATGAGTTGGCGATAGCGGTGGCAGATCTATGGTGGAAGAACCATCAACACAACTCAGATTAGGGTTCATTTTGTAGCACATATTACGTTTGTGGAAGAACGGTAGCGGTGGCGGTGGACGGCGGTGGAGGCGGCGGTTCAAATACGAGAGGCAGAGGGAGTTAGCAGTGAGAGAGACTGGTTGAGTATGAGAGAGCAGGGAGTGGTAGGTGGTGGCGTTGGTAGTGGATGGTGGTGACGGTTGCGGTGTACGGCGGTGGAGAGAGAGAGACTGGTTGAGTGAGAGAGAGAGAGCAGAGAGTGATCGTGAGAGAGAGAGCAGAGAGTGATCGTGTGTGTGTGTGTGAGAGAGAGAGAGAGAGAGTCATGTGTGTGGGAAAGTAGAGAGGGTATTTATATATTAATATTATATTTATATATAATAGATTATATATTATTTTAGTTAATAAAAAGTAAGAAAAACTAGTAAAATGACCAAATTGCCCTTGATTTAACGGAGTTGACTAACGGCTACCGTTAAAAAGGACCAAAATGGCATGAAAATGGCAGTTAAAGGATGATCCCTACCACTCTTAAAGTTAAAGGACCAAAATGGCAGAAACCCTTAAGTTAAAGGACCATCTGAACAATTAACTCTATTAATAAATAGGAGAATAAGTAGAAATATAAGTAGAAAAATATAGAAATTTTTTTTGAGATTTTTTAAGGGAGATGTATTTTTCTATTTTGTATTTCTATTTATTCTTCTATTAATAAGATCAAGACAAGTGTTAAAAGCATAGAAAAACAATACAGAAAGAAAATCAATAGTAAAAAAAATATTGTTTTTCTTTTGGTTACATGTTTAGAGTGATTATGAGGGATTGTTTTTCTCAATTTTCCTCTTACAACAATCCGTCTAGGGCTGTAAACGAATCGAACAAACATAAACGGCGCTTGTTCATGTTCGTTCGTTTAACTTTAGTCGAACAAATAAACGCACACGAACATATTTAACTTTAGCCTAACAAATTAATGAACGATAAACGAACGAGCTTTTGTGTTCGATTGTTTAAAAGAATGATTAGTTTGTACACATTATTGTTAATTCATTTATCTATAAACAAATGTAAATAAACGAACATACACTATATTGCAAATCCAACATTATTAAACACAAGTAAACACTATATATAAACACACGTATAATATATGTGTATATGCATAAATAAAATATAAATGAACATAAACGAATGGATAATCGAACGTTCGTGAACATAAATGAACAAATGAGATCTCTTTTCGTGTTCATTCTTTTAACTAAACGAATGAAAATCTTGTTCATGTTCGTGCGTTTATTAAACAAACGAACCTCGCACCGAATGATTTCACAAACGGTTCATGTTCGTTTACGTTCAATTCGTTTACAACCCTAAATCCGTCCGTTTTTGGGATGATTATGGGAGACAAACGGGTAAAATTACATATATGTCCATGTCTATTCACTTCGTCTACAAATAAAACACAGACATGTATATTTCAACGTTTTCCTTTCACCACCACCATTTCTCACAATAGTGCTCCTAGCTCACCATTAAACACGTATGTATTTTTGTAACATCCTCAAAAAGGGTCTAGTCGTATATACTCTTGGTGCCTTAGAATCTCAGATTTATTAATGAATATTAGAATTATATTAAATATTAGAGTTATTATTAAAATAATTAAGAAATCATGATAATAAATATAATAAAGAAAATAGATAAATTAAATAAAATATTAAACGGTTTTGAATAAGGATTCCGGAAATATCCCCGTTAGTTGAAACGGGTAAACGGGTATTAAGTTGTAAGTTGAGAAGGGGAACAAAATACCTCTTGTGGATATTATTGAGACTTAAAGTCTCTTCTCTTCTCTTCTCTACTCAAACACGTAAACACATACATACACCCACACTTCTATTTTCCTTTTTCATTCTTGGAACCGTGAAGGAGAAAGCAAGAGGAGAGATCACCAAGTTTTTGTTCCAACAACAATTTCGAGTTATAATCTGACCTTTATTCATCATCTCCTTCATCAATCTTCTATTGTAAGTTCATCTTCTCCATTGTTCTTGAGTTTTAAGCTTTAGGTCAAAAATGAAGATTTTGATCCTAAATCATGAATCCTTGATTAGAGTTTGTTAAATGTATGTTTCTAGACTTGTTATGTTACCTAAAATCATATGGAAACACTGGAAATTGGATTGAGATTGACGGAATTGATTTTGGGATGAAAAATGGACTGAACAGGGGCTGTTCTCGCACACTGTCTGTAAATTAGTTACTACGGCCGTAGTAAGTTTTCCCTACGGCCGTAGGAGTGTGTTCTATAAAAATGGTCCTACGGCCGTAGGACATATTTACAACGGCCGTAGGGACTGTCTGTTATGAACAGTGCACTGTTGTGCTGTTTTTCGACGTTTTGTCGTTCGGGATGCTCGTTTAGGATTCTACTTAGTCTAATGGCATCATTAGGGGTATCATATTAGTTTATTAGTTATGTACTTGTGTGAAGTGACTAAACACGAGTATTATCTTATAGGTAAGCTGTACGATCCGGAAGAAGAGCGCGACGATCACGATTTCTGTTTGCTTTAGTCTCTAGCCTCTCAGGTGAGTATAGGATGACATAAGAATTAATATAACTATGTTACATGTTATTTATATGTGCTAGTAATTCCATGAAATGTAATTAAAATTGATGTATGCTATGTTTATGCATAACACATGTAACAATTGAACCATGATTTATGATATGATTATGAATATGCAAGAAGCATGTATGAATTGAACCATGGATATTATGTGGTTATGATATGCGCGCTATGAGGCCTGTATGGGTCAGATTTGTGTTTGTGATCGGATCCGAGATATGAGGGCTGGTTAGTCCTTGAGCAGGGCCAGCACGAGGTCTGGGGCGTTTTGAGACCTACGGGTCGATGATAGCGTCAATCTGGGGTTGCAAACCCAGCGTTCCCTCTTTGAACGAGGCCAGCACGAGGTCTGGGGTGTTTTGAGACCTGCGGGTCGATGATAGCGTCAACTACCTGGGGTTGCAAACCCAGCGTTCCTCGAGAGCAATGGGGATCGACTTATTGTTGTACCCATGAAGGCTTTGGCCTGAAACGCAACGGTGGACCGCTACCCGCTCACCCACCCGCGCGGTTGATGTGTCTGGTTTCCCCAGTTAGGAGTGTTGAGCCGGGCTAGCTACCCTGCAAGATTATGCTTCCTTCTGGCTGTGCCAGCTCATCGCGAGATGCTAGGATAGCACTGTTTGATTCATTGTTGATATGTGATATGTTTATATTGTTGATATGTGATATGTTTATATTACTGAATATGCTATCTTATGCTCATCGCGAGATGCTAACAGATACTCTCCCCATGACTGCAGGTGATACTTAGGCGCGTGAGCTTTGGGTACCTGCTGGTTATTACTTGTATTTTGGAGGAACACTTGTTTAGTTACTTTTTATTACTGTTTATGTTTGTATAAACTTGGTTAAGTGGTCGGTGAACAGTTTAGTAACACCAACTGATCTTTTGTATACTGTGGCTGATTTTTGGTTGTAATTATAGCCACTTTTATATTTCCGCTGCTATTAATGAGTTTTGAAAAACAGGTTTGGCTTAAGTTAAGCTTACAAACGGATCCACGCAGTTTGGATTCTTGAATTTCTATTATTAAAATGAGAAATATGGTTTTCAAAAATCGGGGTGTTACAATTTTCTTCTTTCGCCAGTGATTCTTAGGAGGTGTAATCAAGTCGAGACAGCTCGTGAGCTACTCGAGACTGACTAAAAAAATAATCGAAATCGACTCGAGGTGAACCGAGTGGAGCTCGAGCTACTCACCTAGGGTTTCAAGCCGAGTTCGAGCTCTGAAATACTCAGCTCGTCAGGCTTGCGAGCCTAATCGAGCTTGTACTAAATTACTATTTCACCCTTTTACATATACATCATTCACTTTTATACCATTAATAGCTAGTTGTTAATTGTTGTTCAAAAATGTGAAATTTTAATTGCGGAATGTATTTTAACTTTTGTTGCTACAAAATTTTATCAAATAAATTTTAGTCGAGTCAAGCTCGAGCTTGAAAATAATAAGCTCGACCGAGCTCAAGTCGAGCTTTTGAACCGAGTCGAGCTCGAGCTTGACACTGTGTCGTTTTAGCTTGACTCGATTACACCCCTAGTAATTCTCACCTATACACGCTTCATCATTGCTAAGATTTATTGCTTTTATAACCACATGTAATTTCACATTGCTTATAATATCCTGCGATATCATTAACAGGTTCATAACCAATGCTGAGATTCCATTTTGGTCGATTTCCTCTTTTAGCATTCAGTTCATGTTTTTTCTTCTATTATTATTATACGGTATCATAGTGAGCATACTTCACCTACGATTGAGGTTTTTTTGTGCTACATGTTCATAATTATGTGCTATCTCATATGATTGAGTTTTTTATGCTATTTGTTCAAAAAAAACTTTTGTGCTAATTTGTTCATAAACTTTTGTGTGAATCAAACTCCTATGTGTCACGAAGTTATATATCTTTTTAAAAAACACGTGGTGAATTAAACTTTATGGGTGTTTTTAGGATTTTACGGAGAACCAAACTTTTATAGGGCTACTGGTTATGCTTTTTAAAATTTTGTGATGGACTAAACCTCATTGATTATGTTTTTTGAATTCTTTTGTAGGACCAAACTCTTATAAGTCATATGTAATATGGATTGAGAGTTTGAAAATGATAATGATAAATGATAGTGCTATTGTGAAATTAAAGATGGCATTTTACTTGTAACTTTTGGTACCTAGTTTTAAAGTTTATGTATAAATACGGAGATGACTAAAGTAAATTTTAAATATTTTTTGTGTCAAAAAGTACTAACATATATAGTAAAATAATTGTAAACCATATATAGAAATATAAAATCTCTTAAAAAAAGGGTAAATATATAAGAAATTAGAAATACATAACATAATAATAGTAAACCGGATAATGAAAATTCAGTTCTTTAAGTTAATCAAATTGGTCTATGTGTTTACATAAATAACCACGAAAATTTATATCTATCAGATGATTTTAATTAAAAAATATGTTACGATATTTCATTTTTAACAAATTAAATCACTTAAAATGATAAACTTAAACAATATGCAAGACTTAAGGTTTTGATATTAAAAAACTAATTCTAAAAACATCTGAGGAAATAAAGAGACATAATTGACAGAAAAAAAAGTATTATCACAACTCTATTATTTTAACATAAATAGAATAAAAAGTAAAAAGTAAATAGTAAAAATTAAATGTATCTTAATAAAATATGTAAAAGTCTTTAGAAGGAAAGGGAAAATGTGTAAAATGACATTATGTCATTTTCTTTCAAACTTAATAACATTTTCTTTCAAACTTAATAACATTTTCCCTCTGATTTCTTATTTCTTTTCTTTTCCTTTCTTGTTACATCCTTGTGTTAAAGTAAGTAACAATTTAAAGAGATTAACAGTAACGACTCTTTTCTGATGATGAGGCTGTCAGTCGGAATAATTTCCGGCGAAAGGGTGTGATTAGTGGGTAATTAAATTAGTGGTGGCGCTATTACTGTTATGGCTGCGACCGACGGGGTTGGACATTTATGTCTCCATTGGATGTGATGGTTTTGGAAGTTTCTCTTGTAAGTTGACAAATTCTCGTTACAAGAGAATATATTAATTAATCTAATAAACCCACATATATATTATTGTCATTTGTCACAAACGAAAAGAATTATTTAAAAATCAAATTGACATATAAATCCAATATTAAAGATGAAGGATGTGAGATAGATCGAAGATATAACTAAATGTGTTATTTAAACCTAAGTTCAAACATATTATCTCTGTCAAAAATTAAATATGGGTCAAAGACCGAGAATTGAATAGCGGTTATTATGATGAGATATGGGTGTGATATTGAATTTTTATATATATAGAACATATATATACATATAATCAAAATAATTAAAAATTAAATAAAACCATAGAACTCCAATCAAAATCGTATAGGAAAAAAAGTGGTTTGTCATATAGAAAAAAGAAAGTCGCTCATACAAGAACGAAAGAAGGAAATGTGTGTTAATTAGGTTTTAGGTTTAGAAATGGGCTATTAAAGCGATCGGCAAAATCTCGGCCAATCTTGACGAGGTTATCGGTTCTGATATTTGCAAGTGAGATTTTCAACAGATATTTTCCCCATGTCCAAGAACCGAGATCTCGCCAAGATTAACTACACAAGTTCAAACCTATAGTAGAAAGTGAAGAAGGATGTGAGATAAGGACATAGTACGTAGTGTCGGACTCGTTTCCATCTTGCGCCTTGGCATTCTGAACTCTTCTTGCCTTGTTGTCACTTACTAGGTACGTATGGTGCAATCACTCAGTAGATTTCAGATGATCCGAAATATCACATAAAGTAGTTAGCGGTTATCCTTATTCTTGATAAATTAAACCTCAACTCAAAAGATAATGATTCAAGTTACAAACAATTAATGAGCCAAAGTCTAACTAACAAGGTTGATATGTTATTTTATAACATTAATTAATAATTAAGGAATAGTAACTTTAGGACTTAACTAGATCATTATTACCATGTTAACCTTGAATTTTCCACTTTTATGCTATTTATAATTATGATTTTGTTTTATTAAAAGATAGTGTATTTGATTTCAACTTTTCATGCCTTTTTTTATTATTGTTATTACCTTTTCTTTTTAATGTTTAGTTTGAATTTTCCACTCTTATCTACTGTTTTAAGGATTGTGTTCTTTATTTTACAATAATTAAGTATGAATATGAATAAATAACTCTGTGAACAGTGGCGGACCTGTGCACCACCGGTCGTTTGACGGTTCGTAGTGTTAATTTTCGATTTTTTGAGACGTTGCTACCGGTAAATTTTCGGGGTGCACCCGGTGATACCACTAAAATCAAAGGAAAAATGATACTTTTTAAAAAAAATGATAAAAAATAGGTTAATCTTTCAATTTATATATTTAAAATAGCATTTTAGTTCATAACTTCATGTAAATTGTGTTTTTATTTTAAATTTTGGCCCTAAAATACCAGAATAACCGCCGAAATCGTGTTAATTCGACCTGATTAACCGAAAACCCGAAAAAAAACCCCGAACCAGACCCTCAAACTTATTTAATTTTATTCTCGCATTATATGGTACTACCGGTCCCCAGAAATCCTGGGTCCGCCACTGTCTGTGAACTTCTGAAAACTAAAACTAAAACCACAAACACATTTGTAAAATCAGTTTTACACTTGAAATCAGACATAGTAACCCAAGATCAAACATAAAGGATGTGAAATAAGAGATAAAAGTTATATGTATGTTACTTAAACCTATGTTTAAACATCATATTACAAAACGAAGAACATGCGAGATAGGGACAACATAGTGTCAGAGGTAGAGGCGACATCATGACTAGTTTGAATCTCGAACCTCGACATTTCGATCTCTTGTTGTTTTGTTGTCACTTAGAGTAGACGGAGTGGGACTCTTTTTGTGCGTGGTTTGCTCCACCGCGCCGTGGACAAATTTATTTTCCACAATATGGCGGCGTGAAGAATGAAAGTGGGTGGTGGCTACTGTGCACGGGATGATGGTGTGATTGAGATTGTGGGCCATCATCCTCACAAACTTTTTTTTTTTTGGTTTTTTTAATTGGTAGAGGGTATTAGGTGGGTCCCAAAATATGGTGTGGTGGGAAGTAACCATTACGAGGTTAAGTGGTGGGAGAAAAAAACTGACGAGACGGTGTGGTGGGAGGTAACAACTACTAATACTCTTACTAGCTAGGTACATTGCAATCACCCAAGGACTTCACAAGACCCAGAAGGTCACATAAAATAGTCAGTGTTATCCCTAGTCAAATATTTATCTCCATTGTTTAATAATAATAATAGTAGCAGTAATACACTTATAGTTATATGATTTTTATAATTAATAAGTAATTTATTGTGCGAAATGAAAAATATTTAAAGTAATAAATTAGTACATTATTACATACAAGTTTTTCTCTGCGAAGTTGTCCTACCAACTTTTAGTCTTTCATGGTGCAATAATTAAATTTGTCATAAAAGTTAAAACTTTCAGATTTTTTTTTTTTCATACCGAAATAAAATTCAATTAGAATATGGTTGACAATAATAGCACTCGTAGCCCAGCTTTATAATATGTTGGTTAAAAGTATTTCTTAATTGAAGGTTTAAGTCCTGTAAAGAATAATTGAATAGATTTAAAAGTAGGTTTAATATGTACATACTATGTAATAGTCGTTAAAAAAAGAAATTGAACATACCGTGACGATGAATTGTTCATCTTAAAAAAACCTTATAATTCTCTTGTATTATTAAAACTCGATTAATGATTAGTAGTTTAAAAATATTATTAACCTTGCATGACCAAAAGTCAATAATAGGAACGAGAATTTTGGCATAAACAGAGGCCCATGCTTCGTATGTACCCATCCACTCCAGCCCCCTCTTCGAGCCCAAATCTACGGGTGGAGTAAAGATGGGTTCAATACTTCAATTGATATGCTAAATTAGCTTTGCAATTCCTGCACAAACAATAGGATTGTTAAACTAATTTTTAATTATATATAGTGTTAAAAAGTATTAATGTATATGGTAAAATTATTGTAAAGCATATATAAAGACATAAAATTTATTTTGAGAGAGGGGTAAATGCATTAGAAATTATATATTAATACATCATATCATCATCAAAAAAATTTAGAACCACTTTATAATAAAATTTGAATTTATCGGATTGGTGTACGTGTTTACATTAATAATCATGAAAATAGATAAATTTTTGTTTCATCGCCTTCACATCTCGAATTGCTCTTCCCAAAATCTGACCGCCGCTCTGATACCATGCATGATAAATTGTATCCCTGCCTTGCCTTCTTCTCTTTCGTTGAATCTCGATTGTAAGGAACCATTCTCACACTCATGATTGAACAATCACACAGGAACCAAACTTGAAATATATGTACGTATGCAGTGAAATATACACAAGAAACAAAGATGATAAAAACACACTTGTTCATACACACGAATTACACAGATTGTTCAATTTATTTGTACTACAAACTTTGGCAGTTATTATCTGGTGCCAATAACTGTCAAATGACAGTTATGGTGGCTGCACAACTGCCGCCTATTGTGTGACAAATCACACTTATTCTAAGTACACATATTAATGCTACTAATAGAAGTCTTTAAGTTATAATACATATATTAATGATTAAACATTATTAAGTCCAACATTAAGTTCATCTTTTTTGTTTGTGCCAGCGGGTGGCTTTTATTAGATATCCAAAGATGGTATGGGTTGTCAATGGCTCTCCTGGTGAATCAATTTAGTCCATGCTGAAATGGCCGTGCATTTATTTGGATATATAAACGCTAGGGGAGACTCAAGAAGGAAATTAATACGGATCGAGTAATTAGTGTAATATTCCTCACATGGATCGAGATGTAATCTTGCTTTCTTTTCTGTGATCGATCTGGTTTTGTATTTTTCTTTTTTTGCGTCTTAATTTCTGAAGGTTGTTTATATATAAAATTTCGTTGCTGTATATTAAACAAATGGAGTTCGATCGAGCTTAGTATAGTAATGGAGATTAAGCTGTAATTAACATGAACTTGTTTGCAGCCTGCAGGAAGTCATTGAATAGGGTGCTGAAGATGATGACAAGCAGTTACATGCAGTAGAACTGATGATAAAGACTTTCTTGGGACTTAGAATTCTTTAAGATGCATGATAAGCATACATGCACTGATTCCAATTCTTGTAAATAAAACATGAATTCACTGATTAATGGAATTGAATAGTTCTACTTTATGACCATGCATCAGCAAGCTAGAAAAGGAGTGTTGTTGTGGAATCATGTGAAGATGTCAGTGCATGTGTTTTTATACATGTGGCAGTGCTTTATTAGATACACTCACAAACTTATACCATTGTAAGTGTCTTTGGCTTTTCAGGTATCCATGTGCATGCTCGCTAGCTCTTGTAATTAATTACATCTTTTTGGATGTAAAAAGACTGAAACCTAGGCTAGATACTTATAATCATACAAGAAAACATGAAGTTGCCCTAATCCTCAAATTAAGAAACAATTATTGACTAATTTAAAAGATTAGCCGCCGCCAACACCAAAATAAAACAATCTTGGGCTCATGAAGCCTGCTCCACGGCGTGGAGAAGGAGTGCCCGCCGTGCACCCTCAAAGCAGGCTGCACTCAGTGTGCCTTTGTCCCACGCCGAGCACCTCGCGATGTTGCACTCCTTGCACTAATGATGCATGCTGAGCACCCTCTTGAATTTCAATTTCCAATATCTTCAAGCCATTTTCAAGTCACATTTCAACAAAGAGAAACTAGGATTCGAAGGGATGAATCATTACCTCCGGAAACATGAACCAATATGATAAGATAGTAGGAATCCGAAGAACATACGATCAAATCCTCAAAGTCTCCACAAATCTTTCTGAAAACAGCCCATATCTGCGGAGAACATAAGAACAAAACCAGTTTTGTTCAACAACCCATATCTCGATCTCCACATCATCTCACAATCCAAATCCCAACTTGTGGGGAAGAAGATGCAAAGGACTGACACAATGTTTGTTCGAAATGTGTTATGTAAACCGGACTATTTTACATCTAAGGTTGTTCATATAACCTCATACTTAATTGCTAACTAGCATAGCCATCACGATTGCACGTGAATACTAACACATGGAGAAGCAAAGCAAACTTACTATATATAAAATAAGTATCTCTGATAAGCAAAAATGTAAGTATGATTGGTAAACATGTTATTAGGTCATCTAATTAAACACCTAATGCATGCAAAACTACCACATACAGTGGCAGATCCAGAAAAAAAAAATTAGGGGTTCACCCAGTGGCGGACCTATATATGGTCCAGCGGTGGCACGTGCCACCAGTCAATTTTGCATTCGTAGTGGAAATATTCGACTTTTTTTAGCGGTGCTAGGGGTCAAATTTTTTGGTGTTACCAGTGATTTTCTCATGCCATAAAAACTCAATGAAACATTAGTTTTTTTTATAAAAATGATAAATTATAGTTCAATATTTGATTTATACTTCTAAAATGTTCTAGTTTACTTCAAAAATAACAATTTAATTAATAAAGTTTCATATAAATTGTGTTTTCTTTTAAATTTTAGCCATAATATACCGGAAAAATAACTTAAACGTCATTAACCCGATATGATTAACCGGAAACCCGAAAAAATCCCGAACAACACTCGTAATCTTAATTGATCTTATTTTTGCCGTTATATGGTGCCACCGGTCCCCAAAAAATCTGGGTCCGCCCCTGGCTTCACCATTGAGCTCAGGTATTTTCCGCATTTCGGCTGTCAACTACTTTTTCATTAGAACATAACTTTGCCACTGGATTTGTGGGTTCACAATCTCACGCCAATAGATTTGTGGGTTCATATAAAAAATTTAGTTGATTCTCATATAAAATTTTTAAATATTTTACATATATAATTGATTTTTTTAAAATGGTGGGTTCACCGCCACCTGGTGGCTCCCAAGTGGATCCGCCCTGACCACATATATACTTGTTTGAATCAATCAATTATATGTAATGTCACATGTCCTTACCGAAAAACAAACGGCTGGCAATGTGATCATACATTTTCGAACTAGTTTGGTTCCAAATCCGAACATGTACCAGATTCAAGCTTAATACTGGCAATTTAAATCCAAATTTTATCTAAACAATATTGTTCAATTAAGATAATAAAAAACGTGTTGGAACCTAGATGGGGGTGAATATGTTATATATTCAATTTTCGAAGTTTTTACAAGTTCTTGCAATAATAGATAGAGTTAGAAAGATATCACCAATCACAAAATGGACACAATGATTTATAATGGTTCATGCAAGTGTTAACAAACTTGCACTACATCCACTCATTGGCCTCACCCACCAAGAGTTAACACTTCAAACTTGCAACTAAGGTAAAGATAACCTTACTTCACTCTAATTCTATATGCTAGAGTTGATCCTTACTTCACTCTAATTTGAAAGGCTAGAGTTGATCCTCACACTATTACAAATGATATGTAATGTAGAAGTAGTGTTTAAGCTTTAAAAGTTTTGACTCTTGCTTGAATCTTGAACTTGAAAGATGAATTAATATTCAAATATATGAGCTCAAGTATTAGAGAGTATTCTGGAAGTTTTATGTTTGCAAGAGGTGAATAATGAATGAGGTTTGAGTTGGTTTAAATAAAGAAAAAGGTGAAAGTCCAAAAGTTGTCCAGACTTCTCACGGTCGAACCACGGTCAACCGTGGCTTTGACCGTCAGTCACTGGACTTTCTTGTTATTTGCAATATAGACATTGGACTTTATTTAAAACCACACTCAACTCTTTTTTACCATAAAAATCAACTGAAAAGTAGATGTTCAAAAGGTTGGTTGATCTCATACTTCTAATGTTTGAATTTAAACACAAAAATGGAAGTTTGGAAACCAATACACAAAACATGTTGGAATTTTACCCCTTTGTGAGATTCATTTGCTAATTATGGTGGTGTATTGTTTCAAAGTAGGATTGTGTTTGTTATTTTCTTAAAATGGAAAGTCTTAGATTTAATCAACCAACACAAATGAGTTTTATAAAATCTTTGTCACTTTTATAAAAGTTTTTATAAAACTAATTTTATACAAACTTAAACTAATTTAATTATTTTATTTGTAAGCTCATATCATTTGAATTTATTCTTGTAGGAATCTTCGTCGAAGGCTTCATCTTGAACGTTGATGGCGCTTTATCTTGGACGATTTGGATTTTAACGATTTATATGATTTAATTTGTAACAAATAAATATAAATATTTATTTGCTTGATTATATATATATATATATAGATGTATATGTGCACATATGTTAATGTTAGTGTATACAATTATATAAACATATTGTATATTTTTTAATTAACAAAAGAGGATATAAATTATATTCCTATTTTCCCAACAAAACGTATTCACAAGACTATACCGGTACTTAATCTCACAAACGAAACCATACACATTCTTACTACAGTTGATAACAGATCCATAATTGCTTACCGCAATGCCTTTGGTTTCACTATTGTTGCGACTGTATGACGAGTTTTACCCATTTGTTTTTTACCCATAATAATTTTTTGAGTAAATTACAAAAATCGACCATGTGGTTTACCAAAAGTAACACCTTTGGTCCTTTATAATCAAAAAGTACAGAAACAGTCCCTGTGGTTGACATTTTGAAACAACTTTGGTCCTTTAGACCAACGTCCGTCATCCTTCACCGTTAAAGGCTATCACGTGACTTCCATGTGAGGGTATTTTGGACTTTTGGCTTTCTCTTTCATCTGATACAACTTTAATTGATATGTCATTTCACCTTTCGTCCCCAACATACGGTTACATTTTGGCTCCAAAACACATACCAAGTTTTTCATCTTCATTATACACACACTCACACACAAAATTGCTTCTACGATTGAAACATAAAATTGCAAGAAATAGTGTTGCAGATGCAAATTTGGCAGATAAGAACGGAGGCAGGGAACGATCTTGATTATGACCTTTTATACCGTAAGTTTCCATTTGAGAAGATTTTTGATTTCATCTTTGTTTTTCGTAATCAAGTATGGTGATTTTCAAATAATGCAGGTGATTATGAGAATCTCTTTTCCTTGGTTATTCATCATGGAGGCAAGTTTACAAAATTTCCAGGTAGGAGGTATGTGAATGGGATGAAAAATTTTGTTGATTTGGTTGATATTGATAAGTTTTCAAGCATTGAGCTAGGGTATATGGTACAAGAACTAGGGTACACAGGTGATGAACCAATGTACTACTATTTTCTAGTTCCTGGGTTATGTTTGGATTATGGCTTGAAACCACTTGGTAGTGATGATGATGTAAGGACCTTATTACCTCATATTAGTAGGTTTAAGTTGATATCTGTTTATATTGAACATGGTGTTACAAAGTTAGATTTGTATTTCACTTCACCTAGTTCTTCTAGAGTAAGAATAGAAGAAATAAGTGATTACAGTAGGGTTGAAATTAAAAAAGGGAAAAGGTTAATGTTAGAATGGGTTAATGTTAGAAGAGCTTGAAAGCATGGTTGTAGGTGGAAAGTTGTCAAGGAAGTTCAAGACTGTTACTTGTGGAAAGTGTGGTAATGCAGGGCACAATTCAAGGGGTTGTAAAGGTCAGGGTAGTGCAAATGTTGAAAGAGTTCAGTCAAGTGTTCAAGGTGGAGAGGCAAGCACTCAAGGGGGGCAAGCAAGTAGTCAAGGATCAAGGAAGAGTCAAGCTGAATCTTCAAAAAGAAAGGCCAAACCAACTGTTGTAGCAAAGATCAAGAAGAAGAAGGCTTGAATTGATAATGTGGTTAGTTGATTTTAATTAATCTAATTGTTTTTTAAGACTGTCAATCAGGATCATGTGCATCCAAACAATTATGCTTATTGATATTTCCGGTTTAAACTATGTTTATCTCCGTAAATATTGCATGTCTACATGTATGTTGTGCTTAAATAGAACATTTATTACACTAATCCACCTTGTTTGTGATATTTGCAGGTTAACTTGGAAAATGGTGGACAAATGTGAAGAATCAGCTAAAAATAGAAGAAAAACGAAGAAATGTGAAAAAAATGCACCTTCGCGCCGCAAGCTCCATACTCTTCGCGCCGCGAAGAACCCCAGAAATCAACAAATTTTCCAGAGAGTGTGTAATGCCGCGAGGATCCTTACTTCGCTCCGTGAACTCGGTCAACGAAAGTAAAAACACGGGTCAAAGTGCCTCGCGCCGCGAGGCATCAATGCTTCGCGCCGCGAAGCATCGCAGATAAGATTTTCTATAAATTCGATTTTTAAATCATTCAGTCATATCTTTTGACGTACGGCCGACTTCAGGCGATATTTTCCGAGGTTTACAACCCTGGAGGGTAAGGAAACACCCTTGGAGCTTGGAGGATCCATATTTCATCATCATTCATTATCATCAACAACCCGGTTTGTCAAATCTATGGCTAATCTTTGATTAGGCTTGTTTTCTCAGACTTTGTTTGATTGTTTAAGCCTGATTATGGGCTAAACTTATCTTGTATTCACCTTATAATTGAACCCTAGTTGGGATATGCTTTGATTTCTTTGTTTATCGTTGGATTGATACTAGTTTCATGTTCAATTAATGAAAGTTTGGATTTTTATGGTTTTAATCTTTGTTTCTGGATTTATGGTTCATATTGAATTTGAATAGGAAGTTCTTATGATGTATGTCCCTCTTTGAATGATTTTTCTATGAATTGTTTAAGAGTTTACTAGGAAAAGTAAATAGAATCCAGATTCCATAACCTAAACCTAATTTTCTAGGGCTTTACAATCGATGAAACGGTTGGTGTATATTAAACTTGTTTTAATATGCTTGTTGAATTATGCAATAGGTTGTGTGGATTTAGATGATCAATAGGAAGTTGTTATTCTTTATCCGTCTCACAATAGTTGTATGAAATAGAAAGTGGAATATGGCTAAGTCAATCCAGGTAATCAATTAAACTGATCTTGAAATATATCACACTAGGGGGAGAGATTAAGGTGAGTACTTGTCCTTTATTTGGTTGTTTTGCTTCATTAGTTTAGTTATTTGTTCTTTCTTTAGTCTTGCTAGTTCTTTTCTCCTCTTAGACCTTAAACCCCCATCTTTAGGTTAACTATTAGTCTATAATTCTCTTTGGTGTTGCACTGCTCTTCGTGGATTCGACACCCATTACTTGCCTCTCTATGCTATTACACGATTAGGTACACTTGCCTAGTGTGTGTGTGTGTGTGTGTTAGAATAGGTGAATATTGGACTTAAAATATATAACTAGATTTCACACGATCAAGTTTTTGGCGCCGTAAATAGAACATTTATTACCCTAATCCACCTTGTTTGTGTATTTGCAAGTTAACTTGGAAAATGGTGGACAAATGTGAAGAATCAGCTGAAGATAGAACAAAAACGAAGAACTGTGAAAAAAATGCACCTTCGCGCCGCGAGCTCCATACTCTTCGCGCCACGAAGAACCCCAGAAATCAACAAATTTTCCAGAGAGTGTGTAATGCCGCGAGGATCCTTACTTCGCTCCGTGAACTCGGTCAACGAAAGTAAAAACACGGGTCAAAGTGCCTCGCGCCGCGAGGCATCAATGCTTCGCGCCGCGAAGCATCGCATATCAGATTTTCTATAAATTCGATTTTTAAATCATTCAGTCATATCTTTTGATGTACGGCCGACTTCAGGCGATATTTTCCGAGGTTTACAACCGTGGAGGGTGAGGAAACACCCTTGGAGCTTGGAGGATCCATATTTCATCATCACTCATTATCATCAACAACCCGGTTTGTCAAATCTATGGCTAATCTTCGATTAGGCTTGTTTTCTCAGACTTTGTTTGATTGTTTAAGCCTGATTATGGGCTAAACTCATGTTGTATTCACCTTATGATTGAACCCTAGTTGGGATATGCTTTGATTTCTTTGTTTATCGTTGGATTGATACTAGTTCCATGTTTAATTAATGAAAGTTTAGATTTTTATGGTTTTAATCTTCGTTTCTAGATTTATGGTTCATATTGAATTTGAATAGGAAGTTCTTATGATGTATGTCCCTCTTTGAATGATTTGTCTATGAATTGTTTAAGGGTTTACTAGGAAAAGTAAATAGAATCCAGATTCCATAACCTAAACCTAATTTTCTAGGGCTTTACAATTGAGGAAACGGTTGGTTTATATTAAACTTGTTTTAATATGCTTGTTGAATTATGCAATAGGTTGTGTGGATTTAGATGATCAATAGGAAGTTGTTATTCTTTATCCGTCTCACAATAGCTATATGAAATAGGAAGTGGAGTATAGCTAAGTCAATCCAGGTAATCAATTAAAATGATCTTGAAGTATATTACAATAGGGGGAAATATTAAGGTGGGTACTTGCTCTTAATTGGTCGTTTGCAAAAGTTCATTCATTTGCTTTATCTAGTTGCTTTTAATTAGTTATTCGATATCCTTCTTAATACTGAAAACTCGCAATCTTTAGGTTAATTATTAGTTTGCTTTATTTCTTGTGTTTGCACTGCTCCTTGTGGATACGATACTCATTACTTACCTTTGCTATACTATTGCATGAACCAGTCATACTTGCTGGTAGTGTGTGGTGAAACTTAGGTGAATATTGGACATAAATTATATAACTAGATTTTACACATCACTTATGTTTTATTTTTATGCTTTACAAACAATGATGCTTCTGTTACCACTTTATTTCTTTTGGATGGTTAGTTTGTAAGGGAGCATGTGCATGCAAACAATGTTCTTCTTGTTATATATTTAAGCATGTATGGTAAATTGCTTCTGTTACATGTGTTATGCATTTGGATGGTATTTTTGGTTCTGTTAACTGTATTTATAGAAGATACTAGCCAATAACAGGGCAATTTCATTACATTAAAATACTTTCATCATCTCCAAACAAAACATCACATAAGAACCCTACTTCAAAACATAATTAAGTACAACACAAATCCTATCCAACTAAAAAGCAAATAATTCCTCATTTTCCTTGCTTTAGCCTCTGCTTCTTTACTTTTCAATTCCAATGCATTCATTGCCCTCAACAAGCCTGGAATTACATCAATTGAACGCTGACACATTGGAGGATCAACCCAGCCAACAAATCCACATCTTGATTCCTATAAAATAAACCAAAACAGACCTTGTAAAACCCACACTTATAAAAACCCAAATCAAATCCAAAACATAATACTTACCTTATCTGGGCATGCATAAAAACGGCGGCCAGGGTTAGTGTGAGTCCATGAAATTCGGACTATGGCTACTTGACCACACCAACAAATCGCCATTAATGATCTTGAAGGAAGCTTGGTTTGGGTTGAAGAAGAAGATGATACTTTCTTGTTTTGGTTGATATATCAGTTACTTTATAGTGATAGGATGTTTACTTTAATGAGGTGGCAGATGAAAGAGAAAGCCAAAAGTCCAAAATACCCTCACATGGACGTGATAGCCTTTAACGGTGAAGGATGACGGACGTTGGTCTAAAGGACCAAAGTTGTTACAAAATGTCAACCACAGGGACGGTTTCTGTACTTTTTGATTATAAAGACCACAGGAACGATTTTTGTAATTTACTCTAATTTTTTTAACAACTGTGAAAATTCATCCTTTAAAGTTGCAAAGGAAGCCAAAAACACAATACAAAAGTGCAAATTAAAGATACAAAAGAAGAAGAAGCAACCACACAAATTACAACTCAAAAGATGGATACACCAATTACTCGAAATAAGTTTACTTACATAGATTTCCCCTTATAATGGAAGAATCTTTAGGCTTTACCACCTCCTTTACTCGAAGAAAACGCTTTATCATTTCAATGTGTCCAAATTACTCAACAAGAGATAAGGCCTTAAGAGCCTTTCCTCTCAACCCCAAATCAACTCCCTATTAAAAGGCATCACTTCTCAAGAGGTTTTAGTATAACGGTATCAGTTGTTGTGAAAAGACATCACTCTTTAAAAGGTTGAAGGTTCAAATCCATGATTGACAATAAAGTAGATTTAATAGTAGGTTTAGAAAAATCTCGTTAAAACAAAGAATTAATCTTGTCGCCCAGGGTCTAACACCAAACTAATGTCTTATAATAAATAATAGATCAAGATAGATCATAGCACTCCTCACACTGTTATACTAGTTTATTGATCCGTGCACGCACGAGTATTTCTGAAGTGTATTTGAGATATTAAAATTTTCAAATAAAAATAATGCATTAAATAAAATATCACCTTTGTGATGAGAATATACTAATTTCAAAAAAGTGTCATATTACAATAAAATTTATACCAAAACGTAGATAAAAATGAGACGATCGTAAATATATAATTATTTTTCTCTAAACAAAACATATCACAAGTTACTAAACATAATTTATAAATAACTTATAATTAATTACATTAGTATACAATTTTTATAAAATCCCCTCATATTTTCTTAAAACCCCTCATATTTTTTATAAAACACCCTCACAATTTTCATCCAACCCCCTCCCAATAGATTTAAAATTGAATTCTAATTACTTATCCACGATTTTTTTAAATTGAATTTAAATTACTTATCCACCATTTTTTTTATCTTTCTAAAATTATTTTGAGATTGAAATTATTTTAAAATTAAATGTTGTGATTGGTTAAATAAGACTCAATTTATAGTTATTTTTAAAAAATTTACATGTATTTTATATATAGATATAGATAGATATCTATATATATATAAAAGACATGCAAATTTTCCAAAAATAACCATTAAATCAATCTCAATCAACCAATAGGAACCCTCAATTGCAAAATTACTCAATTCTAAAAACAATTTTGGAAAGATTTAAAACTTAATTCGAAATTCAAATTTAGATTAATTTGGAGGGGGCTGGATGAAAATTGTGAGGATTTTTATAAAATATGTGAGAGGCTTTTAAGAAAACATGAGGGGGGTTTTATAAAAATATTATATTAATGTAATTAATTATAATTTGTTTATAAATTATGTTTAGTAACTTTTGAAATATTTTGTTTAGAGAAAAAATAATTATATATTGACGTCCGTCTTATTTTTATCTACGTTTTGTTATAAATTTTACCGTAATATGACACTTTTTTGAAATTAGTATATTTCTTAATTTTTGGTTATCCTTTAATAGTAGTTGATAGGTATTTTTTTGTTTAACTGACCGAATTTTTTTAAGATTATGATTATGAGCTGAGTGGTCAACTTGAATGCAATTCTCTGATATTGTGGTTTGGTACGACGATTAACAAAAGTCAAGAACATCCACTTTCAGAAGTTGGTTTATCCATCAGGAAATTTGTGTTTACACATGGTCAATCGTATGTTGCTGTTTCATGTGTTAGAAGTAAAAAATGATTAAAAGTTTTGATTTGTGACAACAATGGTAATGTTTCAAACAAAACATCAAATGTAGTTTACACAAAAGTGCTTCAAAAAATTTAGTTATTTCTTTTTGTTAAGAATTCTGACATATGTAAGTTTTCGGTAATATTTCATTTATTGCATTATTTTTGTTTGAAAATTTAAATATCTCAAATACATTTTGAAATACCCGTGCGTGCACGGATCAATAAACTAGTATATATATATATATATATATGAGACGATTAACATGTTGATCCCCGACATAAAAAAACAACCACATCCTAAATAAAATAAAAATGTGGGTATCGCTTCTCGATGGGTGTGCCGATTTGCGGCTGACCGCACCCAACTTCAATCACTACCCACTCCATATCTTCGAATTAAAGAGACTGACCCATTTCATGTTCTCCTCTGGGGTACCTAATTCCTTACTTTCAATTCCCACACGGCTTGCTTCATTTCTAATTTTCATCACCTTATCAAATTTCCAGCATAGATTATTAAAGAAAATGAATAATTTCATGTTAGCAAAATATTTTGATAGGTTTAAGACGATTATTATTAGGTTAAAAAAGTACTTGTAATCATGGTGTTATTTTATTGAGTTGTTTAGCCGTTTATGAGTTTTATTTTTATGAGGAGTTTTAGCGGTTATGTTGGCAATTCAATATCCAACAATCCCTCAATATATGTCGCAAATGCCTTAGATTCATGAGATTTCAACTTGTCAAAACCTATAAGTGGATTTAGGAAGATGTCGACCTATGACACATCCATCCATCCCCAGCAATTTACGCACACGGAGAAGATGAATTTAATATTATTAATGTAAGTGAAGTATTATTATTAGTTTTAAGTTTTAATGTTATGAACTTTTTATTCTTATTATTTGTTATATTGTTATTTTTATACAATTTATAAATATTTTATTTCGTTTAATATTAAATGTATAATAATAAAATAAATTAGAAAAAGTGAGGAAAAGATAATATTAGTTTGAGTTAAGCTATATTATGCAGTAAACGAGCCGAGCCGAGCCGAGCCAGACACTTATCGAGCCGGGCTCGTTTAAGCTTTTTTAAGCTCGAGCTCGGCTCGTTTAGAACTTTTGATGTTGAGCTTGAGCTCGGCTCGTTTAATATTTATGAAACTCGGGTTCGGCTCGTTTAGGCTCGTTTAAGCTAGACTCGTTTAGGCTCGCGTATTATTTTGATATATTTTTCAAAATCATATATATAATTATTAAAAAATTAAACATATAAAATATAAAAGTATATTATATATAGAGCTCGTTTAGGCTCGTTTAAGCTCGCGAGCCTAGTCTTTGGAGCTCGAGCTTGGCTCGTTTATTAAAAGAGCTTTAATCTAGGCTCGAGCTCGTTAAAGCTCGGCTCGTTTCGAGCTTTTAACAATCCGAACTCGAATAGCTCGCGAGTAGCTCGACTAATTTACATCCCTATTATGCATATGAGTAATAAAGAAAATGGAATATTTGACGCTAATATGACATTTAGGTTAGGGAATCCAAATGTCATGCCATACACATGGGTTTAGAGTAGGGATGGCAATTGTCACCCGATCCAATGATCATTCATATGATCCGATTCATCTGTGATGTATATGAACGAAGTTAAATGGGTGAATTTCGGATATGGAGTGGATATGGATGTTTATTGGATCGGATATGGATAACGATTTTCCATCCATGGATGAGTCCATTAACCCGAATTAAAATTGATATAATTAAAAGAGTACATAATTAAGTATAATTCATATATGTATTTTAATTTTAAAACTTATATATAAATATATTTATAAAGATATAAATAATTATGTAGCTTAAATTCATACTCTCTTCTATAATAGTTTTGTATACTTGTTTCGATTATATACATGTAAAGTGTCAAAGTGAAAAAACTATGATTCCTATCTTTTTTATGGAAGAAAATATGTATTTATATCAATCAAAATCATAAATTATATACAAAAAAGTGATATTTCCTTTGGGACAATAGTTCTTTTGACATCCAATAGATATCCAATTACTCGATTAATCCAATGGATATGGATACGGACGGACGAAATCATTTTAAATGGATATGGATATGGATATGGATGATAAAATTAAATGAATATGGATGTGGATATGACATCACCCGATCAAAATCCGATCAATTGTCATCCCAGTTTAGAGTGAGGGGGTGGAAGATGGGTAGGAAGGGGTGAGACTCACCACTTAGGGGGTAGGTGTGGTATCATTGCAAAGGGTAGGTGGTGGAGTTGGGAAGGGGCGAGAACCACTTGAGGGGTGAGTAAGGAGTGGAGGAGATGAAGGAGCAACCAGTGTATAATTATTCCACTCTTTTTTTAAAGTTTTGATTAAATAGTTGTGGTTTTAGGTGAGTACTCAAATTTGGTCTCCCCCTCTAGCGGGATCAGAAAAGGTTGTATTAAAGTTTCGATCAGTTAATAACATGGTAATTGCCCCTGCCAGTACCGGAAGTTTGATAAGAAGTAATTATTATAGGACTGAGTAATGTGTTAAATAGTAAAAATGAAAAGCTGACATGACAGTGTAATGGGTATAGTAAGATGTATAAGTTACCAACACTCTTATTTCATCTCCAATATTTATGATTGTTTGTGTGAGGGTATGATTGTCTAGAAAAAGATAATACATGTCGTTATGCACATTGGAATTGAATGTAAGAAATAGTTAAGAACACTTAGAGCATACATGGGAGTATTCACTTTCATATTTCTAATACTTCATGTCATATTAGTGTCATATTATCCATACTCCATCTTATTTTCCAATACTTAAACTCATGAAATACTAACTCATGTTTCACATATTTCAATTTTTAAAAAAAAAAAATACTTTCTCTCTCTCCTCTCTCTCCTCTCTCTCTCCTTCAGCATAGAGTTACCGAGAAATCATGTTCAGGCTCGCTACCGAGGTAGTGGGAGTAGTGTTTGGCTTTAGTATCGCATGTCAACTAAACACACTAAGAGAGCATGTCGATAGTATTCCATTTGCTCTTACAAGTTACTATGTTAGATAGAAAGAAAACAATTAAATAATATGATGCCTTATATATATATATATATATATATATCTTTCTATTCATCTTTCTACTTATTAAACCGAAATATATGTTAACATCAAGTTACAAAACGAGAAAAGAGAATTCGTATAATTATTTAACAATTATTTACCATACAAAATTAGATAAAAACATGCGGGGCAAAGTTGTTATTTATAGCCTTCATGTGACATATTCCCGCACCATTGCACCACTACGACTCATCCTTTACTCAAATCACCTCAATTGCAACAAGCTTCTTACCTTCTAAAAATGGAGATAATGACAGTAACAATGGAGCTAGATAAGCTTCCAGACCCATTCTCTCTCACTTTCCAAACTCATTCTTGTTCATCAACCATACAATTCTCCTGCAACCACCCGACACCAGCACCACCCTTTCACCGCCACCCACCGCAATTCAAGCCGCCGGAATCAGAGGAGGCGTTGAGGGAAATGATATTCCAGATGGCGGTGTTGCAGCCGGTGCAAATCGATCTGGAATCAGTGAAGCCGCCAAAGAGACGAAACGTGAAGATATCAAAGGATCCACAGAGTGTGGCGGCGAGACACCGGAGAGAAAGGATTAGCGAGAGAATCAGGATACTTCAACGATTAGTCCCTGGCGGTACGAAGATGGACACGGCGTCCATGTTGGAAGAGGCTGTTCATTACATGAAATTCTTGAAAAAGCAAGTTCAGTCGTTACAACAGGCGGCGGCTGCGGGAGCGCCGCCAGAGGTATGGCGGCGACGGTAAAAATAGAGGCTTGCGTTAGTTGCCATCGTTTGGATATATGTGTTTGTTAATCTGCAATAAATTATGGTATAAAAATAGTATTACGTGATTTAACCTTTAAAATTTATATTTAAAAACAGTTTTAGTTAAATCTATTCACTTCTCTTTTACAGAATGTTATGAAAAGTTTTCCCATCATCCGGATTAAAAAAAAAAGGTACGCTGAGGGTGGACATTATACCTTACCTGCAAGTAAGGCTTACCCGATGACCGATGCCACATCAGCGCCACATCATTCTTCCTCCCTTACCTTTCTCCTTTACCCAATATCAAATTATACATTACCTTAAAACTATCCATATTTTTTTTATTAATATATTAAAATAAAAAAATGTGTGTGATTGTGATTGGTTGAGAGGGGTAGGGGGGTGGGGTGGGGAGTGGGAAATCATCGGCTTTGGAGACTCGATGGCTGAACTCGATGGTGGTACCCGATGATGAGTTTTGGTGTTCCCGCTTGGACTCGCCATCACCCGATGGCATCGGGTCGACCATAACGAGAAGCCTGATTGTACGGGTCAAAATAAATCGGGTCTAGTGATCTGGGTTTAATTAGACCATATTAGTTCGATCGGGCTGGGCGACCCTCTAGAATTTATATGGCTCCATTCTAGAATAAATGATGAATTTGTATAATATCAATCCGAACTTATACGATTATCATGAAGCTCGACATATGTTTGTTGGTATTTCATTTAAAAGATTTGCAAATAAGCATTGTTTTTAACATTTTGTGCCATATAGTTCTTAATTAGACTCTAAGAAAACATGTGTCATTGAGAAATTCAATTCATGGTCATTCAATTGATTTGATCGGATGATTTATATTTGTTTCTTCGTTTTATACATTACCTTACCATGAATTACGAGGTCATGAATCACGACTGGTGAATTGCGACTGTTAGATCTAATAGATTAACATCTAATTGATGTCATTTTCAATTAATTAATTTGACCTAGCATTTCAAAGAGTGATTAATTTAGTCATTCCTTTATAAGGTTGAAGGTTCAAGTTTCATTATGGATGTCGGTATAGATTAGGTGTATGGTTTTGTCGTTACAAAAAATTACCTTAAATATTGCAATATCATCATCTAACCAAGAATAAAGACAACAATAACTTCAAATTAATGAGTAATATAGTCAAATATATTGTATTAGATTCGTTCGATACACGCTTTGGTTAAAATATGATATTTTAAAATATTATAAATGGTAAATATGATATTTATAAATTAGAGCCGACAAATACGATATTATCAAGTTTATGAATGACACATATAAGAATATCTCTAAAAATTTGGATTCAAATTAAAGTCAAAATTGAATCCTATTAATTTGAATCCAAATATGATATAGAAAATTCAAAATTGGATCTCAATTTTTTTTATCAAAATGGACGGTCAAAATTATACTCTTAAAATTAATTTATTAAATAAAAGGTTATAATCATATAACAAACTTAATTCAAATTAGTCTTTTATTTATATTAAAAGATATCGAAATATTAGAAAGTTTCTTATTTCATAGTGGCATGAATAGTTGATTAGCAAAACTGTATACAAATATCAAAGTAGCAAATTATTATGGGTTATATCCTTTAATATTGGGGCAAACATGACCTATAATGGTATCTTACATACATGAGAATAGATCCATTAGTTTAATTAAAAAATGAGTCACTTCGTGATCTCACTTAATGATTGTGAGAGAACATAAGAAACATGAGATGATCTTAACTCGATTATTACATACAATCATTGAAGGTGTCGTAACTCGTAATAACAAACATCTAGAAAAAAAGGTAACATGGAGGTTCCAATAGGCGGATTCGATAGAGGTTTCAATAAGGAGAAATCAATTAAACTAAAAAAGTAGTAGATTATAGAAGAAATGAGCAAGATATCGACGGTCGTAAAAGTAAAGACACCAAAAATTAAAACCCTAGATACAAAGTTAATAAATTACCCTCGATTGAGGTTCGAATAGGCAGATTCAAATCAACAGTGATGGATAAACTGTCACCATATATGATAGATGCTCCAAATTTCAGTACTATTCCTAGATTCTAATCAAATCTATGTTTAACCTATACACACTTGAACAATAAGCCTCTAAATATTGCGAAATGCTAATCAAGAAATGATAAATAAAGGAATGACTACCTACTTTTTTTAATTCACAAAGGACCAGAAGTTTTTTTTCTTATCAGATAGTTTGATTATTACTTGAACAAATTGAAAGCTAGATAGATGAACAAAAGCTTGAAAGTTGTAATATATAGAAAGGCAAAACAGGAAATCATGCTATATTGATGCAAAGTATACAACATAGCTTTGAAAAAAATTAGAAAAAAGTTAGATGCTTCACACACTACAAACATAAAATAAGCTCACTTAGCTTTAAACAAAAAAAAATCCATAAACCCATTTAGTTGTAAAGATGATCAAAAACATAAAAGCTTTTGATAAACCACCATCCGTTTGAAGAAAAGCAACACGTATTACAAACATAATACTTCCAATGATCTCCAAACATAATTATGTTTGGACAAAAAACATCATACATTAAAAAAGGCCTCATGTTGTAACCACTTCAAGTTTCAAATTAGCATAATTTACACAAATATCAGAACTTGTATGGTAAGATAACGGCTATGGATTTATGTATAGTCATAGACAACTGTGACCACTTCAAAAATGTATAATGTTATGCCCACTTCAAGTTTCAGAATTATGTTGCTTGTTTGGAGGAAGGAGGTAGAGAAACCCTAAGATGAAGGTGGGGCGAGGGGTGGCCAAGGAGTAGGGAAGAGTAGAGCGAAGCCACCAAAATCACGAAAGAGGTGATGACAAGAAAACATTGTTTGAACCTAGACCGGAATATATAATAGAACTAGAAAGTAGAATCCATAGAAGATAATAATAATGTGAAGAGTAAGTTCTGATGGATAAGATTAACGTAGATAATGAATGGTGAATATCTACTCATAATATTGAATATTAAAACATCTACAAACAAGAGAGAAAAAAATATAATATATGTATGTATCTTTACTACTATATAATTTATTTATGTTTCCCTCTCCTTAAATCATTAAGACTACTTGAATTTAAGTAATACAAACAATTATGCACAATGTACAACCTTCAAACTATCAAGACTACTTTAATGTTCATCTTTCTATTTATCTCAATTAATCTCATCAATTCAAAATTTAACTATTTCACACTCTTAATTTAAATTAACTTTTATTTATTTAAAATGTTTTTACTACTATATAATAAATTTATGTTCATTTCATCTTAAATTATCAAGACTATTTAAATTTAAGTAATTCAAGCAATTATGCACAATGTACAACCTTCAAATTATGAAACTACTTTAATTCACACCCTTCTTTTTATCTAAATTAATCTCATCTACTCAAAATTTAACTATTTAACTCTCTTAATTTAATTTAATCTTTTATATATTTAAAATACACTCTTTCGCTAACAAATGAATACAGATCTTTTTTCTTATTTTAATCTTAATAACATCTCTCTGCTTATTTCATAAATATAGATCTTTTATCTTATTTTATATTTTTTAAATTTATTATTAAAATTAATATAATTGTTGATACAAATGTAAGAAAATTCAAAATAACGAACCTGTTGCTCAAAACTTTTTCGTGACATGAATCGCACCAATAATATATCATTACATTCTTGAAAACCACATGTTGCAAAATAAAAATCACAATTACGCGGGTACGCTGCTAGTTATAAAGTAATATAGATAATATAAACGTAGATTATTTTAAATAGGGTATAAGTGAAAGTTTTTAAAAATAAAGGTGTAAAGAGGCACTTCCCATGAAGATAAAGTATACATAAAACTATCCCCGCACAATATTTTGCAATTAGACGAGAGTAGCTGAGCGGCGTCAGGAAGAGAGAGGGATCCGAGAGTGGAGTGTGGCCCGACCCGAGGGATCTGCGATTTAGGGTTTTGAAATTCCGAACAAACTATTTAATCGAAGGTCAGGTTAACGTACATTATTTGGTAATCGATCCTTTAATTATTCCGTTTTAGGTATACATTTTTCAGATGTACAGATGATGAAATGGTGAGTTTGTTTTGGTATATGATGATATTGATGATGATCATGATGATGATTGTGTGTGAGAAAGAGGCATGTGTGTTGTGTGCAGGAGTCTTCGTCTTCGTGTGTGAGAGGTTAATTGAGAGAGAGGAGTTTGGTGAGATCGCGAGGGCTAAACAAGGAGTTGAGTGTCTTTTGTGTGATTTTCTCACTGTAAACCTTAATTTCTGGTTTCACCAATATGTCAGACAGAAAGCTCGTGGTAACTTTCTTGTTCTTCTTTAATCATTCTTGTTTTCTCGTTTCTTTAAAATATTAATATTTTTTTTGGTATCTTCATATGCGATTAGGTATTGGGCATCCCTTGGGATGTTGATACCGATGGTTTGAGGGATTATATGAGGAAATTCGGGGATTTGGAGGACTGTATCGTTATGAAGGTTAGTTTAATTATGAATGCTATTGCTGACATGTTTCTTTCTATGGTTACGGGGTTTCAAAGTATAAGGAAATAAGGGTTGCAATCACTTTCTTACTGAGAAAATATGTTAGGTTCAGTTACTCCTAATACTGTAAATCAGTAAGGCATACATAGTTTCTTATATTTCTCTAGGAATTAGGATAGTTTAATAATTTACCTCCATGCCTAGTACTGTAATGCATGATGCATCTCCATGAAAATATGGTACATGATTTGCACACTTATGTCTTTAAAAAGTAAAAACAACCCTTCAGACAAAGAGGGACAAAGATAAAATTGATTCACCTTAATTTCCCAGGTGGCATAAGCTTTGTTATTCTGTAGGCATCCGGTAGGGCTGTGAATATTTCTTTGAGTTCAGTAGAACTGTGCATCTATTCTTATATATAGTATAAATAAAACAGCTGGTTCTGTTTCGTCTTTCATCATATATTGTTTAAGCAGGTAATACCTCCATCTCGTAATAGACATGAAAAATTGCTTGCGACACACAATTTTACCAACTTCTCAGTACTCCTTTAGTCATTCATAGAATATAATACTAAACTTTAAGTATATCTTCTAAGAATATTGGAAACTTTATCATGCAAATGGATAAATGAGTCAATGAAATGTTGTGCTGTATAGTAGACATCACAAACAACGGAGTCAAGGAACTAATCTTGCTATCCTTTTGAGTTCTCACTCCTTTGCATTAAAGAGGTAAGGTATGAGTTTGTAAAAGTGAGCGTAACATTCCAGTTTATAAGAAGTGTCCATGACACTGACAGATGCTCTTACATATCTGTACATGTGACTCAAATTTATGGGTTTGAGAATTGAGATCATATAGATTTGTATATGCTTCTGTAGGTTTGTACTGTATGTATGAGGTTTTTTAGGGTCAAGCTTCTATCAGGTTCTGGCTTGGGGGATTCAAATAGTGCACTTGCTGGTGATTTATGCCTGATTATGTCATTTTCGTTTGTAGAGGCTCACACACAATTTGCTCTGTGGAAACCTTCCAGGTGACCCCATTAAAGTTTCAACAATGGTTTGTCAAGTGTTTAGAAATTGTAAATATGGGTCAAACAGTTTAACTAATAAAATAGCATAGTGATAAGCACGGATCAAATGGTTAAAGCTTTGGGTAAATAACAACCACCAAAGGCGTCATCTTGCGGTCATTGTCATCACCGCTACTTTCTGCGTAATTTATTTGAAAGTTCTTATTCTAGAACTTCTCAATTCCAAAGATAACACCAATTCACACACTATAACCACCATGTTAAAACACATACAAACAGCCTCTGCCACTACGATCACAGCCATTTTTGTTCATAATAGATTCTAGTATTTGTAACCTGAATGTCTAGACCAACTTCTAAATTTTTTGATTATGCTGAGCATTTACGGGACAATGAAGCATAAAAAACTAAAGAGAAACTGATTCATAGTGGATTTGAATGGTGGAGTGTTTTCTTGGTAAATAGGAGGCAAGTGGAATACAGTTTGAGTAGTAGTTACCTTAAATAAGAACAGGACTATGTAGAATATTGTAGATGCAAGCTTAGCTAATTTGGATTTAATCCAAACAAAGGGGATAGATGGGCTAATGAGGATCTACTGAAAGAAACTTAGATGTTGGGAGCAAAAGGGGTATAACAAAAGATGGCCTTTGAAATTTTATGTAGGTATTAATGTACTCGTGCCATTTGCAAAATGTTTAAACTGTGGAAGTTGTTTGCTGCTGTTTTTCTTTTTACTGATGAAAACGTAAGACCGTAAGTAAGCATCTTTTTGTGCCATTCAATGTCTCATGGACAAATTTCTGCTCTGAGGTAGTGAAGTGAAAAGTGGTTCCTCTTCAGCCAGGTACAACAACCCAATTAAAGATTCTTTAAGAAATTTCTAGTGTATACTATTTTCATTCAGATGGGTGACCCTGTCAGACTTCTCAAGAAAGATTTGATTTGTTACATCTCGTTAAATTTAAATAGAATTGGGGAAAAACATCAATTTCACACATTGGTTTTTCTTCATTGACATCTTTTGTGTGGGAAAGTAGGACCTTACTTTCAACATGCTTATTTCTTTGTATTTTCGTATTCTTTATAATCTTGACATGTAATTTCAGGAGCGCTCAAGCGGACGATCTCGTGGTTTTGGATATGTAACCTTCACAGAAGTTGAAGATGCTAAGGTAAGTCAAGATTTTCGTACACAATATACTGAAACGTTCTTCTGGCCATTTGGTTCTTCATTTTATCTTTTTTTTTAAATTGCATAAAAGATCACGGTAATTTAATACTTTCCTTCCTAATACTTGCTTTTCGATGATCCTTTTTTCATTCAATATGACTGTGCCACAGGCTGCACTGTCTGCCGAACACTTCCTTGGGAACAGAGTGCTGGAAGTTAAAATAGCAACACCAAAGGTTGTTTCCAACAAGCATAAATATCATGCTATCTTTCTGGCATTCGTTAGAATCATACTTTTGAAATTTCATGACGTTTTTTCTAAAAGAAGTCACTCCTTTCTCAGGAGGAGATGAGGGCACCTTCAAAGAAAGTCACCAGGATTTTTGTTGCTAGAATTCCACTCTCTGTCACCGAATCTGCGTTTAGAAGGTAAGTTTTTTTCCTACATATTTGATATTATAAGTTGCTTAGTTGTTTAAATTTGTTAATTCTTTGTTTGTTAAAATTACTTGTGGTTCATAATGACTAACATGTGGACAACTTGTTTGTTTCTCACAGCCATTTTGAAAAATTTGGCGAGATAACGGACTTGTACATGCCCAAGGTACACCATCAGATGCTACATTTTGAAAGTTCATGTCTTCTGTGAAGCACTGCACTTTCTTTGATTAGGCTGTTTGTAAAAATCTGATGTTATTGAAACTTGATATCCGATATCTGCAGGATCCAAGTACCAAGGGGCATCGTGGAATTGGTTTTATAACTTTTGCAAATGCTGGTAATTCATTTTAATTCTCACTAATCATCTATGCTTCATAGAATTTTTTAAGTTGAATAATTTAGACAGCTGGCAATCAATTAATGTAATTGTTCTTTTAACAGATTCTGTCGATGATCTCATGTCTGAGACCCATGAACTGGGGGGTTCAAATGTGGTTGTGGACCGTGCAACACCTAAGGCAATATACATCATTACTTGTATTCAGTTTATCATCAATTATTCGCAATCGGTTCAAGCTTCAAACTCTTTGAAATAATGAGCTGTTCTTAGATATATAGCAACAACCTTCTAAAACCGTCCTATCAGATCCTCTTTTTATTTTGAACGTTAGCTTCTAATTGGATTGCTTTCATTTGATAAAATATCCCAGGAAGATGATTTCCGGCCAGTTAGCCGCATGCCACCCCCGAGTGGTGGATATGGTGCATATAATGCATATGTTACTACGAGATATGCCGCACTTGGTGCTCCTACAGCATATGATTATCCAAGCCCTGTTTATGGAAGTATGTTAACTACATTACTTTTGAATAATTATGTTATCATATTATGAAAAACAAACTCAAACAATGGTCTTAATTTGGGGAGAGCAGGAGGAGAATCAGCTAGAGGAATGGGAAAGAAGATTTTTGTTGGCAGGCTTCCTCAAGAAGCAAGTGTGGAAGACCTGCGCCAGTATTTTGGAAGATTTGGACGTATCTTGGATGTTTATGTTCCCAAGGTGAATTAGTTATATTTAATTAATGACTTGCTTATATTTGATGTAGTTGAAAACTATTTTCTTAATTATGACACCTGATTTGGCGGAGGCCTTTGAGAAGCAGTCTCTCTACTTTAGTGTAGGGGTACAACTGTCTTCTCTTACCTCCCTCATGCCTTGCATAGGTGTGATTGGGCGTGCTTGTTGCGGTTTCTTTATCTACTTAACTGCTGTAAATGCACACTCAATGTAGGATCCTAAGAGATCTGGTCACAGGGGCTTTGGTTTTGTGACCTTTGCGGAGGATGGTGTTGCAGATCGTGTTTCACGAAGATCACATGAGATTTGTGGACAACAGGTACTTGATACGTATAATATTATTTGCTTGTCTTTATTGCTCTAGAATAGTCTATTTACTTTTTGAAAGAATGATATCAAATACCCAAATTAATATCTATTTATCTTCTGAAATGTATCTATTTTCTTCTGATTAATGGTTGCTTGTTATATTACAGGTTGCAATAGATTCAGCTACACCTGTTGATGATGGTGGTTCAAGTGGAGGGCCATATATTGACAATCCTCCTGAACCACCAATTTCATATGGTGGTTACGGCCCCATGCGAGCGTATAGCAGAATGTATGGAAGCTTGGATTTTGATGATGTAAGTACTAAGATGTTTTTGGACAATCCTATTTCTAAGCTAGCTCTTTGATAGTATGCTACATGCACTTTGGCTTATATGCAAATGCAACATGAAAATATGATCTTCTCTATCTTGCAAAGATATTGAGAAACATCAAAGAATCAATGTGAAAAGTTCTAATTTTTTTCTATTCGAGTAAATTACCCAAGATAAATGGTTTTTAGGCACCACATCAGGGGAAAAAATAAATGTGATCAAAAGTTGCCAACATGTCTGCATTTGACCTGTTACTGGGTCAGACTATGTTACATAAAATTGTTTTTTTCGAGAAATTCAGTTGTGGTGACTTTTTTTTTAAACTTCTATGGTTTTCTATGCCTTAGAGAAAGCTTGTTGCTGAAATTGAACCAAAGTTGGTTGCCTTTTTAAGATGGACAAATTGCATGAAAATACAATGAACTTTGTCTTAGTTACCATTGTATACAACCAACTTTAAAATTTTAAAAATAATACAATTAACTTTCATAATCCTCTCATTGTATGCAAACAACTTTTTTTATGTGTCTGTTGTTTAGTTACCATTATATACATTAAACTTTGCTATGACTTCTGTAGTATACAACAAGTTGCAAACAATATGAGGAGTATGAAAGTTGGTTGTATTATCTTCAAGAAAATAAAATTGATTGTATATAATGGTAACTAATACCTATGCAGTTATCGTGGTGGGAAATCAAATAGCGGTCAAAGTCCCTGATTTGGGATAGCGGTTATCGCGGTGGGATAGCGGCGGGTTAGCGGTTTTTAATATTACGTAAATTATATATTTACATATATAAAATTAAAATTATAAAACATTAATTAAAAGCATGTATAAAATTAGTACACTAATATAGTAAATAGTAATATGGGAATCGACTCTGGAGTGTAAACCGAAAAATCTGCCAAAAAAAAAAACGAAAAAAAAAAAAACAAAAAAAGTGCAAACCGCTATCCCACCGCTATTTTGCCTCAAATAGTGGAAATAGCGGTCAGATAGCGGAAATAGCGGCGCTATTAGAGCCTCCGCTATTTCCCACCGCTATTTCACACCGCTATTTTGCCTAGGACCGCTAACCGCTATCCCACCTGTATCCCACCGCTATTGACTGCATAGACTAATACAAAGTTCATTGTATATTAATGTAATATGCCTTTTTTAGATGTATAGCATGAGATATCTTGGTTAAAAATTTCCATATACTGTACAATTTATGGATTCAGAAATGTCATTTGGTCTTTTGAGCCAGATTAAGAGGAAGATGAAAATTTCTTTAAAAAGCCAATCAAATTAAGAAAATTCCATACTAGTACCATATGTTAATGTAAATGAACGTTTTGCAGTGGGGTTATGGTGGCATGGGTGGAAGCATGGGGCGGATAGGAGGAATGGGGCGGATGGGTAGCAGCATGGGCGGCTTAGGTGGCGGCATGAGCAGCCTAGGTGGAAGCATGGGCGGAGGGAGACCTTCACGAACAGATTACAGGTATAGGCCGTATTAGGAGGCTGGAGCTGCCGACAGAAGGCGTCACTTGTGTTGAATCTGCTGGGTAACTAAGTGAAGTGTGGATTTCTGAATATTGGCAAATATTATGGACGGAGTTTATGCTTTTTAATTGGAGAAATAATTCAGTTGGTACTTTGGTAGTGTTGATGGCTAAAGATGATTGTTGGTATTACCTGTTGTATCTTATCTTTATTTTTAAGTGAATGAAATACTGATAAGCTGCATGTTATGGGAGCGTTTATTTTAATTGCTTTACAAACTTGGTTTACTTTTTTATAAACTTGTTTTTCTTTTTGTTGCCATTATTCATAAATTAGCTTATTTTCTTATTTCAAATCATAATAAGCTAACGTATTAAAAATCAAGCTTATTATCTGTTAGCTTATTAAAAATAAGTCGGGTTTATAAACGCAGTAAAATACCCTGCTGAAGTCGGGCTACAATGTTCTGTAGTCTCTATCGTGACCTGAGGTGTGATCCCCACCACGCCCCCCACAGTTTCATTCTTCCATGTGAACTTTACTAGTACAATAAATAAAGGGCGTCTTGAGCGATGTAGAGAACAGGAACCAGACTCGAGAACGTGAAGTCGGTCTAGTTATCGAGAATCTGGATATGTAAAATACGTTTGACCAAATCCGACCGAAGATTATAATGAGTCTCCTGGTTTTTGACTTTTCGAATGTTTGCCGCGTGTGCTTCTTCACTTATTTGTGTTTAGATATCATCCGCTACAAGTTCGTTTTCATCAAAACTACAAATTGTAATTTTTGTCTTTGAGTGTCATAGTGTAATATGACACAATCATACATAATATTTCCTAATCTCGTTTGCAGCTACTCGACCTCTTTCTATGTTTACACTCAATCCTCTTCTTGACGATTCAACGATGCTACTATACATTAACCACTTCTTGAACCAACTCTATAAAAATTTTGTTTTCCCGCTCAATGAGCTCGTCTGTTGATACGGATGATGATGCAGCTGATGAAGAAGGTTGTGGTGAATCCATCTTGTGTAAAAAATTGTAATAGAAAAGAGAGAGAATTATAGATTTTGGTATTAAAAATTTAAAGTGACATGCGTGTATTTATTTAGGAAAGAGAAAAAAATAAAATTTTAAAAAAATTAAAATTTATTTTATTTTCTAGCCATTATACGACTTTAATTTAAAAAAAAAACCGGGAGGAAGCTTGGGTTGGAGAGCTCGAGTGCTCACCCGATCAGGTTAAATTTTGGGTGTGGGGGGGGGGGGGGGGGGGGGGGGGTGGTGGTGGTGGTGGTGGTGGTTCAAGGCCACTCTAAAAGTCAAAGCAATCAAACTTGAGAACTCTTTTAAAGAATCTCTAACTTTTATCTTTCGATATTTATGGACCGCAAAACTGTAACATACTGAATTTTAAAATAACTATATTCTAGATTAACAAGGTATTTAAATCATTATTAAGATATAAAATCAATATTTTTATAAGTGATAATGAAAATTTATGTTTAATTCTGATTTTATTGAATTTAGCTAACTTATTTTATACTAATAATTGATTTATGGACTGCCTGAAGTACTATTTTATTGCATGGGTTATAACTATACTAAGCATGGGTGTTATGGTAGAATTATATAGGTATATCACATGATACAAACTTGTAATGCATGTATTAGAATGACTTGGCAGGTATAAGTTTCTTTAAGGCTTATGGTAATTGACAAAATTTATGTTAAAATGACAAATGAAAAGGATCTACATTCTACATGTAACACCCTAATTTAGGGCCTAGTTGTAATTAGTTGTACCTTATGTTTGTTCAGTTGTACATTGATGTTAACCAAGTTGTTTAAGTTGTTTTGTTGCTTAATTGTTGTTATTTGTTGGTACACGTGATTATATGGCTAAAGTTAGAAATGTTTCATAAATAAAAAATGTTGGTAAATAGTTGAACGATTTCGGATAATGATTCCGAAAATATCTCCGTTAGTTGAAACGGATAAACCTAAGTCGTGTTTTAAGTTGAATAGGAGAACGAAATACCCACACGGGGTATTAAACCAACCGAGGTCGGTTTGTGTGGGATTCTTGTAACACCGGGTTTCACGAGCTTAAAATCAGTAATAATTTAATCTTTTTAAGTATACTTACCAACGGCTTGCAGCGGAAACTAAACACTGGTTATAAAAATATAAAATGTTGTTATCCGACTTGGCAAATATAAACATCAAAAGCCAAGTCTCTAAACAAACCGGTGTTACCATACTATAGACCGACCATCGGATCACAGGTATATATAACAACAGAGTGTTCCAGAAGAGTTAAATACAATTACCCACAAGCACCCGTCTCACCAGGCTGCCTAATCATTACCTGTAAAAAGGATAAATCATGAACCGGTTAGCTACACTAGCTAGTGAGTACAGATTACACATAAGTATCAATAAGCATGCAGTCGAAAACCAGGAAAGCACACAAGGCTATCCTATCACATCGTGGTGCACCAATCATACCCGTAGGAGTCGCATATTGCAGGGTAGCGAGCCCCGCTCAACAATCCTAGCCGGGAAATCAGCTACAACCAATTGCACCAGTGGGAAAGCGAATAGCAGTCCACCTGGTACACTCTGTCTATCATGTTGGTTCCTATCTGTCAAGGAACCTTACTCCTTAGAGGAACGGCGGCCTGCAGGACCATTACCCAAGCGTATACTACTTGAGTACCGTTAGTTCCCAGGTACTAACACCCGTCTACCCGAGAACCCAGCCATGTATTAACACCCGTCTACCTGACCGACCTCCATGTTCTATCGTTTAGTGTCCGGGCACAATAACAAATACACGTATCTTTCATGCGCGCATATAATCACACCAGTTAACATCTTTCATATTGATAAACAACATATTAATACAATTCTATCATAGCATACAATTACCGCATGGTTTCTATCACAAGTGTACTTTTTCATACATATAGACAACATGCAAGTACGACTCTTTCTTAGCATACTGTATATCTCTATCATAAACACACTGTATGTTTCTATCATAACATTCTTTCATGTATCATACACCAATTACATGTCATCATGTACAACAGACAGCTTACCTACTGAGACTCATGGGAAACCGGTACTCACCTGGAATCCGTGCTATGCAGATACACCACTTGCGTCTTCCGACCTCTTAGATACACCTAACACATTAGGTTCAGGCTTAGACACCAATCAACGACACTTAACTAGACTTAAAACACCCTACATCGAGCGGTACTAACAATTGCCTGAACAAAAGCTCAACATGGCTTCTAACAGCCCCCTACGGCCATAGGAAACATTACCTACGCCCGTAGAGGTTGTTTCTAGAAAAACATGACCTACGGCCGTAGGAACCAAACCCTACGCCCGTAGAATTTGTTTCATCACCCGTAGGTGGTAATTCTCTTAAACAGGACCCTACGGCCGTAGCTACCTTTACCTACGACCGTAGTACACAAACAACCCCTACGGCCGTAGCACCATACTACTACGCCCGTAGGCACTATAATTACAGTAACTTCATGCTCTGTTCTTCGACAGCCGCTATTCTTCGAGTTTTAGTCACAAAAACCAACTTGAATCCGTATTCAAATGTTTACACAACATATCTAACATACATATGAACTTATAAACACGATTTGGACAAAAGAACAACATCAAACACATTGGAATCCATCCAAATGGATCCATTCCTCAACAAGAACTCAAGAACTAGGTTTTGATCAAGAAAACTTACAAGGAGATGATTATGAACCAGTTGCTTCCAAATTTCAGCTTAAGAATACTCCAAACAACAGATTGCTTCACGAATTTCTCTTCAAAAGATCAAAGGTTTGTGTGCTTATAACTATACGTATGAATGTATGCGTATGTATGTTGGTAAAATAAAACAGATAAGTCTTAAAAGACTTAGGCCGACCTTGGTTGGCTAATACCCCCTCTTGGGTATTTTGTTCTCTTATTCAACTTAAAACACAACTTAGGTTTATCCGTTTCAACTAACGGAGATATTTTTGGAACCATTATCCAAAACCATACAACTATTTATCTACTTGGTCAACTTATGACACTTTTCACATTATCACATTTTAATCTACAATTAACACCAGTTAACACCAATTAACATATAAGGCACCATTTAACAACGTGTTTACTACATTTAATAACAAAACACCAATTAAAGTCAACGTACAACTATTCAAGCTACAATTACAACTTGTTACAACTAGGCCCATTTCAGGGTGTTACAAATCTACCCTCCTTAAAGAGGATTCCGTCCTCGGAATCCGGCCATGTCCACATTCGCATACACAAATCATCAACGGATTCCTTGACACGAATAGTGTCTTCATTCGCCCTTACTACCTTTAGAGATTCATCTTGACTCGATTAATCCAGACAATCTGGACTCGTGAGTTTTGTCACATCAATTCCCATAACTACAATACACTAACGTTCATATGTTTTATCTTGATAAAAGTCAACAATAACAGAGGATCAAATCTCTTAAAATCCTTCTACAACTACAATTAAATCTGTTCTTGCTTCAATCACATTCATTATTTCACTTTCAATTAATATTCTACATTTAATTCTATCTTCTAACTTTAATTTCACAATTGGACGACTTTTAGGCTTAACTTTACAATTACCATTGTTACAAAATCAACAACATCAGTACCACAATTATTCTATTATCTGTCCGGTTATAGTACACAACGTGTGCACATATATTACTTATACTCGTCTTGCTTGACTACAAGAAACTACACGTGACTATTTCAAAGTTACACGACATGTCACTTAACTCAAACCTTAAACTTACGCAGCACTTCCAACTAGTTAGGACACTCCGTAGAGTCGTGCCCGTATTGACTACACTCGTAACAAAATTTACCCAAACACTCTTTGGCATAATGTCCAGGGAGTCCACAAGAGTAACAAACCCTCTCTTTGTGTCGACACTCCCCAGTATGACCTTTACCACACGTCTCACACGCAACTCTATGCCGGGATCCCCCAGTTCCTGTTTGAGTCTTCATCTTCTTATTTCTCTCATTGGGTTCTTCTCCTATCCTATCAAACTCTTCTCGAATAGTGTCTCGTATTCCCTCCTTGATCTCTTCCTTTATTTCATTCTTTACCTCTTCCTTCATTTCATTCTTTACTTCTTTCTTCATTTCATTCTTTACTTCTTTCAAAATTGGCGGCATGTTTTTCTTGAAACATTGGTCGAACTGCTCCGACATAACCTCCCGAAGATGACGTGTAGGCACAGCTCCACTTCGATTTCCGTACACAGAAATATGATCCTGCAATTCCCCAATAGTAGTTAAATCTAAAGTCTCCTCGGGTTTTTCTTCGTTTCCAACTTGTTGATTCAAACTTCTCTCCATACTTCTGCAACAAAAGAACTCTTAATCAGGATAAAAACATCAACACTATACATATATATTCTTTCTTAATAAACCATTCAGGTTTCCCTTAACATCATTCCGATTACATTTTTCACATTTCTCTTCTTAATCACTTCTACCTTTACATTAACAAAAACTCATTTGTCTTAAATGTTTACTTTAATCTGTCACATTTACACTTACTGCCTTTAATTTCCACAGTACGTACCAATTACAAAAAGTAAGGAAACTAATCATATGAACAACAACAACTTAACAGAACACAACTATTAACTGTAATACTTTCACTAGTTATTATTTGTCCACTTATTACCAAATTCCATCTTAGTACAATAAACAATTTTAATCAATCGTGGTATTACGTATTCCTTCTTAATTTATCTTTCATATTTAAACAACAAGATAATACGAATACCATTTTCTTATCATCTTCACAAATTTGGTGGAGGTATAATCCAAACTCATCAATATCAATTATAACTTTAACAACATATTCAACAACTGATACTACTTAATATTAACAAACTTTACTTTTCACGAGTCCGTATACATAGAACAAACACTTACTATTTCTTACAAACCACCAATTTACAACATTACAACCAAAATTCCTGACTCGCGAACTTACTAACACAGTTACAACAAAACTACTAAAGAAAACACTTATAACTACTCCTCCAACTAACTTCCCTTGTCATTAGAAACACCTATATTTTATGGCTAGTCGATGACTCACAAGTTCTTACATTCATACCCATAGTACATTCACTTATTCCATGTCTCGGGTTATGGCACCTGTAACACACCTTTCGCTTAAACTTACACATTCTCACTACGTGCCCTAATTCTCCACACCTATAACATCTAACAGTGGCTTCAGTACAATCACCGACATGATAAGCACGGCAATTTGAACACCAAACACCTTCAAACTTTGGCCTTTTAGAGGAACCAGATTTCTCCACCACGGAAGGTTGTCCCTTTAAAGAATCAGGTTTAGAGGGCAACCGATTCTTCCTTTTCTTACTTTCACTTCCATGAATGCGTTTATAGCGAAGACACTCTTCTTCGATCTGTAGTGCTAGTTGAAAGGCTTGTTTTAAACTTGTAGTGGTTCTAACACAAACACATTGCTCAATCGGCAGTATACTGGCGAACTTTTGTATTCTAGCGTGTTCATCTGGAAGCAATCGCGGCACAAACTCCATTTTATCTTTAAAATCACGGATCAAGTCTCTCATGGGTTGACTCCCTTTTTGAAGCTTATTTATTTCCCGCTCCATATATTCTTCATCACAATCAGTGCAATACTTTTTCGTCAATTCCTCACGAAATCGTTCCCAAGTCACGGTACTCGACACTTTCTTACTAACCGAAGCTTCCACATCATTCCACCATAAAGTAGCCTTGTCCTTCAGCATATGTATCGCGTACTCCACACGATACTTTGGTGCACAGTCGCATAATTCAAAAATCCGCTCCATCTCTCGAAGCCAGCGAGTAACAACAGAAGGGTCATCACTACCGTTAAAGCTAGGAGGTTCACAGGAAAGAAAATCCTGGAAAGCATCATACTTAACATCTTCCCTCTCTATCGAATGAAACAACATTTCTTTGGTCACTCGCAGCTCCACTTCCAAACGTCGAACATAAGCCTCTCTCTCTTGCTTATACCTCAGTTCTTCAAAATGGCGACTAGAAGCTACATCTTCTACCTCAATATGGAGACGAGCCATCTCATCCCTTACTTGCCCGACATCTTGTTCAACACTAGCTTGCTGACTCGACATGTTAATCTACTACTGTTAAAGGAACTAGTATGTAACACACAACTTATTCTCAATCTATCAACATTACCAGTTAGTTCACAACATATAACAATCATACAACACTCATTCTCAACCCCAATAATCCCGCAAGGAACACTTAACGATGGTCGGGCCCGAGTTTGAGATCGAATACTTTTACAAGTGCCCGATTCCATCAAACTTAGGCTCTGATACCTAATTGTAACACCGGGTTTCACGAGCTTAAAATCAGTAATAATTTAATCTTTTTAAGTATACTTACCAACGGCTTGCAGCGGAAACTAAACACTGGTTATAAAAATATAAAATGTTGTTATCCGACTTGGCAAATATAAACATCAAAAGCCAAGTCTCTAAACAAACCGGTGTTACCATACTATAGACCGACCATCGGATCACAGGTATATATAACAACAGAGTGTTCCAGAAGAGTTAAATACAATTACCCACAAGCACCCGTCTCACCAGGCTGCCTAATCATTACCTGTAAAAAGGATAAATCATGAACCGGTTAGCTACACTAGCTAGTGAGTACAGATTACACATAAGTATCAATAAGCATGCAGTCGAAAACCAGGAAAGCACACAAGGCTATCCTATCACATCGTGGTGCACCAATCATACCCGTAGGAGTCGCATATTGCAGGGTAGCGAGCCCCGCTCAACAATCCTAGCCGGGAAATCAGCTACAACCAATTGCACCAGTTGGAAAGCGAATAGCAGTCCACCTGGTACACTCTGTCTATCATGTTGGTTCCTATCTGTCAAGGAACCTTACTCCTTAGAGGAACGGCGGCCTGCAGGACCATTACCCAAGCGTATACTACTTGAGTACCGTTAGTTCCCAGGTACTAACACCCGTCTACCCGAGAACCCAGCCAGGTATTAACACCCGTCTACCTGACCGACCTCCATGTTCTATCGTTTAGTGTCCGGACACAATAACAAATACACGTATCTTTCATGCGCGCATATAATCACACCAGTTAACATCTTTCATATTGATAAACAACATATTAATACAATTCTATCATAGCATACAATTACCGCATGGTTTCTATCACAAGTGTACTTTTTCATACATATAGACAACATGCAAGTACGACTCTTTCTTAGCATACTGTATATCTCTATCATAAACACACTGTATGTTTCTATCATAACATTCTTTCATGTATCATACACCAATTACATGTCATCATGTACAACATACAGCTTACCTACTGAGACTCATGGGAAACCGGTACTCACCTGGAATCCGTGCTATGCAGATACACCACTTGCGTCTTCCGACCTCTTAGATACACCTAACACATTAGGTTCAGGCTTAGACACCAATCAACGACACTTAACTAGACTTAAAGCACCCTACATCGGGCGGTACTAACAATTGCCTGAACAAAAGCTCAACATGGCTTCTAACAGCCCCCTACGGCCATAGGAAACATTACCTACGCCCGTAGAGGTTGTTTCTAGAAAAACATGACCTACGGCCGTAGGAACCAAACCCTACGCCCGTAGAATTTGTTTCATCACCCGTAGGTGGTAATTCTCTTAAACAGGACCCTACGGCCGTAGCTACCTTTACCTACGACCGTAGTACACAAACAACCCCTACGGCCGTAGCACCATACTACTACGCCCGTAGGCACTATAATTACAGTAACTTCATGCTCTGTTCTTCGACAGCCGCTATTCTTCGAGTTTTAGTCACAAAAACCAACTTGAATCCGTATTCAAATGTTTACACAACATATCTAACATACATATGAACTTATAAACACGATTTGGACAAAAGAACAACATCAAACACATTGGAATCCATCCAAATGGATCCATTCCTCAACAAGAACTCAAGAACTAGGTTTTGATCAAGAAAACTTACAAGGAGATGATTATGAACCAGTTGCTTCCAAATTTCAGCTTAAGAATACTCCAAACAACAGATTGCTTCACGAATTTCTCTTCAAAAGATCAAAGGTTTGTGTGCTTATAACTGTACGTATGAATGTATGCGTATGTATGTTGGTAAAATAAAACAGATAAGTCTTAAAAGACTTAGGCCGACCTTGGTTGGCTAATACCCCCTCTTGGGTATTTTGTTCTCTTATTCAACTTAAAACACAACTTAGGTTTATCCGTTTCAACTAACGGAGATATTTTTGGAACCATTATCCAAAACCATACAACTATTTATCTACTTGGTCAACTTATGACACTTTTCACATTATCACATTTTAATCTACAATTAACACCAGTTAACACCAATTAACATATAAGGCACCATTTAACAACGTGTTTACTACATTTAATAACAAAACACCAATTAAAGTCAACGTACAACTATTCAAGCTACAATTACAACTTGTTACAACTAGGCCCATTTCAGGGTGTTACAATTCTTATCCCCTGTTGTAGCTCAAAACACACAAACACATATACAACACACATACATACGTACGTAGCTTTACATACGCACACACTTAGAGTTTTTGAAGAGAAATCAAGAAGGAGGATCAATTGTTAGCTGATTTCAGTAGTAATTCGAGTCTTGTAGCTTGTAATCGTCTTCTTCAAGTAAGTTTTCTTATATAAATCTAGTTTTTGTGTTGAAGTGATATGAGAACCCATTTGGCGGATTCAAGTGGGTTTTAGTGTTGATTTTATGTCCAAATCATGTTGCCAAGTTCATTGGTATGTTAGAGATGAGGTATAAGCAATCAAAACTGGATTCAAGTCGATTTTTAGTACCAAAACTCGAGAAACAGCTTCTGTCGGAAAACAAAGCTGATGGTCACTGTATATTGGTGCTTGCGGCCGCAAGGGAAAGGCCTTGCGACCGTAAGCTGTTTTGTTATCCCTTGCGGTCGCATGCATGGGTCTTGCGGTCGCAAGTGGGTGTTGTCAAGGTTTACCGTCTAAGGACGAAGGAAACATACTTGCGGTCGTAAGTACAAAACTTGCGATCGTAAGCCCCCATGATACCACCCTTGCGGTCGCATAGCGATGTCCTTGCGGTCGCAAGTTGGGGTGGGTTGGGAAGGACCCTTGCGGTCGCAAGTATATCCCTTGCGGTCGCAAGGATGTGTTGAAATGACCCTTGCGGTCGCAAGTGATCCCTTGCGGTCGCAAGCAGGGGTTTATGCTGACAGTTTTGTAGTGTTGTGTTTTAAGCCTCGTTGATCGTTATTGTTTGGTGTCTAAGCCTGAACCTAATGTGTTAGGTGATTCGGACGACTCCGTGTGCTCCTGGGATTCCCGAATCCATATTTGTCTCCTCTAACCTCGAGGTGAGTACCGGTTTTCCCATGAGTCTCGGTAAGTAGCGTTGTCTGTTGTTTGTTGAACTAAGTTGTTGATGTCGCACACGTGCGTATATGAGGTATGTTATACCATGTTGTTATATATTGTTGCCATGCTACGTTGCTTTACACGTTGGTTATGAATCGCATGCGTATAGTTGAACCCGTATTGGGTTGTAGTTGTATATGGTACTGGTCCGGACTGTTGATGGCATGGTTAAGGTCAGCTTTCTTCCCGAAGGCTGGATCCCTTTGATGGAATAACGGGGATCAACGGTACTCGGTGTGCAGCACGCCGGTGTGGTCTTGCAAACCGCCGCTCCTTATCGTGAGTTGGGATCTTAGCTTTCGTTGAGATCCGAGATGTTGAGCTTCGAGCTTCGTAACGCGTTTGGTGGACTGCTCTTCGCTCCCCCACCATTGCGGATAGTTGTAGCTGATAGTCCCCAGTTTGAATCGTTGAACGGGGCTTTTCCCCCTGCGAGATATGATTCCTACTAACTCGTTGGCGCAACGTTATATGTTAGGATAGCCTTATGTGTTGTCCCGTAGTTGGGATAACCTGCTTATTGATGCTTATGTGTTAATCTGTATTCACTAGCTAGTTGTAGCTAACGGTGCCTAAATTTCCCTTTTTGCAGATGCGAAGCAGTTGGCCTTTGTGAGGCGGGACTGTTGGTAGCTGTTGTATATATATATTTTGCGGAACACTGTTCGATGTATTTATATGTGATCCGATGGTCGGTACGTGTCGATTTAGTTGGGTAACACGCGATGGTATTTTGGACTTGGTTTATGGTGTTGTACTTTTACTTTACCAAGTCAGATAAACCTTATTATCTTTTGTAAAATGTTGGTTACTTCCGCTGCTGGCTTTTATTAGATAAGTTTAAAAAGCTTAAATTTTTCCCTAATTTTAAGCGCGTGAAAACCGATGTGACACTACAACCATTTCCTGCTCTTTCTCATTAGATCCAATTGCCTAGCAAGGTCTTGAGAGTGAAATGAGTATTCTTGATGATATCATGGGTGGAAATGCCTATTACAAATTTGATTTCCTCTATTTTTGTAACACCGGGTTTCACGAGCTTAAAATTAGCGCCAGTTTAAACATTTTTTTAATACAGGATTAATCAAAAGATCGCAGCGGAATCAAACAACTGATTACAAGATATTAGTATTGATACCGGACTTGATGAGAAACATATCAAAATACATCAAGTCCCAAAACTACCAGTGTTACCAACTAGACACCGACCACCGAAACATGGCAAACTAACAAACTACAAGTGTTCCCCAAAAGATATGTACAAAAATACCCACGAGTATACCCAGCCACCAGGCCCATAATCACTAACCTGCAAAAAGGGAAATTCATACACCGATTAGCTACACTAGCTAGTAAGTACAGATTTCACATAAGTATCAATAAGCATGGTTTAACATTACAAGTACGACACACAAACTAGTCTACCACATAGTGGTGCGCCGACAAGTCAGCAGGGTCATGTCTCGCGGGGGAGCCAGCTCAGCTCAAAGACCCAAACTGGGGAATCAGCCACAACCAACCGTACGGGTGGGGGAGCGAAGAGCAGTCCACCCGACACGTTACAGAGCCGCGTAGATCCTAGCCATAGGCCAAGACCCTCAGAACTCACGTCAAGAACCACCGTCCTCAACTTACCACATTTCAGCAATCCACACTTCCCACAATTCCGCACTTCCCACAATTTCTACACTTACCACAATTCCCGCACTTACTTGTCTGGACGACCACCACACTTCTCAGCTATTCACAGTTTGCACATAAACACATTTCACTAATAACCACACTTTACCCGTAGCCACATTTCACAGATAACCCCTATCAGTTCCATTACCTTGCTAGCATTTCACAATTAACACGTATCGTATTACATCATTTCAATTTCATAAAGTAACTTACCTCAAGGCATGATAGTTCATATAATATCGTCTCTAGCATATCATACCTCGGGCATATAAAACAACACAAATAACACATTGCAATAACTACAGTTAGCTCTACTTACTGATCCTTATGGGAAACCGGTACTCACCTTAAGCTCATAGAAAGCTGACACAACGATCAACAGTTTTCGTTTCCTCTCGAACACCTAACACAATACATACATGCCTGATCGTCACTTATACATAGCACCCTTAGGTTAAAACACAAGTAAAACAAGCTATCAGTCCTGGACCCCTGCTTGCGGTCGCAAGTACAAGCCTTGCGGTCGCAAGAGCCCCCTAATAACATCCCTTACGATCGCAAGGGAAACCCCTTTTGGTCGCAAGTATGATTCTAGGGTTGGTTACGATCGTAAGTTCTGTACATAGGCTCACAAACCTTATTTCCTTCGCCCGTAGGCGGTAAACCTCATAAAACACATAAAATACCCTCCTACGGCCGCAGAAACCTTTTCCTACGGTCACAGAAGGCTTAATTTCAATAAACCTGAAAAACACCCTCCTACGGCCGCAGGAACATTTTGCTACGGCCGCAGGAATAAAAGCGGCCCCTACGGCCGCAGGAACTTTCTTCTACGGCCGCAGGAAGGGTTTTTACAGAAAAGTCAGCTCTGTTCTCCGACAGACACTGTTCTTCGCGTTTTTATCACTAAAATCGATTCCAACTCATGTTTAATCACTTATACAACTTATTTAACACCCATACATAGTTCCTAACATGTTTCTACATAAAAACCCACATCAAAACTCATTAAAACTCACTTTCAAGACTAAATCAACATCATCTTCTCCAAAACCCACAAACTAGGTTAAACAACTAAAATTACTTACAAGGATGATGAAGATAAGCTGATTAACACACGAATTGCTACTGGAACTACTTGAAATCAGTTTGCTTCTTGATTTGCTTCTTCAAAACTCCAAGGAACTATGGTGTGTGTGTACGTACAATACTATGTGTTTGTGTGTATCTTTGTCAAAGACAGAGGATAAGGGAGAGTTATAACCGACCTTGAGCTTTAATTATTAAACTTCGGGTATTTTGTTCTCCTTTTTAACTTACAACTTGACATACGCTATCCCGTTTCAACTAACGGGGATATCTTTAGAACCATCATCTAAAATCGTTCAATATTCTACCAAGTCTATCTATTTTCTACTTTAATCACTTGACCACTCTTAATCCACATAACCACATTAAATCGACAATTAGCATTAATAGTACAACTAAAATACTTTGACCAAAGTCAAGGTACAACTACTAAAACACAAGGTACCACCACACTCTACTAGGCCCTATTTCAGGGTGTTACAATTTTGGGGTTGGGTCAGATTTGATAATTTCTCTCAAGTAAGTTCTAACTCACATTATTATTTAGTTTCAGTGATATATGATGCATCTTGAGTCGCATTCTTGTTATAAGTGAGTTTCAAAGCCAAGTGGTCATTTATGGGTCAAATTGATTAAGTTAGAGTTTGAATCAACTATTGATATGGAATGTGGTTGCTAACGGTTGTATTTGGTCTATTGAGTTGTTAAAGAATTGCAAATAAGTTGTAATCGATTTGGTATCATTTTGGTTGAGTTTGAGATCAAAAGAATGGTCACATGTTCAGGAGCGCATCGTGGTGTGACCAGCAAGACATCGCGACGCGATGTCGATCGGTTTAGGAATTGATAATCTTGATTTATTGATATCGCGACGCAATCTAGACTTCTCACGTCGCAATGAAATGGTTCATCTAGGTAGAAAGATCATTTTAGTTAACCATAGCGCGGAATATCTCGTGATTCCTTTGTACGCGACATGATCTCTCTATATCGCGGCACAATTAAGTCCTGATCACCTTAAGTTCTTGTTTTGAACTTTGAAACTAGTTTAACATAGTAAGGTTAGTTTTATTGACCCTTATTGATTAAACTTGAGTTCAAGAGTGGTTTAAACATGTGTTTGAACACAGATAGGCATGTGTTATCTAAATTGTGATGATTGTGATTTGTGGATTATGAGATATAGGCATTGTGATGTCCCAAATGCATATTGTTGAATGAATTGAGTGTCCGGTGGTCTTTGTGATTCATGTCATAGTCTGGACTAATGTTGTACGATTGGCCGATTGCACATTGGTTATGCTTCTTGCCACTAGTAAACGTGTATGGTTCAAGAGGCTACAGCGAACGTACCATGAGATATATATGTGGTGTTGAAGATGGATGTTGTAATTGGTGGAGCTAGGGTGATAAGGAAAGCTCCATTATGACTGTGTGATTCAAGAGGTTGACGAGTGAACCGAATCAAAGAATACACATGTGGACTTGGAAAGAGATCACCCGCTTCAGATGAGCGTTGTATGTGGAATGTTTTGTGCTCCCCTACCTCGAAGGAAGATCGGATTATCCCCTATGTGAGCACGTATTAACTGTGACTAGCTACCACGTGGAGATATCTTTACTCAATGGACTTATCCCCACATCCTCGTGTGTTTATGTTTGTGTTTCATGTTGTGAATATTGCCAAACTTGTGTTAAAATTATATTGATTTTGAACATAAATAAATCTTGTTGTATTTTGTATCCACATGTACTTCTTAGCCTTGTGAAGTAGGTAGTTACTTTGAAATTTTTGATGGCATGTTTAGTCATAATTATTAAAATTGTTATTGACTTTTATATTGACTTGCGATGCTTGAATTTAATCGAAGATTTTAGTGATTGCTTAAGTAGTAAATTATATAATAAAAATCATGCTTTAAAATGAGGTTAGAAAAGTATTAATTTGGATTGAAACCAGGGTATTCTAACAACCAACCAACAAACAGAACACACACATAAAACTTGGTCATTAAGGAGGAACACCCGTTTGCAAGGCTAGTCCCTAATGGAAGCAAAACGGACCCAAAAGCTTAAGAGCGTTACGCACCTAAGCTTTCGTGAAGACAAATAGAAAGCACAAACTTCGATCACCGGACCCACCAAACACATTACCACAAGAAAAAGCCACATTTTTGCTCATGCTATTTAGATTATGAAACATAAATTTAAGAAATGCTACTAGATGTTTACTGTTACAAGCAGTTGCAGGTATATTATGTATGTACCTTAGATCCAATGATGCATATTGGATCTTAACTTGCTATATTTACCCTCTCTTTTAATCTTCCAAAAATGTGGATCTAGCTACCTCCATGTCACTCGCACAATATTCATCACTCTCGTCGTAAGGAAATGCATACGCCCACTGAACCCAAATCATAAATTCATACTGACAGTAGAAACAGTTAACCATTGAATTTCTGTTGCAGAAGCTGAGTGTATCACAAACCTCCTGTTGCAGATTTATATCATAAACCCTCTTAGCTAATAGATAAGATGATACTCCTATTGCAAAGAAGGGAACTAGGTCAAGCTTAAAACTTCACTGATTTCTCCATTTGTCAGGATTAAATATCGAGATGTTTGACTTTTAAGAGTAAAAAGGGGAACCAGGTAGTTTGCTTGAAATGGAGAGCAAGAAGTAATGAGACTAACCAACCTGGTTAAAGGATGCATGATGTTAGACTGTTAGAGTACTATGGTGATGACAATGGAAGCAGCCTGTGAGGGAATTCCTGACATATTTACGCACGCTCCTGAAGTTGTGGGAACTTCTTCTGGGAGTAACACCCTCTGACATATTCCTTCTCATTTCTTGGGCTTTCATTTGTGCAGCTCTATGCTTGTTCAATATTTTATCCATAGACGCCGACTTCTTCTTTTCCAATTTCATCTGGTGAAAAATAAAAATATATATATATAATATATTCAACCCCATCACCACAATTCTGCTTACAAATTCAGTTATGTGTAGCTTATGAGATCTTTCCTTCATTATAAATGTTTCAAAAACGAAAAGAAGAAAAGAAATATTTACGGAGCTAGAAGAGAATTGATTAATTATGTTTTTCTGTTGAGTAGGTTTTCAATGTTATCGATCATGATGGACATACGTACTTCAAGTTTACGGATTGATGCCTCAGCTTTTGCATTCTGCAGGTTCTCCCAAGCAGTGATCCTTGCTTCCTCTTTCTGAAGTCTGCAAATTACAAGAAAGCAAAACCATGATTATTGTCGTATATGCTCAAACATATGTAATGTTTTTGTCTGTATCAAATTCAAATTAAAGGTGTTCCCTTGGTCCCCAGATGAGTCCCACTCTAAACGAATTCCTCAAACCAAATTATTTTTATTTTACTTTTAGGAAAGTCACTCACTGACCACCCCCTTGATAACTTTACAGTTACATATGGGCATCCAAAGAAGCTGTTCAATGTCACTTATTGCTTCTGATTTTAATTAAAAGTAATTGGTGGGCTCCACCACTAATCTTGATGAAATAGCAAGCGCCGGTGAATGGCTGGGAAGGAAAGAGTAGAAGGAAGCCATCAACACACTGTTACCATTTTGACATAGTGTTTGGCACTGATCTAACTTATTTCCAGCCTAAATAAAGATCTCTCTTTTTAGTTCAAGGTTTATGTCCTTAGAGATACATATGTCAAAATTCTTTTAGGTTAATTGTTCCAAGGTCCCTTTCAGCCTACACGGTCATATCCGAATACAAATTGTTCCTCACTGTAGTATCACAGTTCCAATCATAGGGTATGACCAAAAACATCTCTTCATATCTTCTCAATTGGTGCCACTTTAACCTTTAAGGCATCATCTTATCCATACTTTTTTTACATTTCTTGTTCACTCGTTTCATATGGAAACACGCAGATCCATACATCATAGCTGGTGTCCACTAGTGCAATGCACACCTAGTTAGGAACTAAGATAATGGATGGGTCTGTAGAAAAAAAATTCTTCTGGATGCTAGATCCAAAAGTTGTATTAAAGAAACTTGAAGAAGTTTTGATGCAAAGTAACTTCCAATGCTAATAAGACCTGGCATCTGGTTTTCAAAAAAGTTGTCATTTCTCTCTCCCTGATATTTAGATATAAATGAGGTACATACAAACAGGAGTAGAATGGTTGTAGTTACAGACATACTTTGACACTTTCATTGCTCCTTCTGTAGTATTCCATCTCAAAGCTAAGTCATTAGCCTCTGGTGACCGATTAGTCTTCACTCTCAACCTGTGTCTTTTTGAATGCTTAGTCATAGTGGCTCCTTTGTCTACCTGGACATCCCTGACTTCTAATCTAGCACTGCCAGGTTCCACAGGTGGTTGTGCTGATGTATATGTAGGTGAAGTTTCAGGGCTGCTCGCAGGGCTCATCTGGGTTGCCATATCTCGTCGTGAAACCACACGAGAAACACCATTTTCATCAAGGTTCTCGTCTGCAAGTCAAGAATTCAAGATATCAGTCACAAGCATCCATAAATAGGTAAAAGTGATGACACAAATAAAATTGAAGTCATTGTCCATCGATGGATGCACGTTACTAAAATGTCTTTAGCAATGAGTGTTCCTTTAGCATAAAGTTGCATAAAATAACACCTGCTAAATAGTACAGATGTGGGCATAGTCAAAAAAAGTAAGAGCCTTTGAGAACGGGAAATAGGCAATGTAATGAGAAAGTACGATTAAAAATGTAAACAAGAAAAGTAAAAGAAGAAAAGAAGTGAATAAGATGAGCACAGAAGGGGCGGCAAGTGAATGAATCCCATCCCCTAGCGAGTAAAGTGCACAAGTCACTTTTTTTAGTTTTTGTAATATATTTTATCATCATGCAATTCAGTTGGCAAACTTGATTAAACATGATTTGCTTTACATGCTGACAAAGGAAAAAATTTTATAGTCATCTCATCTTGACATTCCGTGGACTTTTAACACTTTATCTTACAATAGATGTGTTTAATTCGCTTTTGACAAAATAATTTTTCAGTGAGGATCACTTTTGTGGCAATCCATGACAAGTAGGTAATAATGTAATATGATACATAAACGTGTACAGTCCAAAGTAGACCCATAGAGAGAGCCTATGGAATGGAAAATTATACCTTGAGAATCAGGATACGAAGACTCGATCAACAAGTCAGACCATCCAGGTACATTAGCAGATTGTACCATCCCATACTCAGTGTGAGCAGCACCAGCATGACGAAACTGTAAACCATCCGGCAACAGAACTCCAGTTGTAAGTGGCGAACCTGCAAGAAAACTTCTGGTGCTCCCACCTTCAAGCACTGGCATAGCAGGCGAATAGTTTGAAAAGTAAGCAACACCAGGAGTCCCTCCCAATGGTCCACTTTTTGCCTTGGGTCGTCTCTGAGGTGGTGGTGCTAGGGTTTTCTTGCAAACCCCAAAACCAGATACTGGACTTGTAATCCATCTCTCAGCATCATCCCATTTTGATGGCAGTGTTCGCCCACTATTGAAAGGCATCAATGCTGCAGCACTGATATGCCTGCGACTACTATTGCTTGGCAAAGGCACTCTTTCTGAACACCAACCCTTTTGAAAACCAAAACCCATATTGTTATCCCCATAATCAGGAGTCCCTGGACTAGTATATGCTCCCGAATTACGGAAAGAAGATGAATTCTTATTTACAGATCCCAGCTGTGGTGAATAGCAGACCTGCATTGCATTTCCTGCTTCTACTAATCGCTAATCAAGTTTCCTAAAATTTCTTCCCAAAAAGCTGCACTTCAAATCGAATTACGATCAGATAATGGTCGACCCTATTCTTTAAAATTTAATGGAATGAAGGCTAGTACAGATGTATCTTTGCATCATGAATCTACACATAAACAAATAACAACTAGAAAGAAAAGTACAAGAAGGTAATTTCTGGGCGGTCACCGGTTTCTGTGGACCAGAGTGAAGACATAGATACTTCCAAGTAGAATAGAAAAATCACGAAAACGAAAATACGATAAAAACAAAATTCAATTACAGGTAGACAAAAAGAAAAAGGGGCAAAACGCTTAAAACATGAGGAAAATATCAGATTTCGCAAATGATCGTCTTAGGTCAAACATGTTAGGTTTTTTAGTTACAACTTCACCTACTTAAGCACTAGAAAAACGAACCCAGATTCAAAAAATTTGCCACAATCGAAGCAGAAAACTGAAAATGCAATGGTTATATGGGTTGGTTTACCTGAAACAAAAGGTGTTTCTTAGTTGAGTTATGAAAGTAGGGAAGGTGTTTGATGAAATGTGGCAGTGAGTGAGATCGGATGGATAGATGAAGGAATTGAATTGAATTGAATTGAATTAAAGAGGAATGAATATTATCTTGGGGGATTTTAGTTTAGAGATCGCAGACAGCTTCCATGTGAAAGTGCCCTGATGTACGGAGACTCTTCCACCGTCTCTCTCTCTCTCAGTCTACCACACTCATTTAATGATGCCCAAGACCTTGGTTTAAGCTTTATTTATATATACATATATATAAATAATAGAAAAACGATATATGATTAATTAATGTTTTCACACTCATAAATATTTAAATATAAAATAATATATTTAAAATTCAATTATTCATTAATCAGTTAACGTTAATTTCAAATATATGATTATAAGTTGTATTTTTTTTTAAGTTAATATAAAAATATAGTCATGAAATTTTAATATTTAATTATATATGATTCAGTATATAATCATATGTGATTGTAAAACATCATAATTTAATTACGAAAATGTCATACCGTCTAAAATTTTAAAATTCAATCTGAACCATTGAACATTTCTTATATCACCATATCATAAGCCTTTCATATGTATTAAAATTGACCATTTATTATTAGAGTTTATGACCATTTATTATTAGAGTTTATTCTACAAAAGTTTAACGAAAACTATTCTATTAAAGTCACTTATAAATAATTTCATAATATAAAATAATAAGATGTGTAATCTTATAAACAGTTTTTAAACTTGATTACTATTTTATAAATATTTTTATTATCATTAAAATCATTTCGTTGTAAAATCCGAAGATGATATAGCTAAGAGCCACCTATTTTGATCTCTGTAAGTCTATGAAATAACCAATAATAATGAATGCTTTGCTGTTTTATCTTCGTAGCCACCAATATTGTACAACAATGAATATTGTAATTACCGATCCTTCTTTGCATTTTTTGAATGACAAATTGATGCTGCTGTTTTATTATCATAACTAGGTTAAGTCTTTGTTATTGAGTTTTTTTACAAAGAATTAGGAAGGATTTAAAAGGAAACTAAAATAAGAGATGTTTTCAAATTTCACTTAAAAAATGAAAATGAAGATAATGAAGGGAGTATAAGGGAGGACTCAAGCTTCTTTTACATTAAAAAATTTTCTTTAAAAAACGGAAGGATTTGAAACGAAAAGAATTTCCTTTTCTTCCCTTTCCTTTCCTCTTCTTTTTGGACTCGAGAACAATGTGTAAATGCCCGTGTAAACATACGAGTAATCATGAAATTATTATTTTATATTGTTTATTTGAATATATAATTGTTGAATATCAATAATAGAAAAACACAATATTCGATTTTCTTGAAAACTAAAAGAATGTTACATTAAAGTTAGTTGACATAAAAATAATTGATGACAACTTTAAAAATAATGTAAAATAAATTACGATAAAATTTGTATAACCATAGATAATGATAAAGAACTTGAATACTTATGTCTAAATTAATTTAGTTATAAAAAGTTTGAATTAGATAAATATTCTAACACAAATAAAATTTATTTAAAATCAAAATTGAATTTAAAACTAAAATTAAGTTAAAAATTTGATTTGTATGAATACGGTTACTCTAACTAATCATATTGTATTAAAAGAAGTATATATTATTATATTGATTTGTATGAATACGTATTATATATTAAAAAAATAGTATATATTATATTGCTTTGTATGAATACGTAGTATATATTTTAAAAACTAGCTAAGCGACCCGTGTATCAACACGGGATGATATAAGTCAATTTTAAGTTTATATAGTTTTAAAGAGTATTAAGACGTATAGTAAAAATAATTAAAAAGTATAGATATGAATATAAAATCTCGTAAGAAATGAATAATCATTACAGAATTTTGAAATTCATACATAAGATTATCATTAGATTTTTTTTAAAACCTCTTTATAAACAACATTCATAGTTTTATTAATAGGGTTTCCTTAATCATCGTAAATTAAAAACTTTTAACCTCTCTTTACTCTTCACTCAAGAAACTGTCACATATAACTATCCATGAGTGAAAACGTGTCTTTTTAGTACTTCTTATAAATATTTTTTTAAATAAAAAATAAAGTTACATTACACGTCTAAAAGTTTTAGTATAATATTAATGTGTTTCTCGTGATGGAGCTTTATCCCGCTATTGTAAAACCATAACTATAATATTATTGTTGATGTTGTTTATAAGCGACCCGTGTATCAACACGGAGATGATATAAGACAATTTTAAATTTATATAGTTTTAAAAATATTAACACATTAAAAAATTAGAAAACATATATATATATATATGAATATAAAATCTCGTAAGATATTATAAACATTACAGAAGTTTGATATACATAAGATTATCATAATACATACTGCAGATACTCTTTATAAACAACAATAATGGTTTTATTAGTAATTTATTGCACACACAAACTAAGCTATTTAATTTGAAATGGGCTAATGGCATATCTAACTTGGGTATTTTTCATACTTTTATAATTGTTGTCTCAATTCACGATTTTTTTTTGAATCTACTGAATGTTGTTTTTTCCTTTTTTTTAAATCATAAGATATCAAAGATATCTTTCACAGTTGATTTGTGAACTCACTACCTCACGTTTACTAAATGAATTGCACACAAAATCAACGAATTTTACTAAGGCAGAGTATGAAATTAGAGATAAAAAAGAACAAATTATGAATCTTCAATAACTTATATATAATTTTCGTTTCTTAATCTAGCTTTTAGGTAATTCAATCACAGAATTTTATGAATCAGAAAAATGAGATGTGTTAGAATAGTGGAATTAAAATGAAGCTTACGAAATGGTCTACTAATTTTTCTTTCTTTCCTGTTTAGTAACATAATTGAGCATTGAAAAATTTATTTTAAAACTTATGGCGTTATTATAATTGTATTTTCCTATTTGGCATATGAATGATAAGATTGACGTGAATAGCTAAATGACGTAAATTCAATTTATTTATATTCTATTTATAATATGTATTCAAATATATATATTATTATCTTATCCACGATTAATTCAAATATATATTATTATCTTATCCAAGATTAACAAACACATAGAAGTTTGTTATAAAAAAAATTTCCTTAAGGGATTTGATGGAATGTGACGTAATAACTAATATATTTTTGATTTTCTTTAATTTTTTTTTTTAAATCAAGGGCTATGATTGGTGGAGATTTTTTTAGTGAAAGTGTTGATGATGTAAGTAACCCTTTTCTTTTAATAGTTGCTTATATATATATGATTCTTTAATTTTTTATATTGATTGATGCACCTTTGTCTGTTTAAAATGTTATCTATTTTTATATAAATTTATCTTAAATAAAACAAAATTTTAAAAAAAATCATTTTAATACTTTTTATCGAAAGACCGAGGAATAAGTTATTATATCGACTATGATATGTAGATAGAATAAATATAAAAAAGATATAAATTGTTTTATGAATAACCTACCCACTACTATTAATGGATAACAAATAATTAAAAATATATCACTTTAAAAAAGTGTCATATTACAATAAAATATATACCAAAACGTAGATAAAAATGAGACGATCACAAATATATAATTATTATTTCTCTGCACAAATTATATAATAAGTTATTAAACATATTTTATAAACAACCTATCATTAATTATATTAATATACAAGTTTTATAAAACCCCCTCACATTTTCATAAAAGCACCTAACATATTTTATAAAACCCCCTTAGAAGTTGCACAATACCCCCTTCTAATTCCTCTAGAGGCTTAAGAATTTTGACGTCATCATAGGGCACTTTTCGATTTTTTAAATTTTTTTTTAAATCAAGGGTTGTGATTAGTGGAGAATTTTTAGGAGGGAGAAACCCTTTTCTTTTAATTAGAATATAAGATTAGTACATATCATTATCTATCTATCTATCTATATCTATATATAAAAGGCATGCAAAATTTTGAATTAAAGGAATGAACGGCTTAGATTAAATCTTTTATTAAATAAAGGGTTCAGATCATCTAATAATTTTTTTCTAATTAGTCTTTTATATATATTAGAAGATTACTTTAAAATTTTAATAACTTTTTCTACTAACTATTTTATCTTCTGTTTGAATTGGATTTTAAAATTTTAATTTTTAATTTTGATTATTAAAAATCAAAGTCGGACTTTTAATTTTAATAAAATAAATGGTTATGATTTAATCTTTTTTAAATAAAAGATTAAGAATTAGACTATCCGCATCGGCTCGCGAGGGAGGGTCGTGAGAGCCCATCACGAGAAAGAACACCATCGCCCCCATGTGTGAGGGGCTGCTCACTCTCACACACGTGAGCCGGGTCGCGCATGTGAGAGGAGAAGGGGGAAAGCATTCGACCGTTGGGGGGTTTTCAATTTTTTATTTTATTTAATCCATTTATCTCCTATAAATACACATTATATTCAACCCTTTTTTTCACACAAAATTATACTCATCTCATATATTCTCTACATTCATCTTTTCTCTCATCAAAAATATATTTCACAAATGGATAGGGGCAAACAATCGTTCAAAACCCCACGACGGGCTTCAAAGACGTGAAAAGGCACGAGCTCGCAACCGACCCCACCGGATAACATGTTCGGGATGTCATCTCCACCACCGAACTACATCCAAAATATACAACAATTTCCGATGTATTCACCTACTCCGATTCCCGGTGGTTTTCATGGTGGAGTTTACCGGGCACAACCCCAGATGTTCAATCAATACCAAATGGGTTTTTCGGATTTTCAAAACATGACGCAAGGTGGTTTTACAACCCTCCTTCAAAACCAAACGTGTCTGGATGATGATGAGCCTGAGATGGAGGAAGATGAGGACGAGGAGGCTATTCCCGACACCCCACGCGAGGAGGTGGTACCCGAAACACAACCCGATCCCGGGCAAAAAGGAAAAAGAAGGGCGGTGCCGTGGAGTGCCGGGGAAGAGGTTTTGTTGGCTATGACATGGGTTACAAGTGATTAAAACTGAGCAACAAAAAAATAAACGCAATGAATAACGTAGCCGAGTCGATAAAAGAGAAAAACCGTCTAATGAAAGAAAGACAAGAAAGCAAAGATTTCGATTTTGTCTATGGCCGACACAATCATCTCACGGGGGAAGCCTTGGATGCGGTGAACAAACGAAAGGAAATTATCAAGAAAAAATACGGGTGGTAGATTTTCCTTTTTTTAAAAATTATGTACTTTTTATTTTTATTTTTTAAGTTATGTACTTTTTAATTTTTAATATTTGAATTTATATTATTATTTAGTGTTTTTTATAATTATTATGTTTTAATTATATTGTTTTAAAAATTAAATAATGTTAAAAAAAAGAAAAAAAAGAAAAAGAAAAAGGATGTGAAGGGTGTGATGGATGCAGGGGTTTGCGTGATATGATGAGAAAATGGTGGGATGCTGATGTGGCACTGATGTGACTATGTGAAGGGTGTGATGGATGCTGGTAGTCTAATATAAAACCAAAAGTGCCTCGAGAGTTGTAGCTCATCGCACATGCATGCTTGTCTCGAGACCATCTATGTCTATTTTTGTTTCAAGATTAGGAGTCGGTCTTTATTCTTTAGATACAACGCAATTTTTATAATTAAACATTTTGAGAACATTAAAGTGTTTTTAATTATATAATTAAATAAAGATCACGAAATAATGTATACAGGTAAACACATATATGGTATTTTTATAGTTTCAGACCCACAATCATTAAAAGAAAAAAAAATTTAACCAACAAGAAAGGATATTCTAGATAGAAGCTTCGTCTCGACCATCATCCCCGCTTAGAGATTCCAAGATTTTATTAATAGTAACTAGCAAGATGCTAGAAAGGATACAAATTTACTTAAGAAATTAAAAGAAGGTAATAGGATTACAACACCACATAGACCAAATTAAAAAATTACATTTAGCTCTATAACTTATCCAGGTAAATAAGGAAGCTTGTACTTCGTCCTCCAACATTGTCACCAGAAATTTCTTCCCCTTAAAAACTAGATTATTACGCTATTTTCATACTAGCCATAACACACATCCAACCGCTGCACTCAAGAAATTTCTTCTTTTAGCTGTTTTCCTATTATTCAAGATGTAGAATATAAGTTGTTCCAATGAATTGTGAGATCCCCATTAATATACTCCTTAAGTTATGTATGTATGTATATAGACACACCACCATTGCGGTGTATAAGAGGGAACTGGAACGCAGAACATAGGGTAACAAACAAAGCATGAAACTGACCAAAAGTGTCGTAAGCATAAATTTATCATAAAGGAGACTTATATATCCCTCGATGAATTAAATGAGAATGGGTACGTACGTTTTTAGTTGTAAAAAAATATTATAATTTTATAAAAAAGAACCTTTTCAAAAGAAAAAAGAAATAAGAAAAGTAGAAAATATTGATATAACAGTTAAGTGAAGGCAACAAATGGTTGGTAAAGATTGACGGTAATTAGTGGAAAAGTATATAACAATTTATAAAGCAATACCATGTTTATGAAAAGAATTATTAGAAAAACAATAAATTTAAGATTTCATGGTCTGGTGAGATATAATCCTCTATCTTTTTGTTAAATCTTTCTACTTATTATAATATTATTCTAGTTATTAGACAAACGTCAAATAAAGAGATGAGAGAATATGAGAGTAGTAAGTTTCATATTTCAAAATTCAGCGAGTATGATGATGAGCTAAAAATAATTAGTATGATAACATATATGTTGTCTTTCTAAATTGTAGTTACAATGTAGTAAATTATGTTTTTGTCTTTCTACATACATACAAGCTCGCAAGCACGTACATATATACACTTTTTTTTAAAGGCACACACACTTATATATAATTTTATAGATAAAAGTACTAATATATTTGTAATTATTTTAATATTTGTTAATTGTAAGAATACTATATTTAAATCTGGCGCACCGTATGTGATATTCTTTGCTGGAGGTCTTTCGGAATACAGTCTCTCTGTATACCGGTAATTAAAGATATGATTGACTCGCCAATCGATGTTCTATGGGGTTTGTGGGTCTATATATGGATCGACATTATAAGGGGGTATGGGTAGAATTTTTTTTGTCACACTTCCTTTTCTTTAGAGACAACAAGTGTGCCGAGTTGCACCGTTACTAGCCATGGAAGTTAGACCCATGGCGATTTAGATTTTCTGTGTGCGGTAAATTACTGTTTTGTTGTGATTTTAAACCCATTAGTTCTTTTAGGTTAGGTTTATTTCGTGGGTATGTGTGTCATTGTTAGGAACACGGGTTTTGTATATGGTTTGGAAAGTTCTCTGCTATTCTCTATCCTTCGGGTGGGTCTTGGGTTTGGGATTGGTGTTATAAGGGGGCGCGGGTAGACTCATCGACTAACACCTTTTGCTTGTTCTAACTTTGTTATAGAGTGTCCGACCTCAACTGCTCATATTCACACAATAGCACTTTGAATCCTTTTGGACGTCGGTTGACATATTTTGGTGGTTTTACAAAAGTGTGGAGTAGTACGGTTGTATCCCTTTCGGAAGTTATAAGGTTTTACCCTTGGTAATTTGTTTTTGTTTGCTGCAAATTACAACTTCTGACTCAAAATCTTTTTCGTTTTTTAACATGTTGGTTTTGGTTCGAATAACTTCTATCATAATATCTAAAACGTTAGTGACAGATTGATAGAGGCTTAATTGCTTGCTATTTTCCAGTTTGTATCACAAGTCTAGTATGCTGTTTATGCAATGATCCATTTGAGTTTTGGTGTGGGAATGCTTTTTGACTTTGGAAGTTTTTTTAAAGGATCAAGACTCAATTTGGTCAACTGAAGGAAGACTTTACATCTCAAGAATTGGCGGACTTCCTATATTCAAGGGATAAAGTCTATCCTGTTGATGTTCAGATTTCTTATATGTTGTAAGGGTTGGAAAGTTGCTATACCAGCTCCTTAAAATGCTCATGGTATATTTAAAAAGAGGATTTGGTTCTTTGTAATTTAGCAAATATAGGTGTTGGATAAATTGAAAGATGGAAGCTAGAAAAAAAAGAATGTGACTTTAGTGTTGAAAGGCTATTGGTCTCATGCATTTTGGCATGTGAAAACTGCCAAACTGGAATTTTAAATGTTTTTGAAAGTTTTAAATGTCTCAAGATTTAAGTTTGTAAAGTATTGATGAAATGAAAGAAGTCTTTATATCTCAAGTTGGTTTCTTCATACAATTATACAATACAAACACATTTTATCTTCAAGTAATGATGTGTCATTCTCTAGAGTAGGTTATAATTATTCGAGTATTAAACATATTTTATCCTAATCAATTTGTTTGTACTAGAATCATGTCGTGCTCTATTTTCGTGTTAGTAATTGATGCCCCAAGTATTAAAGTATGAAAAATCCTACTGAGAGGTCCACAGATCAGAAATCGCCGAAGAAACAACAAGATCTTTCTTTTCTCTGACGAAAATAATGAAATATAGTTGGAGGACTATAACTTCAATTAAGAGATAGTATAGGGGGTGTTGATGTAACTAATCTATGCCACAAAATAGCATTGAAAATGTATACATTTGCCATAAAGATATTTTTGTAAAAATAAGAATGAAATAGCAGGAGAGTGCCACATGTCTTTCAAGAATCTCTATCATTGGTTCTCCATGTTCCAGGTCTCCTCGATGGATTGGCTCACAATCCCACTCGCCCCACCACCGCTATCGCTACCTCAATCCCCAATAACCCTCTTCTTATTTCCAATTTCCATCATTTTTACTTCAACAAATCCTTCAATTCACAATCACAAAACCAGAAAGAAAGAATAATAAATAACCTTTTGGTTTTGTTAAAACCTGCTAATAATGGCAAATTCCCATGTTTTCTGCAGCCCAACAACCACGCTTCACTCAAAAACCCATCTCCCAATTGAATTCTTCCACTCAATTCACTATAGACACCACCATCTCAAGAGTAAAGAAAGTGGGTCTTTCAAGAAACATGGGGTTTCATCAAAGATCAAGGCTTTAGTGACGGAATCGCCACCGCGGACGGCGGATCAAGGTGGGGATTCTTTGGGCGGGAAGAAAAAGAACATAAGGGTACTGGTGGCCGGAGGTGGGATTGGAGGTTTGGTGTTTGCTTTGGCTGCAAAGAGGAAAGGATTTGAGGTTATTGTGTTTGAGAGAGATCTGAGTGCAATTAGAGGTGAAGGACAGTACAGAGGTCCAATTCAGATACAAAGTAATGCTTTGGCTGCTTTAGAAGCAATTGATTTGGAAGTTGCAGATGAAGTTATGAAGGCTGGTTGCATCACTGGTCAAAGAATTAATGGATTAGTTGATGGTATTTCTGGTAATTGGTAAGTCTTTTTCAATTATTTGATTTGTATTATCTCTGTTTTTTGATTGATTTTTGTATTTAGTGATTAGATTATTGTAATTACCAAATTGCACTTGTCTTATTTAGTTGTCTCCATTGAAAGATTTTGTGCATTCTAATGGAACCAATCTGAGGGTTGTTTTGATTCAACCCCATTATTATAAGATAAAATAATCAGAATAACATAATCTTTTCTCTAGAATTAGGGACTCATAATTGATTATTGCAACTTTTATGTCATGATTATTAGTTTAAGACTTTAATTGCATATGCAAACACCCTTTTGGTTTTAAAGGATTGCCAGAGTCTAAATGCTGAAAAAGCTAATAGAAACAAACTTGATTCCAAAACTTAAATGATACAACAAATGAAGAGGAATGTGAACTTTACACTTTTACTGAAAGATTAGTATCTCTCTTTTAGGAGGTTAAAAGTTATATAATTTATGACTTTTTAAACTAAAAAAAGTTAGTACTTGTTTATCAGGTATATCAAGTTTGATACATTCACTCCTGCAGCGGAAAGAGGTCTTCCGGTTACTAGAGTTATAAGCCGAATGACTTTACAAAAGATTCTAGCTGATGCCGTTGGTGAAGATATTATTTTAAATGGTAGCAATGTAGTCAGCTTTGAAGATAATGGTGAAAAGGTATTATCTTGAACTTCTTTTCTTTCATTCGATTGCTATTTTATTACCTTGAATAAACGGGTGTATTTGTAATCGCTTACGCTTATTAGATACTCGTCTTAGAGCCTTTCAAAAGAAAAGATACTCATCTTGGATGCTGTTTATGCAGGTTTCTGTAGTTCTTGAAAATGGACAAAATTTCGAAGGCGATCTTTTAGTTGGTGCAGATGGAATATGGTCAAAGGTATGAGTCTGTTAACATTTGTTCCAAAAAAGTTAATTTTTATTTGGAAATATTAACACATGTTGCATATAAACAGGTAAGGAAGAATTTGTTTGGGCCAAAAGATGTCACATACTCAGGCTACACTTGTTACACTGGAATTGCTGATTTTATACCTCCTGATATCGAAACTGTTGGGTATGATCATTTTCTTTTTGTTTTCCTTTTATTGCTTTACAATTTCCAGCTTTTTTTGTGTCCCGAATTTGAATGATTTATATATTTTCTGTAGATATCGGGTATTCTTAGGGCACAAACAATACTTTGTTTCTTCTGATGTTGGTGGTGGGAAGATGCAATGGTATGCATTTCACAAAGAACCAGCTGGTGGTTCAGATAAACCTAATGGTAATCTTTGTAAATGCTAATATACCATATCTATTCAAGATTAATAATGTTAACATGCAATGGGGTTGATTCAAGTTTCAAAAATTTTGGTTCTTTTCATACATCAGATGTCGGACTGTTCAAAATGAAGTTGGATCCAGGATTTTGAATTCTTATATGATTGTGGTTTATAACATCATAATATCTTGACTTAAAAGCTTTTGTTTTTGATTATCTACACCTTTCTTGATATTATAGGTAAAAAGGAACGTCTTCTTGAAATCTTTGGAGGTTGGTGTGATAATGTGGTGGATTTGTTGGTTGCCACCGATGAAGAAGCAATATTAAGGCGGGATATATTTGACCGCACTCCAAAATTCACATGGGGAAAGGGTCGTGTAACTTTGCTTGGAGACTCGGTTCATGCGATGCAGCCTAATTTGGGTCAAGGAGGTTGCATGGCAATTGAGGTAACATTTCTAAGTTTAATATGAACAATTGGTGTTTCTGATATGACTACAAAAAATTATATAATTTTACTAATACTATAACCCATTAGAGATAAAACAGAACCCGCATTCACCAATTCATCAGTACATACTACAGCAGTTGAAATTGCCTAATTTAACTTTATTATTACTATAAAAGTAAATGATTTCGGTATTATTATTATTATTATTATTTATTTACACACAAGGGAGGACATGGTTGAATTGTTCTTGTTCTTGTTTTTTACAGGATAGTTATCAACTTGCACTTGAGCTTGATAAAGCTTGGAACCAAAGCACTGAGTCAGGAACACCTGTAGATATCATCTCTTCTCTAAGAAAGTAAGACTTCAGTTTTTAAAGGAAATCAAACTTTTTGTAACAAAATATATCTGCTTTCCCTTTTAGGGAGGAGTGAATATCATGTAAACATGACATTTCGAGAAAAGATCATTTCTTTATAAAAAAAGAATATCATTTGAGTTTTACGGTCAAGTTTTTACTTTTTGATGCAGGTGTGAAGAGCTCTAAATAACTATAGTTATACCAAATGATAACTTGTTAGCAGAAATAAAAAACAATTTATGTCTGAATACTTATCATTTGGTGTTTTGAGTTGCTATCCATTAGAACAAGATGTTTTAGTCCATGTGTTGACCATATATTAAACCAATTCTTGGAATTTTGACGGTTTTGGTCACTTTAGATACGAAGATGCAAGAAGATTACGTGTTGCAGTTATACATGGATTGGCAAGAATGGCTGCAATAATGGCATCAACTTACAAGGCTTATTTGGGCGTGGGGCTTGGCCCATTGTCGGTAAGAGTTGCAAAACACACCCTCTAAGTACACAAATCGGTTTAGAATCTCTTTTGTGCGCATAATTACATCTTCTTTTTGCAGTTTTTAACAAATTTTAGAATTCCACATCCTGGACGAGTTGGTGGAAGATTTTTCATTGATATTGGGATGCCTTTGATGCTAAGTTGGGTTCTTGGTGGCAATGGGTGAGTGACATCTTAGTAGCCAATCATTTTGCAAATATAAATTTCTTGAGTTTTGCAGCTCTAAATTCTGTATATTTTCTTTCCAGCTCAAAACTCGAAGGGAGACCACAGTCCTGCAGGCTCACTGATAAAGTAAGCTACTTCATCGGTTGACGTTTGACTTTGAATGTTAAGAATTTGTTAAAGAAATGTGTACTTATCAGCTGTAACTTTGCAATCTTAGCTTCATTTCTTTTTATGTTTGTAGTATCTTTGGGCCTATTGATGTTGACATTAAGTTTTTCTCAAACATAGTTACTTTTCAATCCATTTAGAAAGCAAATAGAGTTTGTTTGACTTTCAAAGTCAAAGCATTCTATGAAAATTAACATGGAAATTGATTATGCAGGCAAGTAATGAACTGCAAAAATGGTTTAAAGATGATGATGCTTTAGAACGTGCTCTTAGTGGCGAGTGAGTAATTTTTTTTGCCTTGCATCTGCCCTTTTCCGAAAGGATTTTATTAAAAAAAAAATTTCATTTGTGTTTGGTAGATGGTTTTTACTTCCTGTTGGAAGTACAAATGCTGATTCAGAGCCTGTGTCATTAAGCCGTGACGATAAAAAGCCTTGCATAGTTGGGTAAGTCTTTCATTGATAATAATGAAGTTCTAATTCTTTTCATGTAAAATTTACATTGAACAATAATCTTTCTTGATATTTTAGGAGCGTGCCACACACGAGTATACCTGGAAATTCAATAGTCATATCTTCACCAGAGGTTTGTTTTGCTAGTTTTTCATTATTTTTGCTTAGTATACCATCCTACTTCATCATTACTGAGCAATGCTTTTAATTTATCTTAGATTTCAAAACTGCATGCTCGAATAAGTTGCAAAGATGGCGCCTTTTATGTGACTGATTTAAGGAGTGAACATGGTACCTGGATCACTGAGTAAGTTAAAAATACCCAATAATTTCAAAAGCATATGAATTTGTGTGTATGCATGTCTTTCTCCCTCCCTCTCTCTCTCTCTCTGTCTCTGTCTCTCTCACTCTCTCTCCACACACACATGTATGTAGGTAGGTATACGTATACAGACATTCTTTTCAAGAAGAAACATCTAAAATATATGTTTTTATTCACATATGAATATTACATCTATGTAAATCTTGCATCTCTTCATCCCCGGGCATTATATTTTCTCTTTTCTGACATATGCATCATGTAAATCTTGCATCTTTTCATGAAAGGGTATCTTAAAATATGTTTATTTTTTGGCATATTGATCATGCATGTAAGTAAATCTTGCATCTTTTCATGAAGGGATATCTCAAATTTGATCTTTTTGCATGTGAGTTATACACCCATGTAAATCTTGCCTCTCTTCATCAACGGGCATTGTAAAAATCTTTTTTTGTGTGCATATGTATCATAAATCTAGGTAAATCTCGTGTCTTTTCATGAATGGATATCTTGAAATCTGATCTTTTGTGCATATTCATCATACATCTTGGTAAATCTTGCATCTTTTCATGAAGGAATATCTCAAATTTTTGTTTTGCCAATTTGCAGTAACGAAAATAGGCGATATCGGGTGCCTCCAAACTTCCCAGCTCGTTTTCATCCATCAGATATCATCGAGTTTGGGCCAAATAAGAAGGTAACTCACATTCACATTAAATAGTCAAACGGGTTAGTATACTTAAATTTGATCATATGGATTATTCTTCTAACATGTCTTATATTCTTCAGGTAGCATTTCGGGTAAAAGTGATGAGATACCCGCCAGAGATTCCGAAGGAGGACGGGAATCGAGTTCTCCAAGCAGTTTAAGAATTTGTTGACCCATCAATGGAGATTTTTTCAGACTATACTATGTGAAAATTGTACAGCATTGTAGCAGTTACAGACAGCAACACAGAAAGGGCTTTTACAGAAGTTGGCCTTCCTTTCTATTTTGTGGCAAATTGTTGAATTGATTATTGATAAAATTCTGGTATGTATAGATACATATGAAAGTGCTACAAGAAATGAAAGCCATTTTTGCTAATAATCATGCCATTTCTCTGCTTTTGGTGCTTCCAGTACCAAATACCAGTCACTTTTGCATATTTATATTGTTTATTTTCGAAGTTCAATTTCTGCAGATATTATGGCATAGTTTTCGCGTTTTTGTTAAAACGCTGACCGGGTTTGAATCAAAGTCAATAGAATGATCCAAAAAGTCAAAAAGTCGTATGGCAGCGTAAAAGGGACGTGTTCTTGAAGCCATGCAATTATTAATATTGGTCAAACTTAGTGAGGGGAATCTTTTGTATACCAGAATTATACCCAGTTTTTTTTTTTTTTTGGGTTAATTTATTATAATAAGTCTTAAAAGGTCGGAACAACAACGCTCAACCATACATATTTTAATTATAAAACCAAAATAAAACAGAATAAGAATTTGAGATAATGAAATAGTCTAATATGAAATTAAATCTGATCTTCTATTTCATTTTTCACTAAAATTAAAACATGATATCAGCTTACCAACTTGGATCAGCCTTCTTCTTGAAATTTCAGAAGCACTTCCACCTAAATAAAACCATAAAAAACCCTCTATAATATAATTACAGTATAGATATGCTATATAAAATAGAGATATTAATTAACCTTATAATTTAATTTACATTTAATGTCTTATTAGTTAGAATTAAATCTATAATTTGTTAAAATGTTCTTTATATATATCAGAAAATTAATTATTTTTAGTTTTATTATGCGATCTTGTTAAGTCTATATAATTTTAGTTTTTGAATTATTTATTATTAATGTTTTGGTTAAAAGTAAATTTGAATTGATTTGGTTTGTTAAATTTTTTAGTTATAAAATTTAATATATAAGCATCTTATTGACTATATTAAGTTATTCGGGGTTTAGTACGTGAATATATATCCAAGTTATTACTTTTTGCTATTGTATGTACTAGACTCTTAAACTTACAATTTAATTGTAAGTTTTGTAGGTTAGATACATTAAATGATAAGTTTGAGAGTTCATTGCATACAAATATACAATAGCAAAAGATGATAACTTATATATATTTTCGTATATTAAACCCATTTATTTTAATATGTTTTTATTATGGTAAACTCCTAAATTTTTTGCTTAATAGACTGTTACATGGGCTTTGTATTGCTATTTCATTATTGATTTAGCAATACACAGATGAGTTTAAGAAGGACAACATCCGCATTGAGGATATGATTTTCTCTTGTATTCTTTATTTTTCTTATCTATGGATCTCGATTAGAAAGATGTATTTAGTAACGTCGTAATCAGACGAGACATTTCTTTTTGGAACCATCCGTTTATGTACACTTTTCATATTTAATGATATGTCTTGCTTTTTTTTTAAAGGAATATAGTAACGAAATATATTACAAAATAAGAAAAAGAAGAAAAGAATTTGTGCTTTCAATTGATTCGACTCAAACCATGGGTGAGAGGTAAAGAAAGTGTTTATTAAAACCGGCACGTAATGAATACATAGGATAGGATTCAATTTAAAGCAAAACGAGGTCGGCCCCTCTAATAACACGTTTTATAATTATTACTTACCCTAAACATTAAAAAAACACAAATAATTAAAGTTAGATTATCATAACTTAAAAAGTTATAGTATAAATTAATAAACAATATTGCCACAAAAAAAAGGACGTAAGAGATACGTCACTAAATCACTAATGCATACATATAATTTTTTTTAATATTCAGAGAAAATCATTAATAATATTTACATGAAAGTGTGAAACTAAAGCTAATAAATTGGCTCGAAGTAGATATATTAATTAAGAAATTAGAATTTTTTTTCGAATTTTTAGTTTTTTTTTTTTTTGCTTTGATACACGAACATTAATTTAATTGCCCAAATTACTAAAAATATTCTTCCGGTTACCTTTTATTATGCATAATATAAATATATATGGTTTGTTTAAGGGCGAGTGATGGTAATACTAAATTTTTTTTTCTTGTGATGCCTTTTTATTATTAAAAAAAGTAGAAAAATTTAACATAAAGAAATTTATTTTTTTATCAGAATAATAGACGAGAGATGTTTTTATTTTTTTAAAGTAACGATAGAAAACTCAAGTGGGTTTATTTTAATGAGTCAACATGGGTATTTTGTTATTTCCAAGAAGTAGGTGTAGTTTTGCCCTAAAATGTAGTATTGACCCATAAACGTGGACCCAATCATGGTCAAATTCGAAGGCTTAGATATTTTGGTTCACCATAACGATTAATCCTGATTAGCATATACTCGGAATAACTTTAAGGGTAAATAATACATGCAGCTAACATTATCTAAGTTAGGTGATATTACCTTACATTTATTTAAATCATTAAAACACTCAAATAAACTTAATACACTTCATTTAAGTAGTATCTGAAAACAAGATCACCTAACTTAGATGATGTTAGCTGCACGTATCGATTGCCTTAAGTTTAATTACAAAAATAATAATAATAAAAAATAAAACTTTCCCGTATTGCATACGTGGTTGCGTGGGCCAGTGAACCTCTCTCTCGTTTATAACTCGGTCTTCCTTATGAAACGCACCAATAGCAATTCCAGAACCAAGATATCAAACTCGCCGGGTCCCCACCCTAACGGGTCAGGGCGACCAACCCATGCCGCCACCACACTCCGCCGCTGCTCCCACACGCACGCCGCCACCACCACCACCACCACCACCACATGGTTCCTCTCTCTACAAACACAAGTCTTGGTCGCCGGATATACTCCGAGACGAAGAATGGCTCAGGCGGAAGGACAACCACGACCACCGCCGTCGACGGCAGAACAAGAGTCTCACCGATGAGGATATCGATGAGCTCAAAGCTTGCATCGAGCTAGGGTTCGGATTTGATGAAATGAATGACCGTCTTTCAACTACTTTGCCGGCGTTAGGTTTATATCACGCCGTCAACAAACAATATCAAGATACTATCTCGAAATCGTCGTCATCGTTTGCTTCTTCACATCCATCTACCGTCTCCGATTCCGATACATCTTCTCCGGTGGATACTCCTCACTCCATATTCGGCTATGGTAATCCTCTTCTCTGAATTTATTCTGACCGGAGATGGTTTTGTTTAGGTTTCAAACATTTTTTTCCTCAAATTCAGTCACCAGCTGTTAAAACTAAACTTATTTCCATTGATTTTGCTTGAATTTCAATTGTGGTCCTTCAATTTCAATCAATGTTCTAATCAGTTCGGCCCCAATTTTTGAATTACAATATTGAAACATAAACCTCTTCAACTCATTGTCATTGATTATAGTCTGGATTTAAATTTGTTATTTTTAACTTCAAATCTTCAATTGTGAATTCAATTTCCTGATGTGTTTGGTATTTGTTGATGTAGGGGATAATCCAGTAATCATGAAGACAAGATTGAAACAATGGGCACAAGTTGTTGCTTGTTCTTTGCGTCAATCATCATCATCACCATTGTCATCCCTATGAAGCTGAAAGCATGTCAGAAAGAATATGTATAATCTGAAGTTCAAGGCAAGGCCATCCATGGCTAGATTATAAGCAATCTTGATCTCAAATCATATACCATCATCTTGGCCTTTGAAAGAGGGAACACTTTACTTTGGATGCCTGCAAATTGACCCTTTTGTGTTTTTAAAGGTTCCTTTTTTACTTTTTGTTGTATGTAATATCTCTTGTTTACATGATTTGTGTTTCATGACTCAACTTTAATGTAGAAATGTTGATCATTTGTTTAATAGCTTTACTTGTATATTTCTTCTGGTTACATTAAAATGCTACAATTAAGCGTGTGTTAGACCACTCTTAGTAATAACTTTCACCATTTTTATCACAAATTGTCACGTCAGCATCACTAACCCATCACTAATAATTTTTCATGGTGATTTGGTTTCTATAAAACTTTATCTAGGATGATGCAGTGGCCTACCTTTATATTTATGTTGGCAATATTTTGCTTACAACTTCATCCATTTCGCTTACAAGTAGATTACCATTTCTCTTAGCTGTATATGAGTTTGTTGTGTCTGATTTAGGGCATATGAAAGGTTTTCTTGGTACTTCTGCTACACAGAATGAGGATAACTTATTCTATGTCAGAAGAAGTATGCTCTACTCACTAAGGTTCTTGAGCATGCTCATGTTGTAGTGCAAACCAAGCCTTACACATGGGCACGATGGTCCTCTTATTGCTAATGAAACACTTTATCATAGCTAATCTAAGGAACTTTAGTATTTGATACTTAGTTATTCTGATTTATCTAGTGGTATTCAAAAGATTTGCTTATTTTCGTATGATCCCTGCGAGCCACACTTCATTACTCTAAAATGAATCGTACAGTACTGGTGTGTCATAGTTGATTATGATCTACAACTTTACGTCTTCCCTTCAACCGGACTTACTACTTAGTCTCATGAAGATTAGGAGGGGATATCCTACCACATGCTGGTCTATTATGTTTTTCTAGGCGATAATATACTTTCTTGGTCATCAAAACGACAAGACACCATCTCCTATTCTCCTGACATGGTACTGAGGTGCACAAAAAATCCGAATATCCGATTTTGTGCAAAAACTATCCGAACCCATTTTTTATAAAACCGGATTTTTTTCAAACCGGAGCGGATTTAACCGGTTTTATCCGATCCGAAACCGGTTAAGCCGGTTACACTTTTGTCCGAGAAAATCCAGTTTTAATCCGTACGAAACCGGTTACACCTCTGTCCGAGAAAATCCGATTACAATCTGAAAATCCGGCCCCAAAAAAACCGAAAAAATCCGGTCCGGATTTTATCAGATCCGGATCGGATTAAAATCCGAAGATGTGCACCTCTACATGGTAGGATATTAAATACTGTTGTTAAGATCAGTTGGTTACGAAACTTATCACTTGAATTGTACTCTCCTATGTCTCAACGGTTATTTATTGTGATAATGTGAATTCATTAATTCGATTCAACATCTACGAATTAAGCATATTGAGATAAATGTACATTTTATCCGAATTAAGCATATTGAGATAAATATACATTTTATCAGAATTAAAGTTGTCGGGACTATATATTCTCTTCATGTTCCCTAGAGATCTAATACACATATATCATGATGAAGGGACTCCATAGAGTCTGTTAACTGGTTTCATGTTTGAATGTTCAGCCTTCGACTTCCTTTCAAATTACAGTGGTTTGTTTGTTTCTAACAGGAAAATACACGCATACACTATTCTACTCCTAAATTTACACTTTTTGTCTACAGCGAGACTTAAACCTATGACCATAAGCCATGGAAAACATCTTGATACCTCTAGACTATAAGCACTTTAGTTTGTTAGACATATATATATATAATAATTATATATAATTAAGCTATTCTAAGGTCGTAGTTAGATAGTTTTTGTTGTATTGGGCCAAGCCCATGATTGTAAGGTATTTTCTATTTGTTCTGTTTCAATAGTGAAGAACTGAAGATCTATGCAAAGAAAATATACCAACCTTTAGTGAGATTGTTATTGTAACACCCCGGTCCCGAAGTGGAACCCGGAGGCTACGTAAACGGTACATAACAGAGCATAAACGGAAATAAAACTAGAACAACTAATCCAATAAGAATTCTCAAGTCTTAAATGTTAAATAATCACATAATAAATCCATAAGTAGAACTATGCATCATCTAAAAGTTCTTCATAAGTCTAATATCCAACCGGTCCAAACTAGTTCTCATTCGCTCATCCCGTAGTCCCCTGATTACCTGCCGCATAAAAAGAAAATGCGGTTGAGCCAAACGCCCAGTGCGCGGATAAACAAATACATAAAGAAATATATATATATATATATATATATATATATATATATATATATATATATATATATATATATATATATATATTCAAGAATACATATATCCAAGTACAGAATAATCCAATATCAGGTTCAAGACAACAAAGCATAACAATAATAACAATAGCCAGTCAACAGAAACAAAAGGGTATGATACAAAACGAGCCCAGTATAGTGAACACATGCCCAAATGAACAAGTATTTCACCCAGAAGGTTTGCACAGGGAGCTGCAGACTCACAAGTGCCAGAAGGTGAATGGGATATTGGGCACTATGCCACCATCCACAAACAGAAACACAACAGAAGCTAGGGTCACCCATACGCCTCCAAAACAGAATAGCTCTCGGAGCCAACAGAGGGGAGACGCCGTGACAAATCACACCGCCACGGAAGTGCAACGCCACCGGTGCCGCAATGACGCTCCTATGGTACCTCCATAGGTAGTTAGTAACATAATAGCTCGCATACCCAGAACAGAATCAGTAAGCAGTAGTAATAAGCTAACACCGAATACAAAGTAAGCAATAGCAATTGTGGCCAACAGAACATACAATAAGCCAAGCCTAGTCAATAGGCAATGAAATAAACATATGACAGAGGTTCTCAACGATATAGCAATGTCACAGGTTGAATAGCAAATGGGTCAAAATGGAAAAAGGAACTTTGACCCGTTAAGGCATTAATCAAACAAAATAGGAATCAAGATTGAAAAGAATCCGTACAATATATGTGAACCGAACAATAGGAATCTCTATAAAGAGATAGATATCCGTACCAACGTCAAAGAAACAAGGCATAATGATCAAGTAGGAATCTATACGAATAACATGAATCGAACAATAACTCAATAAGAATCTCTAATTCAAGAGATGGATATCCGTACCAATAGACTGAATAGACTCAAATGAAATGAAATAAGGATTCAACCAACGAATCATGAATCAAGCAAAAATAAGAACATAAGAGGGACATCACTTCCATAATCAAGACAACCATATATGAAATGGTCTAAGAATCCGTACCTTGTATTCACAATCGAAGAAGTCCAATAGTACTAGTAGCTTCAGATTTAGTTCATCCCCCTCCGTCTAAAAAAATATAATTTACCGTTAGCATTTATCTTATTCCCGTTTCTTCCTTTTGTTACTAATTATATTGTTCTATGGTTTAACAACTATACCTGTTATTATTCTTCCCAAAACATTTAACGGATGGATTTCTAGTGTTGTAATGACTACCCAACTTAAGTTTACATAAACCAAGATGTTAAACAACCAACCCTTGTTATATATGCCTTACTCTTAAACCGAGTTAAATCAATATGTAATTCCTGATTTTATCAAGTGTGCGCAGTGGTTTGTGAACATTACAATTGGTTCAGTTAAGCTAAATGTAGTTAATCCCTCACTGTTTATACTACCAACGAGTCCTTAAGCCTTTGTCTGTTTAAGAGGTAATTCCCATTATCAAGTTAATTACAATATCATGATTCCTTGTGTCCACTACTACTATATTTCCAAACAATGTAGCTTTTAATCTATTAACCAGTAGGTCCTATCGATTAACAGGTTCTCATCTTAACAGTAAGTTACCAGAAGGATTAAAACACAATTTTGCAACAAAAATACTTCAATTCTTAGTAAGACGACAACCCCACTTATGTTTCTTTATCTAATGACATTTAATAGTTACTACAGACTCAACAATAGCACTAAGAACAGTAGAGTTATTCCAATTAACTGAGCCTATCAGCATCAATTTAGGTACTGATTCAACGATCTGATACTTATGTGCATATAAAGACCTTATTTTGCAATTTATACAATAGTGTTCCCTGGTGTAATTTAATTCCAATTACTAATCAAAAGAAACCTTCTGTTTGTGTTCTAATTAAACATCGAAGGACCCTAACTAATGTTAGGGTACTGAACATAATCGGTCATACGAACACAGGGAGAAATCGTAAAGCACAAGAACAGACCTTAGTGACTTGAAAGAGGAAGGCAGATGAAAAATCGATTCCCAAATCAGAAAGCAAACTTTCGACAGTCGAACCCTGCCCTCGCCGTCGCACAACAGGAGCAGGTCGGAGCCCTCTTCTTCACACGCACTATCGGTTAGGGTTTACAGGAGAAGGATTCGAGAATGGCAGACTATCATCAGCATATAAATAGAGATTCCTGGTGGAAGAGTCGTGAAGGACTCTGTCGAATTCTCAGGGATATACTCCCCTTTCTCCGGTCGTTAGTTCAAATCGTTCCTCCAGATAACTTGCGAACCAGATAGGTTCAAGACATGGGTCGGGTATCAAATATCAGAATTTAAGTCTAGTGGGTTAGTCTAATTTGTATAAGATATAGGCCCAAGTCTGTTTTGTCTCAATTTATTTATTTATTATCATTATTATTATTTCCAAATTTTTAGGGTATTACAGTTATTGTGTAAAAATAGTTCTATTAATTGCGGTTTCCTTTAAATAACAATGAGTATCTTTATAAAAATAATATTGTTATAATGAAATTTATTTAAAATAATAGAAACTGAACTCAAGCTTTAGCCTAACCTTTATTAGGTTATCTAGCTAGCTATTTATTCAAAAAGGTTGGGAAAAAATGAGTTACTTTGAAACAAAACCTCGTGCTCGTTTTAAGCATATAGTTCAAATCGAGTTTTGATTGTTTAATTAAACAGTAATATTGTTTATACTTAGTGTGACTTTTGCATTAATTATAAATAATTACGTAATTATCTCTTAATAAACTAGTTTATTGACCCGTACACGAACGAGTATTTCAAAAGTGTATTTGAGATATTAGAATTTTCAAATAAAAATAATGTAGTAAATGAAATATCACCTTTGTGATGAGAATATACTAATTTCAAAAAAATGTCATATTATAATAAAATTTATACCAAAACGTAGATAAAAATAAGACGGTCGTAAATATATAATTATTTTTTCTCTAAACAAAATATATCACAAGTTACTAAACATAATTTATAAACAACTTATAATTAATTACATTAGTATACAATTTTTATAAAACCCCCTCACATTTTCTTAAAACCTTTCATATCTTTTATAAAACTTCCTCACAATTTTCATCCAACCCCCTCCCAATAGATTTAAAATTGAATTCAAATTTCTCCCATCCACCATTTTTAATCTTTCTAAAATTGTTTTGAGAATAGAATAATTTTAAAATTGAAGGTTGTGATTGTTTAATTAAGATTCAATTTATGGTTATTTTTAGAAAATTTGCATGCCTTTTATATATAGATATAGATAGGGTTTAGTTATAAAAAGTGTATTGAATTTGTCACTTTTTGCTATTGTGTATATCCAATTTTCAGTACTACCATTTAGTGTATCATACTTTTAAAAACTACCCTTTTATGCATCAACAAACCTCTTGTCTAGGTTGCCAGTTTTCCTTTCATTTTTCATTTATTTATCTCTTTCGAAAATCCATGTCAGATTCCATGTCATTATTATTGAAGAAAATAAATGTTAAAATATGAACATGAAGAACACTATGAATAACACCATGAACACTCTGAAGAACACGAGCAGATGTTGCCAAATCGATCTAGAATTCCAAGCCATTAACATGTACGAATCTGGAATTCAAACCAAAAACTCTAAAAATGAAAACCCTGAAATCGTAATCTGAACCAAGAACCAAGAAAACGAAAACCTTAAAAAACGAAAACCCTAAATTGAACCAAAATCTGTGAACCAAGAATCAGATCTAAATCCAAAATAAAGACGAAGCAAGAAATTGAAACCTGTTACAGAGACTTCAAGAAATCGAACAAATCTGTCATAAATTAAGGGCAATGGTGTTCACCATGAAGTTGAAGGCGGCCGGAGCTGTGATGGTGGTGCAGTCGGTGGTGGCGGTGTTCGGGTTTAGAAAATCAGATCTGGAAACCTCTTCGGCCGAATGTGGTGGAGGTGGAAGCATCTAGGTTCATAAAGATCGATGGTGGTGGTACTCGGAATCTAAAGAACAGGTCGGAATCCAAAGAACATATCTGAATAGATCGATGGTTGTGGTGCTCGTGCATATCGATGGTGGTGGTGTTGGTGCATATCGATGGTGGCGGTGCCCTCATCTTCAAAGAACAGATCTGAAAGAAGCCTTCATCGATGGTGACCTAGTGATGGAAATCGATGCCTTCATCTTCAACAGATCTGGGTCATGGTGTGGCGATGGAGTTGATCTTCAACAGATCTGGGCCTAATCGAACAGATGGTTTCTTCAATCGATGGAAACCCATCGAACATTGAATCTCACGCAAGATCCATGCTTAATGTATCTGCATAAATTACTTATTTATTTATTATTATTATATTTTTAGTTATTGTTAAATACAAAATTACACATCATCACTCAAAACACATGCCACATCATCAAAACCGGGAGCCACATCACCATTAACCTGCTATCACAGGTTAAGATACATTAATTGGTAGTTTTAAAAAGTTGAGTACATAAATGGTAGTTTTGAAAATATGATACACACAATAGCAAAAAATGACAAGTTCAATACATTTTTTGAAACTAAACCCTTTTAATACCAAATGATGTATGTCAACATAATTTGTAAAAAAAATCTGAACTTTTTCTGGTTACTTTAACATGTAAAAGGGGTGTTTTCAAACTCCGTCGTATCACAAGGTCTAAAAACCTCTAAATAAAAATGTATAACTTATCTTTTAATTTAATATATATAAAAGACTAATTTAAAAAAAATTATTAAATAATCTTGACTCTTTATTTAATAAAAGATTTAATCTTAGCCGTTAATTTTTTTAATTCTAAAATTTTGATTGACTTTTTAGAGTCAAACTAATATGAATTAGATAAAAATTATAAATTTTGACTTTAAATAGTCAAATAGAATCTTCTACTACTAGTTTATTGCCCCGTGCACGCACGGGTATTTCGAAACTATATTTGAGATATTAAAATTTTCGAATAAAAATAATGCGATAAATGAAATATCACTGAAAACTTACATATGTTAGAATTCTTAACAAAGAGGGTATAACTAAATTTTTTGAAACACTTCTTTATAGACTACATTTGTTGTTTTGTTTGTAAAATTATCATTGTTGTCCCAAACCAAAACTTTAAATCTTTTTTTACTTCTAACACGTGAAACGGAAACATACAATTGACCATGTGTAAACACAAGTTTCTTGAGGAATAAACCAACTTCTAAAAGTAACTGTCTTTGACTTTTGTTAATCGTCATAGCAAAGTACATATCCACTACTATTAATTGATAACAAAAAATCAAGATATACTAATTTCAAAAAAGTGTCTTTTTTGAAACTACATATCCACTACTATTAATCGATAATAAAAAATCAAGATATATTAATTTCAAAAAAGTGTAACATTACAATAAAATTTATACCGAAACGTAGATAAAAATGAGACGGTCGTAAAAATATAATTATTTTTTCTCTAAACAAAATATATCACAAGTTATTAATAATTAATTACATCAATATAATATTTTTATAAAACCCCCTCACATTTTCTTAAAAACACCTCATAATTTTCATCAAGCCCCCTCTTGATTTAAAATTGAATTTCAAATTATCGATTATTTTTAATCTTTCTAAAATTACTTTTGAGAATTGATTGATTTTGCAATTGAAAGTTTCCATTAGTGGATTAAACTTGATTTAATAGTTATTTTTAGAAAATTTGCATCTCTTTTATATATATACTAGATTATTGACCCGTGCACGTACGGGTATTTCAGAAGTGTATTTGAGATATTAAAATTTTTAAATAAAAATAATGCAGTAAATAAAATATCACCTTTGTGATGAGAATATACTAATTTCAAAAAAGTGTCATATTACAATAAAATTTATACTAAAACGTAGATAAAAATGAGACGGTCGTAAATATATAATTATTTTTTCTCTAAACAAAATATATCACAAGTTACTAAAAATAATTTATAAACAACTTATAATTAATTACATTAGTATATAACTTTTATAAAACCCTCTCACATTTTCTTAAAACCTCCATATATGTTTTATAAAACCCTCTCAAAATATTCATCTAGCCCCCTCCCAATAGATTTAAAATTAATATTTCGAAATTGAAATTGAATAATTTGAAATTAAAATTTCTTATCCACGTTTTTAATATTTCTAAAGTTGCTTTGATAATGAAATAATTTTGAAATTGAAGGTTGTGGTTGGTTAATTAAGACTCAATTTATGATTATTTTTAGAAAATTTGCATGCCTTTTATATAGATGTATAGATAGATACATATAGATAAATATTTAATTATCATTAAGCTAAATTGAACACACGAATGAAATAAATCAATACCCATGTTTATATTAATTTAATAGATAGATAGTGTCAAAATATAATTTAACATAATAATTGATATAAACTGAAATTATAAATTATAATACTAAATAATATATCATTTTTAAATATAACATAAAATATTAAAATATTTTAAATATAACACAAAATATAATAATTATGTTATAAACAATGAGTAAACATACTCAATTACTTTTATATGACAACTAATATAAAATTCTTTTAGTTTTCGCGAAAGTCTTTATTATTTTTTCTTTTATCGGTACAAAACAATTATATATTTAAATTAACAAATATAATATAATAATTTCGTGATTGTTCGTGTGTTTACACTAGTAATTAAACTAGTTAACTATATATAACTAGAGCACGTAAGTGAATAGAAACTTTTTGTCGATAATAGTAACTAGATTTATGGACCCGTACACGCACGAGTTTTATAAAATAAAATTTTACTTCATAATTTCCTAAATAAAAGAATAATAAAATACTTAATGAAAGTATTCGGCGTCATACATCGAATAAAAATTAATTAGTTTTACAGAATAACGATAATAACACACAAATACAAATGGTTAAAATAAAAATAATTAAAATTACATCAGATACGTTGTAGATCTTCTGTATACACTACATTGGTTGTTCTATCGGTCGGATTGTCATTGTCATCACAAATAAGAACTTGTTATCCGTAAGTCGATTTATGTAAATAATACTAACATACAAACTAACCAAAATATACTAAAACACAAACTATAAAAGAAAAGGTCATATATAAAAATAAAATCGCATAAGGCGGACATTCAATAATTAGAATTCCTTGAGTTGTAAGATTACATTATTCAAAAACTAATCACATTTAACATTACCATATACAATGGTGACCAAATCCTTCACATATTCGTTCACATCCTCAATTTTAGCATAAAGAAAAACATACATTTATTGCTAGATATAACAAAATTGTAAGCAATGCAACCTACTTCATAGCAAACATGACCATATTAGAATTATAGGTCAAAATATCCTACATCAATGAAAAAACTCAATATTCGAAGTTTTAACTTTTAAGCGGGTTTCTAAATTTGAGTCTAACACAATAGATAAAAACTGAGCTCTAGTGTTTTGTTGGCAGGATACAATATTAAAATTAGAAGTTTTAGCTAATAGACCCGTGCAGGTCATGGGTATTGCAAAAGTAAACCTAAAAAATAAATATAACATTGTAACCGAAAACGGAGCAGTATAAAATAATAATCTTGAGATACATTAAATCAAATAGAAAAATATAAAAGGCGTACATATACAAAAAGTTTCAAATACATAACTAAGAAAACAAATTATATTTCTCCAAGTAATTTATATACTACACATGAAAATTTTCAAAACTAACTTCTAAAGCATCTTATATGGACATTTTACGCCAAGTAAATACAAAATGTACATAGATAAAAAGCAAAACTTTTACTTCTCCAAGTTGGATACTTATATCATTTCTCATGGTGCAACCTAATTTGAGAAAGATATATAGAATCCGAGCTCCAATTCATTAAATTAGGCAAAGCCTGCATATTTAAAAATAAGAAGTTAAGATTTTAAAGAAATAAATGAGTGATTAAAAACGGATTTAGATGATAGAAGCCTTCACAAATATACCTAAATCAAAAATTAGGTGTAGCTTTCTCTAATAGAAAGCCTGCAAAATAAGCCTATTGTCAGGAGACTATCACAAAAATATCATAAGAGCACGAGGAAACATCTAATATAGTTAGAGGTCATATTCAAAAGAAAAGAGAAGCTCCAACAACCGTTAATATCCTAAAAGCAATCAAGAAACAAACATTATTTTAAAAGACTCCATGATTTGTTTTTCTGCCTCATTGGTTATATAATTTGTTATAAACTGTATAATCTTTACATTGACTACAGAAACCTATGAAAATTAGCCCATGCAAATATGAAAAAAAGAAAAAAAAAATTGCTCACCTATACCACCAACTACTGTGTGAATTTCACAATGAACAAAATCTAACCTCCTACAAAACAACCTTAAGTCGCTCCAAAAAGTCTCCATATCGAACCAGCAAGTACTGAATAACATCTAAAATATCAGCTAAATGGCTAAATGCTTGCAAGTCATCAACAAATATTACTAAATTAATGGTGAATGCAAAGTGGTAATAGTATGGTAACATACTAACATATGAATTGAATTAAAAGTAATGAGAATAAGACACACGCCAAACCAACCTGCAAGGCTGCAAGTAATTGATGGATCAAATTACCAACTTTGTCTTTCGTTATTTTTTCTTTTTATATGTTTTTGCCTTTGGTTTGTACTTACATTGGACCGGTGAGCACGAGCAAGTGATTTTATGACTATCTAAAAGATAACTAATACTTATAAACATCAAAATGATTGATATTGATAAGTGGTGTAAATATACATTTTTACTCCATTCATGGTGTTAGCTAAAGATAAAATCTAATAAGATAAACTAAGACATCAACATGGAAGCACCTAATAAAATAATATAATTGATATGAGTAGTAATGACTCTACATGGAAACAAATGCTTGAAAAAAATAAATACTAAATGGTACCTACCAGGCTACCATAAGTTTTGACTCGTTACCCAGTCCGCACTCTTGCAGCCTCTAATACCTTATCTGTCAAATTTGATATATCAGAGTTCAAATGCATGTAGAAGTTAAATATGGAACAAAACCTATTGCTATTGACAAGAGTCAGTCAATGCCATTCAATAGCCATATATTTATATACTGTGAATAAACTATGGCATGCAGTGACACACCAGACCGGATGGTGAATCCCCGTTACTTCCGTTATCTAATTGATATATGAAATTAAAAGTTTCTGGTTCTTGTGTAATGGAACAAAAAACAGTACACGCATCTCTAATTACCATAAACCCATTGCAACCTAAATCATTGGCACTAAGCCCCTAAAGAACATAGAAAAATTCAAAGTACTTTAGCACTGTAAATGGCTACGTATTGAGGCTTTCATATTACCGACCTTTCATATAGCCTTTCATATAGCCTCAAAAATAAATAAATAATAGATGATGAGATTAAAGATAAATTTCCATACTTACCCATCTGTTAATCAACTCTTTAGCGCATGCTAATGTTGCAACCATGAGGCCAATGCTTTGTAAATTGAGGCCCTGCAAGCTACACACAAACCATATAGTTTCAACTTTCAAACAATAACAAACATCACATATAAAGTAGGAACAACCGCACAAATGAGGAAATTTGCATATAAAAAAGGACATCACATTACCTGGAATACCGAAGAATGACCATGTGGAAAGAATTTAACAAAAGCAACAAATGATAAAATAATAAACAAAGTGATCTAGCTAACCTTTGAAGTCTGGTTTTCTTTAATGAGCTTGTTCTTTAGGCTATTGTTAGTGACTTTGGCCCATGAAAATGGATTTCTAAAAATACTCCCTGAATTTGACACTCCTAATTTATAGTTTTACAATCATTGAACTCATTCAAATACATTCTCATTAACCGTAATTGCCTAATTATAATTCTTAGCTACATATTGGCATATAACAATTTCCTGAATTCGAGTTTTAGTGTTTTTCCAAACAAATCTTAGCTTTAATTCAGTGGTTGCTATGTTTTATCATCATGGTCAAGATAAAAAACTATAGATTATGTTTTTGGGAGTAAAGATCGTTTCAAGACACTGCACTTATAAGAAGAAAGTTACTTCTTAATTTTTTTTATATCTAGCATTACAAAAAGGGCATGATTACATACAAAAACCATTTATGAGATACTGAGTGATATATTGGGAAAAGAATTAAACATAGACCTATTCCATAAAATAGCAACTATAACAACATTATAAGATCGAAAAATAGAAACTATTTCAACTTTCTAATGGATTCATATAAACAACATATGGAACATAGAATTCCATGATATGTTACGTTAAAGCAAACACATGAAATTAGAAGGCCTCTTTAAATACCACCACTATGATGCTTATAAGAAACACAAATTCAAGAGCAAGAAAGAAGGATCTGATTAAAACAAAAAACAATCAGATCAATTAACTAATTAATGTATGTATATAAAGAAAATAGGGTTTAAATGAAAAACTGGAGCCAAAACAACCCTTAGCCAAATCAAAATCACAAATTCAATGAAAGATGATTAAATACAATCAAGTAAACATCTAAACTCAAATTTTAGAACACAAAAGGGATAAACCTACAATAAATTTAAACCAAAATCGCTCGTGGATTTTCATAACCCTGCTGTGCAAAAATGGGATATGCATTTGAAATGGATGTACTAAGTTTAGAGTTAAGAACAAAAACCATTACCTGGCTACAAATATGTAAGCGACTCAAGTAAAAAACATAAATTGTTTGGTTGAATCATATTTGAATGAAGAACCTTTTTTGATAAACGATTTTTTCTTATAGCTGATTTCATGATCTCTTTCAGATGAGAGGGAATAGATGGAGATCAAAGATCATGGATAATATTGAAAGGCAAATGAGAAACAAACCTGTGAGAGAATCAATCGAAATGAGAAACACCACATATTTTGGGATGAAATCGGCGATGAATCTCACATAGTACCCGAATATAGGGCACTAAACAAATTCAAGAAACAAAATACAGAGAATCGTTAGGGTTCATAAACGAAGAAGGAAGTCGACGATGGTAGGGTTCTGGGAATGATATTAAAGCGAAGCCGGCTCAAACGACCCGCGTGTTTTCTAAATCTGGGTTAAAATACCCATTTTAAGCCAAAAAATCGGTTCTTACTAAAACGAGAAGTTAAAATTGGGTTTTTTGTCAAAATTGAAAAAATAAAGGATTTCTATTGGTTAATTAAAAATTATTTAAAGTAACTTTTTAAAAAATAGTTTTCTTTTAATATATATATAGAAGATAGATATAGAAGACGAAATCCGTCTTAAATGACATCTACAACTTGACGTTTACAAAATATGTTTTGAAACACCGCGACTACAATGTGAAACATTGCTTTAAATACTTGAGTTAATTTCTAATGTGAAGTTTGGTTTTTCTTTATCTAATAACAAGTAAGTTATAACTATTGAAATGTGTAAAAAACATAGTCCTAAAATTTTAAAATACAATCGCAGCTGATCGTTATATAATTATATGTGATTTTGTAAAGCATCGCGTGTGAATTACAAAAATACTCCTCTGCTCAAAATTTTAAAATGCAATTTGGACAATTGATTTTATTGATCTAAATACTAAAATTAGTCCATTAAAACTATGACTTAAACATGGACTAAATTGATATTTTTCTACAACTATTACTATGTTAAATTTACTATATTGTTGACACTATTGCTTTCAAATCACTACATACTTTGTTATGATACTTGTAATATAAATAACTTGTGATGGCATGTTTTATGATTTTATATAAACAATGATACATTTGGTTTCGAGAAGAGATGAGAGAGAGAGAGAGAGAGAGAGCGAGAGAGTTTGGCCTGTGGGGATCAAACGAAACTACTGCACCGGAAAACAGAACTCATAGACAAAGTTGGAACGGAACGACTAGGGATATACAACTACATCAACAACGGCAGCACAAGAACAACTAAATATTTTTCAGTAACTTTCCAGAAAAAACTAACCCTTGGAATTTATGGGAACTATTCAAGCACTTTGGAAAGGTGGTGGACTTGTATGTGAGCAAAAGAAAGGCAAAAAACGGGCAATCATTCGGATTTGTTAGGTTTGGTGACATTGATGACCTGGGCAAATTACTGCAAAGACTCAACGGATGTTGGATCGGGACATATAAGATAAGGTGCTTTAAAGCATTTACTACTAACGGAAATAATCAGTGGAGGTCAGATTCAAAAAAAGTAACAAGCTGGAAGTACGAGGAAAACACATTCAAGAAGCATGTTAATGGCATTAATGCCAACACAGATGGAAGGTCGTACAAGGAAGTACTTCAAGGAAGAAATACGGTTGAACAAGTAAATAGGTCAACGCAAGCCTTCTTAAAATGCAAGAAACTTGGAGCCACATAAGAGATCTAGAAATTGAACCAAAGGCAGAGAAGCAGCTGAGGAGGAGCTTGGTGGTTAGAGTAAAAAGAAGTGATATGCTTGAAGATTTCTCAAATGTAATTGGCTTAATATGTAAAGAAATAGTTGACTGGAAATTCATCGGAGGCAAAGAAGTGTTGTTGGTTTGTAGTTCTAAACTAATGGCTGATAATATGTTGAAGAACAAAGAGGAGGAGATTTGGAAATGGTGTGACAACATTGGCCAATGAGAGAAGGAATTCTCGAATGGGGTATTCAGAATGACTTGGATTAAAGTTTATGGTATGCCTTTAGACCTATGGAATGAGAGTAATTTCAAAAAGATTGCAAGCAGGTGGGGTGAACCACTCAGTTACGAAAATTGTTCATGGGAGGATTCAAGATCACTAATTGCAGGAAAGATTCTGATCAATACTTCTCACAATTTTCCACTGGAAGACAAATACATAATAAAAGGTAATGGATATTCTAGAGAGATCTTTGTTAAAGAAGATGAGTGAGTTGATATGATTGAGGATGAATATTCAAATACCCTGTACAACACCGATGAAGAATCTGAAGACGATGAATCGGTACAAAAAGAAAATCAAGACAGCGAGGATGATGATGTTTCGGAAGATGACGTTAATGTACAAAAAGAAAAAGAAGACAGAGAGGAGGATGAAGGAGGCGTCGCCGGTGAGAACTTACTGGATTCCGGCAAGGAGAAAAACCCTAATTTGAAAAGTCAAAATAACACGTTCGATAGTACTGTTCAGAAGGATCCGATGATAGCTTTGGGAGATTTGGAACCTGCAAAGAACAACGTTGGTGATGGAGATGCGACCTGTGCAGGATTCAGATCGGCTGTACGAGATGAGAGCAGTCATCGAGAAACTACAAGGGAGGGGTTTCAGCCTAACTACTGGGTAAAGGAATTAAATGACTTAGTGAAAAGTAACCAGGTCAGCTGTCAAGAAGATAGGGTGGGGGATGTTTCAATCGGTGGTGACAAGAGTGGTAATGGGCCCATCGAAAATGAGCCCAGCTTGGAAAGTGTAACTCGTGGCCCAGAAAAAAACCATCAGAGGGTGTTGGGCCTAACTGAATTTAATTCAAACCTTGATGGAAGCCCATCATCTAATTCTGATCCATTTCATCGAAGTAAAATATTAAGTGGGGATGTTCAGGAATCTGAAGGTATTGAAATAACTCAGGCAGCAGAACTACAAACATCAGATCGATCTCAAATCCTATTCAAGCGAACAAAAGAGTTTCATAAAAAATGGGGAGCGATCAAACAAAATCAGCAATCCATTGGAGAGGAAATGGGAAGTTAAGCCTTTTTATGATGAAGAAGCTCGCAAGATTGAAAGGGAAGATCTCAAAGGCGGCAAAAATCAGTACATCCAGGTCGAGTGGAAGGATGAAGTTCAACGGAACCGAAGTCTCAAGTATATCCAATTCTTCTGAAAATACAAAAATCATTGGCGAAAGGATGGGATTCTTTACTCTGAAGTAAGTTTCTTCTTGCTCAGCTCGTTTAATTTTGTAACAGATGAAGGTTATTTCTCTTAATATAAGAGGGCTTGGGGCAGTAGATAAAAGAAATTGGTTAAGGGGTTTTTGTTCTAAAGAAAAACCAGACATTCAGGGTATTCAAGAAACGAAAATGGAACTCATATCCGAAGATCTCGTGGAAAATAAATGGGGTAACTGTACGTTTATGTTCGCATATGTAAAATTTGTGGGGAATTCAGGGGGGCTTTTAACCGTATGGGATCCAAGGGTAGTACTAAATACTATCTCATTTGGTAGTGGGAACTACTTAGGAGTTATGGGGGAGTGGAAGGGTATAGAGGGGGCTTGCTTATTCCTAAATATTTATGGCCCCCATACATCTGTTAGAAAAAAGGAGCCGTGGTCAAATTTGTGTGATATTATAGCAAATTGTGGAGAGAAGTACATGTTCGGTGACTTTAACGAAGTTAGGGACCAAAAAGAAAGACTAAATGCTAACTCCATTCAATCGGATATTAATAATTTCAACGAGTTCATTGAATCAAACAAGCTTATAGAAGTAAAATTGGTGAACAAAAATTTACAAGAATATCAGATGACGGGACAAAGTTTAGTAAGCTCGATAGGTTCCTAATTTCAGAAGGAGCTTTTCAGTGGTGGAAAAATCCGTGTTGTAAAGCGGCAGATAGGAAGGACTCAGACCATTGTCCTTTAATCTGTCTTGAGGATATCAAAAATTCTGGTCCCAAACCGTTTAAGTTCTTCGACAACTGGATTCAAAACGATAAATGTGAAGAGATTGTCAAAGCTGCTTGGGCAAAACAGGTTCAATCAAGAAATCCGGACAAGAGGTTTTGTGACAAATTGAAAAACGTGAAGATGGCTCTTAAAGTTTGGTCGAAAGAATGCTATGGAAACTTAGATTCAGAAATCAAATCCTTAATGGAGGAGATAAAAATCTTAGAAGCAAAAGCGGAACAAGATGACCTTACGGACCAAGACATAATTGGGTGGCAACAAAAAATCAAACAATTAAAAGAAAAGGAAGAAACGAGGAAGGGCCATTGGAAACAAAAAGCAAGAACAAAATGGATAAAGGAAGGGGATGAAAACTCAAGTTTCTTTCATAACTCAATAAAAAGGAGAGAAAGCACAAATAAAATGGTTGGCATCATGGCAAATGGGTTGTGGATCGAAAATTTGGAGGTTATAAAATCAGAAGCAGTTAACTACTTTGCGGAATTCTATAAAAACAAGAACAAGAGAAAGTTGGGTTTTAATAGCAGTGGATTCAAAAGACTTACTTCCGAAGAAAGGGGCAGCCTACATATTCACAACAGGTGAAGTCAAGGAGTCGGTTATGCAATGTGGGAGCAATAAAGCACGGGGACCGGACGGTTTCACTTTCACATTTATAAAACATTTCTGGGAATTATTAAAAGACGATGTACAAGCAGCGGTGGAATGGTTTTGGAGTAATGAATCAATTTCAGTGGGTTGTAATGTGTCATTCATTACCTTAATCCCAAAAGGAACGCATCAATCAGTGTTTGGAGACTACAGACCAATAAACCTCATTGGCAGCTTTTATAAAATCATATCAAAATTGCTTGCAAATAGAATAAAAACAGTACTTCCAAATCTTATTGGTCAAAAACAATCAGCCTTTCTAAAAGGAAGATCGATATTGGATGGTATTCTAATAGTTGGGGAAGTAATCAAAGAACTCAAACAGAAAAAGGTGAAAAGTATGATTATCAAACTTGATTTTGAGAAGGCGTATGACAGCATTAATTGGGATTTCTTGTGCGAGACGATGAATAAAATGGGGTTTGGAGAAAAGTGTATTAGATGGATAAAAGCTTGCTTATCGTCGTCGACAATGTCCGTTTTAATCAACGGTTCTCCCTCAAAGGAATTTAAGCCAGAAAGGGGGGGTTAGACAAGGGGACCCTCTTGCTCCATACCTATTCTTAATTGTAGCCAAAGGGTTGAATATCATGCTTCGAGAAGCAACAGCGAAGAAGGTTTTCGAAGGGGTCTTGATTGGGAAAGATCAACTTTTAGTATCACACCTACAATATGCCAATGACACGATAATTATCGGGAAATGGAGCAATAAAAATGTTTCATCAATTTCAGCTCTCTTATCATGTTGGGAAGAAGCATCGGGGTTGAAAGTCAACTGGAGGAAAAGTTCGTTAACGGGGATTGGAGTGGATTACAATGAACAATATGCATTTTCAAGGAGATTGGGCTGTAAACTCATTACTTCTAATCTCATGTACCTAGGTGTACCAATAAACGCAAACATGAGAAAGAAAACAAGTTAGGATAAAGTGGCAAAGAAATTCGAAACAACTTTGACAGGGTGGAAGAGTAGTTGTCTCTCGTTTGGCGGTAGATGGACGCTGGTCAAGGCGGTTCTCTCTAGTCTTCCCGTCTACTTTATGTCTATGTTTCGGGCTCCCGTCAGTATCCTTAAATCCCTTGATAAAATTAGAAAAAAATTCTTTTGGAAAGGGGGGGGGGGGTGGGAGTGTCTCAAACAAATATTTGGCTTGGGTCAAATGGGAGGAGGTCATTGTTAGTCGGGATAAAGGGGGCTTGGGAATCGGTTGTCTTAATCTTTTTAACTTAAGGTTACTTCTGAAATGGTGGTGGAAATTCAAAGTTGAACAGGATGCTTTTTGGTGTAAAGTGATAAAAAGTATTTACGGGAAATGGGGTGGGTTCTATGCAAATGGAAAATTTGGTAATTCGGGTATGTGGGGGGGGGGGGGGTATATTAAATGTGGGTTTGGAGCTTTCAAAGAAAGATATAAATGTGAAATCCTTGCAAAACGTAGATATTGGAGACGGAAACACGGTCAATTTTTGGAAAGATGTATGGATGGGGGATACAACATTAGAATCGGAATTTCCAAGAATCTTTAATAAACTGGGTAAAAATGAAGGTGCAATTGCAGATTATGGCTACTGGACATGACAAGTTTGGACGTGGAAGCTGGAGGGTGAAAAAGGCGTTGTTGGTAGGCTGAAAAACGAGTTTGCAAGACTAAAAGACAAACTGAAGGTGGTTTAAATCTCAAACCAAAAAACTGATAAATGGAGTTGGTGTGGAAACTTACAAACCGACTTCTCGGTGAAAGTAACAAGAACATGGCTGGAAAACAAACTGTGTGGGCAACAACTACATCAAGGTAAAAACTTTTGGAACTATCTAGCACCAAAAAAGGTTAATATTTTTGCTTGGAGAGTGGGCAGAAATAGGTTACCCGTAAGGTCTTGTTTAGTGGAAAGAGGTCTTGACATTCCATCGGTACTGTGCCCAAGATGTGATGAGGTTGTAGAAAATACCGAACACGCATTATTCAGATGTAACAAAGTACGGGAAGTATGGAGGGCGTTTTACAATTGGTGGGCTTTGTCGTATACGGAGGCTAATTCAATAACGGAAATGGATACGGACGCTAAAGGGCTACTACCAAAAGACGCAACAGAAACTTGGTGTATCATGATTAGAATAGCGGTTTACTTGATTTGGAAAAGTAGAAATCTTCTGGTGTTTGAAAATAAAAACAATTTGGAAGAACTAGTTTTTCAGATACAAGTAGCGGGATATCTTTGGCTAAACGTGTAACACCCTCCTTACCGGCCTGGTAGGATTAAGGTAATTAAGTTGAATTACTTTAATTAATTGGTTGATTAATTGATTTATGTGTTTAATTAATTTAATTAATTAAATTGTGTAAATAGTTAATTGATTTTTATTTGTTATTTATATTATTTAGATAGATATTTACATATGTGATGATGGTGGGTGGTACGATGGGGGGGTGGTTGGTCAAACCACCCCATGCTTTTGTTACTTGTTGTAGTAAACAAAGTAGAAGTGTGTATTGTGTGTGTGTTTTGTGTGTCTCGGCCGAGAGAAGATGAAAAGAAAAGAAGAAGAAAGGAAATTATTTCATTGTTCAATCTTTTGATATTGAAGTGTTATTCTTCAATAAGGTTAGAAATTCTATGTCATTATGTTGATTGTAGTTTAATCTCGGTTTTATAGATTTGTGTATTTATATCTACGAATTCCGATTGAAGCTTGTTTGATGATTTGATGATCATAGGATGTATGCATGTTAGATTTCTTGATCAATATGTGTTGTGTACATGTTTAGAATGATTTCTGGAAACTTGTATAAACTTGTATGCATGAAATCAGTTTAGAAAAATGAAGTTAAATTTGAAAATGTGTGGAGATATGAAGGACTCGGAATTCATGAGTATGAATGAGTCGGATTCCGCATTTCGCTCGGATTCCGACAAGAATTGCTCATAAATGATAGTAATTGGTGTGAAGTATTCGGATTCCGCCTCTTTGCTCGGATTCCGACTAGGTTGAATGTTGATACGCCTTTTCACTCGGATTGTACATTTACTCGGATTCCGATACTCTCGGATTGTTGTTTTATCGGATTGTATGTTTAATCGGATTTACCTTCACTCGGAATTGGAGTTAATCGGAATTAGATATTCTCGGATTTCATGTTAATCGGATTTGAACACAATCGGATTTCCAACATACCTATGCTTGGAATTGATGAATATTGTGTTATGAAAGATCAACTCTGGAATGATTTGAAGATCAACATGAACTTGTTGCCTTGGCTTATTAAAGGAATGAATGAATTGCCTAAGCTAAGGAGTTGGATGAATTCACAAAGATTTCAGTAAGTAAAGGGTAATTGTGAATTGTGGTATATTGGTTGTATATACATGAGTTGATATGTACTTGTGATTGTATGTACATATATGTTTGATTTCAGTATTGTGCTTATTGTTTGTTGATTAAGCAATTACTGATTGTTAGTGTTGGGATTTCGTGGGCAACACAGCGGAAGCAAGTACAAGAAAAACAGCCCACGGTACAAGCAAATAAAGCACCCAAACGAAAAATCCCGAACATGGACCAAACTCTATGTGAAGAAATGCAACAAAAGAAGGAAGAAGGTGGTTATACCTTTCTCCTTAGCTCCAGGAATCGGATTGTCTCGTGGTGTTGAGCTCCAAGAACGAAAGTGCGGATCGACTAGAGGGATATACTCCGGTAACACGCCAACCTCGAGAGCTAGCTCGCCTCCATGGTACTTCTACACGAATACCACTTCTGGAACAGCAATAAACCGAGACCAAACTTCTGGAACGATGCTCTCTTGAAAACCTCTCTTGGTCTCTTGTAGCACCAAAGAGTATATGTGAAAGTTTTGAGAGAAAGAGAGCAAAAAGAAAACCCCAAGTAAAAATGAATTCTCTATTATCCCACTTTTTGCTCCAGATTCGTAACTTAACCCCACAAACCGGCCAAGCCTCGAAAGACCATATCCACATGCATTGGCCAGTTTAGGAGGTGCATTTGACAAATGGCACTGGCAGGGTTAGCGGCGCTAACCTGGAGTTAGCGGCGCTAACCTGGAGTTAGCGGCGCTAACTATAAATAGTTAGCGGCGCTAACGCGGGCAGTCAGTGATATGACACAAAGTACATGCAGCCATAGCGGCGCTAACTTTTAGGACTTAGCGGCGCTAACTCTAAACAGTTAGCGGCGCTAACACAGCCTGCGATGTCAACTTTTGTCTTTTGCCATATTTGGTCCCTTAACTTAAGTTGCTGTCAGGTTAGACCCCGGTGTATGACCCAATAGGCCCATACATCATCAGCAGCGGTCCATATGGCGTACGTGCATTAATGGGCATATTTCTAACAAACTCCCACTTGCACATAATGCACGGTACCCATGTAACCACAGACAAAGAGCGGCCTCTAGCAAAAGCATCAATGCCCCCAAGTCAGTATGGGTTCCGCTTTTATGCAGAAAACCATTACCTACAAAAAGAACGTAGAGGTCCTATTTGATAAGTGATCAATACTCCTTTTGTTCGCGATATCCTTGTGAACACGAGACATGGATTGATACGTCAATCTCCAGATCGTTCACGATTATGTTACTCGATCTTGATTGGTGGTGACCAAAATTTGAGGACATATCTGATTCTAAATCAATATTCCTTTGCGCATGGCCATGCTTATTTTGGTGTTAGCGCCCAATCATCGAGGGGCCCAGGGATATCTCTCATATCAGAGGAACAAATTCCGTTGACTGTACAACCCCATAGCGTGAACCTTATCTTACTTAACTATTCCCTTTATAGTAGCAAGTTACGAACTACGTTTTGAAATGGTTAAAGTAAGAAAGTGTCATGCTATAGCAATTCATACATCTCGGGTCGAAGGACGTAATGATATTATCCTTCCGAGTCACTCTATGACCATGATCCATGAAGTGAACTCGGGTGTGGGTCTTCCAGTTACTTGAAACTCCTTTCAAGCACAGGTTACTGTTGCGTTTCATGCATTCAATCCTTGATTAATGCCCAACCAACACCTAACCTCAGCCTTAATTCAAGCTTCCTTCCCTTGAAGAATGACTGGCTGTGGAAATTTAGAATGTATAAACATTCTGGGAAGTGGTTAAACATGCTAAGATGGAACACAGTAAAGACCAATGAAGGTAACCGCATCATGCGTATATATAGTCTCTACTATATATCGATACAATCATCGGTTAGCAGTACTGCTTACCGTTCCCAAAGCTTATAAGTAAATCAAACATTTACTAAAACGATATTCGAGCCTAGTCATAAGCATTAACAATGCTATTATACCTAGTATGAAATTCATCACTAGTATTTGACAACGGCTTAATTATGGGATCATCTACATGATATCCCTTTGTACTCTTTTGTATTCTCTTATTAAACCACTTGCAAAGTGTTTATCAAGGAGATCATACACAAGGTTATCATAGTCGTCATATCCTTAATGTTACCGAAGTTTACAATAGGATTAATGATACTAATGATTATCAGAGTCGTCATACTCTCAATGTAACCGAAGTTAACAATAGAGTTACTGACACTCACTTTTATTAGAGTCGACATACCCTTAATGTTACCAAAGTACACAATAGGGTCAATGACACCAATTGAATCTCAATGTCGTATCTACACCACATATTTTAATATTCAAAACTTCGATTAAATCGACAGTTTCACAAGTATAGATTTGCTTGCAATAATAACTTACTCAAGACAACTCTATTTACGTCGGACATCAAGAACATACATCAGTATTTCTTGAATCTAAATTTCACTTGATTCCATATTTTCTATTTATACTCATAGAACAATAATTCCAACATTAGGTTGTAGAACAACCCTAAATTAGGACATTATTTTCATTGAGCATATTTTACTAGGAACACATGAAGCTCCCACTAGCCCTGATAAGGGTATCTGGCTCAATCTATGCTTTCTAGAAAACTCATTCCTATGACTTTCTTGCAAAGCAGAATTACAGCCCCAAGATGTAAGTTTTGCTGACTTTAGTCATGGACATAACTTGGATATTATGGATATATTAGACCTCGGAACATGGTTCAAACATTTCCTCAACTTAACCCTGCGAAGGATCTTGGTCTTCATATTTCCATGTGAACATACTTGTTTTCCCAAAGCGACAACAATGTATCACAGTATCCAGACCTAATCTGGATATTATGGATGAATAAGACCCTCGGATAATGCCTTAAGCATTTCCTCGACTTAATCCTATGAAGGATACGGGTCTCTTACATCCAAGTGAACTAATCTTGTTCCCACAAGGTGACAGCAATATTTCACCTTATCTAAGTTATTTTCAACACAACCACTAGAACATGTTTCCATATTTAAACAATATGAGACGCTTTGTCTCTAGTCGGTATTTGAATTTGTCCATAATTGCATATATGTTAGTCCCTTCACCCTTCTCGGATTACACCTTAGGTGTGGGATTAACCCAAAGTCAAGTACTTTGATGCAGCATATAGATTACATCTATGTATACCATTCCCTTCTTATATTCACTAGTGAACTCAGGGTCCCACTATGCTTCCGATGAATGGTAACATCACAATGATTTACCATCAAGCTGCTGTTACTCTGATTTGACAACATCATATCTATAACAACCTTCTTGATTTCCATCAGATATAAAGAAGCAATGGATATTGTCAGGTTTTACCAGCATCTCTATGCTGGTTAAAAGCTAGTGTCAACATTAGGTCTCTCATTTAAGTTTTACGTTCTTCCACTGGAATGCTTTTGTAAATTGTTCTTTCCCTTTTGAGCAACCAAATATGGTTCTCATAAGTTCAAGAAACAATTATCCAAAACTTGGACGAACTACTTAAATATTCAAGCATCAACTTATAATTTATCCATCTCCCACTAAGTGTAGAATGGATAATTTTAAGTTGTGAGATTGACAAGCAAAGAACTCTTTCTAGTCAAAATCTCATTGGATGCTTAAGTGACCATAATGTTGGAGTTTTAGATTGAGGACTTGGTTCATAAAATTAATGTATACCAATCAAATTGAATACATGTTTTAGGCCTGCCTTTTAACCAGATCATCAGCAAAGATATCCGGTTCTCTTTAACGTAACACCATGTACCAATGTGTTTCTTATAGAAAACGAATTATGGGTTAGACCCACGATCCATTTTATAATTAAACCAATATAGATAATAGAAACTTAGCATTTTACCTAGATCTAAGAATCGATATCTATATGCCCTTCTTGATTCTCAATTTCTTATGGTTATTTCCGAACACCTCCGGGCTTCAGACATAAACCTTTTATCTAGTTAAATATTCTCCCAACAACTATCATAAAGATGGTGATGAAGAATTTTACTAGTGTCACCCTATATGGCATAGTTGAACGGATTATTCACACAAGTGTGATCAGAATCCAACAAGTTATAATCCTTCCTACCAATACTGGTGAAAGATTTCTTAATCATCCTAGTCCAATAAACAAGATTTGCATCTTTCATTTAGCCCGAAGCTAAACTTTTTACAAAAATCCTAACCACATGGATCTAAGTGATGTAAATGTTGTTTACTTGGTCAAGTTTGATTATGTCATATACTTAATGTATCCAAACCACTTTTGGATCTAAGAATCAATTATTTCATGATTGCATTATTACTTATAACGTGTCTTTATGTATGCAATGATATGGATAAGTTTTTGATGAAACTTCTCAAAATAATTTTTCAAAATTGTTTCAATTCCAAGCAACATCCATCGTCATTAAATGTGTATTTGTGCACCAAAATGGTCAAAATAACACATAAACTTAGACATGGATAGAAAATGAAACGAAACCATCAGAATGAAAAATCTTTTAAACAAAAAATACAAGATACAAGAATATCCATCATCTTCAAAAGAACATACAATAAAGCTTGTCTTGCCACGCAGGGCGTACATACAAAAGTAATAATTAATCCGGAATTAATGGCGAGACCAACACTCCCAATTCTCTTGAAGAAGACAATCAACAAAATTGCTTCTTTGAGAGATCCGGTTCTTCAAGCTCTTCCTTCTTGCAACGAACAAACCTACACTTTGCAACAAAATAAATTTGTGACAAACGTGAGTCTTATAGCTCGGGTAAACAACCCAGCTTATAAAGGAATAGCAATGAAGTATAATCATGAATGTACCTCAAGTAGGAAAATTAACTCTCTCTTGTCTGAGAAGTTTTATATCCTCTCGGCACGGAGGGCAGGCATGACGGCCCCAATCCCCAAATCTACCACAGAAGTAGCAAACCACCTCTTGTTGAGTCTCTTTAGGCACATCATCAATGTCCATAGACTCAAAACTTGAAGCAAGCTTGGATACTCCAACTTCTTCACTTGATGGGATCGATTTCTTCTTCTTGGCAAGGAGTTGTTCCTTAGAACCAAGAACAGGAGTGGATGAGGATGATGTATGCTTGGACATGTTAGATTCCGCATCCTTTAACATTCCATGCAATTCATATATAGAAATTTCCTTTCCATGCATATGATAGTCTTTGACAAACTGTTCATATGATGCGGGCAGAGACTAAAGTATGAAATTCACACCAAGCTCCCTCCCTATAGGAAAACCAAGCCTATCCATCTGGTCCATGTATGATTTCATCTTCAAAACATGGGCACTTACACTCCTGCCTTCCCGCATCTTACAACCGGTTAGACTTTTAACACACTCATAATGTTCTTGCCTAACTTGCTGTTGTAATATTTCCTTCAGCTTATTAATCATGTCATACACAGTCATGTGCTCAAATTGCTTTCGCAGTTCCGAGCTCATACTTGATAACATGAGGCTAGCAACATCGTGCGTATCCCGAACACGCTTTTCATATGCGTATCGGATGGTCCATTCCGCATTGATAGCAGGTGGTTCAGGAAGGGGTTCCTCAAGGATGTGCAACTTAGACTCGGCACGTAGGACAATCCTCAATTGCCTAAGCCAGTCAACAAAGTTCACTCCCGTGAGTTTCTCCCTTTGTAGGAACATACGAAGTGAAAAGTTCGACGTGTGGTGGTTTTGATTCGACATCCTATAATTAAAGAGAGTACGCGAATTAGTTAGTTTGATTTAATCCTCGTTAAAATAATTACCCATATTGCCTCGAAAAATATTTTAACAAGGGCTAAGAACCATATTTCACTCCAATCCATGACGGGGTTGCCGCGGATCACTTCATGGAGCTATTTAGGTCGATAACCATCTTACCGATTGCAATCTCTATTGCAACTCTTAGACACTTGCGGGATCCTACGACAACCATTGGTCGTATGGCATGTTTGATCCCTACTTGCACCAATTCCAAATTAAAATTCTTGGTTGACTCGTGCTAAGCTCGACAATCACTCAAGGATTTTGATTTGCAATTGTAAATCGTCCGTCAAGACATACGGTAACAAATTCACCAAAGTTGGCTCGTGCTAAGCTCGACAACCAAAATTGTGAATTTGTCACACTCACCTTCCACACAGTTTTATGAGAGTTGGCTCGTGCTAAGCTCGACAACCAAAACCCATAAATCTAGATTCGGGTGGTATCGACTTACGGATGGCGCAAGATTTACGTTTTATGAAAAACGGGCTTTTGTTTTCGGCTTGGTTACAGATTAACTTGTTTAGTGACAAAACCTATTTCCACTAGGTGAGTTAATCTTGTATGTGAGCGCGCGAGAGTTGCAAACCATTTTTCCAAATCTCTTGTGATTTTATTAATTTTCGAAAAATTGTCTAGCATGCGAATCCTAAGCAAACCATGCTAGAATAATATAAAATCACATCACACGCATTTTAAACGAAATAAATTGGTAACCCTTGCCATTAATCCTATGCGTTCTTCCCGTGAGCCAAAACGGGTAGAACGTGGTCAAACTAAGGGACAAAAGGACTCCGATGCGAGCTCCCACTAGAACCGCTATCTCCATTGGATTCCACCGGCTTCTATGGTCATCCTCCATCTCCTTTTGACTCCTTTTTGTGTGTCTTCATCCAAATGTACAAAACATACAATAGAAATTGAAATGGCGTACAAGCCACAAAATTTCCTATTTATCTAATACAAGTACACAGATGAATGAAATGACATGCAAGCCACAATATTATTACATACCAAACTGAATTAATAAATATTACAGCCCATAATGTGATAAAAATCACCAAATTGCATCCAAACACACAAAGTCAACCACAAGGTCAAAGGCAAGGTTACCAATTTCACATCAACCACATACAACCAAACATAATGGTAACCAAATCTGGAACAAAGTTCCAGAAACATCAAAAGGGCTAAAATTCCCGAGACCAAAACTGTTTTCATCTTTGAAACCAAAACCCGTAGCTGCGCGATAGCGTCGCTAACTGTTTAGAGTTAGCGCCGCTAACCCGAAGTTAGCGCCGCTAACCCTGTTCGAACAGAAAACAAACATTTCGATTTCGGGATTTTCAGGCCACCAAGTGCAAATCTAACATAGAGGTGGCTCTGATACCACTGTTGGGATTTCGTGGGCAACACAGCGGAAACAAGTACAAGAAAAACAGCCCACGGTACAAGCAAATAAAGCACACAAACGAAAAATCCCGAACATGGACCAAACTCTATGTGAAGAAATGCAACAAAAGAAGGAAGAAGGTGGTTATACCTTTCTCCTTAGCTCCAGGAATCGGATTGTCTCGTGGTGTTGAGCTCCAAGAACGAAAGTGCGGATCGACTAGAGGGATATACTCCGGTAACACGCCAACCTCGAGAGCTAGCTCGCCTCCATGGTACTTCTACACGAATACCACTTCTGGAACAGCAATAAACCGAGACCAAACTTCTGGAACGATGCTCTCTTGAAAACCTCTCTTGGTCTCTTGTAGCACCAAAGAGTATATGTGAAAGTTTTGAGAGAAAGAGAGCAAAAAGAAAACCCCAAGTAAAAATGAATTCTCTATTATCCCACTTTTTGCTCCAGATTCGTAACTTAACCCTACAAACCGGCCAAGCCTCGAAAGACCATATCCACATGCATTGGCCAGTTTAAGAGGTGCATTTGACAAATGGCACTAGCAGGGTTAGCGGCGCTAACCTGGAGTTAGCGGCGCTAACTATAAATAGTTAGCGGCGCTAACGCGGGCAGTCAGTGATATGACACAAAGTACATGCAGCCGTAGCGACGCTAACTTTTAGGACTTAGCGGCGCTAACTCTAAACAGTTAGCGGCGCTAACACAGCCTGCGATGTCAACTTTTGTCTTTTGCCATATTTGGCCCCATAACTTAAGTTGCTGTCAGGTTAGACCCCGGTGTATGACCCAATAGGCCCATACATCATCAGCACCGGTCCATATGGCGTACATTAATGGGCATATTTCTAACAGTTAGTTGTTTGTTCAGGTGGAGGCAAGACTCAGTAGTTGAGAATAGACTGAGTTATCTGAACAGTTGAAGATATCGGTGAGTGAATATATATCTTGGATGTATAAGATATATCACCTGATTGTTGCTCTTTTCTGTATATATACATGACGTATTTGTGAGATCAGCTTGGCGGTTGTTATTCAGCTGGGCCTATGTTTAGAGATATACAGTATTAGTATTTGTCTTGATAAGCATTTGTTGTAATCAAGAAGTGCTATTATTGTTGTCTGTGGTAACTAGGCTATCGGTAAACCTTTGCTTTGGCCGGCATTTGGTTGAAGGTCCGCAAGACCGCTGGTTCTCTTGTTTGTTTGAGCATTGTTTGTTTAGGCTTTATGCCTTGTATATTTGTGGTATCTATTCTCTCACTTAGCTTTGTGCTAATTTCCCACTGTTGATTTCTTTTTCAGGATATTCCTGGTAAGTGGACTTAAGAGATGACTGGAAATTTGGGACTGATCACTACTCTGATATCTGTATTTTGTAAAGAGCCTGTTTTGTATCTAACACCGTGGTTGTATTTTGTATAGCTAAACCCAACAAAGTTGTATTTACATTAATTATATATATGTAATTATGTTGTTAGCTTCCGCGCGTATAGTAAAGATGTGTTTTAGAAAATACGGTGTTACAAAACGCGAGATTGAAGTTAGGTAAGAAACTAGATTGGAACTCGTGGCTGACCTTTCCAAGCAACTCTATGAAGTGATGAGTACGAAGGACCTGCAAGAACAAGTCTGGAGGACATATACTAACTGTTATAGTTATAATTGGATAAATTAGTAGTTCAATTATTATTGTAACAGGAGGGTAGAGGTTGCAAGCTCCATTACTTGTGGAGTCATTGCATTTGAAATGTATCTGTACAGCACCACTTTATATATATATATATATAACATGTTTTGCTTTTCAAAAAAAAAGAATAAATAAATAATAAAAGTAATTTTTTTAAAAAGATAAAATCTAAGAACCATTAACAAGGCTGATAAGGGTTTCCATGATCGAGAACATAAAAGATAACAACACCAAGAACGCCAAAGTCACCACAACACGAAACAAACCCGATCTAGACCGAAACTTGGATTAGAACATAATGTAGTGCCGAGTAAACCGAAAACTGGAACTTTTATTTGCCTTTCACAACATAGAAAGCCTCTAGCCTGACTATAGGAAGAGGATAATCTTTCTTAACACACAATGAATCTTTCGAATTTGCACTTAGTATCTTTTATTGCAGCTCCACCAAATAGATTTGACAATAAACTCAAAGAGAATATATGAGCAATAACTTTATTCTAGTTTCAAGTTTCATTTCAAATTTTTGTATGGTTAACTCTTTTAATTATTCTATTATTTTAGTCAAAAGGGGATTTTTCTGTTCAGGTTTCCAAAAGGTGCGAGTCTTTGGCTATTATGTGGTATAACCAGTTTTATCCGTAACTGTTTTCAAAACAACTCCCGATCGAAGCTCCTAAAATTTGATCTCTTGATCTTCCATAAACAAATAGACTATTTATTAAACCACTAAGATAATATTTTAATATTTATTTTTATTTAAATAGTGGATTTCCATATTGAAGTCCATTGAAACTTGTAAGCCTTGTTAATGGTTTAAATCATTTTTAACGGCATAACACACATATACCAATCTACTCTTAAATCTATATCTTTTGTTCACAGCAGGACTAGAATCCATGACCATAGGCCAACGGAAACACCTTTCAACATCTTATTATGCTAGACAATAATCCTTTTGGTAATGGTTCAACTCTTTTAGTCTATAATATTTATTGAAGCTAAGATTGAGCTGATCCGTATGATAAATAGAGTATCAAAAACCATTCTATAAATAGCCTGGTTATCTACAAATGAAATTATAACTATTCATATATTATCTTATCTATATCTTGTATTTTATAAAATTAGATAATGTGATAGTTGTTGTATCAAAACTATATATTAAAAAAGACTTTCTAGAAAGGAAAATACACGAAAAAACAAAATAAAAAAGGGACCACTTAATTTCAAAAATCAAACATATAACACGTCTTGAAATGTTTTGCTTCTAGAAATTCTAATGAAGAGAACAATATTATATTTAATTTGAAGGGCATGATGTTCATTAAACATTGTCGTACCTATTATTTGATTACCCGCTATAACGATAATGACAAGAGTGATATACTTAATTCAACATGTTTTTCTTTCCTTCATATATATAAATTTCAAACATTATATTGAGAGTTAATTATATTTTTAATCATATATTTCAAACATGATATACTTAATTATATTTTTAATTAATGTGGTTTGTACTAAATTATAGAAATAGTTCTTTTGCTATTAAAATTACGACATTAATATTTATGATTTATATTTCGTCTGGTCCTTAACATATTTGAAAAAACAAAAATACCCGCATCTCTATTTTATTAGTCTATTTTAATCGTTATTCATTTAAAGTGAATGATTTTTATTTAAATAATAGATAAAACATTATTTGATTATTTTAATTATCTAATTACTATTAAAAAACGACTGTAACCTCCACCACTTCTCTCTACCCCCAAATCTCTCCCCATCCCACTCCTCTCTCTCTCTCTCTACCAAACACTACCACCATCAGCTCGAATGGCCATCTTTATCTCCAGCTACACCCTCAACTCCAGCAGCCATCAAACAATCACCATCACCACCATCTCTCTCAAATCCTCATTCTGTAGCTCACCACCAGCAGCATTAAATTTGGGAACAATAACAAAAAAAAATGAAATTTGACTAAAAATAAAAGTGGAGGAGATAAAAAAAAACCCTCAACATCTCAAAGCCATTAAACCACAAGAAAAATATATGTAATTAACTCTTAAACTAATATTCAAACATCTCTATTTATTCCATCATATCATAAGGTTTATCTTCTTAAACATGTATTCAGTTTTACCATTTTTGTTAGGGTTAAATATGATTTAATCCTTAAAAATTATATTAGAAAATGGTTTAGTCATTAAACTTTTTAATAAATATTTTAATTTCTAAACTACTTTTAGTATTTGATTTAATACTTAATTTTATTAAACCTAATTAGATTTAAACCCTAACCTAATAAAATAAAAACCTACTACCCTTTAAACCGGTTTCACCCAACCTTTACTTGACTATGATTAATTAATAGCCAGACTATATTACTTAACCTTTCTTTTTTTCCCATGTATAAAGCGCTTGATTTGCCACACATCATTGAATTTTATGCTGGCATCTTCGTGCGCCTATATTAATGATTAATTAATCAGTGAAGGAATTCATATAATTTACTTGATTTTTCATCTTTGAATTTATTTGAGCTAGGCTTTAAGTCATATGTAGAAGATATGAATGAAGCTTAATTATATTCCTTTAATACGGAGATCTTGGATAATAATAGCATCTTAGGTGTTGTTTGTTTTTTGAAAACAAAAATGTCTTATGTCTTATTTCATGTCTGCAGGATAAGATGTGGTTTAAAATGTCTTATATCTGCGAATGTCTGCGAGATATGACTGTTTATTTTTTTAATTTTAAAAAATGTCTTATTTACTATATTTACCAACCACCACCTCCACCACCATCAACACCGCCGGTGATCACTACCAACCGCCACCGCCGACCACCACCAACCGCCGTCGCCGACCACCACCACCGACACCATCGTCGCCGAACACCACCACCGCCACCACCACAACCGCCACCGACCATCATTAACCGCCACCTCCACCACCGTCACCACCGCCGGCGACCACCACCAACCGCCGTCGCCGACCACCACCACCGCCACCACTTCGCCGACCACCACCACCGTCTCCACCGCCAACCACCACCAACCGCCGCCAACCACCACCAATCGTCGTCGGCAGTGGCGGTAAGTGAAGGTCGGTGGCGGTGGTGGAGGTGGCGTTTGGTGGTGGTCGGTGGCGGTTGTGGTGGTGGTTGTTGGTGGCGGTTGGCGGAGATTTGCGGTTGGCGGTGGTCGGCGTCGGTAGTTTCGGTGGTGGTAGTGTCGGTGGCGGTTGGTGGTGGTCGGCGGCGGCGGTGACGGTGGCGGTAATGGTGGCGGTAGCGGCGGCGGCAGTGACTATCGCGGCGGCGGTGATGGTGGTGGCGACGGTAACGTTGGCGGCGGCGGCAGTGATGGGTCGGCGGCGGTAACGGTGGCGGTGGCGGCGGTGGGTGGTCGGCGGTGGTGACGGTGGCGGTGGGCGTGACAGTTGGTGGTCGGCGGGGGTGGACGGTTGCATCGGCGGCGGTGGCTTTAGAATAAGTGATTTTTTATTAGAATACGGTTTAAAATAAGTGATAATAAGTGGTTATAAACCACTTATTAAAATAAATGATTTTAAGTTCAAATAAGATCTTATTGAATCTTACGTCTGATTTTAAACAAAATGTCTTTTAATGAAATATCTGCGAGCCCGCAGACATTTCAATGAATAAGTACTTATTCCAGAAAAACAAAACACGACCTTAATTTATCATGGTTTATTCAATTTCATTCCACTCCTTGCAGTGCAGTAACACCTTACCAATGGTTTACCCTGACTACCACAGACTTCATGTTCCCTCATAACATACAATCACCAAAACTTTAAGGATAACTTGTTTACTTTTGGTGTTCTTCATTTTTGAAGGTTTTCTTATTTTATTCACTTCTTTCTGAGAAATTTTTAATGATATTTTATTTCGCTTCTAATACGTTGATTGATACTTTGTTCTCTGATTGCAGTTCAGCCTTTACATCATTTTAATTTGAATATAAATATTGTTTTTGATTATATCAAAATCAAAAAATATTAAAACTAGAAGAAATGAGAGTAACATATTTCAATATCTAGTTAATAATATCGAATTATAAAAATTAATATAATAAATAACCTTTTGTTACTTGAATCGTGAGTCACGAGTTTGTAGTAAATAGTTTTTCTTGTTATTGAATAATGAATCACCAATCATGAGTACGTTAATGTCATCGGATTAAATTATTATTATTTTATTTTTATAACCCTTTTAGTTAATATTTTCTTACAAATAGGTTAATTAATAACAATACCTTTGATTTCAAAGTTTACCAAACCCCCTGTGTTTAAAAATCCTAGCCGCACTCTTGTTTAGACTCAACATCAATCACATAGTTTTAGTTTTATCTACGTCTAACTGCAATTTGTAAATCATTAAAAAAAACTACTATCGGCCGATTCCATTTAACAATCTTCATCAAACAATGGTTTTATTAAAGGTATAATCTATATAATATAGACGAATCGGATGAGTTAACTACCAGAGTTTTTCTTATACCATTATATTTTATAAATAGTTAATTATCATTGTAATATAAACCACATATCCGGTTTTCGTTGTTCTACAAGTTTAACATTTAATTAACATTAAAAAAATCTTGTTGTCACTCATCTTAGAATCATCTGTTATATTAAAAAAATAAAAGAATATTGTGTATAAATCATAAATACATATAAACATTTGAACAAACGTGAGGTTCGTTAGCCTAGCTAACTACTGAAACCTAGAGCTCATGGGCTCATTAATTATATCATCTTATTAGTTTACATATATATATACCCCTAGCTAGCTAATACGTCATCCAAAGACGTCATGTAGCTTTGATCAAAAGGAATATTTGTAGGAAGTGGCTTTGTGAAAACATCAACAAGCTAATCATGTGTAGTGATGAATTAAACCATAATTAAGCTCTCGATCTGCATATTAACTCTTATATGAAAAAGTTGAAGTCAATCACGACATGTATATATAGTTCGCGCATGAAAGACTAGATTGGTTGAAAGATAGGCCGGACAGTTACTCCAAATTATCACACCATGAGCTAGGTTCCTAAGTCGCGGAAAAGGGCCTAATTAGGGTAAGTAAGTTTGATTGTTACAACAATAAGGAATTTGTATTCGGATTCTATGAAAGAACTAATGTTTTTTTTTAAGTCCATATATAATGAAATTTGTACTATGGAATATATCATAGCTAGGTACTTCTTGAGCAATGCTCATATGGCCAAATCAGCTTCATAATAAGCAACCATAAATACATTTATGTGACAGAGAGATGAAATGTTGTATAAAAAATGTGATGATGTTCCTTTCAAATATTGCCGGATGCATTGTTTTGAGGTAGCATCTAAATATAGTAGGTAACTATGTTGTAAGTACTTCTTATGTTGTTTGGTTGACTGATTTGGTGGTCAGGTACGTTATGACCGATATCTAACCCGGAGGTGAGAAAGCTAGCTAGACTTTTGTATATGCGTATATGCAGATACACTACAAGTACGTTGTTTTATGCTAAATAGTCATCTAGTTCTTGAACTTGACATATTTTATTATTGTACGCTTGTTGTTGAGTTGTATGTTGTTGCTTGATGAAGCATAACCTATCAATTAACCTACGTTGAGCATGTTATGCATAGGATAAAATATGATAGTTTTATGTATGTTATGATACAAAACTAGTTGACCATGACTTTGTAGTCACTAGCTTGAAGTTGGTCTACGTTGCGAGAGGAGGCTTGCGTTGCAAACATGTCATAATTTGGTAATTAAAGTATATCATTAAGGGGATAAGGTATATCTTAGATGCTTTTATATTTATAAACACTTTTAAGTTAGGATATGTTAAATATTTCATTATTTATTCCTTTAAATATTTATAAGTCAAGCTGCACATATTTTTTTCTCCCTATTATTAAACGAGTAAAACAGATACATAAATCCTAAAGTTTATATATGGGTCAATTCTAGTGTACTATTAAAATACGTAAAACCTTCAATTTCTACTAAATGATAATAAATAAATATTAATTAATGTAAACATATTGTTATGATATGCAGATTGTTTAGTAGGTTCTTATCATTTTTGTCATTAGTACAATTTTGTATATGTTAATAGTCCTAAATTGGTAGCTATTTACTTTTTCTAACAATTAGATAACCTTTGATAAATTTTTGTTATATTTATTTTAAAAATTAAACTAATATTCGGATTATTTTGTAAAATTTAGTTTAATAATTAGATAAAAAAAAATATTTCATTGTTGAATTGTATACGTATAAATTTTCTAAATAAAAATTAAAAAATGTATAAGCTATTCAACGTTGAGAAAGTCCGGCAGTATAATTGATACTTTTTTTTGTTGCTCGTGTATTCTTTCAATTCACACTCGACCACCAACCCCACCCCCACTTTCTATAAATCCACTTCGTTCTTCTGATCGACCTCCAATATTCTTAAATTTTACACTTTTAGCAATCAATCTTCATTGCTTAATTGATCGATCAACGTTTTACACGAGATCTGTGCAGGAAGTTATGATCGTTTCCTTTACGAGCTGTATACGAATTCAACAAGTTTACGCTCATGGAAAAAACTAAGCAATCCGTCACCACCATCAATCTTCCGATCTACGATCTGGCTCATTCTCGATTGTTCCTTTCTGGCTTTTACTGTTGGGGTTGGGAATTCCTCACCGCTCTTATGCTGTTTAGTTATTGAATCCTCGTCGATCGAACGACTCTGTTTTTTTTATACTTTCGATTCGATATTGAGTTGGAGAATTTAGGGAAGAAGATAGAAATTAGGTTACATATATCAAGTAGACGAAGTTGAATCAGTGGTAGGTGAGATTCAGAAATTTGAAGGGAGGAATGGTGAAGCGATCGTCTCCGGCGCCGTTTCTGACGAAGACGTATCAGTTGGTGGATGATCCGATGACGGATGAGGTGATTTCGTGGAACGTTTCCGGCAACGGATTTGTGGTTTGGAAAACTGCCGATTTTGCGAAGGATTTGCTGCCGAGTTCCTTCAAACACAACAATTTCTCCAGCTTTGTTCGTCAGCTGAATACTTATGTAAGTCATCTCACCTGCTAACTTTTGATATACTTGTATCGACTTGTTCTACGTATAAGGCTATCCGTTATACTCCCCATCTTCCCTTTCCTTACCCACTGCCACATCAGCGTCCACATCATTTTTTCTCTCTTTCCATTTCCCTTACCCACTACACCCGTTATACTCCCCCTTTTTCATTTACCTTTCCTTTTCACTTCAAAAAAAAAATAAAAAATAAAATAAAATCTGATTGGTAGATGTGGGAGTGTGGGGGTGTGGGGGTTGGGTTTGTTTCAGCGAGTTCCGGAACTCGGAAGTCATGGAACCCGGGCGAGTTCAACCACCCGAGGTGGTGTTCCTCGCGAGCTCGCGCCTCACTCGCGCCTCTCCGAGCCGAGTACAACGGATGACCTAACAACCTATTCGAATATTCCTAATTTTTAAATACGGAAATTAGCTCTGTTGTTATACTCATAAATTACATAAATAAGAGTTATATATATTAATTTAGTGTGTAATTATTTAAGTGATAAAAAAGTATAACATCATCTAACTTAGCTATTGTTAGAGTTTTTGTAATGATAATAATTAATACCGATCGTCGTGTTAGTTTTACCGATCTATAACTATCTGCCCCTAGCTAATAACTATACATACCTTTTTTTAAAGCTCTTATTTATTATTTAACAAGATTATATACTCACTGGCGTCATGGACACATGACGTCTTTATTACGAATCTTCTCCCCAGCCTACCATGAAACCTAATTAATAAACTTTTAATAATAATATAAATAAAAGACTAGCTTGATAAATATATTAGACAATTTTTTCTATTAGTTTAAATAAAGATATTATTGTTAATCATCTATTTTAATAAAAATTGAAGTCTAATTTTAAGTTTTTTTTGGTCGGTCATCCTAAATATTTACACACTCAAACTTGACCTCTTAATCAATATTTAAAAATAACAATTATCATCTTAATTCAATATCATCCAATTTTTTAAAATGTCAAATTTATAAAATTTTAAATGACCCATATTACTATAAACCTTTGTAAGCTAATTAATTATCTTTTTTATATCTCGTAATATATATTAATGACTAATATTAATCAATTTCATTAAACAGTCTTATAAATATTTACTATCTTGTTTATTATTTATCATTATATAAATAAGTTTGTGTATCACACAAAGATCTATTTTATATATAGATGTTATAATTAATCGGGAGAAATTTATTTAAGAATCATTTTTATTACGAGCACTTTGAATATCATCTGTAACAACCAGTAATGTTTATCAATAGGAGTATTTTTAGTTATTTATATACTTATCTAACTGTGAATTGAGTCCGGATGCATGGATGAGTCGTTATTAGATTCCTTAACTTTTCCAAAATATCACTCATTAATTAGTATTAATGAGGGCTTATTAATGACACTTTAGCATTAGAGCATTGATACAATGTAATAGGCTAAGAGTAGTTTTCACGATACTCACGATAAGAACGGTTTTAAATAAACCTTTTCTTTAGTAGTAGTAGTAGTAATAATAATAATAATAATAATAATAATAATAATTAATCCTATTCAAAAAATACAAACGATACGTAGACTTCAAAAAGAAATAATTAGGGAACATACAAAGCCCTACCAAAATTTGACATCTGTATTCCACGAAATATAAATCATAACTGACTTTTGTTCTCCTTCATAGAGTTTTCATTTTATATTTCACCAAAATAGTCATTTAATCTCATATTTATATCAAGTATTCATCTGGTTAAATTATTTAATATATACAATTAATTAATATTTTTTTGTTCTAATTTCCAAAATTTACACATATACGTTAATTAGTTTTCTTAAGCTTAATAAACAAGGCAATTAATATAAGATAAATATATTAGCAAAAGATAATCACATACTCATTCTTCTAATATTAAGTGATATGGATAAGCATTACTCACTATTTCATTTTTAAATTGAACATTTTTAAACTATACAAAAATATGTTATTTTTAAAGAAAAATAATATCACATTGTGTTTATGTTATTCACTGCCTGACTGCCATAGTAATGTGGTTATCATTATTCAAAATATTAATATACTTTTATAACTTTTGATTATATTGTATAAAGAAGAAGAATGATGATTATTTCCTGTCTTTTGTTCTCTGACTCTGAGAACCTAACATGTTGATGCGTCTGTCTTTTTTTAAGTGGTGTTTGGATTTTATTTTTTATTTTAAGTTTTTTAAGAGAAATTTAGCTTAGAAATTTAAATTTAAAAAGCAGGTTTGTAAAAAAAAGTACATTTTCACAAGTCATCTAAAATAAATTTTATATTTAAACCTTTAGCCTATAATACACATTATCACGGGAATATATATCACTTTTTCAAAAAAGTTTAAATGTTTAATTCTTACTTGTTAGCTTACAAATAAATACATGACTTAGAGTATTTATACTAAAAAATAGAACTTTATACTACTATCTCTAACAGCTCTTTTTAGATGGTTGTGTATAAACTTAGATGTATCTGATGTAACTATCATAGTGTTTGTCTTCTTACCACCTTTGACTTCTTGATTTAAAGCTTTATAAGACTAGAATCCTGAACATTCCTTAATTATATTGGTGGCAAATCTGTAACCAGCTAATTAACTTAATTGATATGCATTAAACTATTTATAATTATTTTTATTCTTTCCACTTTTTATGTTGAAATGCCTTTCGAATTGAAATGATTGATTAGCTTCAAATTTTCTTTTACTATGTGCCCTTTTGAGCACACGTCTTAAGACTTTTATAAGCCTTTCGACCTCAAGTTGTTCAATGAATCAAAGGGTGTATATCTTACAAACTGTTTTTTATGGACTTGTTTTGATATTATTATATTCATTCAATTTATAAAATTACTATATATAATTTCAGTCCATGCATATAATTAACACCGGCGCAACGTGAAAATTAATATACTTATATATAAACAATATCTAGATATATGAATCATAAGAATAACAATAATAATAATGGTATAAAAAGTGCCTAAGTTAATTATACTAAACATATATTATAGTATTATATTATTTTAATTTACATGTTGGTGTCTGTATATATATATATATATATATATATATATATATATATATAATAGTATTGCGAGTCGATTATCTTGCCAGTTACTATCGTATTGCTATGTAACCATCATTTTTATTCATATCCTCACTGCTTATCTTATGATATCATCATTTTTATTATATCAAATTCTGTAAGTCGCACAATTTATAAATTTTACAATAGTATGATAGTGTTGGCTTCTCCTTCACATATTTGTAGTTGAAAAAGCTCGTCTCCTTCACATACGTGTCCTCGATCAATATCATATTAGAGGAATTTGTCATATAATGATTCCCTTACTACTCTCACCAACCACCACTTCTTTTGTTTCTCCAAAATTCCATAATTATTTGTCACATTTTTTAACTTTTTTATAAGCATAACATTAATATTATCCTTTCATATACCTGTTACAATATAAATGATGTATAATCATGTGTTTGTACATAGTCATTCGATTTTCATATTTTGATCATTGTTTAATTTGTTTACTTTTTATATATAAAATAAAGATGCGCCTATTCTTTTTTTTCCTAAATATATAAATCTTATATGATTTAAAAATATTCAATTAATATTGAAAATTCAGAAAATCAATATAAAAGTAAAATGGTATTTACTAATATTGCGATAGAAAATACTGAGAAAAAAAAAAGATAAATATATAAAAATATATTGCGATAGAAAATACTATTTAAAATTAGTAATTTATACAAAAGTTTCTTGTGTTCACACACACTAAAAAAAGAGGGGTTATTTTTGACACGCATCCAAAGTAAGTGGTAGTTATGTGCAATTTATTTTCCTACAGGGTTTCCACAAAACTGTACCCGACAAATGGGAATTCGCCAACGACCATTTCAAGCGTGGTCAGAAGGAGCTTCTCATCCAGATCCGCCGTCGGAAAACGGCGACGCCTGCTAAAGGAAAACCAGACGCCGATGGTGATGCTGAAGGTGATGGTGGTTCGGCATCACCACATTCCAGTTCAGGCGATGATCTCGGTTCTAGCTCAACCTCGTCGCCGGATTCAAAGAATCACGGCTCCGTGGTTCTGCCGACCGCTGAGAAACTCGAGAATCTCTCCGGAGAGAATGAGAAACTGAAGAAAGAGAAGCAGTTTTTGGCGTCGGAGCTTGCGCAGGCGAAGAAGCAGTGTGACGATCTTGTAGCTTTCCTGACTCAATGCGTGAAGGTGGCGCCGGATCAGATCAGCCGTATCATTAGTGGCGAAGTGGTGGTTGGTGAGACGGAAATGGTTAGCTGTGAAACAGACGGTGGTGATGTTGATGGCGACGTCAAAGACGGAGATTGTTTCCGGTTGTTTGGGGTGTTGTTGAAAGATGGAAAGAAAAAGAGGGGCCACGTTGAAGAAAACGAAACTTCAGGTACCCAAATGAAAAAATTGAAACTTCAGTGTGACGTCAGCAATGACATTCCATGGACGAATTGGTTGTGTTATAATGGAGCAGTATAACTAGGCCTCCAAGGCTCCAACTACGAATAAATAGCTGCCACGTAGTCACAAGAGAAAGAAACTTTGGAACTTTCTTTTTATGTATTTAAAGGTGGACAAAAATAAATTTTAGTTGGTAATTGTTGTATCATGCATGGATTTAGAAACATTAAAAAGAAATGTACGGTAAAGTGTTTTAAGTTTTAAAAAAAGCTATCAAATGTATAAATATAAATACAACAAAAAACAAGGCTTTATTTTGTGGCAAAATTTATGTATGAAGATCACATGGGTATTAGTTATCATATTCTCTTATCAAATTATAATATCATGACTTGTACCTATTCTTAATCCGTCTGATATCTGGTTACTAGATAACTATCGGGTTCACATGTATACCAGCGGATATTGGGTATCCCAATTTATGATCATAGTCGATTATAATTTACCACAAATGAATTTTATTTCATAAAACTTAACCTCGGTCATATTAAAAAAATAAGTTGGTTTTTTTCAATAATGATAATCTCTAACATTATTAACAAGTTAAAAATTTAGTAAATGTTACATAAATACAACTATCTAAATATTATTTTAGAAAGCTTTGAATTTTATGATAACTAATTAAACTACATAACATTTATCAAATGTTGTGTACTTTTCCCAAGCCCTGTTCTGTAACGCCCCAAGGTCCGAAAGTTTTTGTTACGAATTATCTTAAATTAAATCTTAAGTGTTTATGTGTTTGATTAGTTGCCTTTATGTGTTGTGTGTGTTCTTATAAGAGTTGAGGGGTTAAAGTTGCCAAAAGATGAAACTTGTTAGTATAAGGGCTGAATTGTAATTCTTGGAAAGTGTTAAATATACATGAGTCTTCCTTGACTCATGTGTAGTCAAACTTCTGTAACCAAAAACACACCCACGAAAACACATATTCACAAGTGGAAGTGCTGATTTTGATCAAGAAAGCAAGAAGTTAATAGCTGTTTTCAATCATTTAGTGATTCAGAAGCAAGAGGTATGGATTCTTTTTAAGTTCTTAGAGTTGTTAGGTCAAGAAATGGATTATTGTGATTGAATCCATGTTCTTAGATTGGTTTGACGTGTTTTATGTTGTTTTATGTCAAGTTTCATGTTAGAAAGTTAGTATTGATGTTATAAAACTCAATTGTATGCTTGAATCTGAGTATAATCAAGTTTTGAGTGTTAAAAAGTGAGATTCGGCTGTTGATTTACGAATAGAGCCAAAGTCTGCTGTACCGACTGTCTCTGCGGCCGTAGGAAAGGTTCTTTGCAGCCGTAGGAAGGTGTTTTTCAGTTTTAAGTGATTTCGTCTCCTGCGGCCGTAGGAAAAGGTTCTTGCGGGCGTAGGACAGTATTTTCATGAATTACCGTCTAAGGACGAAGGAAATGAGCCTACGGGCGTATTGCACATAGCCTACGACCGTAGGAGGTATAGTGTACCCTCTACGAGTGTATGGGTGGATCCCTGCGGTCATAGTGAGGGATACTCCTGCGGGCGTAGGGCTTTTCCTCTGCGGTCGTGTAACGCCTCAAGGTTTGAAAGATTTCCTGTTAAGTATTTAACTTAATTTTTTTATATGTTAAGTGTTTATGTGTTTAGCTAGTTGCCTTTATGTAATTATGAGTTGCAAAGTGGAGGGGCTAAGGTTGCCATTTCAGAAAACTTGAGAAGTTTAGGGGTCTTTGTGGCAATCTTTGAAAGTTATAGATATAGTTGAAGTTTTATTTGACTATGTGGTAGTCAAAACTCCAGGCAAACACACATTCACGTACACACACAATCACTATGGGAATTTTGAGTTTTTGATCAAGAAATCGAGATATTGATAGAAGATTTCGTAGTCTATAGTGTTGCAGAAGCAAAAAGGTATACTTTTATATGAGTTTATGTGAGTTTTAAGTCAAGAAAGGGATTCATAAGGTTTAATCCTTGAGTTTTTGGTGTTAGTCTTGGTTTTGGTGTTGTTCCATGTCAAGTTATGTGTTAGGAAGTCATCGGAAATGTTTAAAACTCAGTCGTTTGATTAATTTCGAGTTTGTTCAATATTTGAGTGGATGAACATGATGAGTTTTAGTCGTGCGAAGTGAAGCCCATTTCGTGCGTAGTGACTTCATTTCGTACGAAGTGCTCAATGTAAGAGATGAAGTCGATGAGTTTTGGTCGCACGAAGTGTGAGCCACTTCGTGCGTATGAGAGTTCACTTCATGCGTAGTGTGATTCACTTCACGCGTAGTGTGATTCACTTCGTGCGTAGTGTGTTTATCTCGTGCGTAGTGTGTTCATCTCGTGCGTAGTGTTCAGAAGTTAATTCAGTTATTATTTATTGTTTGTAGGCAATAAGAGTTGACACTTTTCTGATAGGAGCGTAGTTCTTAACTGCTGGTCTGCTGCGGAGGTGAGTGTACTTACCTTTACTCAGATTAGCATACGTGCGTATATTATATTGCATGATTGTGAATAACATTGTAGTACCATTGCTTCAGATATAGAAATGGGGTATATTGAGATCCTTATACCCAAGAAAGTGTACGGGGTTACTATTACTTTATATAGTATCCTCCGGGACCAGTTAACAGTTTGGAATAGAATTACAGATTATTGGTTGGATGTGAGACATCCAAGAGAGATGTTGTTTCCATTACTTTGGTTATTATTTTAGTAGTATACTCACTAAGTGTTAGCTTACGTTTAGTGTTTTCTGTTAGCAGGTGCGTCAGGCTCAGGCAAGGGGAAGGCCCCAGCGGCTTCTTAGGCTGGATAGCTCCTGGCTTTCTTTATGTTAAAAATGTTTTTAAAACACTACTTTTAGTAAACCAGTTTAGTACCAATGTATATAGTAACAGTCTTTTGTAAAACTCCGATCCTTTTTGGGTGTTAACAGTTGTATAATATGTTTAATAGATTTCTAAGAAAAGTGGTGTTACAACTTGGTATCAGAGCCAAGGTTTGAGGGATTTGGACACACACGAGTGTGATGTCTAAACTTAAACCGTGGTTTTGAAGTCAAGAGGAGCTATTCCTGGGGCAGTAACCTTAGTGAGTATATTCAGTAGAAAGTTTATGATTAGCTAATTGTTTTACAGTTTGAGCATGAGTAGCGATGTTTATGTATGCGTAGTTAGTTTTGTCATACGTGACCTAAGCTTGTGAATCGGGGTGTTCTATGACGGCAACAAGAACAATTGTATATAATGTGTTTCTTACAACACCTGGCCAGTATATGTAATAAACATGTGATATACAATCGAGCTTGGAATTGCCATAGTGATACCTTGTGGATCAAGGGAGGGGTAATACGTGACAGTATAGTACATGTGAATAGTACCAGAACAGAATACTAGATAGATGTAGTACTAACAATATTACATACCTTATTGTGAAACAGAGAAAGTTGTTATGGTATTGTATGTTAAAGTTTTCTTCATTTCAGAATGGAGTACGTTCAAGGGGTCATTGCGGATCCAACCCAACAGTCTGGGGTTAGTACAGCTCAGGAGAATAGAGGTACCTATGTTTCAGATGCAATTCCCATACAGACAGGGAGATCTACGGGTAACCCTTCCGGGGTAGCCGGTACAGAGGAAGTACAAGATCCAGTGAACAAAGTTTTATTATAACTATATATTTTAACTTTCGAAGTTACTTTTTTCACTTTCATTTTAAGTTAGTATTATTTATTTAATAAGTTTTGTAATCATATTTGCCTATTTTAATTATTAAAAAGTTTATAATTTATAGGAAGCAATAAATAAAGATTTTGTCAATTTTTGTATTAAATTAAAGTAACTGGGTTGAGTAATTTTGACCTAAAAGGAAACTTTCTTGAAGTTTATAGCAAGAGGGATTTTTTTTCATGAGTTTGTAATTTTTTTTTTGAACGGCGAAAAGGAGACTTGACTCGGAGCTTCGGCATGACCATCAACCCGAGCAAGAAACCCAAATTTTATTAAATCAAAACTAGCAAGGCGCTAGAATGTTACAAACATCAAAATCAAAAACAAGATAGAGGGTTAATACACCAGTTGTTCCAACCAAAGTTAAGATTACATTTTTTCCTTCGATGTCTAATCCAAAAAAACGAGAGTGCTTGAATTTGACTGTTGATGATATTGCCATTTGAAGATACAGCTGCTCCAAATACTTTGTCATTCCTAAACTTCCAGGTTAACCACAAGAAGGTAAATATTACAGCCAAAAAGGCTTTGAGTTTCTTACCTGAAAGGCCTGCATTAGATCCCCACCTAAACAGACTTGTAATGTCAGATAAGTTACCTCCATCCAGTCCCCACCATGATCCGATTTGATTGAGGACACCTTTTATAATAGGACATCCAATGAACAAATGATCCTCAGTTTCCTCGCAGTGGTTACACAGGGGGCATAAGGTTGACAGAAGAATTACACCTCTCCTATGAAGATTAACTTTCGTTGGAAGTCTTTTGTGTTTGATTTTCCATGCATTTATTTCCACCTTGCTTGGAACCCAGTTGTTCCAATCAAAGCTCCAGTCCTCTGTTGCTTTTAGCCTCCTATCATCTGCTAATTTTCGAATCGATGCAACCGTGAACAAACCAGATGTTTCTAATGTCCACGATACTTTACTATTACCAGAAGATACCACCTGTTGGATTTGAAACAGATCATTCAAGGAGATGTTTATTTTTCCAAACTCCTTACTGATTTTTAAAATATTTCTCCATAGGCCTGCTGTTTTTCCTTTAGGATTTTCTTTGTCTAAATCTCCTTTCTCCCCATGAATTGATTGAACCACCAATTTCCACAATGAGTTGTTTTCAGAATAAAATCTCCACCACCATTTGGCGAGAAGAGCGAGATTAAGAGATTTTAAGTTTCCTATATCCAAACCACCAAACTGCTTTCGATTTAAGACTTGACTCCACGAGACCCAAGCGATTTTATTATTTCCATTCTTAGCTCCCCAGAAGAATTGTGATCTCAAACTTTCCAATTTATTAATGATCTTCGATGGTGCCTTGAACAGTGAGAAGAAGTAGATACCTAAGCTGCCAAGAACTGATTTTAGGAGTGTTGTTCTACCTCCTATTGATAGATTGCGAGCTTTCCACTGTGACAATTTGCTGTTGAATTTGTCTATAATGGGAGCCCACGTCTCAGTTTTGTTTATTGAGCCCCCAATAGGCAGGCCCAAATAATTAAATGGGAATTCTCCAGCCGCGCATCTGGACTTAGAAGCCAAAGTATCTATTTCTTGTTTTGCAACTCCAATACCAAACAAATTACACTTCTTCAGATTAATATTCAAACCCGAAGAAAGATAAAAGCATCTCAGTAAACGAACCAGGTTTGTAACGTTACGATCCGACCATTCCCCCATGAATATTGCATCATCTGCAAACTGCAGATGAGAGATTGTAGAACCCTCTTTAGGCAGTTTTATACCATTAAAAATTCCCTTACGACAGGCTTCTTTCATCATTACATTAATTGCTTCTGCAGCCAAAATAAAAAGAAACGGTGCCAACGGATCTCCTTGCCTTACCCCCTTATGCATCTTGAATTCACGTGAAGGAGAGCCATTAATGATCACTGAGATTGTTGCGGATCTAAGACATCCATCAATCCATTTTCGCCATTTTCCACCAAAGTTCATTTGTTGCATGATGTCGTCTATGAAAGACCATTCTATTGAATCAAACGCTTTTTCGAAGTCAACCTTAAAGATCAAAGCTTTCCTTTTTGATTTTTTCAGCCACGAAAGAACTTCATTTACTATAAGAGGGCCATCGAGAATATTTCTTCCTTCAATGTATGCCATCTGCTCGAACCCAATGACGCTACCAATTACTGATTTTAATCTGTTGGCCAGCAACTTAGCAACAATTTTGTAGAAGCAGTTGAGCAGGCTAATGGGTCGAAAATCATTGAATGTAAGTGGAGAATCAGTTTTAGGGATAAGCGCAAAGAATGAGGAATTGCATCCCTCATCAATAATGCCCCTGGTTTCAAACTGTTTTAATGCATCGAAGAGGTTTGATTTAATAGTATCCCAAAATTTTCGTAAGAATTCAAAGGTGATACCATCGGGCCCCGGGGCCTTATCTGACCCTACATCCCAGACCGCCACTTTCAGTTCCTCCATAGAAAAGGGTAGTTCAATAAAGTTCGATTGGTGTGCAGAGAGTCTTCTAAACAAGCTACTTCTGAATTTTGGTCGAACAGTAGAAGAGGTAGAGAACCTTTTAGAGAAATAAACCAACGCTTCCTGTTTAATATTGTTTGGATCTGTAATCCAAATACCATTTTTGGCTATTCCGTGAATCGTGTTTCTCCTCCTGTTTTGGTTGATAATACCATGAAAGAATGATGAATTCTCATCGCCATCAACGCACCACTTAATTCGTGATTTTTGTTTAAGGTCTAATTTTTCCACCCTCTCCTTTTCCTTTATCTTTAATAGGAGCTTCTGTCTGGTCTCGATATCACTGGGAGATAGACTTGAAGTTTCAGCTTTAAGGTCCAAATCTTCCATTTCTTTCATCAGACTTAGCCTTTCAGTTTCTTTTTCTTTTGCCACCAGATTGCGCCATTTCTTGATTTCCATCTTAAGATTTCTCAATTTCCACATGAAATGTTTGATATTTGAGATGTTTCCTTGATGATTTTGTCTAGACCAAGCTTTCTCCACTACGTTAGTTAACATCTTGTCCTGCAACCAAGAGTTAAAGAAGCGAAAGTATGTAGGTCCAAAATCACCAGTCCTTGCATAAAAGCACAGGGGACTGTGATCAGAGCGTAGTTTTGGGAAGATAACTACACAAGGGTTTGGCCACCAATCCAAAAAATTGGAAGTAACAAGAAATCGATCAAGTTTGCTAAGTTTAGAGCAATCTTTACTCATACGTGTAAATTTACGACCACCACTTTTGACCTCAATTAAGTCTGAATTTTTGATAAAATCATTAAAATTTCTTGCTCCCCAAAATGAAAATTTAGTACCTTTCCTTTCATCTCTATGTCCAACTTCATTGAAATCACCGAATATAATCCATTTGATTTCCAATTCTGATTTAATGAAATTCGATATGCTATTCCACAGGAGTTTCTTTTTTTTCAATTCCTGTGGAGCATATACGTTAATGAAGCCGCATTTCATTTTAGCCCCAACCCAAGTTCCCCACACAGCCAAAAAGCCATTGCCTTGACATACATTTGTTTTGTTAAAATAATCTGGATCCCAGATTGAAATAATGCCCCCAGACCTCCCATTCACATTAATATGTTCGAACTGAAAGGGACGGTTTCCCCACAGAGATTGAATCAACGAACTATCAGGTTCCCAGACAAAGGTTTCTTGAATTCCTAGAAATTGTACTTTATTACTTAAACACATTTCTTTGATCCAGCTTTGCTTCTCATCCGAAGCAGTACCACGAGAATTAAGGGAGAGTATATTCATTAGATAATTAGAGCATCACCTGATTTGGAGACCATCTTTCTGATTTCTGTCTCGCATCCTTGCATATCAAATCCCACCAAGTTACCAATTTCCATTGTGTCTCTTACCTCCATGGAGGTGCTCGTTGTTTTCGAATGCGCCGGAGATCTATCTCTTGATTGATTTTGTTCCGACTATTCTACACCGGTGAAGTCTCGTTGTTTTCATGAGTTTGTAATAGAAAGATTAAATATAAGAAGTTTTATGATCAAAATGCAATTCAAGGTGTAACTGTGTTATAAGAATTTTTAAGTTTCTTTTATTACCTAGAAATTGCATATTATATATGTTTATGTATTACTAGAGTGTAAATAAAATATACCATTTTAGATGCAAGACTTTTTCATTTGGAAAGCTTTGAAAGTTGTTTGCGGTTACTATGTTGGTTTAAAACTATTTGGTAAAAAAAATGTATTTGTTTCTATATTTTACATATTTTGATTATTAAAAAAAAAGAAAGTTTTGGTGCTTTGGTGCCCCGCTGCAACGTGCGGGTACCAAAACCTTGTTCAAAACAATTACAGAAAATAGTAATAAGAATACTATTAATCTTTCACCTTTCTTTCTCTAATATTTGTAGTTTCACAAATTGAAAGTTATTCTAAACTAATGTTTACAATTGTAAAAATAAACAAAAAAAAATCAAAATTAATAATTAAAAAATTACATGATTAGTTCTAAAGTTTCTCATAGACACATATAAATGGTATGAGGTCGGGTCCTGTTTATCGGATAATTAGACGAGTATTAACTAAGACTATAACTGTCACAATTCCGTGAAATTTTCTTATATAAAATCTCATCATCAGTCCTATAACAATTTATCCGTCCCAAAACTTATGTAACTGATCTCAAATTTCATGCTCGAGTACTCCTATCTGGACTCGGTTATGTTTATCATCCGTAACGAAATACTTTTTCCAAATGAAAAGTTGATTTGTTTCTTTAGCCAATACCCAATGATTTTAACTTTGTTATGAGATTAAATCATTAAACTGAACTCTAGCAATCCACCAATTTCATTGTTTAAAAATGTCTCGATATCGGATAACGACATATTTATTTATAAAGAAACATTAGAATTTCAAAAAGATACCAATTAAATAAATGTAATTCTAACAGTTTTACTTTTGTCAAGTTTGACTCTAAGACAAATAAATATCTTCAAGTACTATAGCAACGTCATCATGATAATCGTCATTGTGTTCAAAAGATTACGATTCATCAGTCGGTAGCTCCGGTTCCGATCTACATAAGATCACATGTCGTGGTCGATTCGCTACCATCGGGTACCTCAAGGTACACCAAAACGCATCATCTAGTTTCACCATCGAGTTCATCCATCGGGCTTCATTACTCGGCGAGGCAACCGAGTTACCCTCCCCCCACCCCACCCCCCCCCCCCCTCCAACCAATCACAATCACACACTTAATTAATTATTTATATATATTAATAAAAAAATAGAGAGAGTTTTAAGATATGATAAAACTTGTAAATTGGATAAGGTGAGAGAGAATGATGTGACGCTGATGTGACATTAAGTAAGGAGAAACTACAGGCAACCCACAACGCATAGCCTAATACTGGATGAGTTTCTAGCAGGTGGTTTGACAACCTTTTTGACATATTTAATCCACCGGTTTCCAACCATCTAGGTCGACCCGATCCAAATTTCAAAATAGTGGTTTTAATTAATAATTAAGCGTTTAACTAATTTAGACTAGTTTCTACCATTTAACTTTATTGAATATGTAAATTCTGTTAGTATTATTTAAGATGTAAATTCTACTTCAAAAATAGTAAATATTTTATCGACTGATTACTATATTAACTTTAATTTACAAATATAAAATTTAAAAAGAATGATAATCATAATTCATATCATTTAATAATTACACGTCGTGCATGATATTGCACGTGTTTGCTATCTTCTTTTGCCACGTCTTATGTGTAGCTTAATTCCCTTGTTACTTCTAGTTCTAACATGATATCCACGTGTTTGCTATTCCTTTTGCCACATGTCATCCCTTCACTACATGACGAGTTCTAAGCTTCTACTAGTTCTAGCCACGTCTTCACTATCTCCTTTTGCCACGTGTCATTTTAACTTATATATTAGTTCAAAAAATTAGATCTACATGACGTCCACGTGTTCACTATATCTTTTGCCACGTGTCATTTTAAGTTATATATAGTTAAATACACGAAGAAATTAAAAAGAAAACTTAACATAAAAATCGACATAAATTTTACCAAATTAACACACGTCATCATGACGAGCTCCAACTACGACGATGGCCATTCCAAACTCTGCTTCCTCCACCGGATCTCCGAACAACAGACAAACCTCAAAGAGCTGCTTGACGTCCTCAACGACGGCGTCCCTGACAGAGACGTCGAACTGCTCCGCCGCCTGGCCTGTAAGAACATCCAACACCTGAATGAGTACCAGGAGAGCAGATCTTGTCACAACGGCGGCGACGCCCTGTCTACTTACTCGCCGTCGTGGTGCACCACTTTAGAGAACTCGTTGTCCTGGATCGGTGGATTGAAGGTGTCGGTGTATATCCGGCTCGTTTACTCCATTTCAGAAATCGAATCTGAGGAATTGAAATGCAAAGTGTCGAAATTGTTTAATGAAGGGAGTAAAGAATGCGGGGAATACATGAGTGGAATGCAATTGAGATTGATCAAAGCTCTTCACGCGGATACTGTTTTAAGTGAAGATCGAATTTCTTCAAGGATGGCTAATTTGCAGGCATGTTTTCATTAGTTTATGTTATTAATATTTCGAATCAGATCATTATTTATAGAAAAATTGTTAGCACGTCTGAAAACAAGTTCTACGCGGGACGTGTGGCAAAATCATACGTGACTTTGGCATGGTGTCAACTAAACGTCGGCCAAATAATAGGTTTACTGATAACCATCTGTTAATTGACACAGTTATACCCCTTCCGTTGCAATAAATGCATCAGAAGATCTAGAATCGTTCAACCAATAGCAAAGTAGCCCAACCCATATAGTTGATCACTATCAAATACCATGTGCACATTATCATACCATGTGCACATATCTCGGACTCAACAATAAATCAACACAGAGCCAATCAAACAGTTATATCAGACTAAACAGTCTATCAAAACATCAATCATGTGAATCCATGCTACTATATCAGTTACAACTAATATCACCTGTGAGTTAACGTCTACTCATCTTTGTCTCAAACTGTGTTCCACTTAGTTTTCTAACTACTAGTCTTCGCGTTTCCTGAGAACACAATAACACCGAAGTCAGTTCTTAATTTCTTAATATATACATATATATATTTAGATCTACAATAATTCTCAATAACATGTTAAATAACATATAACATGTATACGTAGCATGCAACGTGAATAAACAACAAACAACACACTTCGAATGGAACTTCGATCAGGCTTCGAATGGAGAAGGCTTCAAACGGCTAAGGACTTCGAGCGGCTCAAGTCTTCGAGCGGGTTAAGGCTTCGAGCGGGCTAAGGACTTCGAATGGTCAAGACTTCGAGCGGACCAGGGCTTCGAATGATCAAGACTTCAAGCGGACCGGGTATATTTCAAATGGTTGCGAACAGAGCTTCAAACATGGGGCTTCAAACAAAGGGCTTCGAATGGACACAAAAGTCAAATAAAGTACTTAGAACAAGGAACTTCGAAAGTCGAACCCCTATTTCCCAAAGTCGAATTTCATCATCCATCTTCATTCCAGTCGAAGAACACAACTCCAAACTCACAACTTTATTCTTTAATCTCAACTTACAACATTTCTAAATCACAAACAACAACATATATCATCATATAAAATGTCAAGGACCATTAAGAACAACTTAAAAAAAATTAAAACCACCTAAATCTATGAAACCCACTTTCAAGTTTCAAGCTTTAAGAACTCATCAATGGTGATTCCACTTCTAGCATAAAAACTCATCAAAGCCCACTTATATCTTCATGAACTCTAATAGAAATAAACAAGGATCATAATTCATACATATACTTTTATCTTGAAGTATCACACACAAGAATCAAATATCCAAATTCTCAAGTTTGCTTGTTCTTGCTTCTCTCTCAAAACACACATACGATACACACATAGAATGAAAGAAAAGAACTTCTCAATGAAGTTAGACAACATAGATCGGCTGGGATATATGATAAATATCTAACACAGTGCAAATATCCTATTTTCTAACATACAGTTAAACAATAAGCAGTCGATCTCAATTAGTTAACAACTAACAAGGTATTATTCTGGACCCTCATTTAAAAAACAAATCCATTGATACCATAAACACATACGACATAAAACATATAATTATCACTTATAACAAGTTGCTCGATTAATAAATCTAATAATCATCAAACGATAATAATAAACATGTAAATAATTATTAAACACTCACACTGACAAACGAAACTACTAGGCCCGGTTCGAGGGTGTTACATATATGACTAACATTAATTTACAAATTCATAAGCGCCGTGTACTAATTAAGAGTTAATTAAGTCAATACTCATCACCTGTTATGACAAAGATCACGACCCAAATATCAATCAACGGAGTGGGATATCAATCAACTAAAGTAGTAGTTAAAAGTCACCATTTATGTTTAGGTTCCATCAAATAGACTTAAAATGAGATTAATATGCTAGATATAATATTAAACATCTCATATCCCCAATTTAGTGACTAAACCGAGACTACCTGCCACTAAACTATGAATCGCGACCAATATTATTAGCTCTTGGAATTACATAATTACGTAGATGTAAATGACCAATTATATACCTAAAATAGATGATTATTAATGATTTATTAAAGATTGGGCCTTGCATGTGGTCACGGTGTATATGGGCTTTCTAGGGTTCCAATATGTCCGTATTCGGAAAAAACAACCCAAAAACTTGGTTTTCAGCTTCCCTTGGCTTTCGATACCATATCAATCCTCCACTCATTACACCGATTCTAGCAACTTATTCATGATTTCTAAGTACTTTTATCAATACTAACATCAACAAACAACATCCAACCATATTAAATGAAGTTTAAATTCTTAAGAACACTTATTTGACCTAGCTAGTAGCTACTGGTACATTCAAGTACAAAAAGACATGAATGATAAACATTTACTATTGATAATTTTTAATGAAGAGCAGATTTGAGGGAAGCTAGAATCGAATCTATATTTTGTAATTGGAACTTGAATAATTCACTCCAAGGTTTTCTTCTAGACGAATCAACAAGGAGGTGTGTTGAGATGGAGAGAAATCTAATTTGTACGACCAACCTTAGGTCGGCCCAATTATAAGAGTGTATCTTCTTTGACCGGCTTATAACTTATTATATTGTTACTATAAATTTTAATGAGAATATTTTTAAAACCATTATTTTAAACCATATAATATTTTATAATGTTTGTTTTATTTTTATCAGATTTTACTTGACATCTCATTTAATAGTAATAACAATATTTCTTATTTTCTTAAACTTGAAATTCTTATTTATTTAACAAGAATAAACCCTTACAAACATAAGTTACAACTAGGCTCATCTTTGGACGTTATAGCCTTAAGACGATTCCGTCCTCGGAATCCACCATATCTACATACATAGTTATGACTTATGACTCACCTTCCACAATCTTCAGATATTCATCATCTACAAGCACGATTGTCGTTAAAAATAAAATAAAAAAGGAACACTCTAGTCTCAACATTCTTCATGGTGCCACTTTCATATACACACAATACCTCACGAATCATCATATTGAATGTTTTTAAGAAAAAACGTTTGTAATATACAATCATTATTAACGTTAAACTTATTGTATTTAATACAATTTGCTCAAATTATAATATTATTAATATATTTTATGTTATATTTTGTTATTATTTAATATTATCACTACTTACTAATGTAGTAATTATTATTATTTGTTAGTTATATTTGTTACTAATATGTTTAAAATTTAAAGTTGCATAGAATCTATACTGTTTCATCATTATTTTATTATGGTTATGAAGTTTCTGGTTACGCATTTTCCTGTTATACTTTACAAAACGTATTGCTATGTCAATTTGTTGATTTTAGCATCCTATAGCAGTTCATTTTCTTTCTCTCTTTTTTTCACCTCCAACACTCGAGAAGGGTAGACTTTAAATGCAAAATTTTTAATTAATATTTGATGCATGTAAAGTAAATATCCTTGAACTTTGTGGAAAAAAATAAACAATAGGGTATGTTAGGAATCTTATTTTGATGTTCCAATATGGTATTTAAAGGTTTTTTTTTTTGTGTACACATCTAAATATATTTCAAAAACTTTATTTTTCCATCATTTTTTTACTTTAATAACTCTATATTGGCCTTGTACATGACAAATTCAGTTTGCTTGTCATCAGAAAGTTGTTTGTAGTCTGTGTAATCTGTCTAATCAAGTGTTAGGAAATGTTAGGAATCTTCGATCAGTGTTGTTTCCTGTCCATGATGTAAGACATATTACTGGCTTTTCACAATAACATTCACTTAGAAGCTTTGATATAGGGTTGGAATTATAGGATGATTATGAAGACATTCTCGCCACATTTAAGAGCTATAAATAAACAATTCTCTTAATTTTTATGCACCACTCATTAAAAAATGGTAGGAAAGACATCAAATTAGGGGTTTTACCTATTTACCAGTTTCATTTGATGTATGGCGTATATTAAATAAATGGTCATTTATGTAAAAAAAATACTTTAAGTACCATTTTAAAACATTATGACAATTTTCATGTCATTAAATAACTTTAACCAAAAGTTTATTTAAAAAAAAAAGTAAATTCCGGAAATAATGGGGTTTGGATCTCGCTAGCCAAATGATTCCAACTCATTGGACCCACAAATAGTAAACTCGTAGGTGATGCAACATGTGTTTTTGTTTGCAAACAATCATTAGAAATACAAAAGTTTGTTTTATAGAGTTATACTTGATGCCACATGTTTCGATATTTAATAATTACATTTATTTACTTGATGTTACATGAAATCTTCGATGGACTTGAAGGAATGCATCACGATTGAGCCACTAGTCAATATAGCCATAAACAACGCTTCTGAGCATGAGGTGGGTCGGCTTCTAGCTGCTCACAAGCATGCACTCGGTAGCATTATGATTGATGCCGATGAACTCAGGATTACGGTGTTGAAGGAGTTGATTCAGATTCTCACACCACTTCAAGGGATTCATTTTTGGGTTGCGCTAAACAGGCTTCATCTCTCCATTAATCGCTGGGAAAAGATGTAAGAAAATTAACGACAACATAGCAACAATAAGACTGATGTTGTCTATGGCAAAGAAGATCAATACCTTGTCTTTTTTTTTTTTCCTTTCAAATAAGAGATAAACTTGTCGTAGCAATTATGGATATTATAATACAGTTTGTTCAAAGAAAATTAAAAGGGACTTTGAAAAATAACATGTTTGAAAACAAATATGATAGATATAGGTTAATTGATAACAAGGATAAAGTGATAAAAGATTAAAGTATCCATTGATTAATAGTCAAAGTCACAGTAACTATTTTCGTAACTTTTAAATTTAAAGGAATAGTAGTGAAATTTCATGTATCATAAAGATAATTGATGTAATTGACTCTATACTCTATTATACATACAAAAAAAAGGCACATATGTATATACATATATCATAATTTGTATATATTAACTATTAAGTTCACAAACAATATCATATTTCAGCAATAATAAACATTACAAAAAAGATGTGTTATGGTCATACTTTTGATGTTTGATGTGTCTAATCATGTGTCACAACTGAATAACTATTTATATATTCAACTCATATAAAACATTTTTAGTATTACTTAAAAAAATAAGGCAAACTGCATCATAATACAACGAACTTTTACTAAGCTACCATTCTATACAACCAACTTTTTTTTTTGAAAATTAATACAACTAACTCTCTAAATATCCATATTGTATACAAACGACCTTCAATCCTAGGTCACCTAACCGGTTACCCACTTTAATATTATTATTTATAATTAATTATTATCTAAATTAATTATGTTCTTGCCTTCATCTTGTTCATATGAATCTGAAACAAAAGCCCCAATCTGTTGCCCTTGATTCACCAAACAAGAGCATGAATATGTAGGAATATGAAACAAGATCAAACAATATTTGAAAGAAACAGAAATACATCAACAAATCAACTTTATTTTGTGGGAAGATGAAGATGAACAGTTTGAGCCCTAATCAAAGAAGATGAAGTTTGGAGCCTTAATCGAAGAAGAAGCTTGGAGCCCTAATCACTACGATGGTTAAGAACGAAGAAGATGAAGGCGACAGCTGCAAGAACATGAAGGCGACAACTGTAAGAACGAAGAAGCCGCCGCCGCACGCCTTTAAACCACTGGCGCACACCACTGCCAACCTCCGCCGCAAACCTCTGCCTTCAAACCACCGCCAATGCGCTTATTCAGTTTCTTATGTTTTGATTCTTTCACATATTTGATACTGCAATTCTTTTTATCTTCATCGATGATGGTTTCTGGGGGGGCTCATCTGAATTTTCTGGGGGTAAGCATTTTGTACTTTTTTGGCGAGTTCTAGTTTGAAGGCATAGGGAGCTCATCTGTTTTTAGAAATATTAAATCATCTGGTGGTTTTGATTCAAACAAAACTGATAACGCAGGGATGCAGAAGCAAAAGTTTAAATGGCCGGTTAATTGAAATTTAACTTTTGAAGGTGAAGCCTCTGACAACATAAATGTTGTTCTGGGTAATTTTTTTCACCATAGAAGATGGGAAATTTCCATGGTACTAGGAAAATTTCCAAAAGATCCACTCTTATAGATTTAACTTTTGTTCATAATCTGAGAAGATTTGACTTTAGATTTGAAGAACACAATTATTATATTGAAGAACACAATTATTATCTTGAAGAACAATGAAATTTAAAATTAAAATATATAAAGAAATTAAAAATTACCGGCTACCTTTACTCCAGGTCACCGTTTGCATATAATGTGAGGAAAAGATAAGTTAGTTGTATTTTTTTAAAAATTTTAAAGTTCGTTGTATATATTGGTAGCTTAGCAAAAGTTCGTTGTATTATAATGCAGTTTGCCCAAAAAAATAAGACTAATTATAACGCGTAAGGAGACGCATAACCAGACCTTGAGATGCGTTAAACCTAGCTAATATCAAAACTTATTATATAACCATACAATTTCAGGAAATTTTTTTTGTCGTTTTATATACTTGAAAATCAAAGAGGATATATTTACTTCTCTTCCAAAAGGGACAATTGCCCTGGGTTCGACTCATGGCTTATTCAATTTTTTTTAACTTTAATAATATATGGTTTTTAATGGGCTATTTATGCTCTATTATATACTATTAGTATAAGACTATTATTTTTTATTAAATATTGTTATAGCTGTATATTTTCAACTAAATTATTTATTTTAGAATTATTTTTATATACTATTGTTTATCCCTCAAACCAACATCATATGAATGTGGGTCTCTCATAATTGATTCATAATTAAAACGCTACAACTTTCAATTTGCAGAAACTTGATACGTAAAACTTTAAATCTGGTGAAATCTATAACCAAAAAGAGGTTGTATATGTTTTTTTACAAAATTGAAGTGATTCAATTGTTTTAAGTTTCATATCTAAATTCAATTTACCATTTTTGCGTATGTGGTTCAAAATTATTTATTTTTTTTTGGTTTTTTAGTAATGATAGTACAAAAATAATTTAATCAAACTCGATTAAAAAGTAATTAATTCTCGACGCGAAGCGCGGGTAAACTATTCACTAGTTAGAAATATGATCATGGTAGATCTTTATAAATACGTATTGACGAAGTCAAAGCAGGACCTTTAATTTATGCGATTTTTTTGAACTATTTATGATCTAAAGATATACGACCACTAGATAAACACTAGAACTATTAATAATATACTTTCTGTAGTTGAATAGTTTCACGTACGTACTTTTTCAAGTGGAGGGTTACGAACCATCTTTAAGAATTTAAAGGATAAGACATTAATATGATATTATAATATTATATTATTTTAGCAATTTTAATTAGCACAATTTTAGCATGCATGATATGGTCTATTTGGCATGACAAATATATGTTAACATAATTATGAATGGATCGATATTCACGTTTCTCAAGATGATAAAAAGATATTTTAGTTATACTATGAGAAAACATATCTTTTTAAGGGTTACTAATTAAATACAAGCACCACACAATTTAAGAATTAATCACTTACTCAAAAATATGGAAGTTAACTACAAGAAAACTGCTGATTATCAATGGATTTTAATTATGCCTAAAATCTATTGCTATTAATTAAGTTAATGATTAGTAAAAATTTAAAGACAATTTTATTTTAAAAAAAGTACAATTTTAAAAACTATAGTCGCAAATCCGTGGAAAATTATTGATAAAAATATTTTAGTCTTAATTACTAGTAGTTAATTTGAAGCGAAACTGGGTTTTTTTGGCACTCGGTTCCTTCGTTTTAAGCAGGGTAGGATCTACCAAGATGGGTGGCATGTGAACCGCTTTGAAGTGATCAATTGGTTAAGAACTGCAGATGGCATATCGAATCCCCGGACGATCGCAGCCATTTTGCTGAGTTGATAGATGGCTTATGAATGTTATTTACAATGATTATCTCGAGGTCAGATACAATAAATGGTTTCCGTAAAAAGTAGCTAAATTAGTGATAGAATAGTGACGGTTTGAGATAATTTGTCATTTTTGTTGCTAAATCCATCTCTAAATTGTAGCTAATTAATTAGGATGGTTTTCAGAATGAATAATTATTTATTATATATAAACTACATCCGTGATAAAACGACTTGAAAAACTGTGTCTCTAAAATGTAGCCAATTATTGACATTTAAAATGTACATTTTAATTATCTTCTTATAGTTCGATTGAACATGGTTATGTAATGTTGTTGGTTGTATATACGTACCACTTTGTTATTTGAATATAATTCATTTTTCTTTGCTCTTTTTTTTGTTAGAATGGTTTAATTTATGAAGAAGGGTTCTGATTCTATTTCATTAAGTTAATTGTTTGATTGTAAAAGATAAATTTTAGATTTATTAATTTCTTATGTAGTTAGAAGCTAGCCAAATGAATAGTAAGCTATATATTTAAATATATTAGTTGCACAAAAATTAATGGCTTGCACACGTAATTTTTTTCGGGTAGAAGGATTTATACCAATCGCGCGTCTTTAAAGATAAAAATATATAAAACATTAATTAGTATGATACTATCAATTTTAGCATGATATGGTCTACGACTTAAAGCCTTAAATAATTCATTACAGGCAATTCCCAATTTGGCATGATCGACACGTAGAAAAATTTGTTTATTATATTATTGCAACTGAAATGCGATCACACTTGTGTTACCAGCATTAATGCATGGTATTCAGGCAAATTAAAATAAAATAATAATAAATTAAAATTAAAATTAAATTGGGGCAGTACGTAGGCATAATATATATATATACTTTAAGCAACTTCTGTTGATTCCTAACTTAAAGGTAAGCCAACCAATTTCGGTGTGTATGTGTGTATATATATATATATATATATATATATATATATATATATAATTAAATTGAGATATAGCAGTTTAAGCCATAATTATGGAAATTACACTTATTAAATTTAAAAAATATTGTAATTATAATGTTTGTAATAATATCACGTGTTCAATTCATTGGATTGTACAAATATATAGTCAAGCTTAGAGTACGAATATAAGTTGGTAGCATGAATTAATTAAGTCTAAATGTTAATTAGGTTTACTTGAGTTAACTAAGGAATAAATAATTAATAAATATTCATACTTGTAGGACAAGAATGGTTATTGATTAATTAGTTCATTTAAATAGCTAGGTTGGGATTGAATTATAAAAGATGATGTTTGAATTATAAAAGAGGCTGGAGATGTGGAAAACAAAATTTTTGTCGAAGGCTGGCAAGATCACCCTGATCAAGTCAGTTTTAAATAACCTATATTTGTATTTTATGTCTCTGTTTAGAATACCGGTTGGAGTGTATAAGGAGCTGGAGAAATTGAGAAGGCAGTTTCTATGGTCTAGAGGAGAGGAAAATAAAGGTTTGCCTATGGTGGCTTGGAGTAAAGTTCAAAAACCTAAGAAGTTCGGGGGCTTGGGGTTAGGTGATTTGCAGATGAAAAATCATGCTATGATGTCTAAATGAATGTGGCGGTATTGGTATGGGGAGGAATCTATTTGGAAGAGTCTAGTCAAATGTAAGTATGGTGATTTTTCCTTAGGGGTTGGGGGGTTAGGGGTGCGGAATAATAAGTTATCTAGCATTTGGAGGAACATAGCGTCGGTGAGTACGTCTGAGCATAAATTATGCAAGGTTCTCAAAGAAGGTTTCGTGGCGAAGTTAGGTAAAGGTGATCTATTTGACTTTTGGAATGATAGATGGTGTGGTGGGGTAGACTTGAAAAATAGGTTTTCTAGAATGTTTGCTCTAGCTGTTAAAAAAGAAGGGAAAGTATGTAGTTTTGGTGAATGGAGGGGTTCGAGTTGGACATGGTTTATTAATTTGAGGAGAAGGGTCTTCGACTGGGAAGTTGGCATATATACAGAGTTTATGGACTTATTGAATTCACACCGGCTGCAGAAAGGAAAGAGTGATGGGATATCATGGAAGTTTGATAGTAGGGGTGTTTTTTCTATTGGTAGTTTATTAAATAAGGTTAACGAGGAAGTAGGGGTGCATGGAGTGGCGAAAGTCTGGGAGTATTGGGGTCCACCTAAGGTGCGTTTTTTCGTGTGACAAGCAGTGTGGAATAGTATTCCTACTAGAAGGGAGTTAGTAAGGAGAAGTGTGATCAGGTCGAATGAGAATGAGTGTCCGTTTTGTAACCGAGAAGGTGAATCCACGGTACATCTACTATTACATTGCAGTAAATCGTGGGGTGTGGAATACGGTGTTGAGGTTGGTGGGCATAAGTTGGGTGATGCCTAGGAATATAGTAGAGTTAGTAGAATTATGGCCAAAATTGTGCAATAGTATGTGGATTAGGAAGGTATGGATGTTGGTGATGTACGGTGTATTGTGGACAATATGGAATGAGAGAAACAATGTTGTCTTTATAACAAACAGGCTTGTTTTGAAAGACTGATCGATATGGTATGGATAAGGGTTGGGCAATGGTGTTTTGCGAAATGGCCATCTGTTGCAGGGTCTTCATTAGATATGTGTATAAGACCGGTTGAGGTTCTGAGGGGCGACAATCTGTTGTCAATGCAAGGATGTAGTACCAGGCATGGAGTGGATAGTTTAGTGATGTATATAGATGGGTCGGTGAGTGCTGAAGGGGGCAGAGCAGGGATTGGGGGAGTGTTCAGGAGAGCAAGTAGTGGAGTTCTGATTGGTGCATTTTCCAATTCAACATCACCATGCTCTCCTCTAATAGCTGAGTTGGAGGCTTTATTCTACGGGCTATTAGTCTTGAGAAGTAATAGAGTAGTAGAATACGGTGCCATTAAAATCTATTCCGATTCTTCGCAAGCTGTTAGCCTAGTTAATGATATTGCTGATCCTTCAAAGGAGGTTGTCGAGGTGTTGCGAAGAATTAAAGGTTTATTGAAGGTCATTGTAAAAGTCGAGATTCAGTATCTTCCAAGAGAACTGAATAGGGAGGCCGATGCGCTGGCAAAAAAGGGTGCATGTAGGGTGGTGCCATGGATTGCTTGGGTCTAGGATTGTGTTTGTGGATGGGTAGCTAGGTCTGGGTAGATGCGGGTCCGTGATGAAACTGTTATTGCGTAGGAACACTAACTATGAAGGGATACTAATATCTGTGATTGCAGGTGTGGAATGGCATGAAAACCAATTGGGCTTTGAGTAGAATGGAAGGGCGGCAGGTTTTTTAAGGTTATTTCTTTGGTTCGTGGGGGCGTTGGCTCTGATTATTTTGCATGATGCTTGTGTTTGCTTTTGTCTTTGTGTTTTGTGTTTGTTTGTGTTGCAAGTAGTTCTATCTAGGCAGCTTTGGGTGCAAGTGATATATGCATCGGATATGGCAACACATATATGGTTCTGTAATCATGGGTGTTATGGTTTATGGATGTTCTGATATTAATAGGGGTGTGGGCTGGGCAGTTGGTATAAGGGTGGAGATGGTAGGTTTAGAGGCTATGGGTATTCCTTATTGTTTGGTGCTAAATGGTGGCACTTGGCACACACATCACATTGCTTTCCAACCTTCAGTAGCCATGGTCATAGGCTAGAGTGGGGGTATTCCAAATTGTGCAGGAGGTTTGCACTCTTCGTGCAGCCACGGTGTGATAAGGGGGGCATTCTAATCCCATATTCGGTTTGCTAGGCCATCTTTCTCTAGCTGATGCAAACCCTTCCTTCAAGCTTCAGTAATTGATGGTGCTGTTTGAAATAATGTTGGCTGGGTGGGAGTGGGCTGAAGGTATAAGGGTGGAGGCAGGTAGGTCTAGAGGCTATGGCTATGTTTCTTTGGCTTGGAGTCATATGGTGGCACTATCTTTTGCACACACTACACATTGCGTTCCCTCGTTCTTTAGCCATGGTCATAGGTTAGCCCGGGGTCTTCCTTTGTGCAGGAGGGGTGCACTGTGCTCTTGAAACCTTGGTGAGATAAGGGGGGGCATCTTTCTGCTAGCCGATGCAATCCCTTCTTTCAATCCCTAGATTTTGTGTTTTTTTGATTTGTAGTGTGGGTGGAGAGCTTATTCGGGTCTCACCATGAGGTCGATGCGACTTAGTGGAAACCTTACTTGGTACATGGATAGTTCCTTATATGTGAATTAATCAAGGTTGATCTGGAACAATGTTGAAATGTCGGGTGTTGGAACATCTGGGTTTTGGAGTGTACGGAAACAAGCAAGTGAAGGTTACATATGAATGAGTACCGTCTAAAGAAGTGATGTATATTTTTGAGTTGACTCTCTTACATTTAGTCTGTTGTGGGTATCGATGTGTCGAGAATTGAGAACAATGATTGCTTGTATTTGCATTCCTATGAGTATAAATGAAATTTTACGGTTCAAAAAAAAAAAGAGGAAGGCTGATATCAAATAAAGGAGAAAACAAAGTCTACTAGCTATATATAGGATCAAGAACGATAACAACATATCAAAAAATACACGAAAACAATAACGAACACACAACAATTTATCTGGTTCACACAATAAGAGTAATCGTGATGATGTACACCTTAACAATAGTTATTCATCTCTACACGTTTGTTGTCAATAGGGTATATCAGACTCCACAACTTAACAATATACATCTCTTTTGATTTTGTATCAGAAAGACGTTAATTTTATTTTAAGATGAAAAATCTGTAGAAGAATTATCTTACAAGTATATAACATTCTAATTTGTCAAAAGTTTTTCAATTATAAATAAAAACCGGATCACGAAATTTCAAAAGTTATAAGATACGATTGCAATGTCAAGCTAATAAAAAGTGAACTCATGTGGCCTCCCTTACAGAATCTCATTCTTTAGCCACTATATATATATTTCCATATGCCATCATCCATAACTCACATATACAGTTTTGCCAGTGCTTCCTTCTTCATTAACTGAAGCTTTTAGGCCTAAGATCGACTCATGGCGATCATGCAATGCATACGATTGGAGCCAAACAGATCAATGACCATCGATGAATTTAGAGCATGGTTGCGCATGTATGATGATAATCGTGATGGTCGTATTAGCCAAGAAGAACTGAGAGAGGCTTTGCATGGCCTTAAAACATGGTTTGGGAGGTGGAAGGCTAAAAAGGCCATGGATATAGCTGATTCCAACCACAGTGGCACCATTGACAGTCCTACTGAAATGGAGAAGTTGGTGAAATTTGCTCAGAAGCATTTGCATATGAAGATATATGAATCCTGAGTAATTATTTGTATGGTTTGTTTTCTTGTTTCACTTGATATATATGTACGTATTGTAGATGTGTGTTTGAATTACATTATGTTTATGTTCCTAATATGAGTAATGTTATATATCTTTGTGCCTTCTTAAAGATCTTCTTAACTTGACTTCAGATTTGGTTTAATTTTCATTAAGAAGATTTTTAAAAGAATTTAAATTATTATTGTATAATTGAGATGAGATTTGAGTTCTGACTTGAACTAATGCAATAAGTTATAGTAATCAATGTAATATTGTGGAAATTATTGTAATGGTTGTGAGTATTATAGTAATGACATCTAAGATATATATGTATATATATATATATATATATATATATATATATATATATATATGTGTGTGTGTGTGTGTGTGTGTGTTTGTGTGAAATTATTATATCTTATAATTATAATGGTTGTGGTGCAATTTGCAAAATTCGCATAACCTTTATATTGGAAAGAAAACTAATATTCATTAATGTCTCGGTATAACTATGCTTTTGACATTAATATAAAGAAAAGAACAAATTCCCTTACCACCAATGCAAACACCAATTAATTGATTACAGGTAAAAGATAATTTATTGCATGTTGTTAATCTATCATTGACATCCAATGATACGATAAACATTTTAAATATTAATGCTTGAATAAACCATTTTAATTTAAATATAACTTCTATAATAGGATATATATATATATATATATATATATATATATAGGCAAAAGTTCAAACCCGTACGAGAACTGCGAGAACCAATCTGAGCCGTCCAATTCTCTCTCCTTTAATGTCATAGCCCACCCATAAATTCTTCACATGCACTCTGCCACACTTGATCCCCTCCACGCTCTCCATCCATGAACTTCCTATATTCAAGGAACGGCTGAGATTGGTTCTCGCAGTTCTCGTTTGAACCCTCTCCTATATATATATATATATATGGATATAATCTTAAAATAGGTTATCTTTTCTTTTCTTTTTGCATTTGGTTATTATTAATTAAATTTTAAGTGAACGTTTATTTATACGCCACTCTTTCTTGTTTCGTTAGTTAGACATATGAATAATGAAGTATACACACTCATCTAGGGCTATAAACGAACCGAACGAATACAAACGGGGCATGTTCGTGTTCGTTTGTTTAACTTTAGCCGAATAAATAAACGAACACCAACGGATAAACGAATGGATTTTTGTGTTTGTGTTCGTTCATTTAACTTTAGCCGAACAAATAAACGAACACGAACGATAAACAAACGAGCATGTGTGTTCGATTGTTTAAAAGATTGGTTAGTTCATGTACATTTTTGTTCGTTCATATAAATGATAAACAAACGTAAACGAAGGATTACGCGCTATAATACAAATCTAACATTGTTAAACACATATTAACACTATATATAGACACACACATATAATATAAATATTAGGGATGTAAACGCGCCGAGACGAGCCGAGTCAGACCTTTATCGAGCTCGAGCTCGGCTCGTTTAGAGCTTCTGATATTGAGCTCAAGCTCGACTCGTTTAATATTTATAAAACTCGGGCTCGGCTCGTTTAGGCTCGTTTAAGCTAGGCTCGTTTAGGTTCGCGTATTATTTTGATATATTTTTTAAAATCATATACATAATTATTAAAACTTATACATATAAAATACGAAATATATTATATATAGAGCTCGTTTAAGCTCGCGAGCCTTCTCTTTGGAGCTCGAACTCGGCTCGTTTATTAAAAGAGCTTTGAAAATAGGCTCGAGCTCGTTAAGGCTCGGCTCGTTTCGAGCTTTTAACGATCCGAGCTCGAATAGCTCACGAGTAGCTCGGCTCGTTTACATCCCTAATAAATATATATATTTATATAAAATATAAAGGAACATAAGCGAACATAAACAAACAGATAAACGAATGTCCACGTATATAAATGAACGAACGAGAGCTTTGTTCGTGTTCGTTCATTTACTTAAACGAACGAAAAAATCTTGTTCGTGTTCGTTCGTTTAATAAACAAACGAACATAAACGAACTTTCCGCCGAACAATTTCACGAACGGGTCATGAAAATTTGGTTCGTTTACAGCCCTACACTCATCAATCATAGAGGAAGGTAGGGTTTGATTTAAAAACTAAAAAATGGTTTAATTAATCGTTAAATTTTAAAGGTGGTTTTACTTCTAAAAGTAAATAACAATTTTCGTGTATGTGGTTTGCACAAGATTTCATTTTTCGTCCTATTTTCTAAAAGGGTTTAGTACATAAAAATGTATTCAAGTTGTCACCTTTTGCTATTGTATGTATCAGACTTTCAAACTTACCATTTAATGTATCCAAGTTTCAAAAGTTACCAATTAATATATCCGATTACCTACAATCAGGTAACCGGTAATTAGTATTATTTTTTATTTATTTTAAATAATACAACATTTCCACGTCGTCATGTTTCTGCCACCTCAATATATCATGAAGATCATTCATCTTCATTCTTCAAGAATGAACAAAATCGCATAAGGCATTCATCATCTTCATTAGAACAAATTCATACCAAAATTCATATCAAACATATGAAATCGAAACTGCTATCATATGAGCAGAAAAATTGAAACCCCACAAGAACAAAAATCGACCATCGATGGAAACCCATATCTGAAATTAACACTGAAACTGATGAAACCTATTTAGAGATCAAATCTTAAACCATTGAAACCCGTTTAGAAATCAAATCTAAAATCGCTATTCAAATCTCACAACGAAGCCACATGTCAGATTTGTTGCCTTCGAATCAAAAATCGAAATCTGTTGCCTTCGAATCAAGAACCAAAAAGAACCAGAATAAAAAAGAACCGAAATCTGTAATAGAACACAAAAAACCCTAAAACCGATGTGAGGCAAACACATAAAAAAGAACCGAAATCTGCTGCCTTCGAATCAAGAACCAAAAAGAACCAGAATCATTTGCTATGAACCAAAATCAATACAAATGAAAACGAACACCTTGAATCGCTAGACTCCCTTGGTGTTTGGAATTGCTGGAATCGGCTTTGCTATAAACCCTAAATTGAAAAAATCCCTAAATATCAAAAGATAAATTTGAAATCGCATATGATTTCACCATCATATGAGATTCGAATATTAGAATCATCAAGAAATATGAAATCGTGTTTCTGAAATCGAAGCAAAACCCCAAATCTGAAATCGTGTATTTGAAATCGTGAAAATCGAAGCCCTTCAAGAACAAGTCCAACATTGAAGATGAATCAGATAAAGATCGAGGAAGGAGCATGACGATGAAATCGAGAGGGGATCTGCAGTGTTGTCGATGATTACAACTAATTTATTTATTATTATTATATTATTAATATATATTATTATATATTTGATAGAATAAGGATCTTATTTTTTCTTTATTTTAAATCATGAAATATACAAGTCATAGGTCATGTCACCAGCCACATAAGCAAAACCTGAGTCACGTCAACTTCTAACCAGCTATAGCAGGTTGAGTACACAAATTGGTAACTTTGAAAAGTCGAGTACATTAAATGGTAAATTTGGAAGTTCAATACATACATTAACAAAATGTGACAATTTGGATACATTTTCGTGAACTAAACCCTTTCTAAAATTACATTGGTAGTTATTATGGTTTATATTTCATTATGAGTTTAATCCTATATTCTAACTTATGTTAAGAGTTAATTTTGTTGAAGACCCATGTGTGCTTTGCATGTATAGGAAGGTATCTTTGTCATTATAATTAATGTCGTTAAAGCTTTCGCGACGACACATGTCCCGGCAAAAAAGTTCTTTTATTTCAATTTTGATTTTTTAAAAAAGATAATGGAGACGACAAAAGTCGTTGATGATAGGGGTCCAACTTTTGGCGATGGCTTGCTCTCGCTAAAAGGTTTCGCAGACGTGCTTTCAGCGACAAAGCGTCCTCGCGAAAAACTTTCTGCAACGACTTCCAGCCTTTTGGTGACAACTTTTTTTAGCTGAAAGGTCATTTTCTTGTAGCGATTGCCGTTAAATACCCTCGTGTTCTTTTCATAGAATGGTATCTTAATTTGTATAAGGAACAAAAACTATAATAATAATGTTTATTAATTAGAAGTTAGATCAAAGCCATAAATATGCTACCAGAAACATATCAAATGACATTAGTAATTACTTTTATTGACACTTACATAATATTAACAAGTTTCTTCTTAACCTGCGCGTTGTGACGGGTTTCTATTAAATGTATAGAGCGGTTTATTAGAATGTTAGAATATAAACTGAACATATCAATAAAATCTAAAATCAAGTAGAAATATTAAATAAAAGAAAAAAACCTATATAATAAATTAACTTTTAAAAACATAAATAAATAACTCTAAAAGGTTGGAAAAGTAAAAAATGTTTGTGGAGAATGAAATTACTAATTAAATAGAAAAAAAAATCAAAAACCTTTAAAAAATAAAGAAACTAAAAATGCACAACCATGATTTAATGAAAAATAAATTAAAAAGAGAAAATTGCATGTAACAAGAGTCGAAACCAAGACCTCCGTCCCACTACCTCTACGCTTTACCACTGCGTCAACACTACTAGAAAAACCGGAGATACTGAGGGATTTGCGAGGGCTTGAAATCCCTTGCAAAATTTCCGAGAGAATTCCTAGGAATTTACAACAGATTTGAATGATACACATTTATGAGAAACTAGCGAGAAATTTGCAACCAATTTTCGAGGAATGAAATCTCTCGCAAATCCCTCGCAAAGTTGCAAGGAATTTCCGAGGAAATGCTATACCTCGCAAAAGTTTTCGAGAGTTTTCCTAGGCATTTACTACAAATTTGAATCCAACACATTTACGATGGATTAGCAAGAAAATTTCAAGGCATTTTCGAGGTCTAAAATCTCTCGTAAGTTCCTCGCAAAAGTTCCTAGGAGGGTGAATTTGTGATATTTTGATAGTAATATATGTTGTAATGATTTATTGGATTGAAATGGGTATAAGTACCTACAAATAACATGGCCATTAAAACATCTTCTTAGGTGCTATCTAATAAGATGTTGTAATGTGTCATATTACATGTAAATTAGTTGTCATAAGTATTAACGGGTCATACAAGTTTTGATTAGTAAAATATATATGATATGGTATCTATTATTTGTTTAAAAATAATTATGATCTATATAGGTTATATTATATCGTATTGGGTGGAAATGAGTTTTAATGGATACTAACATGGTTGAATATTTGGTCTATCATATTATGTGTTCTTTGTATTAGGTATTAATTTTTGTACTCCCTCCGTCCCAATTTAATTGTCCAGTTTTAACTTTTTAATTCTTTTTTTCAACTTTGACTTTAAGTATTTTTGTTTATGTTATATAGTACTTCATGTAAAAATATATGAATGGATTGTGTTTTAAATGTATATTCATTTGGTATAATTTTTATTAAGTAATATATAGCACAAATAAAAATATTTATGGTCAAAGTTGAAAAAGAAAGACTTAAAAAGTCAAAACTGGACAATTAAATTGGGGCGGAGGTAGTATATGTTTATGTGTTTACTAATTGTAGATTCAAAGGTTGAAAGAGACGGTTGTAACATAGTAATAGAATATAAACTTTGTAAAAGCAAAATTGCAAGAGAATAAATGTCCTTTAAGAAAAGAAATGGAAGAACAAAGATTGTCAAGTCAATAACAAACAAAAGACTTGCAAGAAGTGGCAACGTTGAACAATATGATGCTTCAACATTTTCAATCTCGAGACTCTCCTTCGTCTATCTAGTATCGGCATAATGTGTATATGTTAATTTAAAAAAAACTAAATGTTGAAATTTTTTTGTGACGGCAAATATAAGAAGTTAATATCTAATTTTTATATATTGTGTTGAATTTGGTAGCTTATGTTAGATGTCAAATGAAATTTTAGTATTTTAATTTATATTTTTATCTAATTAAAATATTAGATATTACAGGAATTACGACAATTAAAAAATATTTTTTAATAGAAAACTATATATTTGTGAGGGATTTTCAAGAGATTTGCAAAGGAATTGTGAGGAAATAACCCTTGTAAATCCCTCTGAAACAACTTGTTCCCTTGGAATTTCCTCGCAAATATATCTCTCGCAACTCTCTCTTAAACAACTCCCCTCGCAATATCCTTGCAAACGTAGTCCTCGCAGATCTCTCGCAAAAATGATCCTTACAAATTCCTCGCAACAGAAACCCTCGCAATTCTCTCGCAAATAACATCCTCGCACCTCCCTCGCAAATATTACCCTTACAAGTCCCTTGCAAATGTAAACCCTTGCAATTCCCTCGGAATTTTCAGTACTTGGAAATTCCTCGCAAACTTTCCTCGGAAATTCCTCGAAATCGATTTGCGACGAGGTTTTTTGCAAGGGTAGATTTCCGTCGGAAATCTCTCGGAAATACCGGTTTTTCTAGGGATTTCCGAGGGAATCTGCCCTTGGAAATTCCAGTTTTTCTAGTAGTAAATATATATATATATATATATATATATATATATATATATATATATATATATATATATATATATATATATGTTATATATAGAACCTCCTTTAAAAATAGAACTTAAAGAACCATCTTGGTGATGACACGTGGTATATTGTTTAATGGAAAAAATGGAAAATTAAAAAAAAAGTAAAAAACTCACGCTGTAGCTTACACCCTCCAGGGACCTTGGTGATTTTTTTTTTTAAAAAAACTCATTCATTTTAAATGATCATAACTCGTTCGTTTTTAAAAATTTTAACAAAAAAAAAACTATATTATTAGATTTAGTTTTTCGTACTCTTTCAAACAAGACCAGACTTTATATATTTCTGAAACTTTTTTTTTTTTTAAAATGCAAAGTTTGTATTTTGAGCTGGGTTTCATTCTAATGCAAAATGCAAAAAATCGAAAAATGCAAAATATAAACATACATGTCATCCAGATGCTTTCAAAATGCAAAATTATGAAAAATGCAAAATGCAAACCCAACATGATTCAATAAAAATGCAGCCCAAAATGCAAAATTAAATATACAAACCCAAAATGCAAAATCCGCACACAACACTACATTCTGCCCAAAATGCAAACAAATTTTACAATTTTTAAAAAAAAATTAGAAAAATATGGGAAAAGTGGTATATTTTTACAAATTTTACAATTTTACAATTAAAAAACTAAAAGATTTGTATATTTTTTGTTTAAATTCACAAAACTTAAAAAGTTATAACAATTTAAAGTTTTTGAGAGTATTTTTTTTTAAATCATGGGTTTGTTGAGGGGGGATTTTCCATGTTTGCTATCATTAAATCTCATCTATTGATTTTGATGATCCAATGGTCCAGATTGGTTATTTGGGTTCTTTGTTTAACACATTATTCTTTATTGATGCTATATATATAACGTCTTATTTGCGAAAAGTGCGAGAAACGTTTTGGCCACTAGTTTTTTGTTATTTATTTTTTATTTTAAAAAGGTAATAAGGTTTTTTATCAATTTATTTAGTTTTTTAATTTAATTTTGATTAATCAACCCTTATTTTTTCTCCGGGATTTTTTAAAATACTCATCCTTATCTCTACTTATTAATTTTTTTTCTAAATTTATAGAATTTACTTCTATTTTATTATTAAATATAGTGTACATTGCTGAACACAACGTACAACTTTTCGTTAGATGTATTATGTTTATTAATGAATACAACAATTTACAAAATTTTCGCTATTGCAATTTTTTACTGCTTCTTGTTTAAATTATGTGTTCGACAATGTACACAGTCAAAATTATACCGGTTTTAAGATAAATTTACAATATTCAATATTGAATAAAAGAATAATATACTAGTTTGATAATGAACGGTATTCAATACTGCATGCGACCAATTTCCTCCGCCTTATTCACGAGACTTGGATTCAAAAACCCGTTTTCCTAACAAAACAAAATGGTGTTCAACAGTATATACCAAAACTTCAACTTAGATTTAACCCCGATTAACATATATTAAACACCCACAAACTGAAGAAAAAAAAACAATTGGCGTTCAACAGTGGTGACCTGAATGTACAAGGGATATAGAACAATATTAAAAAAGAATTCATCAATTACTCTTATAAACTTACAACCTCGAGAAACAAATAAAAGAACGTCCATGAACATCACAAACAAGATGTTCAAATATACGAGAAAATCAATGGTTCCCTATAACCGTTAAAGCATAAAAAAAATTTAATTATAAAAAAACCTACCAAAGTGCTGGCTGCCATTTTTAAGAGAGATGTATATAGGATTTTTAGGGTTTAAGAAAAGCAGATTTCTGATGGTGACCTTCAAATCGGCGGCAGATTCTAGATCCGTGGTAGTGACCTTCAGATCCGTAGAGTATAGTTACAATCTTCTAGCCACGATCTTATTGTCGTCGGCGGCCATTATTAGAGAGAGATGTAGAGAACTTCTAGGGTTTAAAAAAACCAAATCTCACCTTCAGATCTACGTAAAACCTAGCCGGCGCCATGCTTTCCGCCAAGCCCAGATCTGAAGCTGGCTTGCGGTTGTGAGGCGTGCCGGCGGCGCCGTTGAAGGAGGCGAAGAGTCAGATGCGGTGATGAACGAAAAACACATCAACGTTGGTCGGTGACCACGGCTAAAGTTTGTCGGTGATATGCTCGATGGCGACAAAGAAGAAAGGGACGGGGGTAGCGTTCGATGGTAACATAGAAACCCGTCAACGACGAGCTCTCCACCGTCGGATATTGCTGCTTCAGAGAGAACGACGGAGGCCGCCGTCGACGGCGGCGTCTGTAGCAAAGGGGAGAGAGGAAGGGTTTTTTATTTTTTGTGTAAGATGGAGTCAAGGAGATATAGGATACGGGAGAGGAGAGAGAGAGGGGGAGGGGGAGAGAGAGGAGAGAGGTAAATGTTTAAATGACTAATGTACCCTTTTTATTATTAATTTAAACCATTTAAAGTTTAATTATTTACAAAACGGTCATATGTATTTATATTCATTGATTAAATAATCTAAAGGCCACGATCTCTTCTCGTACTTTTCGTAAATAGGAAGTTTTTCGTATGAACATTTGTCTATATATATATATATAGGAAAAAGTTCATGCGAGAACCATTCTTAATGCGAGAACCGCGAGAACCAATCTGAGCCGTTCAATTCCCTCTCCTTTAATGTCATTGCCCACCCATGAATTCCTCACATGCACCCTGCCACACTCTACCCCTCCACGCTCACCATCCATGAAACTTCCCATATCCATGGAGCGGCTAAGATTGGTTCTCGCGGTTCTCGCACTAACAACGGTTCTCGCATGAACCCTCCCCTATATATATATATATATATATATATATATATATATATATATATATATATATATATATATATATATATATATATATATATATAGGGTAGGGATATTGTAAAAAGAGAATTAAGGTACAAAAAGTAAGGAGAAATCTCAGTCATTCAATTTTCTATAACCACTCCTATAAAAATGGTTTTTTTCTTTTTTTTATTAATTATAAAAAAATACACAAAAGGGCATAATTGACCTTTTAAAAATTTAATTCCCTTATATTTAGGACACAGATTTTAAGATGGTTTCTCCAGAATTATTTTGATGCACATCGTTCTCCAGTGATGCACAATATTATAAGAATCTAAACAACTTTGAATCTGAGACATACAAAACTGATTAACATAAGTTGTTTCTCTCTTTTATAGACCACATAATCTAAATATATAACCATAACTGATGCACAATCCCTATTTTCAACATCAAATTTATTAGAATCTGAATCAGATGTAAACCGATGAATACATTATCAAATACATAAGAATTTGATGAATACAATATCAAATACATAATCAAAATTATATTTAAAACAGAGAATTTGAACCAAGAATAAAATACCAGATTTACTAACACCCTTTCCGTGTTGATGCACACGTATGAAAAAAAAAGATGAATAAATTTGATTTCGAAATGAAAGATGAACAAATCACAGAAAATAAAATACAGATAATTTGATGAATCCAAAATAAATAAAATGGTACACAAAAACTGAATAAACATAAAATTAAAGTTGATGCACACAGCTACATAACAGATCTGATGCACATGTTTAAAGTTCTTGCAAAGACAGAGGGTTGTCTCCAATGCCAGATCTGAACACCAACAACTACAGGAACCGGCAGGCAACATCAATGTCGTCGATGAATAGATTAGAAGGCGAGATGGTGGCAACCTTGAAACCCTAGAAATCGAGACAGATGGCGGGCAACCATACTGTATCCTTAATAACAGATGGTGTCGGTAAGAAGAAACAGCAACGCAAGCAGCGGCGATGGTGGGATAAATAGCGAACCGGCGGCGGCGGTGATGTAAAACAGTGGAGGGCGGTGTCTCATGGGTGGACGACGATGAGACGGCGAAAGGAGGGCGACGCCAAGCGGAAGACGACGAGACGGTAGAAAGGAGGGCGACGACAGGCGTTTCAAACTCTAGGGTTCGTATGAGAGAGAGGGTGCAGAGAGTATACGTGCGACTAGGAATTGGGATATGCGAATAAGAGGGAGGGGGAACGTGGGAGAGTGAAGTATTTTTAAGTTCCTTTTTTACCCTTTTGATAGTTTTTGTAAGATATGACACGTGTCAAGCCTATGTTTCTCCCTACCCTTTTTACCTTAATTCTCTTTTTATTTGATCATGATTATATATATATATATATATATATATATATATATATATATATATAAAAGTTCATGCGAGAACCATTCTTAGTGCGAGAACCGCGAGAACCAAACTGAACCGTCCAATTCAGCCTCATTCAATGTAACCCATAAATTCCTCACATGCACCCTGCCACACTCTATCCCTCCACGCTCTCCTATCCATGAACTTCCCATATCCAAGGAACGGCTGAGATTGGTTTTCGCGGTTTTCGCACTAACAACGGTTCTCGAATGAACCCTCCCCTATATAAAAAATAAAGAAAGGGAAGAAATTGCATAATGGCTCCTCAGCTCTACGGGGACGAAGATCACGAGTAGTTCATTATATATTATGTTTTGTGTGTTGATAAACAACAATTAACTAAGTAAAACATTTATGTATTAGCTATGCATGTATTATGGATTTGGTAATAGCCTATGTGATTTTATATAATATTTGTTTTTTGTATTTAATTGGTGGTATTAAATGTATATAAACATGTCAGAATTATTATTGTATTGCATTATTTAAGAAACGAAAAAAGGCAATAGCAGTGACATCAATAGCAGTGATAATAGAAAGTAGCAGCAATAGGAGACGGTATCGGCGACAGACAATAGCAGCGACATAAGGCATTAGCGGCGACAGACAATAGCAGCGACACCAATAGCAGCGACATATGGGTAATAGCAGCAAGGCAATAGCAGCGACTCAATAACAGCGACATGTCGCTGCTAAAGCCTTTAGCAGCGACTTTTGGGGGTATTAGCAGCGACAATTGTCGTTGCTAAAGGTCGATTTTTTTGTAGTGATATATATATATATTGATTTATGCAGAAAAGGACAAAAAATGTTATTGTTCATAGTTCCCACAAATTGTTATATATATATATATATATATATAATATTTATTAAAAGTTAGTTCAAAGCCATGCATGCATGCAGAAATTAAGATTAGGCATGGCAGAAAGCATATCCATAAAAGTTATATCGACAAGCAGGGGCGAATTTATGTAGTACCAAGGTGGGTCCCGGGACCTGCCTAATTTTTTAATTTTTTTTATAAGTTATATAGAAAAAAAATTATGACCTACCTTAAAAAGTTTAGAGGAACTACCATATAGTATTAGATAAAATAAAATATATATACAATACATTAAGCCCAAGTTTTATCTCTTAACAAAATAACCCAAAACTAAAAAACCCAATAACCCAATCTAATTAAAACTCAAACTATAGTTAAAGAAAATAGGGCAAAAATTCCTTCGTAAAGACTGAAACGTGAAACCTATCGAGAGTTGAAGCCTTGCCGTTGACCACCATCTGCGTCAGTCCTTTCTCCGGTAGCCCTGTCTCCGGCAGCGGCAGCTCTGTCTGGCTGTCTACGGCAGTCCGTCTCTCGCATCGCCAGTCTCCCCCATCTACGCTCGCCATCGCCGATTTAAAGATACCAAACATTAGTGGCAGTCTTCACTCTTCAGGTTCATACAAATCTTCTTCTTTAAGTTTTTATAATGCTGTATACTTTTTATTTTGAGGTTTAAACGGAGAAGAAGTATATATGAGAAATAGTAGCCTGTTAAATGGTAAACAGTCAAACAGATATGCTTTTTAAGACTTGTGAGTTGTCTTTGAGAGTTTAGACTTTGTCTGCCTTTAGGCATGAGTCATAGAGTGCAGATATTGGACAGTTGTACTACATGACATATTTGACTATTAATAAATATATATGTATTTATAATATTTCAAGTTGATTTTGATTTCTTGTTACTTTACTATTTAGTGTAACTACACATATATGGCCTTTTGGATTTGTTTTTTGGTATTTAATATATATAATTATATTATGTATACTATGATTTGCACTTAAATAAGTTAATTAGTATATGTTTTATTAATATTTTAATTGTTGTTATTTGTTTAGGGTTTAGGGTTTATTTAGTGTCATATATTGAAAGAGTTATCCTATAAAGTATTAGTAATGAAACACTTATGCAAATATTTCAAGGCATAAGACCTCGTCAGGTACAATTGTAAGACCTTTAATATAATTATCGAGTATATTTAGTTTTAACGACCCGACCCAACACACATATACTTGACTTTTTATTTTTATTTTTAATGGCTTAACTTAATAGGGAACCACGTTGTTTTCTATCCTAGATTCGTCACTGTCGACAAGTTAGCTAGATCAAGGAAGAGGCTATTGGAAGGAAGCGGGGCTTATTTATGCTCCTTGAAGGGTGCTGCATGCATGAATCATGATCCACGTCTCGTGAAGCGTTAGAACGCTAGCTATAAGTCGTGTACAAAATAAAAAAAAAGGAAGAGAAGTTGGATGGAATTTAATTTGGAATATATTAGAAAAGTAGCAATCGCTTCGCACCAAAGCAAAATATTATAGTCACAACAGATATCAATGATTTTATAAAAGAAATTTAGTTGAGAACCAATTTAGTTTAAAAAAAACGAGAACTAATCTCAGTCATCCATTTTATTTCTCATCTCACTTATTTTTTATTAAATAAACGGGTATTCTAGTCACAATGTCAAATAACTATCCTAATTTACACTCCTCCCTCCATCTAGTCATCAACCTTTATCTCCTTTCTCACATCTAAGCGATCCAAACATATCTATTTCTCAATCTCGTCTATCTTCGTGTAACCCTGGACAGCTTGAAGGGCTTATGAACCAGAGGAGGGGCGATGGTGCGGCTCTTAATTAACCCGCCTCAACCCCTTGGTGAACCAGTGCTCCAATGGCATGCGCTGATGAAGACTGATTCAAACTTGTGGCCAGGAAGTTTGTTGAGTCATGCACGTGTTTGTTTTGTTATTTTCTTTAAATTTGAATAAGTATCCAACAGTCACTTGGAGGTTCCTAGCCTTTAGGGGGTTGTTGAGAGTTTCCTGCATTCTTTTCTTTATTTAAAGCTGATGTACTTTCTCTGTTAGGTATGTACTCAAATTACTCAATAAACAAAAAGCACTTCCTGGCAACTCTCTTCTTTATTATTTATTGATCTTGTTTGTGAGGTAATTGTTTATCTGTGTTCTAATACCATCATTGTGGTATCAGAGCCAGGTTGATTCCTTGCTCGGATTTCTTACTTTCATCTGTTTTCTTGCTGTTCGATCAGCAATGGCTGATCATCTGAATGTTGCAAGCCATTCGTCACCAGCCATACCAGTGTTCAAAGGAGAAGGTTATGAACACTGGAGTTTAAGAATGAAAACAATTTTAAGATCACGTGATCTGTGGGACGTGGTGTACTTGGGAATAACAGCAACAACTGATGGATCAAGCAACAACAGAGAAGTAAAGAAGAAATCACTCCTGTCAAACTTATGGGCTTACTTCAATCTCAAGAAGAAAGGATGAACAGCCGAGCATCATTTGACAAGTTACCAAAACCAACAGAGAGGCAAGATGAACAGGCCCTACAAGTTTTCCATGACCAAAATAGACCCTCTCGTGGTAGAGGACGATCATCCTACAGAGGACGAGGCATGGGTCGTGGAAGAGGAAATTTTGACAGAAGCAAAGTTCCACAATGTCACGTTTGTAAAAAATTTGGTCACCTCAAAAAAGACTGCTGGTATAATGAGGAAGCACAAGTCAATATGGCTGAACATGAAGGGAATGAAGAACAGACAGAAACCGAGGAACCACACCTCCTGTTGGCTGTTCATGCAGATCAAGACCCCATAGTTGAAGATGATCGTTTTCTTCTTGTGACCAATTCTGGTAAAACTAATAATGCTTATCATCTGTGGTTTGTTGATTCTGGATGTTCTAACCATATGACAGGATTCAAAAATAGTTTTGTAACACTTGATGAATCTTTCCAAACTGATGTTCGATTGGGCGATAAAAAGAAAATTGCTATTAAAGGAAAGGGAACAGTTAAGATTCATACAAGTGACAGTTCATTCAAGCTGCTGGATGATGTCTATTATGCATCAAAAATTGAGTACAACCTGCTAAGTGTGGGTCAACTCATGAGGAAGGGGTATGCTCTTATCTTTGATGATGATAAATGTATGATACAGAACAAGCAAACCAAGAAGATCATGCTAGAAATCCCACTCGCAAATAACAACATATTCATGCTTGACCCCACAAAAATCAACTCAGCTCTTGTCTCTCACACCAGGCTGGATGAAGAGGCTCTGCGATGGCATTGTAGGCTTGGCCACCTTCATTTTGAGGGATTAAAGCTCCTCTATAACAAGGAAATGGTGACTGGCTTGCCAAAATTCAACCACAATGTGGTCTGTGAAGCATGCATTACCGGGAAGCAAACGAGAAGCCCATTTCAATCCACCTCATGGCGTGCCAAGTCTAAGCTGGAACTTGTTCACACCGACTTATGCGGTCCCATGCAGGTTCCAAGCTTGGGTAATAGTCTTTATTTCCTACTTTTTATTGATGACTTTACAAGAATGTGTTGGGTTTACTTTCTATCTAACAAGCATGAAGCTTTTTCTAAGTTTAAAGTTTACAAAGCGATGGTGGAGAAGGAAAGTGGAAGTGTTATTAAGGTACTTCGCTCAGATCGAGGGGGAGAATTCTGTTCACAAGAGTTTAATGACTACTGTGACCAAGCTGGAATTAAGAGGGAACTCACAGTACCTTATACACCCCAGCATAATGGTGTTGTTGAGAAAAAGAATAGAACAGTAATGAATTTAACCAGGAGCATGTTGCAGGAACGTGAACTCCCTAACTTTCTGTGGGCAGAAGCTGTTGCTATTGCAGTCTATGTTATCAACAGGTCACCAACCAAAGCTCTCACTAATCAGACTCCATTTCAAGCTTGGTCAGGTAAAAAGCCTACTGTTTCTCATATGAGAATTTTTGGATGTATTGCCTATGGTCTAATCCCTTCGCAGCTTAAAAAGAAACTTGACTCCAAGTCTGAAAAAAATATATTTATTGGCTACTCTACTTTGAGTCATGGGTATCGACTATTGAATCCCTTGACCAAGAAAATTTGTACAAAAAGAGATGTGGTATTTCTTGAAGACTCAAAATGGTCATGGGATAAGGACAAGTCAACATCACATAAAGCATGGCTTTTTGAAGACCCATTTCCATGTGACTTTACTGTCACGAATGGTAATGTGGGTACTTTACCTACCAACCCTTTATCTCATATGTCACCATCACATGACTCACCATCTTCAAGTACTACTCTTGACTCCCAACCACTTGACAATAGTCAACCCTCACATGACTTACCTATTTCCCATGACACACCTCAACAACCCACTACACCTACAACCAATTTTCAATCTGCCAGTACTAGGGGAAGAAGAATCAGGCCTCCTACTTGGTTGCAAGACTATTATAGTGGAGAGGGCCTTTCTGAGGAGGAAGCTGAGGTTACTACTTGTCAATTTGCTCTCAATGTTTCTGATCCTCTCACATTCGATGATGCAATTGAGCACGTGAAATGGCAGGAAGCCATGCACTCAGAAATACAAGCCATTGAAAAAAACAAGACTTGGGAGCTTACATCTCTTCCACCTGGAAAGAATTTGGTTGGTGTGAAGTGGCTATTTAAAACTAAGCTTGGTGCCAATGGAGAAGTTATAAAGTACAAAGCCAGACTTGTGGCTAAGGGATACTCTCAACAACAAGGAATTGACTTCCAAGAAACATTTGCTCCAGTGGCTCGATTTGAAACCATTCGGGTGATACTTGCAGTTGCAGCTCAGAGGAGATGGAATATTCATCAGTTGGATGTTAAGTCAGCCTTTTTCAATGGTGACTTATCAGAGGAAATATATGTAGAGTAACCAGAAGGTTTCATCATCAAAGACATGCCAGAGAAGGTGTACAAACTAAATAAGGCCTTGTATGGCCTTAAACAGGCTCCTCGGGCCTGGTATGCCAAGATCGATGGGTACTTCATGGAACATGGATATTGTCGCAGTCATAATGAACCCACATTGTACGTCAAGAACAACAGTTCAGGTGATGTCATTTATGTGTGTTTATATGTAGATGACATTATTTGTACTTCTTCATGCAATAATATGATTATGGAATTTAAGCAAGGAATGAAGCATACGTTTGAGATGACCGATATGGGTTTACTCAAATACTTTCTGGGTCTTGAAATCATGCAAACAAAAGATGGCATTTTCTTGTGTCAAGCAAAGTATGCTCAAACACTTCTATCTCGGTTTGGCATGAAGAATTGCAACGAAGAAAATACACCCATGAACTGTAATGAGACACTGTCTCTGGATGATGGAGCTGATAAAGCAAATGCAGAAGTGTATAGAAGCTTGGTTGGTGGTCTTATCTACCTTACTCATTCTAGACCTGATTTGACTTATGCAGTAAGTTTGGTGTCAAGATTCATGCAAAGTCCATCCAAAATACACTTTGGTTCAGCTAGAAGAGTGTTAAGGTATGTTGCTGGTACAATTAACTTTGGAATATGGTACAAGCCTACTGAAGAGATAAAGTTGATGGGTTTTAGTGACAGTGATTGGGCAAGATGTGCAGATGATCGAAAGAGTCTATCTGCATATGCTTTTACTCTAGGAAGTGGAATGGTTGCATGGTGTTCCAAGAAAAAACATACTGTTGCTCTGTCAAGTACTGAAGCAGAATATATATCTGCAACTGGTGCCACTTGTCAAGCCATTTGGTTGAGAAGAATTCTGGAAGACCTGGGTTTCAAACAAAATGAGCCAACTGTGATATATTGTGATAATAAGTCTGCAATTAATCTTTCAAAAAATCCAGTTATGCACAGCAGATCCAAGCATATCGAACTGAAGTATCATTTTATTAGAGAAATGGTTATGCAAAAACAAGTCAGCCTCGAATACTGCAGTACACATAATCAGCTTGCTGATGTCCTAACTAAAGCCTTGGTTAGAGAGAAGTTTGTATATTTCAGGTACAAGCTTGGAGTTATGGAGTTTGAATCAAGGGAGGGTGATGAAGACTTATTCAAACTTGTGGCCAGGAAGTTTGTTGAGTCATGCACGTGTTTGTTTTGTTATTTTCTTTAAATTTGAATAAGTATCCAACAGTCACTTGGAGGCTCCTAGCCTTTAGGGGGTTGTTGAGAGTTTCCTGCATTCTTTTCTTTATTTAAAGCTGATGTACTTTCTCTGTTAGGTATGTACTCAAATTACTCAATAAACAAAAAACACTTCCTGGCAACTCTCTTCTTTATTATTTATTGATCTTGTTTGTGAGGTAATTGTTTATCTGTGTTCTAATACCATCATGCGCATGGTCTTAGAGTAAAAAACGACTTATGTCCTAAGTTTTTGATCAATTTACTACGAATAAGATATTTTATGTTAAGAAAAACACAATATAAATGCAAGAATTTCTTTAATTATTTATTATAGCGTAAGTTTATTATTTAATTTAATGAAATCATGAAAATAGTCACAGTTAATGCAGAAAAAGAGAATTGTTTTCAAATTGTCAAAACTCAATCCCAAGTATTAAAGTATGACGATCTCCGATTCTCTTTGATTACAAAAAGCGGAAAATTAACGCAAAATACAAACGCATTCTTCGATCGATCAACTGATATCCGACCCTCAATTTTCAAGGTACGTATTCTTAGTTACATTACATTATTATGCATACACACTCCTCGACTGATAGTCGTTTCTTTAATTCAATTACAGATACTCCATTGGAAAACGTAAATTTTGGGCAATGTTAGGGTTTTCTGGATTTCAATTTAGTCTCGATATATGGCATTCTATGTACGTGTCTTCAATTCTCTTTGTTTGATGATCAATTATTCCTTTTGCAAAGCTGCATGTGGTAACATGAATCACTGACACTACTTTTTCACAACAGACTTTTAATTTACCTTCTTCTGCATCACTGTCTAGTTTTATTCCTATATTGCACAATAATAGTTTTATCCTCGAATTGCACAACTACCTACAAATTAACATTTACAGCCATTGCTTGGAAAATGACATTTTCAATGAATGAAAAAGAATGCATCACAATATTAGTTAATCGTCAAAATTACTTGAACCACAAAACAAACAATCAATATTGTCAGTAGTGATACAGGTGAGCTCAGCTTATTTTGCGGATTGACGGCTTCTGTGATGCAACATACCTTGTGTTACGGCTGGGTTGGGTTGGGTGTTGATAAAGGTTGGTATTGGTAGTAGCCGGAAGTAGGGGGTGGCTAACCTAGGTCATGGAGCCATAAGGGGGGTGCTTCGGGGTGCTCACAGTGGTATGGAGGTAGCCGGGTACGGTCCGGGTTCCCTAACCTTCTTTAAAAACCGTTGTGCCTCTGAGGCTTTTTCTATTTGTTCTTACTTGGTGTTGATGACCGATCTTTGGTATAGTTTAGAGTGATGGGAAGGACTATGTCACCTCTCTTGATAGGCATCCCATTGAGCTCCAGAGTCTTTCGTCAGTCATGTTTATTTCCCTCTCTTTTGTGTGTTTCAATAAACAATACTCACAGGAATTGATGCGGCTATCTTCTGATTACATTGCTTTTGTCTGTGTGCTTTACTACGTCCATTGTGCTTTGGTCCTTAACTCCTTATTATATATATATATATATATATATATATATATATATATATATATATATATAGGGGAGGGTTCATGCGAGAACCGTTGTTAGTGCGAGAACCGCGAGAACCAATCTCAGCCGTTCCTTGGATATGAGAAGTATCATGAATGGAGAGCGTGGAGGGATAGGGTGTGGCATGGTGCATGTGAGGAATTCATGGGTGGGCAATGACATTGAAGGAGGGAGAATTGGACGGCTTAGATTGGTTCTCGCGGTTCTCGCGCTAACAACGGTTCTCGCATGAACTTTTATCTATATATATATATATATATATATATATGGTTGCCAGTGAGTAAGGCCACCACCAAATTCTGACTGTTCGATTTCACAACTTTTAATCCTGACCTTATAAAGTCCTGAATTAAGACAACCGTCCGATCAAGATCTTATAGATACCTGACCCTTGGATCCATAACTACCTACCCCAATCAAAACCTTCTACCCACGTTCGTAGTTCACCATCTCTGTCACGTTCCTATCTTCCCTTATATTCCTCTTCACCATAATTGCCAGACGCTGTCTCTGCCCTTAAAAAATTACGAACCCGTTCTTCCCCTTTTCAGAAGAAGAAACTAACGTTTTGTTGAGCATCATCAAGTGATGATTCGATGAACGTGAACATAGGACAACAATATACAACAAATATCATCGATCTTGGTGATGAAGTCATAAACTAAGATCAAAATCCAAAGAATTTAACCCAAGGGAATTAAGTGTTCGAAATCTGCAATGGATTCTTAGGTTTTTGCAATGGTTTCTTCTCTCATTTGTCATCTATTCATTGTACTCTTTGGATTCTGCAATGGATTCTTAGGTTTTTGCAATGGTTTCTTCTCTCATTTGTCATCTATTCATTGTACTCTTTGGATTTTGCATAGGGTACACTTCATTTTGACTTCTACTCATTTTCTTCTATGGAGAAAAGGTTGTTTCTTCTCTTTAATTTCTTCTTGATTATAGGGTTTGATTTATCTTTTTCTTTCTCATTGATTTATGTTATTCTTTGATTCCTGTATGTTCTAGGGTATTCTAATTAGGGTTTATCAATATTGTATATAGGGTTTATCCAAAGTCCAATGCGTTTTACTTCTAATTCTAAATCATCTTTAGGTATAAGTTTATAAGTACCGAAATGATGTATTGTTATTTATGTTTTTCTGATATATTTTCTAAGCTTGATGCCCCCATAAATATGCTCTCTGATATAGTTAATGAGTTATTGGTCGATTGAAGATCATATCATGGAGAGAGATGGAGAGACTTGTATCAATGTGCCCTTCTTCCTCCTTATATGTTCTTCCTAGAACTTATGACACGATTCTTTCTCAGGTTCTACCTAATATCTTAGCATTTGCATTGATCTGCTTTTTGGTTGGTTGCTTATGTTTTCTTACAAATCTGCAAAATGTCCTTCAATTGCTTCATCACGGTATGTAGATTGGTCAAAATCAACAATATAGGTTATGTAGTTTGTAACATAAAATGAGTTGAGAAATTGATTGTTCATATGAACAGGGGATTAAAACTAAAATCAACAATCTACATTTAAATTCATAAAAGTTTACTATGAAACCCCGTCATGATGTTTTAGAACCTGGTTTTTAAGGTGTCCCGCTGTGATGAGTGGGTCTACTGTTCACTGGTTTGACTACTCAGTCAACCCAGTTTTGAGAATGTATTTAGTTTCTATATATAGGTGTATACTAATAGTACTGAAACAAGTAGCTGCAGCAAATGCTATAATTAATAAAGATGATAGTGTTATGAAAAGGATGGTTGTAGCAAAATAAAGTTTTTCTTAATGAGAGAGTTGCTTTTCTTTGCAATTGATCAAAATAAATATCATTCATAATCTGACTTCCAAATATTCTACTGCTCCATTGATGTATTAATCATGGTTTAGTCTTTTCAAATTACTAATTAGCAGGCTCTAAATGAGGGAATGGAGATTGAAGCAGTGAATACAAACTGAAAGTGAAAGATTAGTGTGAAAAAGGGAAGTTTTGTGACCGATGATGTATTAGAAATATATATTTTCAAAAAAGGAAGGAGATAGGAAGCTTTGAATTAAACGAGTTTGTATCAAGTTGGTGGAGGTAAAATAAAAGTATCATAGGGAGGTCATAGTAATGTGCAGAGGTCTGATGCAATCAGAAAGTTTTCAAATGTAATTGGTCTTCAAACCATTGTATGTACTATGTACATGAGACATGGTGTACTGTGTGATGAATTGGTTTTCTTTTCAAGCTGATATTTTAGTCAATTGGTCAAGCATGTGTTTTGTACCCGAGCACCGCTCGGGTATTACACTAGTTATTCAGGTCCTTGCTGCTGGAAATAAGACGACCGTGTAACAAACACACCCTTCGTCGCATTCTCGAAAAACTTGTAACACACGTAATATATACTCCTATGGGCTACACAGGTGGTTAAAGCATTAACTTTTCGATATTACCTAAAGAGTGTCAACTCATATACAAATTTTGAACAAAACTAATTCAAAACAAGTAACATTGGATCAAGATTTTAAGATCCTCAAATCAAAGTCGGGATCTCATACAAGATTCTATGTTTATAGATATCCTGCAGGATCAATACATATTTTGGTTAGACATGAAGCATCTCTCAATTCATATACACATCTATAGCGTATTCATTTTATGAAATTAAACCTCCAGAAGATCAAGCAAAAAATATAAATTAACTAAATTAACTTATTAAAATAAAAGGATACAGGTTTAGTTCTAACAGAATCTAAACAAAACAAGAAGCTGCTAGTGAAACAGCCAATAACTTGCTAAAAATATACAAAAAGTTTCCTAGTTCATGAGTCAGCCCCTAGCACAGAAGTTTAAAAAAGATTCAAGCTAATTAAGCATATAAAGATAAACAAGCTTTCACATACCTTTCCATGGTGCTAGCTACCATGGTGCATTAACCTCTTCTTGGAACTTCACTTCATGCCTCCCAGCTTTCTGTTTCAAACCATCTACAGTACCTTTTAACTTTCTTGAAGCTTCCTTCAGTTTCAAAAGCTTCTCTGTGACAGTTTCTATCTCAACTTCTACGTTTTTAAGTTCACTCTTAGCCTCCGTGTACTTCACGATGTCCAATTTACCTTCTAATTCAATCACGTGTCTTGAAAGTATGTGAATCCTATCACGTAAAAATTCAACTTTCATTCCTAGTAGAGAAAAAGATTGCAGGCAATTATCCCATACTTCGAATTCTTCCTTAGTTGTAGTAAGCTTGCAGTTCCTGATCTCATTTGCGATGTTCACAGTTTCCCCAATCATGCCTGCTACCAATTTGTAATACAAGTTTTCACGAAGAGCGTCGTGGAGGAACTCTTTACGTGCGATGCAGAGTTTGTAGTAATTCATTCTGACATCATCGGGAAGTTCAGAGTCAATGCACACTCCTTTGACCATGATGTGAAAGTCTTGAAAAGTACAGTCCAGTTTAGAGGGTCTAGAACCTTCTAGAACTTCTGAACCAAACTCTTCACTATCGTTTCCAGACTGTTCCATCGCGTGGCTACTGATAAGTGACGGTGAAGTTGACAATTTGTGTTTCTTTTTGGCAACGATTAGTGGAAGGGACTTTCGACGCTTGCTTTTATTAGTAGAAGGTGACGTATCCATTCCTGCATGATTGTTTCATATATATAAGAAAGGAAAATGCAAAATAATCGGCAATTCTAATCCATTTAGTAGAATGGAAACAAAAAAAAAATCAAAAAAACACAAAAAACGAAGCTTTGAACGAAACTAATCAACCTAGAATAAGACCTCTTATTCCATTTTAATCAGAAAATTATATTGATATTGAACCAACTAGGCACACTACTTATCTGTATTTACCAAAAAAAATATAACATGGGCAATATGTGAGTCGTACAAGAAGTTACTATGTTCAACAACTTGCTAAATGCTAACCATTTTACCATTAGTTCATGAAACGAATAGCAACAAGGTGAAAATCGTAACATCACCAACCGAAACAGACCTGAAATCTTTTGTTCTGTGTGTGCCTCCAAATTGAGAAGGCCGAGAGCACCATTTACTTCATTCAAATCATTCGCCCTGATTATATAAACCTACAAATTATAAATTCATATTACACTTGTGTGCCTACAATAACATAAATGACAGGAGTTCAAGTATGATACGTTTTAATTTATATTGATAACCAGGTGTTAAGAAGAATATCAAGACAGGAGAAATCCTTACAAAACAAAGAACCATAAAGTCTTCTGAACAAAAACTCTTGTTATGTATGCTTATCATTTAAAAAACCACAGAAAAACAGAGCAAGTCACCTTAAATTTGCAGGGTTCTACTAAATGAAAGACCAAAACATCCCCTTCAAGCAAGTTATGATCAGCTGCAAAGTTCTTCCATCCTGCACTAAGCCCACTCTTCTCAGCAATGTATCTAAGATGATGAGTCTCCCCGTTTTCATCTTCAATCGCCATTTCACTGTCTGTTTTGGGTAAAAACAACTTGCCAAACCACTGTGGAAAGCCCTGCATCCGAAATTTAGCGATAAATAATTAAATATCAAGTTTTTATAGCTAAAAACCATTAGGAAGCTGTTGAAAAGACAGTAACATTACCATCCAGTAACCAGAGTCAACATGTGCTTTCACCATCAACTTTATACAACTTGGATGTTCGGCTCCTAGACTTGACTGAATCTCCCCAGCTCGAACCATGGCAGGCGATCTTCGTTTTTGGAACCTGTATGTCAGCTAAGAACCATAAAATTCAAGACTCTTTTGTAAGCATAAAAGTATGATCAAACTATAGAAGCAAGCAGAACTGACCTCGAAGATTTGCTTGAAGGATCTTGAACTATCTGTTAAAGATATCAGTGAGCTGTAAACTACAACTATGTTGTTGGAACTTAAAACAGAAGACATATACATAAAAACTGAAAAAGATAGAAGCTGATTTAAAACAGAACACTTACCCAAAAGAAGATTTATACATAAACCCTAAACCCTAGATGAAAAGATTTTAGCGTATCTAAAAATTTCAAATGGCTTCGTGGAAGCTTAATAACTTCCTTAAATTGTGTTATAATTACTACAATCTAAAAAGCCTTAACTAGGTAACAAATTCAAATCAACTGCGCAACCGAAAAATGCACGATTTTGCTACCAAAGTGTAGCGATTTCTCATCAGTAGAAGAAAACTCAAGGGAATACTTACCATATTATGTTGTGAAGGCGACTGTGTCTTCTCCAAAACGGTTGCAGAACCACCATATCTCACCGGCTTCGATTTTCTCCGTTTGCCCTAACAAAACCACAAGCATAACCAGCAATAATCAATTGATTGTTCCGCATATACACACACATAGTTGTATGCATAGATTAAAGAAAGAGAGAGATGAGTAAGAAACCACTGAAGAAGTTAAGGGAGAAGGAGGTGAGCTAGGGTGAGAGTTTTTGGGTCTAATCAGTTGGGAGACAGTGAAATCGTCATCGTCAAAATTGACAAGGCTTCTATGTTCGTAAGAGATGAGGGGATTATCGGAGTTTTGACGGGGTGATTTGGCTTCTCCGGCCACCGGAGCGACCATACTGCACAAGGGTTTTGGAGAAGAGTACGTAGATGAGAGATTCACGAGAAACCGGCGGTAAAATGACCGAGTGAAGAGGTGAGGCCATGAGTTTGGCCAGGTTGGCATCCACGTGTCAGTCACTCTGGAAGTTGTATGTATCTAAACTTCACCGATAAGAAAATACCTGTAGCGATTAAAGGAGTTTTTCGTAAAATACGACTGTTATAAATAAAAGATGTAGATTTATAAATAGGGAAATCATCCGTAATGTTAACATTATGCAACTTAGGTGATGTTACACTCACAATCTACTTTAATGAAGGGTAGTTTAGTCATTTTAGTATTTACTCATTTAAATGGTTTGTGAGTGTAACATCACGTAAGTTATGTGATGTTAACATTACGGATCATTTTCCCTTTATAAATATATTAGTAAGAAAAAGTTCATACGAGAATCATTCTTACTGCGAAAACCATAAGAAACAATCTGAGCCGTCCAATTCCCCCTCCTTCGTTTGAATGTCAATCTTCAAATATCTACCTATTCTTATAAAAAAAAGACACGTGGCCATGAACAATCACAAACTGTTTACCACTTTCTATCTGCTTCTTAGACTCACGTTGCCCCTACATAGCTTCAAAGGTTCTCATTCTGTTGACCATCTTCTACATAGCTTCAAAGGCTCATCACCTCCCCTCTCATCACCGGCTCCCCTTCGCATCTTTTGTCTTCTACAAGTTGAAACCCACAATCGTCGTTTGTGGTCTCCTCGTTGGTCCGCTAAATCTACCTTTCCATCATCAATTTCGTCTTTCCTCTCCGCAGCAACTCTGCCTTCGTGACTGCTCCTCTCTAATGTACCCGTGACAACCGTCGTTTGTCGTAAGTTCGCTGGTACGCTTCCTATACGCCAACTGTTCGACAAAATTCCACCAAGAATTTTTATGCATTTTCTTTTAAAAACCCTACCAGGTTATGAAATTGACATGTGGATATTGTTTATGGGTTGTAACTATGCTCTCATTTGGCAATTATATGCTTTAATTAGGCATATTTAGTTTGAAGCTTTTAGGTTTTGCAGTTTATGATTCATTGTAATTTTGAGGTTCTGCACTTCATGTTTTAAAAGACAAAACTCAAATACTCAATATCCAAAATCAGGTTGCAGGCGGACACGCCAACTATTCGGCAAAATGTCACAAAGAATTTTGATGCCTTTTCTTTTAAAAAAACTACCAAGTTATGAAATTGAGCTGTGCATATTGTTTATGGGTTGTGACTATGTTGTTATATGCTTTAATTAGGCATATTTAGTTTAAAGTTTTAAGGTTTTGTAGTTTATGATTAGGCATATTTAGTTTGAAGTTTTAAGGTTTTGCAGTTTATGATTCATTTAATTTTGAGGTTCTGCATTTCTTGTTTAACAGACAACACTCAAATACTCAATATTCAAAATCAAGTTGCAAGTGTTTGACTAGAAAATCAAATAAGAAAGCTCTTGTAAGTTTCAAGCTAACAAACATTTTGGGTTCTCTATTTGAAGATTTAGTTTTGTATGTAGGCTCTTGGTTTGAATTTCTACAATTTTTTAGGTTCTGTAGTTTTTTAATTAATCCTTCTTCCTTCAATTATAACAGCGAAGGTTTGTTGCTATCATCTACGAGATGAAATCAACTCCATTGTTACCTGCTATTAATTTTAATTTCCCGGGTCGTGAACCTCAGACAGGTAATTCTCTATACGATATTATATATACGTTGTGCTGTTTCACATCAGGTCATGTGGTTAACGTTTTTTGCTTTGCTTATGGGTATTTTTTGTTGTTCTGATACACTTTATGCTATTATCTTTGTCGGAGTCGGTTATTAACGATGCAAGCCTTGTTCCGTCTACTTGAGTGGCATATTATGTGCTAAAAGACCTTCAATATATTAGTTATAATGTGACCTATTAATGTTTCTTCTATAAGATAAAATCTTTTACTGAAAAAATAACTTTCAGTTCTTGCCTTGCAAACTAGCTTTCCAGTTCTTGCCTTTTGGTTCTTTTACTGAAAAAAAATTAGAAATATGTAGTAAAAAATAACCAGACAAAGTAAGTGTCTATCATTTTTTTCTTTTGATTCACAAAAAATACGCATATATCGTTGTTGGTTGTTACTTCATGAAGGACCATTTGAATCGAATGTGAGCAAAGTCTTTTACACTCATATGTAGTTTCTTAATTAATTTTGTTGCTCGACGATATTAAAAGTCACATAGATATTAAACTTAAGCATCATTTATTTGCTTACGTTGTTTATAAGCAATCCTACAACCTTAAGCCATGTAGTCAATTGGAAATCAGTTGCAATAAATCATTATTGTCAACTTCCATAGGCATGCTTCTTGTGTCAATTTTATTTTCTCTTGGATATTCACCCGTGTATGGTATCCATTGGGATTGAATAAGAATAGCTTGACCATTAGGATGAGTATTGGATCAGATTAGTGCCTCTATTTGTCTGTGAAGAAGTTTTTTTGGAAAGGATGTCCGAGAAAAAACTGCATATCTAGAGAGAACCAATCAGATGGTTATGGGTAGTGAAACAGAGAAGATATAAGGCTCGAAACCCATTCCAGTTTTGCAAGCTTGTTTTATCCATGATGACAAGTTCTAAGATATATAGCTTTCTTTTTTTTTCTTCAGCTTTTGTTATTAACAAGTTTGTAATCTTGGCGCTTAAGATACTGGTTCGCTAATGGCTTCCTTTTGTTAGATCTATTTCTTTCATTGCTGATTTGCATATCTATATATGGTTTAAACTTGTTGTCCTTTGAAATATAAGGATTTCAATAATTGCTTCTTTTGTAACTAAAAAAAATTATTGGATTCTTCATTCTTGCTGCAAATAATATTTATTAAATTACTTGCTTTTGAACAAATCTTTAACTGGATTATGAACTTCTCAACACTTGATTATTTTTGTAATGAGCAAACTTCATGAAGGAATATGGATACACATGTACCATAACTTAGTTTTGTATTCAAATATGTCTAATTTAGTTGTTTAGAATTTTATATACATTTTGAATTCTTATTTTAAATAAAATTATAACCAAACTTCTCCAATAAATTGTAAAGAAAATGAACAACGTAGATTATGACTTAAGTAAATTTATGCAAACTTACTTAGATTGTAATGTTGTATAATTCTTTCTTATATTTATTTATTTATAAAGGTATATAAACATATTTTAAAGAAACACTTCTTCACTAAACACATTTGCCACTTTACTATCAAATATTAATATTGTATTACTGTTGTTGCCACATGCACTTTCTAAGGCCCACTAGCTGATTCAATGTATTAATATTATATAATATGGAATACTCCACACACCACTACAGTTTGTCTTTATCATCACAGTAACCAAGATACTTGCAATCAGGAATGTGCCTTACTCTCAATAGCGTGTTTCAGTAAACTACTTCTTGTACAATTATATCTCTGAAGTTCCTACTTCCCTTGAAAAGTATGGAAAAGGTCAATTCACCAAGATAATCATATCCCTCATTACCTGTCATTTAGATTTCATTTCTACCAATTACAGACTATGGAGTTACCTTATAAAATCAATCAGATATGCTGACAAAATAATTCATCTTACAAAGTTGCAACTGAAGATCTTCGTAAGTTACCTTTCTCCTTCTCCCTTTCCTTTCTTACTGCCATTTACTTTTACTGAAAGTCTGTGCTACAGATTAACTTCACACAAGGTTATAACCATATTTTTATAATACAGATTCTCATAATGTCCAGACACATTTCAAATGTTTTTGATGTCAAGCCTAAACTTAGAAAATAAACATCGCTGGTCCAGGTGCTGGAAAATAGGCATACACAAAAAAGTCTTTCTGGATATGTTTACAAGAGGGTAGTGTTGGCTGATTCAGAGGTACATATTCTTTAGTCCTTTTTTTTACATTACATGAATTTTCAGAATTCATTCTTACACCAATTTACATATTTCTTTATATATTTAACTCCATGTTATTTCAACATAGGGAACCAAGTTTACTGCACTGGTATATGGTGACAGCAACATTCGCTATCGTTGCCTTCATACGGACTTTTGAATCTGCATTCCAACATCAAAGTGACATGAAGATTACTATTGTTCAAGCTTACAAACTACAGGAAGTGCTTCCTACAACAAATTTCATCAGCATGCCAACAAAAATAGGAGATGTGGAACCGTGTAAAAATGTCGTAATTAGTGGAGGAAAAGAGCAGCTTTTTACACCATCCACGAAGCTTGTCCTTGAAGAAATTGCCACTGCTTCAAAGTACGTGAAAAGAGCTCTTTCATTTACTAAGGAGGATACCAATCCTGAGAAAAATGCAACCTCAACATCCCATCCTTCACATAAAGCAGGAGATAGGCACTTAAATGAAAGATGGAAGTCCAACGAAGAAAACCAAAGACTGCTAATCGAGACCCGTGAGGAGGTGGAAAATTCCTTTTTGAAACCAACCTTCGATGCTTTCCTTCTTTAGAGAAACCTATGAAGCATCCTTTTGGCCACTTATGTAGTTAATTTTTGTAAATTACAGCTTTTGTGGCATTGCTTCCAGTAAGCACATGCATTAGTAACAATAGTTAAAAGTGGCACTATTAGGTTTGTTTGTTATTAGCTTTTGACATGTCTTTTGTTATCGATATATTAAGACTCGAATTATCGTATCTTTAGTATTTTTTTCTGTATAAACACTAACTCGTGATTTTAAAACTTAACATAAAACATCGTGGGCTGTCCTTACCGCAGCTTAAAACCTAACTAGTAAAAGTAAATAATCTTGCGACAGTGATCGTCTTATCTTATGAATGCCAATAATTGAAACATTATCTACAAACTTTGAATCCTCAATTATAAAATCCAATAATGTTTGAATTCAACAATATAATCTATAGACGGTACAAAATTAGTCGATGACGTATTTGTGAGACGTTTAGCGTAACGGGATAAGGGTTTTTTAGATTTGTAATTTTTACATGATTCTCTTTAATCTTTTATATAACACGTACGTGTCATTCTCCACTGCTCCATTATTTGATTATATTTATATTTTACATTATTTTCTTTTATCCTTTACATGACACGTGTCATTGTCTCATTCTTATACTTTTTACCATAAATGTTTATATATATATATATATATAGTGAAAAGTTAATGCGAGAACTGTTATTAGCGCGAGAACCAATCTGAGCCGTTCAATTCCCCCTACTTCAATGTCATTGTCCATCCATGAATTCCTCACATGCACCTTGTCACACTCTATCCCTCCATGCTCTCCATCTATGAACTTCCCATATCCAAGGATCGGCTGAGATTGGTTCTCGCGATTCTCGCGCTAACAACGGTTCTCAAATGAACTCTCCCCTACATATATATATATATATATAGAGAGAGAGAGAGAGAGATTCAAACAAGAACTGTTTTTTCGTATGAAAAGTGTGAGAACCAATTTTAACTCCTAATTAAAATTAATCAGTGGGTAAGAATCTTTTACGGCACATTAATGAGGGGTATTATGGAAAAATCAAATTTCGCTCATTAATGACGGTACACACGGATGCAATTCACGGTTAGCCAAATATACAAATGACTAAAATACTCTTATTAGTAAACCATTATTAATATTACAAACAGTTCTTATAATTTCTATATAAAAAAAGAATTCTCGTTTAAACTTTTTTATGAACTTAACATTTGTGGGTCTAGAAGATCACCCTGCTAACTAAGGCACAAAACTTAATTTAAAAGGAGGAAAAAGGAAGGCTTTGGTGGCTGTCATGTATTCTTTCTTTTAGGTTATATGGAAACGCATGAATGGCAAGGTGTTTTCATCCAATTCTCATATAATGGAGGAGCTGATGTTTAGTCAAATTCAAGCTCTTTTTTTATTTGGATTAAACAACAATCGAGTGATTGTAATTTTAAGTTCAAAAGAATTGATTGGTGTTATAATTCTCTTTCTTGTTTTTAATTCTTGTTCTTAATCTATACTTTTTACTTTTTAAACCTAGCAACTTGCTAGTTGTCTTTTAATGAAAAATATTGCCTTGGTGTTAAAAAAAAAACATATGTGGGTCTAGGTGAAAAAAGAGAGGACGAAAGTCATTCATGCCTTTTAGCTGAAAACATGGGGAATCAAAAAACAAATAGTGTCCATGTGCAATTGTGCATGAGCTCTTTCTTTTACACATTTCTGTTCCGATCGCAAATCATGATACACGCATGTTGCAAACTCACAACCTCTCCTTCACGCCATTTTCTTCTTCATTTTTTTTTCTAATTTTTTATTTTTAGATCTAACCTCCTTGTGCTATTCATTTAATATTTTAATTAAAATGACATTAGTTTAAAGTTACATATTAGCAAAATATATCTGTGCATTAAAATGACATTAGCTTAAAGTTACATATTAGCAAATTATATATGTGCACGTGTATTAGAAAACTAGCTTAGATATATATCTCTATCTTTGTAAACATATATGTAGCTTAGATATCGCTTGCGAGAAAATATTATATTATTGCTTTGTTTTATTGAATTGCTGAATTGTGTTGGAAAACTAGAAACATCAGTAAAGGTAGAAATCGCAGACGAAAAAACTATAAATATAATGGATGCGTATAAAGACCTGTGATAGAGATAGACGAGATTAGGCTTGTTGTATATTTCACACCAATTCAGATGTGCGTGGATAGGGAATTACGGGTCAAACCCTAAGTGGGAGAGGAATTCGGGGATGCATGATGTTTTTAGTACTTGAAATTAACAGCAAGATAGGAAAGAATAAGAGAAATGTGTCAGATGCACCACTAATGTGTGGGTTTCCTGAGGAAAATGAAGATGAAACAACGAAGGTGGACATATTTAATGGAAGATTTCAACTTGAGGACCAGTTTTGGTTTACCAAGGAGTGCAATTTGAGAGATTGACAGTGACTACAACCATTCGGACTTGATCCAAACCACTCAGCAGGAGACTTTGAAACATGAGAACCGGGAATGAGAACGGATAATAGAATAAAAAGCACCGGTGAACAGAGTTAGTTGCGAATTGACAGTAAAAGCCTGACTTACCTAGGTATCAAATATGACAGACACCCAGTTAGAACGAAGTGAGAAAGTAGCACCTGGTGTTGTGCGAGTAGAGATTTTGAGGACGAAATCGTGTTTAAGTGGATGAGAGTTGTTATACCCGGTTTCGAAATGAATAAAAGAAATAGTTATTACTATCGTATTTTGAGCTATAGGAAATTAGTTAAGGTTTCAACTCGGAGTTTATAAGAGAGTTTCGATAAGTTATTAGTATTGTTACTATTATTTATGACTCGTGGAAGAGTGGTGTATATAATTGTTTTTGGGCTAGTCAATCTAGTGGGCTTAAGTGAAGAATTTTCATTAATTAAAGGTTGGGCTCAAAAGCCTTATGAGGTGTAGTGTATATATATATATATATATATATATATATATATATATATATATATAGGGGAAAGGGAATATGTGGCTGTGATGTATGTAATATTAGGTGTGGAACCTACCGAAACTGTGTCGTTTTGGTTCTATTAAAAATACGCTCCAGTCTTGACTCAATTTGATTTCCTATTCATCCCTTCATCTTCGGCTGAGAAAAGCAAGGATCTTCATATTAGTCTTTATTTTCGATGACGGTGGTTGTTTCTTTGTCTTTCCCGCAGTCGTCAATTGCACACCAGCCCTGCTTTGCTATTTTGATTCTTCTCTAATTCTTGTCTTCGTCTCAGCCCTCCAAGTTGTTTTTTCAAAGCTTTCATGGTTTTGTCTCCTACGTTGAGATTTTTGATAGTTAGATCCAAGCTATTGTTTTGCTATTTTATCAATCAACTTTTTAATGTCGATGTAAATTTATTTCTAATCAAATCCGTTAAATTTAAAATGCGATTTTTTTTTTAATATCTTCACTAAAACTTGTTAAGTAACTACTCCATTTGTATGTTTGACTAGTTTTATGCACATTCATTTGGGATTTACGAATAGAGTTTTAGTATTGGGTGAAATGAACATTCAAGCACACCAGGTGTTCAATAAAATGTCATAATAAATTTTGATGCTTTCTTTTGGTAATATTATATGCCAGTAGTTGTTACAATGAATTTTGATGGAATACAATCCAATTATTTATCTCTTTTACAGTTATATACCACATTTAAGAGTTGAAAGATTTTTTTTCATTAATTTGTGATACCGTTACCGTTGATCAATTTAGTCGAGAAAGTTCCCCAATGGTAATTATATTAATGAGAAAGAGGTTAGCAGAGGATGACTTGCGATCACAGACTGATTTTGATGAGACATGTGGATGTTCAAATCACCTTGCTCTTTGAGTTTGGTATTATCAGTTTGACAACAATGATTCTTTACAAAGAACATATGAAACATATGAAACAAACATCTGACATTACAAAGCACTTGAAATATTACAGGAGCATTTTTACCACTTCAACTTTGTACAAGGAAAATTGCCTTAAACCACTTGACATTACAAAAGCATATGAAACATTACATAATTGAAAGAAAGCACGATCCCTTAGAACAAAGAACACAAAACATTTATCTTCATCTCTACGTCGGTAATTGTCGATATAAGAGCAACAAAAGACCAAAAGTAACACTGCTGCAGTTACTGCATACCAGATTCACAACCCTTTTATCATTGAGTTTTCTTTAAACAACAATCTGCATAAATCAAACAAAAATAAACAATTATATTAGCTGCAATACACCATGTAAATTATTAAAGACTGATGCCATGATTCTTTCACCATTTGCATCCCCGAAAAAAAAAGAAGTTAACACTGTAAATGAATAACATTATAATGGTTTTAGATACATACGAATTGTAAAATCCGACTCATGTGAGCCACAGATGCAATAAAACCAGACGAATTGTAGAGATTCAAATCATGTGACCATATACAAATTTAGACTAGAATCTACTTAGAAAGCTAATGAAAATCTATAAACAGCTCAGTCAAGCATTTAACCGAACACCTGGTGTGCATTTTACAAAAAACATGTCATACAACCTTGATTTTTATTAACCAACCAAACCAATAACGATTACTAATCAATGCATATGCCTGAGAAGTGAGAACAGGTGACTTCAAAATATGTTTGGCAAATCAAGTCAAAGCAATAAAATAAGTTTAGCAAATCAAGTCAAAGCAATAAAAGTTAAGTTTAGAAAGTTACTAAATTTAAGACCAACAGATGAACATAAAATTAGGAACCTACTGTGTGATTCTCAACAAGCACATGAAAAGTGAAAGCTTGTGTGCAGTCCTTAATCAAACTAACAGACATGGTTGAGAGTGTAGATTTTGATTCCGGTGATGATCGAGAGCGATGGTGGTAATCGAGCCATAGCCAAAATTGATGTCTTAATATAGGGAAATGGTGATGATCGAGAAGGATAGGGTCATTTGAGATTGTCAATTCTGATTCTAATAATTGAAACAGCAGGCTACGATATCGAAATCGAGGGATAAAACTTGAGATTATTAATTTTTAGGTTTTTTCTTTTTGCCTAAATCAATGAAAATCTATACGAAGATTCTTGCTTTTCTCAGCTGAAGAGAAAGGGATGAACAAGAAGTCAGGAAGAGCCGATCTCCAAGATTGGAGCGTGTTTTTTATAACCAAACGACGTAGTTTAATGGGGTTCTATACCTAATATTACATACATGACAGCCACACATTCCCTTTTCCCATATATATATATATATATATATATATATATATATATATATATAGGGACGGTTCAAACGAGAACTGTTTTTCATGCGAGAACTAATCTTAGCCGTTAATTCGACTTACAACTATAATGGAATTCGACCTATTATTGTGGTATGAAATTCTACTTGTGTCTCAAGTATATGATTCGACTTGTTGTAGCCCTTCGTTTGGGCCGAGGCCCATTGACCATTGTAGATGATAAATTAATTAGCTCCGACGTGGGCTATAGATAGTTGTACAGGCTCATGCTCCAATATGTAAATATGGTATACATATTATTTATTTCTTTCGAAACCGGCTTATTTATTATAAATTCGACTTAGGCCCAGTAGCCCCGTGTAGTGCTCACATGTATACGTTTGGGCTTAAAGGCCCGTTAAGCTACGATCCGAATATATAGAAAAACGTTTAAGTGCCATACAAAGAATGTGTTAAGAGTGACCCGTGATAATTATGATACAAAATCCAAATATTTTATTGAGTGGGACGGCATGGTAGAGGTCCGACCCGAGTGTGAGACCGTTACAAGAATTATAAGTTAGAGAGTTGTGCGACGAGCATATTAAGTTATTAATTCTGTGAGTTATATATATATTGTAGGTCCTTGCTATTGGACGTGTTAACTATTTAGAGTTTGTGAAACCTTCTGCCTTCGACTGTGTTGTGGATCAGGTGAGTCCACTATACATGATATTAGCATGAAATGTATATGTTGTATATATGTGAATGTGATGTGTATGTATATATGTGAAGTGAAGGGTTATGTTATGTGAGTGAAACGTAACTCGGGCACAGTTAGACATAGTGTGAAACCCTTGGTATGGCTTGGGTAGTCGGTTGTGACCCAAAGTGTGAAACCGTCTTCGGTGCACTGAGTTAGTAGTATGTGAAATGATATGTGAACATGGATTGATATGTGAAGTATGATGTATGCATACCTAGTGTGGTGTGTAATTTAGTGTGCTATCTAAGCTTTATGCTTACTATTGTGGATTTACTATTTTCAAGACCTAACGGTGGAGAAGTTCCGACATTGTGAAGATGGCTCATCGCTTTTCAATGTTTCCGCTGTTTCTACCTTTCAAACATTTTATTTAAACTATATCTGTAATTATTACTCGAAATACGTTACGACTTGTAGTTCCGGGTGCGGGACCTTGTTGTGTTTTTTGAACTGTTCGTTACAGATATATTGTTGATTGTGAAATGTGTTTTGTCTCCGTTTTACTTATTTATTACTTATTAAAAAAATTGAGACGGTATAAGTGGCACTTATTTTCTTATGAGGTATTATTTTTTAATTTTTTTCTTGAATCACCTCGCGAACTTTTCTTTCTCTCTCCATTCTCTCTCTTAAAAACACAACTTCAACTCACTCACTCACTCACTCACTCACTCACTCTCTATCTCTCTACATTCATCTTTATACTCTCTCCTCACATTCAACCACCATCATCATCGTAACATCCATCACCACTCCTACCATATTTCTCTTCTATCTTTAGTCCCAGCGAAGAACCCACCGTCACGGTTGTCCACATTCACCGTCAGCCAGCGCCATCGTTGTGCTCCTTCTCTCTCTCCTTCTCTCTTCAGACTTTGGTAAAGGTTTCAGATCTGGGTTTGATTTTGTGTATGACTGATCTAGTTTGAATTAGATCTATGTTTGATTTCAAGACTTTGATGTGGTTGATTCTCTCTCCTAAACCACCACCAATTTTTGACTTTCAAAATGGTTGTTTGTTGGTGTTTGAGGTCTCAAGATTTGTGTGTTTGTTTGAATTTGAAGATCTGAGTTTTTTTGTCTAGATTTTGTGTGGTTCCTCTCTTTCATATTTGAGTTTTTTTTAATTTGAAGATGGGCCTTTGAAGATTTAACCATCTCTTTAACTCTTTCAGATATGTATGTTTGTTGGTGTTTGAGGGCTCAAGAAACACAAATATGTGCGGCGGAGGTTGTTCATGGCGGCGGCGTATCACGGCGGAGGACGGTGGTCAACGGCGGAAGACGGTGGTTAACGGCGAGTGATCTTCATATCTTCAAGATCATAAACATAATAACTTCATAAAGATAGAACACATAAACTGTTATTAAAATTAAAAAATGTTAACTAGTTAAAAAACGACTGGATAAAGATATAAACTTTATAAGCACTAAACACGTCAACATAAGAAATGACATGACATTGACTAGACTGTCACGTGTATTGACACGTCAGTGAACCTGCTATGGTTAGCAGGTCCAAAAGGTCATCATACTCTTTTTGTTAAAAAATTAAAATTTATAATCATTTCACGGCCAATAAAATTAGACATTACATTTATTGACAAATTTCGATATTTTAGTTATCTATCTCGGTAAGTTGTCCCTTAAACTAAGCCAAGCTTTAGAGCTAATTTGTTTAATTTTCTTGTGTGTGTTTTTTATAATTCCAAGTAATTAACTTAAACATCAAAACATTGATAAGATCAATTCAAACTAATATTTAAAGCAACACATGAAAACCCGCAATGCAAATCATGTGTAGCAAAACATTAGTAAGAAATGAAGATCCACAAAGAATGGGTATATTTAATAACAAACATTAATTAACAATAAACCTAAAAAGATGGTTGGAATAGATTACTATAAAGTATAAACTAGAAAACAGAAAATAAACATGAAGTAGATAAATCAATAACAAACTATGCAACACACAAATCACATAGGTGAACTATCAATATGAATAACTTGACCATTTTAACAAATTCAGCACATAATTAATATCTCAAAGAGCAACACATTTGAATTATCCAAAAACCATATAATCGACCTTATCCATAAAACTTTTTATGAGAGTGTTAAGCCTAATCTTGTCATGACTATTAAACTCGATCTTAACTAACCAATTTCATAAGACTTCAATAGAGAGTAACCCATGATCAATGTTTTAAACCCGGATCATTAGTTGGTCTAGTGTGACGACTAGCTCACCGTTTAACCCAGTTTCATAGTTTTCAAGCTTTTATATACTGGAAAAATCATAGAAAACACATAAACTTCAATAACAAAAAAAAAGCATAATCTACATTATCAAAACCATATGTCCATACCAATTCAAAAACATTAATCTAAGTTAAACAATTAAACTAATACATTGTTATTTCATACATTTATCATGTTCTAATAATAATTTTATAGAGTAGATGATTATATTCTCATCATCCGCATCCCATGTGATCAGAATATTCGTTTTACCCACAATATTTGGAATATCCACTGTCGGCATTCTCACACGTGTCCTTGGCTTACACGGCAAGGCGTCATTTGGTAACGTCATTTTCATTTTTCACCGCCTCCCCCAACCCACCTACCAACCCATCCAACCAAACTCCGAGAACTAACCCCTAACCACGGCGGGACTCCTTCCGCGCCACCGCCACCGCCACCGGTGATTAATTATTAACGTCATTGGCTATGATGATCAGAAGGAATTGCTGCAGAAATGTAAAGAAAGTCACCTACTTAACGGGGGTAAAAGTACATGAATCATATATTGTACCCTTTTTCTGCGTTTTGGGTTCGGTTTCCAACGGTAGCGTACACATACAAATACTACTGACGGGACTAGACGCACCTAAGTACTGTACTGACACTAACAAGATCTAAATTTATGAAGAACTGATGAAATTCTTAAGATTCAAAGCAAAGCTAGCTGCACGGTTCTACATTTCTACCTTAGTTTCTTTCTAAATTCATGCAAGAAATTAATATTCACGTTGTTCATTGATTCATCATCATCTTCATGACGACATCAGTTGAACTAACCCATTCGTACCGACCTTCCAATGGAGCATCCTTTTCAATGTCGTAATTATACCTACAATTAAGTTAATTGCACGTATATGTAATTCATCGATCTAACAGTTTTTTGATTTTGTAAATTAAATAAACTAATAGATTTATGGACTAGATCGATTTACTTGTCTTTGAAACGTTTATGGAGGTCTTTCTCCGCTGAGGCAAAAAATTCTTCGAGTTCAGCTGCCGGTGGAATTTTCTCCGGTGGTACCGTACGGCGAGAGTTGACAAACGTTGTTGGTTTGGCGGTAGTCGTCTCCGGTAAGGCTGATCTGGCCTTGAACTCGATTCTCTGATTGCTGTTATTAGAATGAATCATCAATGTCGATCAAAACAAATTTTGGTTAGATTTTACTGAGTTTAATCAGATATCAGGTAGTCATTTTGGACCAGGGAATGAAATTGAAAAAAACCTGGTTTCAGTCTCCCAATTAAGTGTTCTAGTTTCAACGGGTTCCTGCAATATGTTATAATCACATTACGTATAATCAATCATATAGAGCAATTAGTACCGAAGAAACATCAAAACGAAATGCAAAACGATCATATTTAGACATACCTCCAGATCTGTGAATTGCAGTACCTCCGTTGATCCATTGCTCGCAGTACAACAAGAGATCGGGACATGATCAGAGATAAGATTGCCGGCCGCGAGACATGGACCACCTGTATCATCCTCCTCAGTAGTAATTTGAATTAAGGATGACGCCGGCGACCACAGTTCTCCATTGCCGACCTTTCTCCTCTTCTCGGCTACCGCCTCCTCCACCGCCGCATATCTAGTCGTCATTCTTTTCAGAGCAATCTCAATAACCAAATCCTTAACTGCATTTACTTACAAACACTATCAGTGATTCAAACGAATACATGATACATGATTAATAATCTAAAGTAGATATCCAGACGGTACGTAGTTCTTCCAATGGAGGAGAATAATATCTTCTTAGTGTGATTTTCTGTTTTTAGTTTTAGAGAGAAAGAAAGAAAGAGTAGAGGTGATGATGACTACGACGCTGATGGCAGGGATTCCGTTAGAAAGCTTCTTATTGATTGGTTGTATGGTGTGGTCCTGACTTTAACGCACATTCTCTCTCTATCTCTCAACATTTTTGTTAGTTGTTATAGTTCTACGGTGTAATTAACGGGAGACTTGACGTTACCGTTATACCAGATCTACGGTTGTACAGCTTTCAGGTTGTAGCTTGGCCGTGGAATGTAATCTGAGTTACCAGTGACAGACTGACAGCTAGTTATCGGCGAGCGAAACGAAATTTGTGGAGATAATATGGCGGTGGCCGGCCGGCGGCACTGATCGTGCGATTACCGATGCAACTCGTACGTGTGTCATATCATCGCCGTTCATTGGGTGACGATTTGGTGTGGAGCAATACGCGTGGGCCCACTTTTCCGAAATTAATATGTTACCCAGCGAAAACTGCAGTTTAACACTTTAACCCATGTACTACTAACATTGCTTTTGGTAAACATTTCATTGCGATTTGGTAAATATTACTAATTAATTGCAATATCTAACAAAAATAACCGAGTATGTAACATATTTTATAATCATATTTGAAACTAATATCTCACCCGACTTATTGTCATTCCTATTAGTGATTTGATAAAATTAAACCATTGTACACCATTAACTAGCTAGTATTTTACTCGGGTGATACACGAGTAGTAGGGTGAGCGTCTTAACTGAAAAACCGAACCGAAACGATAAAAACCGTTGAAATCGAACCATTAAAACCGAAACAAATGAAAAACAACTGTTCGGTTTTTAAAATTTCATTAACCGATAGTTATTGGGTCGGTTTCGGTTCTATACATATAACCGAACCGATAAGAAACCGAACCAATAAGGATTTATTAAATATTATTTTATATATTTAATTATTAAAAGGGAAAATGATCCGTAATGTTAACATCACCTAAGTTAGGTGATGTTACACGCACAAACCACCTAAGTTAGTAAATACCGTAATGTTAACATCACCTAAGTTTCGGTTTTATACCTATAACTAACATGATCCGCCTCGGCTCTTGACCTCTCCCTAAAGCGACGGTGTACCGTAAATCCTAACCACCCTTCTTCAATTCTTCCGTTCGACGTCTGCGCCGTGGTTCAGTTGTTCCGTTCGAAAAATTTTCAGTTGTGTATGCTATTTGGTTGTGGGCTAGTTACTGTTTTGCAAGCTGAAGCGTTTGACAATTTTGGAAACAAAACCACATTATTAATCTTGGGTTGTTGGCATGTGAGTTCCAATCCGCTACCTTTTAAAATTCAAATTAAATAGTTTTTATTTAGTCCAATAACTTGTTTGCTACTAAAGATGTTAATTATAAACAATTCGTGACCCAATTCACGATTTACTGAAGCTCGATAAGTTGGCCCAACTTAACTTAATGGTTAACCAATAAAATCGTTAAGGAAACCGAACTGCTATCATTAACGGTTAACCACCCCATTAGAAACCGATAACCCAACGGTTTGAAAAATGCCTTAACCGATAATTATCGGTTCGGTTCGGTTTGAGGTCAATACCGACCCATGCTCACCCCTAACGAGTAAAAAACATGTTTACTTTTTTAAGAATTATAATTACATTTATAAGGGTTATGGATAAAATTAAAAACTAATTATTACTAAATTATTGCTATCTTTAGTTTAGATTTTTCACTGTTGGCGTTTTTTCCTCATGCTCTTAGTTTTTAAAAAAGCAATATATTAAATTAAAAATTTTCATGCCACTTTTATTACCTTATTGATCATTTTCAAAAAGTAAAATTATATTATCTTACTCTTATTTGTATTATTTAGGGTTGTGGTTATTTTTTATCATTTATTAATTCAATGCGTCAATTTTTTAACCAACCTTAAGTGGCTGTTTGATGCAAGGAATTGAGTAAAAAAAAAGAAAATGACACAAAAAATGTTGTTTGTTTATCCCTAAGGCTACGCGTTATACCTTACCTGCAGGTAAGGCTTACCTGCAGCCACATCAGCGCCACATCATTCCTCCTCTCTTACCTTTCTTCTTTACCCAATATCAAGTTTTACCTTACCTTAAAACTATCCTTATTTTTTATTAATATATTAAAATAAAAAAAATATGTGTTTAATTATGATTGGTTGAGAGGGGGTGAGAGGGGGTGAGGGGGGGGGGGGGGGGGTGGGGGAGGCCTGGCTTCACAATCGAGTTCCAGGACCCGATTTACCTACTCGATGGCCAAACTCGAAATCGAGTTTTGGTGTACCTGAACTAACTCGATGGAAGCCGATGGCTTCGAGTAATGCATAACGTATAGCCTAAGAAATGGAGAACTAAAAAAAATCATTTAATTTTTCCTATTTACAATTCTCCACTAGATGGAGAGAGATGATCAAGTTGGGAAAAGGGTGGAGAATTAGTGAGAAAGAAAGTCCGCTTCCCCAAAAAATAAAACACATCTCTGCCTCTATGTTACTCTTTCATCTTTCCTTTATGAGAAAGACGACTTTGTCCTCACCATTTTCTTCGACTGGCGACTGCTCCTCGTTCTCTCTCTCTATGTTTGTGTGTGTGTTGCTATATCTCTTTGTCTCGTACTAACCATATTTGGCGACAGACAACGACCACCATGAACATAATATAGGGTTTTGCGACGGCTAAGGTTCGGCAGCGGTGAACAAGAGAGAGATATGTATGTCTCTCTCTCTCTCTCTCTCTCTCTCTCTCTGCCTCACACTCACCGTGTTTGAATTCATTACAGGAACCGTGACTCGACTAGGGTTCGAAAGCGATGAACAAGAGAAGCATAGTGTAACACCAATGATTTTATAAATTTTACCTCTTATAATTTTTTTTTAAAAATAACATGTATTTGCAACGGAAGTCTAAAACTACTAACAATGTTAACTGTCATTGCCATAAAGATAAAGAAAACCAATCATAAACAAACCACATTGCTACAAATTTTTAAGCCATAGATTAATTAAATAAGTAAAACATTTGTTGGCACCAATCACTAAGTCCAACTATAGTTTACGACTACCCTCCTCGCATAATCTCAATCTCTAAGCACCATGCACAAGTACATGACACATTCTATATAAATAACATTTTGCAAGGCAAAATGTCCTGTGGATGAACAGTTCCTTTTTTGTATATTCTATTATGTATTTAAAAGTGGAACAAAAGAGAACGTGAGAGATTCAGCCTAGCGGGTAAGGCTCAGTAAATTTGGCCTAAAGGCACATGTTCGATTTCTCAAAGCTATTATTTTGACTGTTACTTTTTTTCCTTGATTTTTTGCTTGCTCTTTTGGATTAAGGCTAGGTGTTATGGTGAAAGATTTCATGCGGATACGGTGAAAGATTGCAGCGGCTCCAAGGGAACACCATTTCCGCTTGTTCGGGTAAGGCAGCGGCTCCAAGGCTTCGGCTTCTTTTACCCGAGAGTAATCTTTCAACCCCCACCCCCCACACCCCACATTTATCCAATCAAATAATTACACATTTATTATATTTTCTTTTTTCTTTTTTTTAAGTGAAAAGGAAAAGGAAAGATAAAAGATGGGTATAACACTAGTTGGGGGTAAGAAAAAAGAAAAGGAAAGAAAGCTGATGTAATACTGATGTGATTGTGGGTAAGGAAAAATAAAAGATGAGTATAACAAATAGCCTAATGATGAAAGACCATACCTCCGGTATGGTGAAGACCCTACCTCTGTATATTATTACTCTTCTTGGCGTGTGGTTTTGGGTAAAGGGTTCTCCAAGACTAATTAAATGGAAACAAACTCAGCAATTCTTTCACACCTCGCTGGCGTCATTTCCTCTGCAGGTATCTTCTTCTTCCTTCTTCTTCTTCATTTCTCATCGTTATTTTTGTGTGTTAGCGGTACATGTGTGCTTAGTGTATGTGTATGGCAACGATTTTGCTATTCGATTTTGTTCTGATTCCGTTGATCCGCGCTCATCATGGATTGTGATTTAGCATGTTCTTATTACTTATTAGTCGCTGTTTACACGGGTTTAGTTTCATTCGCTGCACGTCAAGTGTTCGATAAAATGTCATAAAGAATTGTTTTTCTTTCTTTTAATAATGTTCATTTGGTTTCGGTGTTCTTTTCCTTTGTAAAAAAGGTACAATATGGCTCTCCGTGGTGAGACCAATGAATGAGGAGTTTGTTTTAAGTTTTCTTTCTGTTCCAGTAATAGGTGGTGGTAAAGTTGATCTTTTTGAAGTTGGTGGTAGGTTTTTGGATAATGTGTATGATTAATGTTCCAGATGAACAATATTACTTATTTATTAAGTATGAGTCAACATAAAGAACCTACTTAAGTAATGCAATTCAAGTGTACTCTCTTCTTTCTCATTTTGATAAAAAGGTTGTGTTCTGTGCTATGTGGGTAATTAAATCCTGATAAAAAATAAGCATCGTCCATTACACATATATGAAGAATGAAAGATTAATGTTAATCTATTGGTTAAGTGCATTGGAGATAACTGGAGTCCTTTGAGGATATAGCTTCATCTGCAACTTATTGACCACATGGTGAGTGGGTTTCTATTGTGTTAATATAATGGTAATTGTATGATCATTTTGTTACAGCTATTCATGTTCTTATTCCTTCCCTATATAATTTGACTTCAACTACAATGTTCTCTCTTGCCTTAAAAAAAGAATGTTCTCTCTTCATTTTTAAATAGGTCCAATGTGTGTAGCAAATAGCAACAAAGATCTTAAAAGGTGTGTATTGACTCATTCACCCTTTTTCAAACGAGCTTCTTTTTATGTGTAAATCGTCGTCATTATTTATAGAAGTAGATTATTATATAATGATGAATAAACTCACAGAAAAATTTGGATTCATCTCTTTCTAGGTTCTTGATTGACCATCATATTGATCTTAATGCTCAGTATGTAGTATGTACAGGTGAGTTTTCTAAAAAAAATTAGTTTCAATATACTAGACAAAGTAAAATGTACTCTGCTTTCTTTTCATATCTTTGTAAAGATTTAAAAACAGAAACAAAGTATAGTTCATTGTATTGGTTTTATAACGTATAAGACTAATTCGTTTATTTGAATATGACATAATATGGTTTGATTGTATCTTAAATTTATCAAGGATTCAAGGCTTAAAAATGTGTGTAACGCTTTTCATCTAAAATTATTGTCTTATTGAATCTTAACTTATTTGGGGTACCAATTCTTTTCTCACACGTGCATTCTTTAGACTTATTTGGGATACATTTGAATGATTGAAATTGAAGAATTTTTAGTTTTGCTGCTATTTTTTTCTTGATTGCTGATTTCTTATCTATAAATGTAGAAGCTTTTTCTATATCAAATCTGATTCAACTATGGATTTGACCAGTAGTTTTGTTTTCAAACCAACTAAAGAAACCTACAGTTATGAGTAGGTATGTTTAAAAAAATTTCACTTCCTCTTTTATTATATTAAAACATTTTAAATATATTGATTACTAGGTACTTAATAACCTGTTCTTCACTCACTCTTTGCATAATATACAACTAAATAAATGTTTAGGTAAAATCAAAGGATTATTGACAGAATACATGATTAAAGGGACAATAGTTTATGAAGAGATTGAGGTAATGGCCAGCGGTACATTGACAGCTCAAAGAGCAACTTCCAAGGCTGCTAATGATGAATTTGAAAAAATTGGCAAAAAAGGTTCCGTTTCATTCGCCCTCATTGTGTGTTACTCTATATTGATCCCAAAATAAGACATGTCGTATGTTTTTTAACGCTAAAAGGTCTTTGTAATTGTTCTTACTTTGGTTCGGGTCTGGTCCACGTATGTTGACTAGCAAACGTTGTGATGTTGTCCAATTTTATAAATGTTTAATGACTTAAGTATGATTAAAACCTATCATACTACTTAAGATACATAATTTTGGAGGCTTTAAACATTGAAAAGACTATTAATTTTGTTCAATTTCTTTTAATATATTCTAGAAATTCTAAATGCTTACTATATCTTAACATTTCATGTTCTAAACAGGTATTACAAATGGTCTGGGCAAAACCAATGTTTTTATGATTTATATGACTAGACTTAAGTGATTTACCTATCACTATAATAGTTATAATAATACCATAAAAAGTCCAGGCACATGATTCATCAAGTTCATGTATTGTTAAATCTAACTGATATGTATTATTGCTGCCCCTCTTATCAAATTAACCAATACAAGTAGTGATCATATGCACACGCAAACTCACTTATCACCATTTGTATCCCCTACGTTTTAGTTGATGGAATCAAAGACTAATCTTAAGATGTAACTCCTTAATATGTCATATATATATGAATAGAGCTCTTATCATCTAGAAAATGCATACTCTATGTGCATTCTGGAGTGTATATAAATATCCGATTTTAGATGCAACGTAAATAAAATTTTGTTAGAAATCTTTAGTTGGAAACTATGTTTCTTGAAAGCCATTTGTGTCCGAAAACTATGTTGCTTCGAAACTAATAGGGTAACAAGTGTTTTGGTTTCTATATATTGCTTATTTGTTTTTTACGGAAGAAAGTCTTAAAACCCGCCGTAACGCGCGGGCAT